>CM062808.1:639790188-640990188 GCA_031772625.1 Pinus tabuliformis
AAATGAAAGTAAACTACATCAAATGCAACTAATGAAGCAGATGAACAAGAAAACCATGCATGGACTATGCTAAATTGTTGTAATGAAAGTGCAACTACTGAAACAAATAAAGAGTGAAAACCATAAGGCTACTTGAGCAAATGAATAGAAAACCATGAAACTACTTAATCAAATAAACATAATAGAACTCTATGCTAGCATACATGTATAGTAAAGAGGATTTGTGGATGCTTGGGTTGGGCCCTAACCCAAGAGCTTCAACCCTTGGAGCTAACTCAGAGTTGGCTTAAACAGAACTCATTCTTATTATAAAAACCATGGATTACAGAGAAAACTGTCACAAGTCTTTGTAGCTCAGAAATAAAACGGAGTTTTAGAATAGAAGTTTGAATCCTACTAAGGTCCTAAGCCTCTCTATTTATACATTTGAAGTCTCTAATTTCCTTCCCATTAGGGAGGCTTGGCCTCTAACTCAAGAAAAATTGGTTTCTATCCTTTTCACTTGCTCGGCTGTCTTCTAGTCCTCAAAGTGATGGTTGTCTGCACCCCAAGCTGGTGGAGGAATATTCGAATGGAGGGGTAGTAAACGAGGAGGATTTACCTCCTATAATTACTCTCCCTTCCCCCATTCTAGTTTTACCAAGGTCTTTGCCATAGTTCCTTTCTTTTATCCTTTATACCTGCATTTTCCTTGCTTTTATCCTTTATTCCTGCATTTCATGCACATTAGACCACAAAGCAACATATCCAACTCTAACTCATTTCATAAAAAAATATAATCAAAAGTATGCAATAAGTTGTGAGAATAGTTGGTTTGACTAAGCTAGGAGGTGAATTAAGGAAATTAAGGCCCATATAATTAATCAATATGAAGCTCATCATCACCCCCTACTGAAATTGTTGCTCATCCTCTAAGCAACTTAGTCAATGTCCATGTCCTTCATGGCTCTGGTAGCCTCTCTGACATCCCATGCTTTTATTGTGGTCTATTCTTCTTGTTGATAGAAGCCTACTTTCCTTTCTACTTGTTCCCACTACCTATTTTCCTCTTCTTCTTTTCTCCCTTCTAGCATCCCTAGGAGTAGTGGTGGAGTGAGTTTTAGTCCTATTCAATTGACCTTCAACCTTTTCATTGATTACTTATACATAGGTGTCCTGTTGAGTGCCTCACTCAACCTTTGAGGGGAGTGATATTCTCTGATCTTCAAGTTGTGTGGTAGTGTGTTCCATTTCCTTTAGCAGGCATGTGTATTATCATCTCTTAGTAGCCTAAACATGTTTTCAAAATGTGAGATTTCTTGCTCCTGGGCAGTAAGATATCTAAGTGCCAGCTGAGGATCATTTGCCATTAGATTATTGTTATAGACATTTTTGGGCACTGCAACCCCAATCAAACATGTCTATAAACCAAGGGCTCCTAAGTCCTTAAAAGTGTTGTTCCATACCCTAAAATAACAAGGTGAGCTGATTACATCATCTCCCAGAAGTTCTCCATGAAAAACTGCTCAGAACTGGTCAAAACTGGACAATCTCACCTGCTCCATGGTCAAAGTGTGATGCATCCCACCTAATGCACACGGGAGGTGCGATGCATAATGAAAAGCCCTTTTATGGGGTGCGATGGGTGAGAGTGGACAAATGGCAGAGACAGTTTGCGAGGTGGATGACCATGGAATCTTCCAGAAACTTCTCCTATGACACTTGCCTCTCTGAATTCGCCCATGGATGAGTAAGAGATCATCAATCTCCAAGTGGAATCAAGAACTATCAGAGAGAAGACACTAATCAAAATCCCAGAAGCTGACTCACCCCCCTGCAATCATCTATATATGGATCCCTCATCCCAGAGATCCAGAGGCTGGAATTTTGTATCTTGTAAGGAAGTGTTGTTGGTTTCTTGTTGGAATATCATAGTGTTGGGTGATCTAAGCTTTTCATGAGGTGAAAGAAGGGCTTTCATGCTGGAGGGTGACGTTGCGTCAGAACAATTGGTTGTAATCCTCTTTGCTTATTCTTGATATTAATAAAGCTATTCAAGTTTCCTCCACATTCTTGTATGTTTGATGATATATGCATTTGTGTGGTCAATATACATCTAGTCCTATATTGTTTATGATTGTATATCTCTGTTCTTCGATAGTATTATGTTGCTTTGATTCCACAGGTGCTCTTTGAAGATGGGTAGACAAAGGAGAAGTGGCAAGGATCTATCAGAAGGGAGAGGAACCGAGCAAGGAACCAAGTGCAAGACTGAGGTTGGTGTCCTTCATTCCACTCTCATCTACTTCTCATAAAGGAAAATGAAAGTAGTTTTAGTTTGTTTGTTTCTAAGATAGCTACCAGTCTTAGTGGGACTAGCAGATACGAGTGGACACTAGATTTCCTGATAACAAAATGGCAACTCCACTGGGGAGCGAATATATTGTTTGTTTGTCTATATTTATTTGTTTTATAAACTTACAGACGAAGCCTGAAGTCAAGCCAGCTAGCCTTCGAACTGCATTTGCTATGCAAGTGCAAAGTAGATCAATGTTGCTTTAGTCTATCTCTAGGTTTTGTTTATAAACTGAACAATCGATTTGCAAACTTTCTAATTGCCCTAGTGGTGGCTCTAGTAACCTCATTAGATCAGCCCCTGTGATTTCTATTTACTGTACATCATTTGCTCAGCCTAAATCCCTGAACTGAGCTGCAAACTATGACCAAGAGCCAAGTAAAGTCTCATCCTAGTACCATCGCACCCTCTATTCAAGGAAACCAGTATGCATCGCACCTCCCGTGTGCAGTAGGTGGGATGCATCCTGTTTCCCTGTGTTACAAGTGCGATGATCAGAAAAGGCTAATTTTGCCTCCAGGTTTTGGTTTTTCTTCACTCTTTTCAGCTCTATTCTGGAGTTTTGTTGTCTGTGATCAGTATATCACTATGGAAACCCCCTTCCTTTCCATCATTCCGCCTCCATTGTGCAAAGAACTGTGAATTTTTTTATGTATTTTCCACCATTTTCAGTTCTCTTTTACAAAGTAGTAGCATAATCTAACTGTCGTCTTTTGATTTGAAAGTGTCGCAAGTGTCGTTTTCAGTCAAAGAAAAGAATTCTATTGTTATTTATGGTCGATTATATAGTTACTCGTGTATTTGATTTGAATTAGTAGTTTTTCAAGTGTCGAAAGCAGTTTTCAATTGAAAATAGTAAAGTGTCGTCATTATCTTCCTTTCTTTTTGAAGAGAAATTTGTTAGTACTGTCGCTTTGAAAAGATAATTCAGATTTGTACTTAGCATTCTTCTTGTTATTCACACATTAAGAAAGCTGAAAAAAAATACATGCATGTGCATTTGCATTTAGACTGCTTGTTGGTTTGATTTAGGACAGTGCATCTAGTGTGTGCTCTCTGCTCTATGTTGAAAGAATACCGCTCTCTTTCTTTAGTAGCTACGATTTTCATTGCAAAAAGAAGATTAAACGATTGTTTATCATCCTAGATTGCATTTTAGGAATTGTACATCGACATCACGCGGTGAACCTGAAAGACAAATTCCTTAAGAAAGATCAACTGTAAAATAAATTTAATGAACCTAAAAACGCTTTGGAACCTAACGCACAACATCTAGAAGTCTAGGCTAGAGACGTATTCCGGCGTCGTAAAGCCTGGTAACTGTCGATTTCACTATTGGTTGGGTGATTCCTCCTCTTTGAGATGACAAGTGCCAGTACGGACTTGTGCTCCCATGTACCGTCGAGTATATATCGAGAGACCACAATAGGTTATATCCTTTATCCATAGGAAGCCGTGTCTGCCGCTCTATCGATCGCAATGCACTGAACACAGCATTCGAGAAGATTGATTGTTGTACCGTAAAAAATATTCTGCAGTTTTTCGATTGGTTTGGTAATCCCTCTGTCTAGATTTCCAGAGTAGTCTCTTTCGTTCCTTTTCAGACTCCTTAAAGGAAAAGGTCCATCTGAGCACTTGTCACTTCAGGCTCATTAAAAATCTAAGGCGACTAGAGTCATCTTTTGTTTTTTCTTTACTCTTAAAAATTGAAAAAACAAGTTGTGTCAAAGCGTCTAAAATTTATTTTAATCGGAACAATATCACCATTCCCGCATTGGTCTTAGGTTGAGGAAAATGGATTCCACCAACCAAGGAGTTCCCCTTGGAGGAAATCCTAGTCCTTTCTCCTCATGGGGAGATTTTGGTGCACCTCATATGGCCACATTGTCACTTCCAGGATTGACGATTGGCTTGCCAATATGGCTCTTCTCGACCTCCATCTTTCAGAACACCGTGATTCCTAAACAATCAAGTCAACAACTAGATGATACTAAAGTTACCCCCCAACCTTATACTTCATCCGATTCTCCCTCTCCTCCTCCCTCTTCGCTTGATAAAGTCGGTAAGGCCCAAAACCAAGTAACTAAGAAGAAGAAGGAGAAGAAGAAGAAAGAGAAGAAGAAGAAGGAGCTAAAGGCGAAAAGGGGCAACCATGTGTCGTCTAGCGAAAATCCACACACTGCATCGTCCAGGCCTAAATCACCATGTGTCATTTGCAAAGGAGACCACTATCATCGAGATTGTCCTTACATCCCTCGGATCTTAAGGGACTGGTCTCCCAGTTTGCACAATCTGGTGTCATCGACCTCTAACGATCATGTTGAGTGTACACTGTCAACTAGTGAAAATGAAGTCCCTGGACAAAAAGGAAAATGTAAATTCCCTTGTAGACTGTGTGAAGGCGATCATGCCCTCCACCGTTGTCCCTTCCTAGACGAAGCTAAAAGAGTTTTGGATGACCGTTCGGCTTCACCGTTACGGCTTCCTCCTAGATATAAGAAACTCTTGCCAAGTCCATCACTAGTTGAAAATCTGACCGACATGCCATCGTGGTCGGTCGAAGCATCTGTCATTGAAGATAAACCCACTGAACCCATACCAAATGAAAGTCAAAAGGTTGAGGTGACAGTCGACCCGGTCTTGCCTTCGGAAGGTCCATCTTCAAATGACACAATCACCGAAGAGAATGAGAACGACACCGTCCAAATTCTTTCATAAGCACAGACTCCGATGAACATGGGGGCAGTCTACCCATTCCTTTACCGCAGGAAGGAAGTTCATTAGAGTCATATCCGACCGTCTATTCGGTCCCACCTCCAAGCAACCTAGTCATTTCTTTCGATTGGAATCTACTAGGCAGACCGCGGGTACCGGCCAATGTACCATTCTAAATCATTGTACAAGCTTACAAAATGATCATGGTCGGTACCATCATAGATGAAGGGGCTTATGTGAGTATCCTTTCCTCAATTGCTTGGGAAGCGCTTGGCTCACCATCACTTCTGCCTGAGATGAGAAATCTGACAGGCTTCGCCAAAGGAACCAGTCGACCGTTAGGGATCCTTCCCAATGTGCCCATAACGTTGAGAAGGAAAACCATTTACATGACCGTAATGGTAGTCCGAGGACCTCTAGATTATAATCTACTCCTTCGACGCGACTATATTTATAGCATGGGAGCCATTATCTCCTCACTCTTTAGAGTAATGTGTTTTCCGCATGAAGGCAGAGTGGTCAAGCTCGTAGACCAGCTGTCGTTTCCTGGCTCAGACATAGCTAATAGTCAAATACCATGCCTAAATGGTCTTTTCACGCAAGGAATGTCTCATCAATCTCCAGTCCATCCACCTGATGAGCGCGAATGATTCGGGAGGACATGACTGAATCCCAGGGGGCATGCACCTTGGTTTATTTCGGCAGGAAAACCTTGGGTATAGGGTAGGTTTCCGCGGAGGATATATGACTAGTCTGACACGCCCATCCATTTAGGAAAATGGGATTATACTGGAATAAGATTCCTTCATCAAGGTTAGGAGGTTGGGATTTAGAACCACCTTGGTCCAGATGGACTAAGCCAGGAAGTGTTTCTATCTGCGGTGTGGATGGAAATTATCTTGCGAAAGCAGGAACTTCTATATGGTAACCTGGAAATTTTTCACTATACCTGGGGGCATGCAAACCTTTTTGCATACAAGTGAAGAGCGACCATTTGTTTTCTTAGTTTGTAGATTCTCAAACCCTTTAAACTCGTAGGATTGGTCGTTCCTAACTTGCATAAAGAAAGGATCCAAGGAAAAGCTTTGTAAGGTGTAAGCTCCATAATAAATGGCATCTTGGATGAGATATCCTTATTATACGACTGGAAACAAGCAGTTTTTATGCGGAGTTCAAGCTCGTTAAAAATTAAACATAAGTAATGATCAAATGTTCCCCCAGAGTTTAAGCTCATTAAAAAATGAACCAATTTCCGGTAAATAACCATTGTGAATGCATTATCATTAGCTTTTGAGCCTTGGTCGTGTTCTCATCATCACCTCCACTCTGTTGTAGCCGATCATTCACCTCCATTTGATTGTTTGCCCCTTTTGAGGAACAGTTGCGAAGAGTGATCCTGTTAGCCATCCTTGTGACACTACCGTGATTGGAAAATTCCAAACCTTACCTGGAATCAGTTGCTACCTGAAATTATCACTCTTTCCTCAAAAACGAGTCTCCTTTAAGCTCTTTTCACCTGACTCATAAAATATGAAAAGATTGTCGAGAAATTGGCCTCTCCAGCTTGTTAAAGTGACTAGAAGTGCTATCCCTCCTCTAGATTTTAATCTTTTTGGATCTGAGGGATTATTACACAAAACGATCGAGCGCTTGTCTTGTTCGGCTTATTAAAATTACTGAAAATTCATCCCTTTCGTATTATTTTATACTTTTTCGGACTTAAGGGATTACATGACGAAAAAGGACTAATGGAGTTTCCTTTACGTCCCTTTCAAACTCTCTAAAATTGAAAAATACCGAGTTATCTTTGTCGTTAAACTCGTTAAAACCGAATAGCGACAAACTTGTCCATACAAACAAGAACGAGTTTCACTATCGCTAGGCTCGTTAAAATATAGCGACGGGTTTGCCCGAAGGGAAAATTATAGAACAAGCATATGTTATCCTCCTCAAGCTTGACAAAAATAAAGTGGTACTGGTCAGCAATGACTGGGGAAAAATTGGGAAGAAAACTTGAAGAAACTTTATTGCTAGCAAGTCGCTCTTGAACATGACACTTTCACTCCGCATTCGAGTCGGGCTGGGTTGTTCTGTTCACTGGTCATATCACCATTGGTCCATCACACCATCCACATTTGGGGTTAACGCTACCAATCCATCATGTCAGTGTCACCGGTATGTTCAAGAGAAGTCGTTAAGAGAATTCACCTGTGTCTCATCCGCTGCAATACATTCACGCTCCATTCTTTCATGACCGCCACCCTGAACCCTGTATCATCAGATCGTTTTCACCTCCAAAATCATTTACTCTATTCCATGTCGTAGATGTGGGATTCATTAAGGCCCTCCTATGGCGAGTCGCTTCTTGTCGACATCAGCTCATTATCCAAGAAGTCGACTTAGGAACAACCCCTTCAGTACTTTGAAGCTTGCATGCCTCAATGGCAAGTTTCTCACTTCCGGCGACAGGTTTACATCAATGGCCTTCGACCAAAAGATTTTGTGTGGTGTTTGACGCCAAGTCCCTTATTCACACCACGCGAATTGTACTATAGTACCTTGAGGGTCATCATCATTATCGGTGATTCCTCTCGCGCCTGTTAACAGCTTACATCATTGGTTGGTAATCAGGCGATGTCTTTCCATGTTCTACTCCAGAACATCTTTCACATGGATCGACTTGTACTCCGAGTGAAGATTGAATGAGTTTGAAGCCCCCGAATCTAGTTTCATCCATCCAGGCTGCGATATATTGAGGAAAATAAAGACATCAAATGTACATTGTTGCTACACAGATGATCATCTGAATCAAAGGATGATGACTCTATTAGAATCATCAGTCTCCCGCACAGACGGTTGTCTATCCTATGTACATGAAAATGAATTTATAAAGCTGAGCATGGGAATGCCCACCTCAGTTAGATCATGAAAAATATTATGAAGATAATGTATTGTATTATATCTTATTACAGGTCACCTTCCAGCTCGAAAAAACTTCGGATCCTCATGATAAATCATTTCACCCGACATCAAAGATTAACGACCTCATGCTTTAGGGGGCAACTATTATAGACATTTTTGGGCACTGCAACCCCAATCAAACATGTCTATAAACCAAGGGCTCCTAAGTCCCTAAAAGTGTTGTTCCATACCCTAAAAGAACAAGGCGAGCTGATTACATCATCTCCCAGAAATTCTCCATGAAAAACTGCTCAGAACTGGTCAAAATTGGACCATCTCACCTGCTCCATGGTCAAAGTGCGATGCATCCCACCTAATGCACACGAGAGGTGTGATGCATACTGAAAAGCCCTTCTATGGGGTGCGACGAGCGAGAGTGGACAAATGGTAGAGATAGTTTGCGAGGTGGATGACCATGGAATCTTCCAGAAACTTCTCCTGTGACACTTGCCTCTCTGAATTCGCCCAGGGATGAGTAAGAGATCATCAATCTCCAAGTGGAATCAAGAGCTATCAGAGAGAGGACACTAATCAGAATCCCAGAAGCTGACTCACCCCCCTGCAATCATCTATATATGGATCCCTCATCCTAGAGATCCAGAGGCTGGAATTTTGTATCTTGTAAGGAAGTGTTGTTGGTTTCTTGTTGGAATATCATAGTGTTGGGTGATCTAAGCTTTTCATGAGGTGAAAGAAGGGCTTTCATGCTGTAGGGTGACGCTGGGTCAGAACAATTGGTTGTAATCCTCTTTGCTTATTCTTGATATTAATAAAGCTATTCAAGTTGTCCTCCACATTCTTGTATGTTTGATGATATATGCATTTGTGTGGTCAATATAGATCTGGTCCTATATTGTTTATGATTGTCGATCTATGTTATTTGATAGTATTATGCTGCTTTGATTCCACAGGTGCTCTTTGAAGCTGGGTAGACAAAGGAGAAGTGGCAAGGATCTGTCAGAAGGGAGAGGAAACGAGCAAGGAACCAAGCGCAAGACTGAGGTTGGTGTCCTTCGTTCCACTCTCATCTACTTCTCATAAAGGAAAATGAAAGTAGTTTTAGTTTGTTTGTTTCTAAGATAGCTACCAGTCTTAGTGGGACTAGCAGATCCGAGTGGACACTAGAATTCCCAATAACAATTATGGGTGTTGATTAGGGCCATGGGATTTGATTTTTCAGCTCTGATGAAAAAGAGGTTCACTTTGCTCTCTAGCCAATATTCTTTTCATCTCTGTAGCCCTTGACTTTTCATGGTTCATCCATGATGCCAAGACCATTAATTGTAGATCTTCTAGCTCTACATTAGGATCCCAAATATTCATGTCTATGAGGGCCATATTGTGCAAGTAAAACTCAGCCATTCCGGCCCTATCCTCTAGTGCACTTTGATCACAAAGATCAATAAACTGTCTGCTGTCCTGAAATGGCATGGTGCCCCTTTGTGCTAGTGTTTTAATATGGAATTGTAGCCATTGTTCCCTAAGGTAAAGAGCATAGGATTTAGCTGTCATCCTACACTGGATGGCCTCCAAGGAGAGGCTGACCATATATGCTATTTGGTCTTTCTTTTCCTACAGTTGTCCTCTCTATTTTTCTTATCTTCTTCCTTTTGTTGTTCTTTCGCATCTCCATCAGTTTCTTCCTTTGTTTCTTCCTCTTGTTTTAGCATCATCCTCCTTATCTTCTTTAGCATGTTCCTCTGTATTAGTTTCTTCTTCACCCATCTCATCCCCATCTAGCTCTGTATCTTCTTTTTCTTGTTTTTCCTCCTCCTCACTGATAGAAGGACTAACATCATAGATGAGGGTTTTGATGTCATCCTCTGCTGGTAAGTCTCTAAAGACTGACCATTTTATAGGGATCTTGAGGTTTTGGAGGGCATCCTCAATGAGGATCCTGATCAACCCATGGTGAACTCATTGTTGGGAATTTCCTTCCTTTACTTTGCTGTTGGAGTCTATGAGCGATTGCATCAAGAAATAGGGTATGATGAGTCTTTGGTGAACTGGTGTTTCTACCCCAAATCATAGTTCTTCAAGCATTCTCAAATGGTTGCCATAATAATACTTATCTATGGACTCTTTCATTCTCTTTTGACTTGTTAAAGAATTTCCTTTTTGCCACCTTTTCACTTATAAACCAACTAACTCTTAACCTTTAGAACTTTTGATCAAATTATGCATATGAGTGAGTGAGTAGGATACTTACCTGTGGTCTTGATGCCATGCTACAGTTGTCAAAGATAAGAGGCATTGTTGATGTTCATTCTTCTTCCTCCTCTGTTGTCTGCTAATGGTTTATTAGCTTTTGCAGGTGTCTGTGACTGAATATCCGATGTTGTTGATGTTGCTGTGGAGCTCTTGGATCTAATGTTGTTGCTACTGTGGAGCTCCTGGATTATCACTTGGCAATGTTTGGTGTCTCCCTTAGAATTTCTTGATCATGTTGCTCGATGGTGTTGTGACGATGTTGTAATGAATCGACAGAGGGAGTAGGAGTGTGTGTGGATGCAAGGATGATGGTAATGGATGAGGGGATTCTTTTAGAAAACACAATCTTCACCAAAATTGAAGCAATGAAGTGAAAAACAATAGAATTGATGGATGGATGCATGGTAAGGAGTGGAGGATATGAATATATGTGAGGCGGGGTTCCCTTTGGATCTTCTCTTTTCTCCCTGATTGTCTTTCTCACCCACCTGCAAAGAACAATTATATCTTTTTTTCTTTTTTCTTTTTCTTTTGTTATTATTATTATTTTTTGAAAAACACCTAGGTTGCCTCAGAGAGGTTTTCATCCTAGATATTTTCCCTGGACGACTCAAGGAAGGTTTTCACCCGGGGATCTTATTATTCCCCCCCCCCCCCTTTTTTTTCTACCCTACCCTACTTGAAAAACAAAATAACTTTCAAGTGTAAGAATACTTCCAATGGAGCTAGGTGCACATCAAGATGACAGACAAGATGATGTGGAGGTTTTAAATGTATGCTTTGACATGTACCTAGATTTTAGAGCCCAAATGATTTGAATTTGAAAGGATCAAGCATATTTGAGGAAGAGAGTGGTGCTGCAACTTAGTAACTATCTAGAACCATATTTCAATGTAGTTGTGATATCCCTAGTCCACTTGCTGATTTGGATCATCTTGGATGTCTCCTTCTTTCATGACCTTCAAATCTTCCTCTTTTTGCTGAGTGTTCTTTTGAACATATGGAGGATTTGATGGTAACCATGAGGGAGATTTCTCAATCTCTAATTTTGTTGTCTGCTCTTCATCAAATGCAACCCATGGTTCTTTGATCTTCTCTTTTGAATCTTCTTCTTCTGTATGTTGTCCTTCAATGATATCAAGGGAATCTCTTTTTTGCAATACTATTCCTGAGAAATGGTGAATACCATTGACCTCAAGAGGAGATGTTTGGAAGTGTTGTATCTCAGCATTGTAAGTGAGCTAAGCTACTTCAATGTGTGGGTTTGGAAATGGTGGTACAGGTAGTTGAGTGGGAGTGTATATTTCAGATGGATGTGGATGGGGTTGTGGTTGTGGTGGAGGTGAATTGTAAGGATAACATGGAGTTTGGTATGGAGGATATTAAGGAAGATACCAACGATATTGAGGATATTATGGATGGATCCCGTAAGTTCCTTGCCAACCTTGTTGCCAAGATTGGTTTTGGGGTTGTGATGGCCAATGTTGCCAAGGAAAAGGTGTGTTCCAACTACTTGGAGGTGGATGTGCATAAGCCTGAAATTCTGAATTAGGCTCTTGCATCATATCAAGCTGAATAAGCTACCATGGTCCTCTTGGAGCTACATAACATTGTTGCATTGGCAATGGACTTGGTCCATTGTCCTCCTGGTGAACTTTCTTCAACCTTGGTAATGATGGAAAATGTCTAACATCTTGTGATTTTGCAACACAAATATCGACATTTTATTTTCCTTCATCTTGCATTCTTAACATTTCTACTTGTTTTGTTAGATTGCTAAGAATTTCTGCTTTAAAATCATCAAACAAATTTACAAGTTTAGCTTGACTTACTGATCTTGATGTTGATTTACCTACTCTTGCTTTTCCTCTTGATATGTGTTTGCATGTCTCACATATTTCCTCAAATGATAATTGGTATACACCACCTTTACTCATGATATTAAGGAGATCAATCCGTTCATCCCTAATTGTTCTAAGTAAGAGGGTTTTTACTGTGTCAGATCCTAAACGATGTAGTTTTGCCTTCTTAACATTGTACATGAACCACTCTATTAGATCCTCTAGACTCTCATCTTCTCTTTGATTCATTCTAAAGATTTCTTCTTTAAGGTCATGTTCTTTATATTTGTCTACAAATATATTTTTCATAGCATTCCATGATCTTATTGAATTAGTCCCTAAACTCATGAACCATCTAAGAGCTCTATCCTTTAAAGCTGTTGGAAAAAATCCCAAGTTTTGAGTTTTTGATAGGTAACCATAAGATCTACAAATAATTTTAAATTCAAAGAGAAAGGTTTTCGGATCCTCTTTCCTTAGACCATGAAATTTTGGAAGAAAAGATGGAGGGATGTTATTCATGTGCACACTACCATCAGTATCTTGAATGGGAAATCCAAGAGGATCTTCCACATTGTCATCATCTCCATCCATTTCTTCTACATTATTTTCCATTTTCTTCTTCTACTTGCAAGAGTGAATGGTGATGTGGCTCTTACTGCACCACATGATCAAATGGGGGGTGGCTTGGTATTTGGAGAATTTTTTGTTTTTGTTTTTATGATTGAAATTCTACTTGCAAAATGGAAAGGAAAGACAACTGAAAGAAATGAAGAAACAAGATTAATTTTGCAAAAATAAACTAATGGAAGAAAGTTGGAAACTAGAAAATAGAAGAAAAGAGCAGTAATCACTTCTACTCTGACACCTCCTCAGCAACGGCGCCAAAAAGTGATGAGCCTAGGTATTGCAACAAGAATGCTACAACTCCCAGGGCTACTAGATTTACCTATAAACCTGGGGTTCATACAAACTTGGAGGTGACAATGCTATATGCACAAGTAATAGTGAAGGTACTGCATGTTGTCACTGCTCATCTGGCAAGAGACCCCAGGGGTTCCAAGCTAGACTTCTATAGGGTCAGAAGAAGCTTAAATCTTTGATGGAATAAGCAAATCTATCCTAAGGGAGAGCTACTTCTACTACAGTATTGAAGAAAACAACATGTAATGATAAACTACACCATACCCTAATTAACCAATTAAACAACTATGCTAAGTAGAATTGCTAAATTAATCACTAACCTAATGTTTCTATCTAAGTTACATAAGCAAAGAGCATTAAACTATACTAAGGTGTAAGCAAAGAACTAAAATAACTTGGCTTTCAAGCAGAAGAGAAGTCAGAGGATGAAATTAGTGAAAGGAGGACGTGAGGGAGCAACAGTGCATAAGAACCGTTGGATCAGTCGGGTGAAAGGCAAATTAACGGTGGAGATTGGATCGCAGGAGGTTACATAGATAGATGGATGAACAGGGTTAACTAACAGGATGAACAGTGGAGATATTATCGCGAAGGCTTAAGTGAATGGATGGACGAACAAGGGAACAAATCAGATGAACGATGAAGATCATGTCGCGAGGGATTAGGTGAGTGGATGGATGAATAAGGTTAACAGGAGATGAATGGCCGAGATCTAATCGCGCGGGTGAAGTCAAGAGATGGACGGACGAGGCTAACAGGAGCGATGAATGGCTGAGATCTTATCACGCGAGTGAAGTCAAGAGATGGACGGCGGAGATCATATCATGGGGAAAAGAAACGTGCAGAAATGAGGGAGAAGTTTTCTAAGGCGGTAAATAGTTTCTCGTGCGCCCATCAGGTTGTAAGCAATATTTCAAAATTTCACGCGATTAGCCTTACTGCGCGACACATAGCATGAGAAAACCACTTTTCTCGCGTGCTCTCGGGTGGATAACGTTCATGCACTAATCCGCGCAAGATTGCGAGATGGTTGTTGGGTCGTTAATATGCCATTATTATTATCACTTTTGAACACTTATCCCACCCATTTCCACTATTCTTCATCATGTCATTTGTTATAATTTATCATTTAAATCCATTTTATAAATGATTTATGCTCTTATGAATGAATATTATCTATTCTCCTTTATTTCTAATAAATTCATGATTATGAATTATTTTATCAATGATAGTTTTAATAAGTTGGTTATAACATTATTTACCATTTTTAGCCTCCAAGATAATTTTCAGATTGAAGATTTGATTTTTAAAAGCGCCAACTCAGAAATGCGCTGGAATAAGGAGTGACAGTTTTGCGGTTGAGATTCTGAGCAAATGGAGAAGAATCTGGAAAATCCGGAACATGGGTTTTGTCCAGAACAGACCCATTTAACTTCCTTAATGAATGGTTTGCCCAAATTTGGCTTGTACTGAGAGAAACGCAGGGTTCTTTGAGCACGATTTTCTCAGATTTGTTGTTGCGGTCGTCCTCCAAATCTCAGCTGCAAAGCCAAATTCGTCTTGCTTTTGTTGAGAGATGAAAGGAAATATATTTTCTTGTTGATCAACTGGTTAGAATCAATCCAATTTTGTAATAGATATCATGTTGTACTTATCTTTATTGTAACTTCTCTCTGATCTCTCTTTATTTAAATCAGAACAGAGATCAGAGATGGGGAATTCGAATGATGGAATAATGATAGAAAAATGATGAAGAATGATGGTGGATTATTCATGATAGGATAGAGATTGTTGCATGCTGTAATTCCCAAGCTTTTTCTGTTGTAATGATTCCACAATTGGTTGATTAATACATGATTTGGAGTTGTTGTTCATTCTTTTCCTTCTAAAGTAACCCAGCAGCATCCGCTGGCGGCTAAGGGCCCAACCTCTGGTGGAGTACGCTGCTGTTGCTACTGTATATTATATTCTTTTGATTTCTGCGTGGTTTGCTTATCTTTATTGCTCGGTAATCTGACATGCTTTTTCATATGCTATTCCATGCTCTGCTACGATTAATTCATTAATGGTTTCTTCAGGAAATTTATGTAGTGACTCTGTATTGTATGAGTGAATCTTTTCAGAGTTGATTGCATGTTATTAGTCTAAACCAGCTATTTCTGTTACAGAGCATTTGTACTGAATATTACTGTTATTGGATTCATTTGAAATCCTGATTATTGGAATCCGAAAAGTGATATTATTCTATTTGGAAACATAGTCGTATTCACCTTAATCGTCAGATTACCATATTAGCGTGTCGTGTGTATGTATGGTTGATTCTTGCTAATTCATCAGTGAGTGTTGTTCCATAAAGTACATTCCATCCAATTTGCCTTAAGAAAGAAGATTGTTATTTTATTGCAGAATGTGAGTTTGGTTCAATAGAGCAAGTTTAGTTCTGACTCGCGAGACTTAGTTTATTTGATTGCTGTTCCATTTACTGCTGTTCCATTTTAGACTTGCTGTTCTATTTCCGGTTTGTTGTTCCATTTTACTTTCTGCCATTCCATTTACTTGCATTTGCTGCTTTGGTGTGAGAGAGGGTCTAAGGCTGTAGTGAGCCTCAGCAGTCGCTGCCTAGCTCCCAGACCTATGGTCCATGCTCTAATTTCCTTTCCATCAGTTTCTAGAGGGATGGGTTATCGCTTCCGCACCCTTGACTGATAAGCTTCCTTGTGTGATTTTATTCTTTTAGAGCAATTTAGTCATAGTTTAGCAACGCTATACTACTAAGCATTACTCTTGAGTAAATAGCCGCCTCAGACTGAGTACACTCTTGAAATAAAAAGTCGTCCCTGGGTTGATAATTAATGTGAAGGTAATTAGGAGTTTAAAAGACACCTTTTTATCGCTCCACAATGGTCATTAGATCAGGCGGGGTTGATCAACGATGGAGATCGACCAAGCTAGTTGGTGATCGAGTGAAGCGACAATCGTTGGATCAGGCAAGGCAGATCGATGGTGGGGACTTAAAGTGCATAAAGTGATTAGGTGACACGATAGTCGTCGGATCAAGGGACAATTCAACAGTGGAGATCAAATCTCATAAAGTGAGTGGAAGACTCGATGTGAGGCAAAAGTTGGAGAAAATAGTGAATCAAATGGTGATTGTGAAGGTTTGTTGGTGATCGGACGACAAGGAAGCGATGCATGAGGAAAGTGTTGGAGGCACTTTCAAATGAAAATGAAAAAGAAAACCAGTGGGGTGAACAAATAACTGCATTAAATAACAAACTCCATAGCCCATGCGAGAACCAGAGACCTGTGTTTTTGGGGCTGCTGAAGGGTCCATTCCTCAAGTCATGGTCCCAGAGGGAGGAGATGAGGTTGAGACACCTGCGCACAACCTGATAGTGATCATTTCCCTCTAACTAACCTATGAACTAAAATAAGGCATAAATGAAAGTAAACTATAGCAAATGCAGCTACTGAAGCAAATGAACAGGAAAACCATGCATGATCTACACTATATTTTTGTAATGAAAATGCAACTACTTAAGAAAATAAACAGTGAAAACCATAAGGATACTTAAGCAAATGAACAGAAAACCATGAAATAACTTAAGCAAATAAACAGAACAAAACTATATGCTAGCATACATGTACAGTAAAGAGGATTTGTGGCTTCTTGGGTTGCGCCCTAACCTAAGAGCTTCAGCCCTCAGAGTTAACTTAGAGCTGGCTTAAACAAAACTCATTCTTATTATAAAAACCATGGATTACAGTGAAAATTGTCACAAGTCTTTGCAGCTCAAAAATAAAACGGAGTTTTACAATAGAAGTTTGAATCCTACTGAGGTCCTAAGCCTCTCTATTTATACATTTGAAGTCTCTAACGACTTCCTTCCCATTAGGGAGGCTTGGCCTCTAACTAAAGAAAAACCATTTTCTGTCCTTTTCACTTGCTCGGCTGTCTTCTAGTCTTCAAAGTGATGGTTGTTTGCACTCCGAGCTGGTGGAGGAATATTCAAATGGAGGGGTAGTAAATGAGGAGGATTTACCTCCTATAATTACTCTCCCTTCTCCCATACTAGTTTTACCAAGGTCTTTTCCATAGTTCCTTGCTTTTATCCTTTATACCTGCATTTTCCTTACTTTTATCCTTTATTCCTACATTTTATGCACATTAGACCACAAAGCAACATATCCAACTCTAACTCATTTCATAAACAAAATATAATCAAAAGTATGCAATAAGTTTTGAGAATAGTTGGTGAATTAAGGCCAATTAAGGCCCATATAATTACTCAATGATGAGGCTCATCATTTGGTATATTGAATTATGAGTACTCAACTTATAAGCTTTTGTACCTGTAAATGATATATATCTTATATATAATAAATTTATTAGACACCATATATATATATATATATATATATATATATATATATATATATATATCTACTTATTACTTTGCAGTACCCAAATCATAGTTATATACTCATGCGTGCATTTATATATATAATAGATTATAAAAGTATATGATATATTAGTTTATGATTTATTTATTTTTCAAATGAAGAAATCGCGCCTTGAGCAACTCACAAGTGTACATAGTCATACTTAAGATTGGACCGTGGGACTTGTGGGGACCAAAACTCCACACGTAATTGTTGGACCACAACCTTGGGACTATATTACTTTATGAAGTTAAAATTTTTATATATATCTCTATGATAGATTATAGAGTATGTATATATCTAATAGATTGCAAGATTTTCAATTCCTAAGAGACAAATTTCGGTGCATATATATATATATATAGCATAACTGCATTGTGTTCATTTCATTAATCTTTTCTTACAGTAAAAAGTGCACTAAGGGCTAGTTTACCAGATGGTAAGAACACTCATCCCTAGCTTGAGAAGTTGTATCATGTTGCTTTGTTTCACTACACCAATAGAAAACGAAGAAACTGGTTATAAATGAAGGATCGATGTTTTCTTGTCACTTCGATCCATCACACTTATGGCATTCAAAGTCATAATCAACACTGCTTCGATGCACTATCTAGATGACAATCGAAGGACACTAGTGGGTTAACACTGCATTCGTTGGACAACCCCTCACATGGTTATATATATATATATATATATATATATAGATGCACACGTAGTTGTCAACAATTGAAATCGTATTTGTTTTCGCCTCCAACCCTTGACATATGATTTGGGAACTCTCGTAAACTAGGAACCGATGGTACAGTAACGACACAATTCTTGCAACAATCAATTGTAAACTGCAACTTAGTTACAAATCCAATGCAACATCGTACTCATATCAAAATGTCACTTGAATTTGCAAAACTATGAAATTACCTCGGTAGTTGGTGGTTAACCTTTCACCTACATAATGGTTTACTTGGTATTTTTTTTCTATGTGGTTCACAAACCCAGGAGATGGGTGGCCACTAATACTTGTCTCAAGCAGATCCACCCGAAGGGATCCATGGAGCTTGATGGTTTACCTGATATTTTTTTATATTTGGTTTAGAGACCCTCAAAATCGATGGCCATTAATATTTGTCTCAGGCAAATCCACCTGAAGGGATCCATGGAACCTGACCTATGGGTGCCAGGAGAAAATTGAACCTGTGACCTCTAAATAGAAAAGATGCGTTCATAGACCCCAGAGATCGGTGACCATTAATATTTGTCTTAGCCAGATCCACCCGAAGGGATCCATGGAGCTTTACCCTAAGGGTGTCAAGAGAAAATTGAACCTGTAACGTCTCAATAACAAAAATGCTCTATTAACAAGGACTAGACCAATTAAACCAACCCTTAAGACTTAAGATTTCAATAGTGTTACCACAATTAACCCGATATTAGATAAATAAGAGTTAAAACTTCATAATTAAGCATTGAAGAATTAACACCTCCACCACTCTAATCGAAAAAATGTGTTATAACCAGTTGTATTACAATTGCAAACCTACTCTAGTTTCTAGCATTCTTTCTCACCACCACTATGGTGGATGAAACAGAATTAACCATGATTCAAGCCAACACCACATCTTGAAAAATCATTTGATATTCAATTAGATATATTGATTAAAAAAATTTCATTTATGGATATGTTAAGCGACTAGCAGTCAGCTGACGTTAACTACAAAAGTTGTTGCCCACATCTTTCTTTTGCTATGAGACCACTCAACTTGCGTCATAACTAGCAGTGCGATGAATAGATCCATTTTCTAGACTTATAACCCTGGATTATCGCATGAACTAATGTAAGGGTCGAACTAGGCTGCTTATTGGAGTAGTTGACCAAATTCAAACACTTGTCGTTAAACTTATGTTTGGCCTTCAACTCATCTTCAGATCCGAGCACATAACTCGAGTACCACATGTCAAGCTAGTATAATGTGTGTTGTAGGAATCGTATGTTGTCTTTTTCTTTACACAGGTAAAGTCAATTATCAATCTTGATTTCTTGGAATAGCAAGTAGATATTGTTTGTGGACTTAGCAAGCAGATTAAATCGCGTGGTGGGAATTGCGTGTTGTCTTTCTTTTCACTGGGGTTAATGCAATCAATTATCTTTTTCAGCAAAAAAAAACGAGAATCGCATGTTGTCTTTCTCTTCACTAAGATTAATACAATAAATTATCTTTTTCAGTAAAAAAAAAAAAAAAAAAAAAAAAAACTCTGAGATTTATATTATAAAACAAAAAATAATACATATTCCATATAATCTAATGTTGTTTGCATCCACGAGATCCATAATTATCTACCTTTCATGGAATAACAAATAGATGTTATTTGTGGAGATAACAAGTAAATTGGTACTTCCCGGATGCGGGTGTTTGACAAGTCATATGGTATGTTGGAGGCGCATCGAATGGGAAGGTGTCAGCCCAAGTGCGCCACGGGTTACAGTTTTGGGTGGGCGAGCTGGTCTCGCACAAGTATATTTATGGCCACATTAACTTCGTCCTACAGTCTCCTGGTTATCTGCGCTATGTCGCTCAATATATCTGTCATTCCCGCAGCTTCGTCGCAGACCACTGTTGCCTTATGGGTTGCTGCTCTGAGTGTTTCCCTGAACCACTCTGTTAGTGAGCTTCTGCTCGTCATTCCCTCACTCGGCTCAAGAGCATTCTCTATTCGCTTGGCTCTGGTTCCAGGTACTTTCGGACTTGTATGGGTTCCATTTCCGCTTCTCTCTGGGCACTGGTTTCTTTGTCATTCCTCTTTGTGTATCCACTCCTCAGACAAGCCTCTGCACGTTATCATGCCGCGTGAAAGGCCCAGAATGGGGAGTAGGCGAGGCGGTTCCCGCGGTCGCGCCACCCATCAGCGGTCCACCCCCATCTCGGACCCTTCCTCGGATGTGTTGGAATATGGTCGTAGCAATCCTCCAGCCACCAGAAGTGGCAGGGGCAGGGGTCGAGGGCGAGTCAGGATTGATGAATGTGAGCATAATGCTCATCCCACTGTCCGTTACCACATCCCATGTTCTTTAGCTAACTCATCCTTCATAGTTTCAGTTACAATTGAAAAATGTGAGAATTCCCGGGGTTCGGGAGTGGCCCATCCTGGGGTTCTTGCAGACCAGAGGACGGCAAATCCGATTGATAATCAGCGCCAGGTCATGGGAGGTCTTTCTGTGGTGAATTCTGAATCCAACGCAGGTCCAAGCGCACCAGCAAGAGGAGAGCCTGCGGGCTCAGAGGTCCATCAATCCGACTCTGAGGACTCACTTCAATTCGGGTGTAGGGTTGTTGAGGAGCCATACACCTCAGAGGATGATTGATCCAGCCCGTGCCTCCGTTCTTTGCAGTTTTTGAAGTAGGAGCTTGCCTCCTTTTTTGAGTCTCGATGTTAATGCATGTTTCAGGTCTCTGTCAGTTAATGTTTCATTTATGTTTAGCGATGGATAGATGTGGATCAATTTTGAGTTTTATGGGAGTCAAAAATACTGTTGTAGGTCTTCTGTGTACTGAGGTCAAGCATATTTTTGTAAAATGCCAACTTCATGGCAAGACTTTTCAAGGTAGCTGCCTTGCTGTAACTTTTTTGTATAAATAATAGGAGTAGACTGATTGAGAAAAAAAAACAAGTAAATTGGTACTTAAACCACCTTATTAATAATAATAATAATAATAAACAAACAAAACCGAAAACTAGAGTGTGTGTCTTGAAATCCTTGGCCGACTTGGCAGGGTTGAACCATAGCGTTGTAATGGTACTCGACATGATAACCAAAAAAACACCCATAATCTTCACCATTAACTTTGTTGTGCTAATAAAAGAAAGGCGAAGTCCTTTAGGAGGACAAAAGGCTAGCACTCAATGTGGTTGATTCTGTACTCCAAGAAGTTGGGAGATTGCCATGATGTGCAACAAATAATTAACGCATATGTAAACTGATCTACTAGAAATTTGAGTGGTATCTTAGAAATAGTTAGATACCCTGGCAAGCTCGTGCGATGTGTTAAATTCATCTAATATCAATATCTCCAACAATGGCAAAGTACTATATTGTTGGAATCAAATAACCTTCACATAAGACCTATGAGTTACGTAGCCAGGTAATCAAATATATAGCATATATATTATAAATGACTTGCATTAAAGTATTTCTCATATATATTATTAGTCCCTGCCTCCGACATAGCAGGGACTATAGTGTTCGCATCAATGTTGACTCCCTATTAATTTGAGTTGACCAAAGCATTTAACTGATGTTTTTCGCTTTTATCCAAAGTTTTATTTTCGAGCTTTGATGTTTTTTTGCTTTTATCCAAAGTTTTATATTGGAGGTCTTATTGTCACGTTGTTGAATTTCCAGATCCAAAAAAAAGTTTTAGCCAAAGTCTGGATTTACTTGCTATTGAGCTTTGTGAATTTTAAGCAAAGTTTGGATGGCTCATTTATAGTAATTCGTCCGTTGCTTACATTTGCCACTTGACACTTACACTTTCCACACGCCAAACAACTTGCTTACACCTGCCACGCATGCTCATCCATCTTAAACTCGCCATAAGTTTACATTCAGAGATAAATATATATTTGGAGCTAGGCATTCTTCTCTAAAAAGATCAATGAAATTTTTAGTTGCAGATCATTTCATTTTCAATTTGTGCTAAGAGACTCTGATAGCAAGTTGCAGGCAGTAAGATGTCTCACATAGCAGGTTGCAGGTAGTAAGGATGTCTCGCATTGCAAGTTGCAGGTACACCCTCGCATACCTTGCAAGTTGCAGGTACACCCTCGCATACCTAAAAAAGGATGTAAGGATGTCTCACATTGTTGTTCATTGTTGTTTATATCAAATAGCAAATGCTTATTTTTTCCTGGTTATCTATTTATTTATGGAAAATTAAATTTTTATTCATATTATAAAGTAAATATAAATGAGTAGCTTTTCCTAGTTATCTATTTATTTCTGGAAAATTGAATTTGAATTTTTATTCATATTATAAAGTAATAAATAGAAATGAGTAGCTTTTCTTGTACACAGAACTAAGTACTGATCTCCCTTCGTGAAGTTGGGCGTACACAGAGCTAAGTATTGATCTCCCTTCATGAAGCTGGTCATACACAGAGCTAATGTCATTCGTGGCAAGTAAGCGAACTAGTAGTGAATATTTATGTTCTCTGTCTGAGGGAAACAGAAAACCATAGCCACAAACTGAAACTTGAAACTTCAGGAAGATCACCGAGCCTCTCTTATAGTTTATGGCAAAGAAATTTACTTTACTCTAAAGGGAAGCATGCATAGTAAGTTAGATTCACAGAAACAAGAACTCGACAGCTACGAAATCGATCAATTTCAGAGTATCTTATCAAGTGGAAGAACTTATCCGCTGAAGATTCCACATGGGAGGATGAGAATTTTATGCAGAAGTATCCAGAACTACTCAAGCGTTGAGGACAACACTTTTTTGAAGGAGAGGGGCATGTTAGGTCCCTATAATACTAGTGATTACCCCATTACTATTGTAGTTATACCCCTTATTTATATTGTTGTGCCCATATTACCCCCATATTGTTATTTCTATGCCCCATAGAATCCCTCTATTGTTATTTTTGTGGCTTTATATTATTATTGTTAGGTCGGCTGGATTATATTGTGACTCCTTAGACTCCTATATTTAGAAAGGAGGTTTTGTCATTTGAATCATCCAAGAATTGTTCATTTATGTAATGTAAAGGAGGTTGCCCCCTTGAAGAGGCTGAATTCTAAAACGTTGATCTATCTTTTCTATCTTTTCTTGAGCTGGTTTCATAACATTTGGTATCAAAGCTTTGGATTCTAGGGTTTCGCTGCTCCAAACAGGTCATCGTGGAATTTTCGCTATAACTTTTTTTCTGTAACGTTTCAGAAGTCGCAAAAAACACCCATTTGAGAAGAAATCGCGCTGAACCTTGGGTCCGAATTTCAGAGCTTTTCGTGTGAAATTTTCGGAGATATGATCTGAGGAAGTTGGTCTTTTTGCAGAGTCCTGAATTACATTCAAAACAGGTGACCTGGGGAAAATTGTCATAACTTTCTCTCTGGGAATCAGATTGAAATTTCGTAAGAAGCTACAGAAAAAGGATGGAATTTAGTTTCTTGTATATCATTTTCAGAACCAAATATCAAAAATTGTACACGTGGCACTTCATACAACTTCGCTCTTCTGGAAAGGTCTATAATCAGGTCATCTTGGGAGATTGTGCATAACTCTTTCTTGGAGAATCCAATTTGGATCACACTGGTGGCATTGGAAAGAGGACACAGAGAGCTACTACAAGTCACAAATTCAGAACTAGATGATTAGAAAGTACAGAGATACATCAGAGGCAATATCGAGCTCCTACAAAGTGAAAAAAGGTGTGTAGATTTTTTTAAATTTTTGCTTAAGCTTGGTTTGAAAATTTATTTTGAAGGAATTCAAAGGGCATAGTAGAGCATTATTATTGGTAACTGAAAATGCAAACACCTAGTAAGGAACCTAAAAGCTCTAGCATGACTCATGAAGAAGAGGAAGAAATGCTACATGATATATCAAAATTACAAGAACAAGTGCAACAATGTCACGCTCACAAAAGTTAACAAATGCTAAGATAAATGGCGTGGAAGCTAAGATAAATGGCGTGGAAGCTAAGATGAATGGCATGGAAGCTAAGATGGACAATTTGAAGATAGATTTGAACACAAATTTGAAGACAGGTATGGCAGATTTGAAGACAGATTTGACAAATTTTCTACAAGAAATACTTACTAATGGTGAAAAGGTAGTAAAGGAAACTCATGATGAGAACAAAAGAAATGTTAATCATGATTCCATAGACGCTAATGTTGGATCGAAGAATCACCATATTCCAAAAATCGATATGAGGAAGTTTGATGGCAAGGATCCCGCCACATGGATATTACAGATGGAGCAATTCTTCGATCTCAATAATGTGCAAAACGCACAAAAGGTACGTATGGCAACTATATATTTGGAACCAAATCAGTTTGTATGGTATCAATGGCTTTGTTCTCGTAAACAATTTATCACTTGGGCAATTTTTACGGAAGAATTGATAGCACATTATGAGGATACAAAAAGCAACACTTTTTTTAGCCAATTGATAAGTCTCAAACAAAAGGGTTCAATAATGGAGCACATTGAGGAGTTCCAAAAATTGAACATAAGGGTAAAAGATATTCCAGAGGAACATAGGATTGATGTGTTCATAGGGTCTTTAAAGGATAATATCCAACATGATGTTCGCCTTTGGGAACCTGATTCATTAGAGAAGGCATTCAGGTTAGCAAGAAAAATGGAAAGCAAAATTATGGCAACTAGGAAGCATACCACTCACAACTATAAAGACGGAAGTGTTGTTGCCCCTAGTCTTCCACAACCTACAAGGTTGACACCACAACAATTGGAAGAAAAAAGAGCAAAAGGGCTTTGTTACAGTTGTGATAGCAAATACACAAAAGGTCATAAGTGTGCTGAGAAGAAATTATTCTACATAGATTGTGAAGAGGAAGAAGAAAAGGAGCAAGAAAGGTCAAAAGAAGAGGATATACTCCAGGAACAAAGCCTAGATGAAGAACAAATAAATCCAACCATATCTTGTAATGCATTGGAGGGAATTACCACTCCTCAAACCATCAAGATAGAAGGACAAATCAAGAAGAAAAAGGTAATAGTGTTGATTGATTCAGGAAGCACCCACAATTTTATTCATTGTAGGGTAGCAAAAGAATTGAATTGCTTCCTATATCCAGCACCAGAGTGTCAAGTGATGATTGCAAATGGAGGAACAATAAATTGCTCTGGAAAGTGCCATAATATCAAGCTATCCATGGGAGAATATGTATTGACTAGCCCAATGCTTTCCATTCCAATGGGAGGTGCTGATGTTGTACTAGGAGTCCAATGGCTACAATCCTTGGGTACAATAGCTTTTAATTTTCAAGAAATTTTCATCAAATTTTCTACGGAAGGAAAGGAAGTTGAATTAAGGGGTATTGCAGGGAAACCAGGAAAGATAATCAGCTCTAATGGCATGACAAAGCTTCTAAAAAAGGAGCAAAGAGGTGTAATTGCACAATTATGTTTGCTAGATGTTTCCACATTGGAATCATCTATTTCTCCAGATCTCCAAAAAGTCCTGGAAAATCATTCCAAGGTATTTGAGACTCCCAAAGGTCTCCCACCTATGTGTGATCATGATCATGCTATTCATCTGATTCCAGGAAGTGTTCCTCCAAACATCAGGCCGTACAGATATCCCTATGTCCAAAAAAGTGAAATTGAACGTATGGTTGCAGAAATGCTAGAGGCTGGTATAATTCAACCGAGTCAAAGTTCTTTCTCAGCTCCAGTAGTATTGGTGCACAAGAAGGATGGATCATGGCGCATGTGTCCGGATTATAGGGAGCTCAACAAGCTCACTATTAAAGATAAGTTCCCCATTCCTGTCATTGATGAATTACTGGATGAATTGCATGGATCAATTTACTTCACCAAGTTGGATCTTCGTTCGGGATATCATCAAATCAGAATGAAGATTGAAGACATTCCGAAAACGGAATTTAGAACTCATGAGGGTCATTATGAATTTTTGGTCATGCCTTTTGGCCTTACCAATGCACCTTCAACATTTCAAGGTTTGATGAATTCAATTTTCAAACCATTCCTTAGAAAATTTGTGTTAGTATTTTTTGATGATATACTAATCTACAGCAAGTCTTGGAAGGATCATGTTGAACATGTTGACAGGGTGCTACAACTATTGGAGGAGAAACAATTATATGCAAAAAGATTCAAATGTTTCTTTGGAGTCCAGGAGGTGGAATATTTGGGTCATATTGTATCTCATGAAGGAGTTAAGGTAGACCCTAGCAAAATTAAAGCCATTAAGGAATGGAAAATCCCCACATCCATAAAGCATCTGCGAGGATTTCTTGGGTTGACAGGGTATTATCGCAAGTTTGTTAAGAATTATGGGAGAATAGCAGCACCTCTAACAACATTATTGAAGAAAGATTCATTTTCATGGACTCCAGAAGCAACAAAGGCCTTTGAACATCTTAAAGAGGCAATGTGCCAAGCACCGGTCTTAGCTACACCGGACTTCACAAAAACCTTTATTGTGGAATGTGATGCTTCAGGAAATGGAATTGGTGTTGTTCTAATGCAAGATGAAAGACCCATTGCTTTTGAAAGTCGTCCAATCAAGGGAAAGTTTTTAAGCAAAGCTATTTATGAGAAGGAAATGTTGGCAATACTCCATGCACTTAAGAAATGGCGACCCTACCTAATGGGAAGACACTTCAAGGTAAAAACGGATCATGATAGCCTTAAATACTTTTTAGAACAAAGATTATCCTCTGAAGAGCAACAAAAGTGGGTCACAAAGATGTTGGGTTATGACTTTGAAATCATCTACAAAAAAGGGAAGCAAAATGTGGTGGCAGATGCACTCTCAAGAAAGGATGAGGATGTGGAAGCATTGTTGTGTGCCATTTTTATTATCCAACCAGATTGGATAAACGAAGCAAGGGAGGAGGAAGAATGACGAAGAAGTGTGGGCACTTATTCGAAAGCTACAACAAGATTCCAGTACTTCTGATACATTTAGCTGGAAAAATGATTCGTTATGGTACAAAGATCGCTTATACCTCTGTAAGAATTCCCAGCTAAAACAAAAGATTCTTATGGAATTGCACACTTCTCCCTTAGGAGGGCACTCAGGATTTTTAAAAACTTACCACAGGGTTAAGAAGGAATTTTTTTGGGATGGCCTTAAATAAGATATTCAAAAGTTTGTGGCGGAATGTTTGGTTTGCCAACAAAATAAAGTTGAAACAATTAAGACACCGGGTCTATTACAACCTTTATCCATTCCAAGCCAACGTTGGGAGGAGGTTTCAATGGATTTTATCACAGGTTTACCCAAGTCTGAGGGAAAGAGTGTCATCATGGTGGTAGTTGACAGACTTACCAAGTATGCACACTTTTGTGCATTATCACATCCATTTAAAGCCAGTACAGTTTCTACTGCATTTATGGAAATAGTTCAAAAGCTACATGGAAACCCAAAGATTATTGTAAGTGACAGAGATCCCATTTTCACTGGAAATTTTTGGACAGAATTATTTTCTTGTCTTGGTACTCAGTTAGCTCATAGATCATCTTATCATCCTCAATCTGATGGGCAAACTGAGATAGTAAACAAATGTTTGGAAGGATATCTTCGTTGCTTTGTATCTGATAAACAGACACAATGGGTCAAATGGTTGCCTCTGGCTGAATGGTGGTATAACACTTCCTTCCATACAGCAACAAAAATGACCCCATTTATGGCACTTTATGGGTATCAACCACCATCCATCACATCATATTTAAGAGAAAATTCTAAGGTTCAGGCAGTGGAACATCACATCGAACATCAACAACAAGTCCTCCAACTCTTAAAGGATAACCTCGTGTTGGCACAAAATAGAATGAAATAACAGGCAAATCAACATCGCAGTGAAAGAAGTTTTGATGTAGGTGATTGGGTATTCCTACGGCTACAACCATATAAGCAAATGTCCCTAAAGAAAGCTAAGAAGGATAATAAATTATCACCAAAGTATTATGGTCCATACAAGGTGTTGCAAAAGATTGGTACTATGGCATACAAATTGGAGCTTCCTACAGCTTCTCGATTGCACCCAGTTTTCCATGTTTCATGTTTAAAGAAGGTTATAGGCGACAAGCTCCCAATTCAAACAATATTGCCAGAACTTGACGAGGAAGGAAAAATTATATTGGAACCGGAAGCAGTCACAGAAACAAGAACTCGACAGCTACGAAATCGATCAATTTCAGAGTATCTTATCAAGTGGAAGAACTTATCCGCTGAAGATTCCACATGGGAGGATGAGAATTTTATGCAGAAGTATCCAGAACTACTCAAGCATTGAGGACAACACTTTTTTGAAGGAGAGGGGCATGTTGGGTCCCTATAATACTAGTGATTACCCCATTACTATTGTAGTTATACCCCTTATTTATATTGTTGTGCCCCTATTACCCCCATATTGTTATTTCTGTGCCCCATAGAATCCCTCTATTATTATTTTTGTGGCTTTATATTATTATTGTTAGGTTGGCTGGATTATATTGTGACTCCTTAGACTCCTATTTATAGAAAGGAGGTTTTTTCATTTGAATCATCCAAGAATTGTTCATTTATGTAATGTAAAGGAGGTTGCCCCCTCGAAGAGGCTGAATTCTAAGGCGTTGATCTATCTTTTCTATATTTTCTTGAGTTGGTTTCATAACAATGGCCCCACAAATTTATTTATAATTGATCAATTACTTATGTCGTGGTGTGCTTATTTTATCTACAGCCCATAGACAAGTCGACGAGATTTCAATGAGGGAAGCAAGTTTCAGATCCCATCAAATTGTGACACTAGTCTGTATTCTCTTAGGTTTTTCATCCTTGTATTTTGTTATTACTGTATAAGATACATTGTAAACATTGAATCGTACAGAAGTTTGATATTTTTTTATTAGGTCCGGAAAATACAATGCAAATCAGGAATTAAGTTCAGCTGTATTGAAGAGTTTTCATTCTGGATCTTCTTAGACTGCTACATTTAGGTTATTTTCCTGTACATTTCCCATTAATGTGGTCATATTAATTTTGTTTCGTTTCAGGTTGTTTTCTTATAGATTTGTGGTCATGATTGACCTTATCCTTTGTCCTTGGAAAAAGGTTTGATTTTGGCTTTGCAAATCCCAAGTTTTACTACAGCACTAGGTTGTTTGTCTATAATCTATTTCATGATTAAAGAAAACCGTGAGTGCTCATTTGTCCAAAGAAAAAACAAAATGATGTAGATGCATTATTGCTGATGGGGAGATGAGCTGCCAGAAAAGATCGGAGCTGGAAAAGAGAGATGTCATCCTCTAATTTTTGAGAAATTTTCCAGAAACCCATGTCCATACGCGATCAGCAACTTCATTAATCAATTGACATCGCTAAGCGTTATTGAAGCAATTTACAACCAACATGGAATTTGCACCCCTGACAGGGACTACTACTACGACAGTCGCTCCCTTGTTATATACCATGGCAAGCTCACGCCACGTGTTAAATGCATCTAATATCAATATCTCCAACAATGGCAAAGTACTATATTGTTGGAATCAAATAACCTTCACATAAGACCTATGAGTTACGTAGCCAAGTAATCAAATATATAGCATATATATTATAAATGACTTGCATTAAAGTATTTCTCATATAAAGTATTATAGATTGTTATCGATGTTTAGTATTACTTAACTATAACTTAATAGAAGTAAATTAAATAATTGTGATAATCGATCAAATAGACCAGTGTAGATAAGAGTACCTTTAACAAAAACTAATTGAGAAATTATACTATATCGGTTTCTATAGATTAATCAATTTAAGTTTTTATTTTAGAGTTAGGATTGTAAATAAGTTTAAGCGCAAAGCACTTGTAAAGTGAATATCTTAAATATACCACCAAGTTTATATATATATATATATATTTAGGATTAGAAATGTTTGGTGAGCAATCCATAATTTAAAGGCTAATTCATGTTGCTTTAAAAAAAAAAAAACAAAAAGGAAATATTGAGTGCATGTTATTAAAATTAACTAAGTGACTATGTAGGGTGTTACAAATTAAAAGGTTGGTTAAAAACCTTAAAGACATCATAAATCTCTTTTGCAAGGAAACAAGTATGAAACTTGAAGTTGACAACTAAATAATTACTTTTCGCGGCATCTTAGATAATGAAAAAGCTTTTCATTACCAAGTCTTTTGTTTTTAGGTATTAGAAACAAATGATAGAATGAAATAAGTGAGATTTCATTTCAAAGCAATTCATTATTAGAAAGGTGATTGGTAACTTGGCTAATATCCAATATAGAGAATAAACTCACTACATGGTGCAAATGATGGGTCTATAGAGGTAGTCAGATGGTGTTTGTCAAATCGATGCTAGAAGTCATCCTCGTTTATTGGATGCCTTTGGTATGAATTTTGAAAGAAGTGTTGGGGAAAATCATAAAGTTAATTGTTAGGTTCATCTAATTTGGAGAGGTAGGGAAAAAGGGGATGGATCTAACCTCGTAGGAAAAACCCATTGTTCCATAATCTCAAGGTTGATGGAGCCTAAAAAACATATTCCTTTTTGCAAAGGCTCTTGCAACTAAAAATGTATGAAGAATGATATAAGGCTTTAGACTTTAGGAATATGTAATTAAAGATAAATACATATCTTTTGGTTCATGTTGAGGTGTTGGACCCACCAAAATTCAAGGGATCTCCCTGGTATGAAGTTCCAACTAGACCTCACATCGTTTGGTGTAGGAGTCCCATCCGGTACGATGGTCTGGTTGCCATTATCTTAAATATTTGCCTTAGCCCTTGCTTATCAGCACATGAGAGTGGTTTAATTTGTCTTTGAACAATGAGGTTCACGTGCCTGGTGAGTAATTAGTGTTGCTTGTGTCAAAGTTCTCAGGGGGGAAGGGTGGAAGTGAGTCTCAAGTCGAAAGGGAATAGTCCCAACCCTGCTAGAGACACACGACACAACAAGACATTCGCAACTTCTGACGGAGTATTCCACATGGATGCGGCAGTAACAAACACAAGGTGAACATATAACATGTACAACACCTAGAGAAATAGTCCACATGAGTGCGACGAGCGTTATCACAAGTTTACAGAATGAATCTGTCGAGTGTCTGGCGGAATAGCTCACACAGGCGAGACAACATTAACAACTGATACAACACATTTCCGATAGCATATGTACTTAAACAACTAAAATAGTTTAATTGTCTTAATACAGGTTAAAGCAACATCCATTACAAACGTCCAAAGAATAGTCTTACAAACAAATACAATACATGTGTGAAAATGTGTTGGCCTGTTAACAAGCTTCTAAATTAAGAAAAAGTTCCAAGACACATTTGTACACCATTACATCACTAACCCCGATAGAGAGGCGTTGGAGCCACTACTCGCTCCTCAAAGAAAAGATTACAGACTCTCAAGGCTATGTGGGAGGAGCCAAGGTGAAAAGTTTGTTGTATGTACAAATGATGGGTATTTATAGCCAAGGGCAAAATTGGCCCTTGTGACTGTTCAACTTCCCGCATGACTATTTGACTTACATGACTCTTCAAATTTACATGTGGGTCTCTTGGACTTCCACATTATATTACATTGATTACAACAGTATGACCCACAGTAGTGATGTGGCTGAGATGACTCATGACATGACTTGACACGACAGAGCCGGTATGTTCATGTTGCAGCTAGTGTCCATGTCGAGCTCCAGTGTTGCTGAGTGATGGATGTTCTCTTGGTGTATCATAGCTTCACCTCCACATGGAAAGGTGTTTGGATTCTTCAATGATCTTGGTGTTCATTTGATGTTGCACGTGCATGTCTCTCCTTCGCTTGTACTTTGGCATGCTCCATGTGTTCGTCTATTCATGAACAACTCTCCTTGCATGCGCTCCTTGTTCATATCGTTCATCGTCATGCCATGTCTCATCCATGTACCTGTATCTGCAATCACCCATGATGAGACGACATCAAATCCAGAAATCTCCTAGTCTACCATGATGCATTTTTTTTCGCTTTCGAATGCAGGTGACCGGGAGAGAGGACAAGGATCTAAAACTGTGCAGAGCACATTTCAAGTAGGGATGCGAGCTTCGGGCACTGTCCATGAAAATTGCGCAGAGGTCACTAGGAGGTTGAGATGGGAAATCCGGATCAACAGTGACTGTCTGCGGGATCTGGCTCTGCTGGAAGGAAGATCTGAGCAATTCTTTCAGGGAGATAGTGTAGGCAGCATAGGGATACTGGCAGCAAAAAATAGGCAATTCCTCCGGGGAGCTGGCAGCGAGTTGCAGGAGGTTGCTGGTAAAAACTGCTTAGAACTGGGAGGCTGGTCTGCTAGACATCCCTGCGTTGTTTCTAAGCTGAGCGGGATGTTGGGCAACTGGCAGAATTCTCATGAAAACTGCGCAGTTTTCAGGAGTTGGAGCAGGTCGGCTGACAGGGTGACTGGCTGGAAAAACTACGCAATTTTTTAGGGCAATGTAGTGATAGGCAGCGAGTGTCTGTCCGACATGTATGTGTAGTTTCTTCAGTCAACAAAAGTGGACATGCTTGGAAGCTTCTGCGCAATTTTTTGGAGGAGTGAGTACTAAGGTCACTGCTCAATCAAACTCTTTAGCTGACCAACTAGAGGCTTGATGGTGTTGTTTGCGGGCAACGTAGATTGAGATGGCTTATTAAGGCACTTCTGCGTTGTTCTGGGTGACAGTCAGTCGGGTCGACTTTAGATTGCACAGTGCAGACTACCTCGGAAGCAGCCTCAAGCTCTGTGCAATTCTAGGCAATATTAGATGTTCACCGAGAGCTGAGATTGCACAGTGCATCTCAGCGAAGGTCCGACTGTTGGAGGGAGGTTCGGTTGACAGAGTTTCAGAAAAATGACTAAGTGTGTGAGCGAATGAACTTGTGCATGCATGACCTTGCGAACACACGCTCAACATGACTTGATGACATGACACATCGAACCATCAAGACAATAGACACTTAGTGTGACTGATCGACGGGTGCAAGTGACAAGCGTTACACTATGAGATAAACATTTGGACCACTGTGGAGACACTTGTGCGACAATGCTTACAACATCGTGTAAGTGCGATAGATGTTTACATAGCGAACACAACTCAAACACAACCTTCAACATCTCCATAACGAGGTCGCAAGCATGACATAACAATTAGCATGCTGAAGATGACAATTGGTCAAATAAGTGAAAAGGAAGCAAGACATGTAGAAGAAACACATATAATGACCTTTCGTGTTTTCACACATGCATGTTGTTACACAGTAATTTATCACTGCCTTCCTGTCAGTCGCCCTGCTGTGTCCAAGAAGTCACAATCACTAAGTGTTTGATCCCTGAACTGGCTTAAAACCCATTTTTCCAAAGTTTTGTGCATCAGCGCGTCTGTTCCTAAAATAACCGCGATGACCAGCGCCCCACAGTGTATTTCGTGCGCTGCCATCGCGGAAGAACATCACTTTTCCGCGATGACGTACAGCGCGGCTTTCGCGTGTCCTTCCGCGCTGACATGACTTGTTCAGTTATTGTTATGTGCTGACAGCGCGGTAGTCTCCATATAATCCGCGCTGATCCAGTTTGGGCGAATTTGTTCAAACAACCAGCCTTCCAGATCTCTCCAGGCTTGGTTGTTAGCTTTGTGAATATCGACTCCCTTCTGTGGCATGTCTGTTCGACCCTTTGCAACTACTCCCCTTGAAGATAAGCTCATCCTTCCACCTTTTTAGGAGACTCATTCTCCTATATAAACTTCCACCATTACCATGAGCAGCTAGTTAGAAACTAGCTAGACTTAGCTTGGATTGTACAGAGCTTGTAGTGCTCAGATTGCTGCTATAGGTATGGTGTGTTAGGAGTGGAAGTGATTGATTGCTTTGGGAAGTTTGTTTGTGACATTTGTGTGAGAGAGAGAGAGTTGTTTGTCTTGGGAGAATCATCCTCAAAGGTGAATGCTTGAGATACATGCTGACTGATCCCTCCTGAGGAGTTTATCGACGTCAGAACATTTGGTTGTACTCTTCTCTATTCTGATTAATAATAGATGACTGCTATTATTGTTCCATTCTCGTTTGTTTATGCAATGGATAAATGTGAATTATGTCTTTTCTGACTGACATATAGTTACTTTTACTAGATTTTACGCTTGCGTTTGCCTTCTCTTCGTGTGTGCAGGTGTCCGTTCGCGAGGATCGCGGAGGACTGTGACCAGCCGAAGCAAAGGAGCGAAGGAGACATCTCTTCGTCCAACGACAGCGCAGGAATCCAAGTAGGTGCTCTTACTTCTTGTTTAATTGTAACTAGGAACATGCGTGGCAGCATTGTGTGATTGTTGCTAGACCCCTATTGGGCTAGTAGGGATCGCCTCTATCCGTAGAGGGGATTTACCTTCTCAACAATTTGGCGACTCCGCTGGGGATCAGCCTTTTTGTCTCTTGAGTCCATCTTTGTGTTTGAATTTGATTGCTCTCTTTTTGAAATTGGGGATTAATTATCAGTCTTTTGCGTTTCCTGGGTTGATCTGGGAGATGCCCCTGTTTGATTGAAAGATTGGCTGTTTTGATTTGGGAGTTTTGATTTGCCTGTCACTATTTTTGAGCTCCATCGCGGATTTAATTTTAACAGTCGCGCTGAAAATCGGATCATCGCGGAAAAGACGTGTATATCCGCGATGTCAGCGCCGCTTTCTAGCTTAATTCCGCGCTGACTGTGTTTTTCTAGCTTAATTCCGCGCTGACTCTGCTTTTCTGATATCATCTCGGTTTTTGGGGCAAAAGTCGCGCTAACAGCTCGGGTGGTCTGTGTAAAAGTTGCGCTGACCCTTGATAATCTCGGGTGCTCAGTGTAAAACTTGCGCTGACTCCTGAAAAGTTGTTTTTATAACTTTATCTCCTGAATTCATCAATCTTTCTTATCCCCTGTTGTTTCTTGTCCCTCATTAGCTTGTTTTGATTGCTTTTGGTTAAGGGATGCTCTCTCTTTGATTTCATTCGAGTGACTCTTGTGTTTTTAGGCCATGTGACCTAGCCCTTTAGAAGTTTCATCGAGAAACCGTTTGCTTGGGTTACTTGTCTATTCAAGGTTCATCCACAACCCTCTTATTGATTTGCTTGAGGCTTTTCCACTGCTTGTTGCTGGTTGATTTTTAGTGTCGATTATTGAACCATTTTTTATGTTGATTCGATTTCTTCACTACCAAACATAGATTACGATTGTTTGGATCGATCAGTTCACATTCGCTTCCTCCTTGCTTGTCTTACAGAGCTTAGATTACATAGCTCGTGCAGACCTTTGTTTTCCTTTGATTTGGAAGCTTTGGTTGAGTGTTTTCGGGAACTTCGTGTGCTCTCATTAAGTAGTTTACTTGGTGTTCAAGTTCCTCCAAATTCCTTTAGGTGTTTTATGTCACTAAAAAGAAAACGAATTAGTAGCTTACTTTAAAATTCGAAAAGGAAAAGAACATTTCATTGATTTCCATTTTCAAAAGAAAAGTTTCCTTTCCTCGCTTTAGTTGCATTTAGCTGCTTGTTTGTTTGTATTCGTTTTGTTTAAAAAATTCTTTGCTCTCTCGTAGCTAGAATTCATCGAACGAAACGAAATTCTTTTGCATATAGATTGCATCTAAGTAATTGTGAGAGAACATACGATAGAGCTTGAAATCGAAACTTAATCTCAAGATCAACTATAAAATTAACCGAATGAATCTAAAAACGCATTGGAACTAAACGCAAATATCTAGAGGTCTAGGTTAGAGACGTGTTCCGGCGTCTTTAAACATAGTCACTGTTGTTTCACATTAGGTTGGGTGATTCCTCCTTCTGTGACTCGATAGTGGTCTAACACGGACTGCGCTCCCACGTACCGTCGCGTATATAGGGAGACCCCACTAGGCTTTTATCCTTTATCCATAGGAAGCCGAGTCTGCCGCCTTACGATTCGCAATGCAGTGAACACAGCATTCACGAAGATTGACCACCCGTACCCTAAAAAGTATTCTGTGGTTTTGTGAAAAGTTTGGCACACCCTTTACCTAGAGTTCCAGAGCAGTCGCTTTTGATCCTTTTCGGACTCCCTAAACGAAAAGGTGCCTGTGAGCGTCTTGTCACTTCGTGCTCATTAAACATTCGAAGGAGACTAGAGTCATCTTTTCGTCCTTTTCTCGACTCTTGAAACATGAAAAGGTCAAGTTTGGTTCCAGTGTCTTAACAATTTATTCGGCCTCGATAACATTTCCTGGTTAGATCTTATGTGCGCTAGCCTGAGTAGGTTTCGTGTTCGTCTGCTATGGCAACTTTTCCGGGATTCACTAACCCAGGTTCCCCCTCTGATGGGAATCCAGGACAATTCCCTCCTCTTGGGAATGTTGGTGCTCCGTATATGGCGACGTTGTCCCTACCAGGGTTGACTGTCGGGTTGCCTGTGTGGTTGTTTTCCACCTCTTTGGTCTCTACCGTATCGGCTGTTAGTCCATCAGTCCCTCCACCTGAACAACGTCATGTTGATCCAAAGGTGGATCTCTCCCCTTCGACGCCTACTTCTACGTCGTCCTCTTGTACTTCGCCTGGTGAAATTCTCGATGAAAGTAACCAGGTGGCTAAGAAGAAGAAGAGGAAGACCAAGAAGAAGAAGTCCCCTAAGGGAGAGCCTACACACACAGTTCCCCTCTCAAGTCCAGCTATCCACTCCAGTACACCTAAAGTCGAGTCACCTTCTGCTCCTCCGCGGAAGGTCAAGTTTCCTTGTCGATTATGCAAGGAGGACCATCTGCTTCGTGATTGTCCTGGCATTCCCAGGGTATTAGAAGTCTGGTCTCGCAATCCGGCCCGCCCCTCATCGCCCGCTGAACATCATGGCGATGCTACCTCATCAGCTGGGAATGGTAAGGAGAAAGGGAAGATTCGAATCCCCTGTAAACTTTGTGAAGGCAATCATCCCCTTCACCTTTGTCCGCTCATGGATAAAGCCTCCAGTGTCTTGGAAAGTCTTACAGCTCCCTCACCCCAATTTCCCGCTGGTTATCAACGCCTTTCTACAACTGTCGATCGCGCTCCTGTTGACAAAGAGATTGCTTCAGATCCCTCTCTTGTCCAGGCCCCTCTTCCCGAACCTGGCTGTTCCCAGCCTGTTCCAGACCCGCCGTTGGTCGGAAAGGGTGTTGATTCGAGTTCACCTCCTCTCAACCACTCTGTTTCGGAAGAGAAAAATTCCCATGTTCTTCTTGTCTCGTCAAATTCTCCTGAGCTTGATAAAGGTTCTCCTGAAACCTCTCCGGAGAATTTAGATTCGGTTCTTTCCGAGCCGGGGGGCAACCATATGGTTCCCCCACCAAGTAGTTCGGTCATTTCCTTTGATTGGAGTCGTTTGACTACCCCTCCCCTTCCATCCCACGTGCCTTTCTGGGTCACCGCCTATGCTTGCAATAGGGCGCTGCCCGGCACTGTGTTAGACGAAGGGGCATCGGTTAGTCTTATGCCCGTTACTACTTGGCGAGCTTTGGGTTCCCCATCGCTTGTACCTGTCGCACCGCATCTCACCGCGTTTGACGGAGGAACGAGTCAGCCATTAGGGATCCTTCCACAGTTTCCTATCACTTTGGGAGGCAAGACTGTCTATATCGACGTCTCGGTTACCCAAGGTTCTTTAGACTTCAGTCTTCTCCTTGGTCGTGACTTTGTGTATGCCATGGGAGCCCTTGTTTCTTCACTTTTCCGTGTGGTTTGTTTTCCACACGATGGAAGAATCGTGACGTTCGATCAATTATCGTTCGTTCGTCCACAAGCCCCTCCGGCGCACTCCTCCTTCCCTCCTGGTTTTCATCCACAAGTTGCATCTGCCTCACCGCAAATCAACTACGTGGCCACCCAACCCGTGCCCGTACCCAGTGACGACACCATCGTACATAGTGTCCTGGGGGCATTAGGTCCTGATTTCCAAGATGTTGGACTCCCCTCCGGAGCCACTTTCTTGGGGGCCTCCACTTCCCGTTCATTATGATGAAGTCCGTTCTGAGCACAGTTCCTTGTCTTGTGTCAAGCTCGTTAAAAAATGAAACACGGCGGCCCGAGGATAGTTTTGATCTTGTGGCGACCTCGTTAAAAAACGAAACAAGGTGATGGAGCATAGTTCTTTTCTGGTGTCAAGCTCCTTAAAAAATGAAACTAGGTCTGGTTAGAGCATAGTTCTTTTCCGGTGTCAAGCTCCTTAAAAAATGAAACTGGGTCTGGTTGGAGCATAGTTCCTTTCCGGTGTCAAGCTCCTTAAAAAATGAAACTGGATCTGGCCGAGGATAGTTTTGATCTTGTGGCGACCTCGTTAAAAAACGAAACAAGGTGGTCGGAGCATAGTTCACTTTCCTATGTCAAGCTCCCTAAAAAATGAAATTGGGCTTGGTCGGAGCATAGTTCGCTTTCCTGTGTCAAGCTCCTTAAAAAATGCACCTAGGTGTCCGAGCATAGTTCCTGATCTTGTGTCAAGCTCGTTAAAAAATGAAACAAGGGTTATGAGGATAGTTCTTGTGCTGTGTCAACCTCATTAAAAAATGAAACACCTCCCTTTCCAAATCGAGTCTTTCCTAGATCTCGAGAGTGAACCTTCATTCCATCCACTTTGTTGAATGCAATGAAGCTTGGGGGGCATGTACCTCATTTTGCGTCATTATGCTGGGGGCATGCGAACTTATAACAAGCATAGTTTTTCGTTTCAAGCTTGTGTAAACATGAAACCGAATCCAAGCAAAGTTCTTCACGGTTCAAGCTTGTGTAAAAATGAACCCATACCCGATTTACATCTCGTGATTGCCATTTTTATCCGCTGAATTCTGCTAGATGAGCCTTGGTTGTTTCATTCCATCGCCACCATCTCTTTGGCCGATCATATGCTCTCACTTGGTTCTTTATCCTTTCCTGAGGAACCGCAGCGATGAGTGGTTTTATTAGCCAGCCTCTTGACCATTACACGTTTTGAGCAGTTCCACCATTGCCGGAACCAGTTGCTACCTTTTATACCACTCGTTCCTCTAGGACGAGTCGCCTTTAAGCTCTTTTCTGACTCGTAAAATATGAAAAGATTGCCGAGTATTTTTCCCTTTTTGACTCGTTAAAGAGAATAAAAATGGAGGTCTTCTTTCAGCTCTTTCCTGACCGTTTAAAGATGAAAAGATTGCCGAGTCCCCCTCTCGACTCGTTAAAAGGAACGAGAGGCGGTCGCTTTTAAAGCTCTTTTTCCGACTGTTTAAACTAAAGAGATTGCCGGGTGTTTGTCGTTTCGCACTCGTTATTGGCTCCAAAACGACGTGCTTCTGACTGCTTTTTTACTTTTTCGGGTCGAAGAACACTATTTACGAAAAGTATTCCTCGATCGTAATGGTCGGGCGGTTCTTTCGAGCATAGTTTTATACTTTTTCGGGCTCGAGAGACACAACTGTACGAAAAAGGACCCCCCTGGAGTCTCCTTTTCCGCATTCTTTTCAGACTCTCGAAACAAGAAAAGAAGCCGAGTTTTTCCTTTGTCAGGCTCGTTAAACACTCAATGACATCGGATATTGTCAACATGACACACATCAAGCATATGTTACCCCCGTCAAGCTTGTCGTCCAAAAATAATCGGGGTACCTGCCTGCAAAGGTGGGGAAAATGGAACTTTGATTACAGTCGTCTCGGCAGTACGTCACTCTTGAACATGGCACTCCGCTGTTTCGTGTCTGGATGGGGTCATCTCATCTCGTATTCACTAGCCTCCATGGGTTTGGGATATCCTATTTGACCTCTCATCTGTTCATTGCGGTCATCATCCTATCCGCTGCTCATTTGATGTCAAGTACTGCCAAATCCGTTACAGTGCCGTTATATGTTCAAGAGAAGTTGTCCTCTGCCACAATGCAACCTCGTTCGCTATCTCATCACAAATTATTATACCTCTGTCTCATATCGATGATGTGGGAATCATCATGGCCCACCTTCGATCAAGGCCACTTCTCGTCGACTTCAACTCATTATCCGAGAAAGTGACTTAGAGACTCTTTCCAGGTGCCTTGGAGCCTGCATGCCTCCATGGCAGGTTCCTCGTGTTCGACGCAAGGTTTACATCATTGACCTACGATCGAATGATTCCGTGGGTGTTCGACACCAGCTCATTGATTCACACGCTACGGATTGTACCTATAGTACCTTGAGGGCCATTGTCATTATTGGTGGTACCTCTCGCGTCTGTTAACGGTTCTCATCATTGGCCGGTAATCAGACGATGTTCATGCATGTTCGACTCCAACCCCTGTATTCACATGTGTGGACTTGTACTCTGTTCGGGTCGAGATGGAGCGCAAGACCCTGGATCCTTGCTCACTGTGGTCCAGGTTGCGATTTTGTGGATAATCATTACATGACTCATTGATGGATGGCTGCGCCCATACCTGAGTCTTCATGGATGGCTGCGACCATACCTTGTCATTATTATGGTCTCTTTAGCTGGGTGGCTGCGTCCATACCATAGACCAGTCTCGCATGTCTTTTGGATGGCTGCGCCCATGCCTAGACTGCATGTATGTGATTATCAGAGATTTTTCGGTACTTCCTGGTGGTGTTCCAGTTCGGCGTGTGTTGTAAAGCATTTCACCCCTCCCACTCTCTCGGTCTTCATGCTTTAGGGGGCATCTGTTACACAGTAATTTATCACTGCCTTCCTGTCAGTCGCCCTGCTGTGTCCAAGAAGTCACAATCACTAAGTGTTTGATCCCTGAACTGGCTTAAAACCCATTTTTCCAAAGTTTTGTGCATCAGCGCGTCTGTTCCTAAAATAACCGCGATGACCAGTGCCCCACAGTGTATTTCGTGCGCTGCCATCGCGGAAGAACATCACTTTTCCGCGATGACGTACAACGCGGCTTTCGCGTGTCCTTCCGCGCTGACATGACTTGTTCAGTTATTGTTATGTGCTGACAGCGCGGTAGTCTCCATATAATCCGCGCTGATCCAGTTTGGGCGAATTTGTTCAAACAACCAGCCTTCCAGATCTCTCCAGGCTTGGTTGTTAGATTTGTGAATATCGACTCCCTTCTGTGGCATGTCTGTTCGACCCTTTGCAACTACTCCCCTTGAAGATAAGCTCATCCTTCCACCTTTTTAGGAGACTCATTCTCCTATATAAACTTCCACCATTACCATGAGCAGCTAGTTAGAAACTAGCTAGACTTAGCTTGGATTGTACAGAGCTTGTAGTGCTCAGATTGCTGCTATAGGTATGGTGTGTTAGGAGTGGAAGTGATTGATTGCTTTGGGAAGTTTGTTTGTGACATTTGTGTGAGAGAGAGAGAGTTGTTTGTCTTGGGAGAATCATCCTCAAAGGTGAATGCTTGAGATACATGCTGACTGATCCCTCCTGAGGAGTTTATCGACGTCAGAACATTTGGTTGTACTCTTCTCTATTCTGATTAATAATAGATGACTGCTATTATTGTTCCATTCTCGTTTGTTTATGCAATGGATAAATGTGAATTATGTCTTTTCTGACGTGAGGGGTGGGAAAAGAGGCTGCGAAACAAAAGGGCCGATCGAGGCAGCGAGAGTAGGATCCCATATAGTGGTAGAAGTCGATGATATGACATTGACAAGCCGTCTTGCAAACTCAACTAAGAGGTGTACTTTGGAAGGTGTTCTTTACTTACCATACTTACCCTCAAGATGATCATGCATCCGACGGAGTTTGCATGCAGTTCTGACCTTTTCCATTACTTGGTTCCTTGGTCCTTCTCCTCAACTCCTTAGAAGCAATTTCAGCATGTCACCTTTTCCTCTAGTCACTGAGAGGTAGATCTACGCAATTTCAGCAGACAATGACTGTTGCCAGAATGAGGCCCTGGGAGGCCTATCTGCGCAGTTTCTGCATGCAAGACAGATAGGGAAGCTTGGACAACATTGTGCAGTTTTGAGGCACAAGATACTGATGCGGGATGGGGTCTTGGGAAGACACCTCTGTGCAATTTCTAAGTGTAGTGCAGCTGACTGCTCTGCGCATTTTTGGAGAGCAATGTTGGCTAGGATCTCTACAGGCTGTGGGGTTTCAGCAGGAAAGTGAGGTTGGTGTCTCTGCACACTGTGGGGTTTCAGCAGGTAAGGGAGGAAGTTTGATGGTTGTAGAAGCAAAGCGCATAGTTCCAGGGAGCTACATGGGGCTAGGTTTCTCGGGAAAATGGCTAAGTGTGTGATCAATGAAATATATGTAAACATTGGTAGGACTTGACTGTGATCGCACACGAACACTTAGTGACACAATGTAGACCATCAAGAATGCATAAGACATACTTTGCTTGATGCAACAACCTTCGTGACAAGAGTGTGTGAAGTGAATGTGAAACATGTCCATGTGATCAAAACCTCTCATGTGCACACAATTCCCTTGAAGCAAGACAACATTCCCTTTGCATGACAAACAACAACCCCTATGCCCGATGATGACACATGCTACATAAATATGAGAACGCGGACAACTCTTAGGATCAAGGAGGGGAGCTTGAAATCATCAATGTACCAATAATTGACCAAGGATGATAGATCATAGGATCCAAGGTAGGCTATGAAATTTGCATGCGAGCCAAAATTTTGGAGGGTGGTTGTAGCCGCTCGAAATTTTCAAAACACCTCAACAATATGGAAAGAAGTGGTTGCAACCTGCCCCTTGATAGATGAAGAATTGACATAGATAACAAAGTACACATTGGCTTGGACCCCTCAATTGGTAGTAATGACATATATAGGCTCCCACCCCCACTAATTCTAGACTTGAAAGTTGGGCATACCATACTCTAAGAAAATTATCTTAGGGAGTTAACAATTTGGATAGGCCACAACAATGGCTTTCTTGGGGGGGATATCATATTTTGAGAGGAGATGGCATTAATTTTGGAACACTATACTCAAAAGCTAAGAAGTTGTTTCATAAATCTAAATGACCAAGAAGATCAACTCATTTTGTCTTTGAGTCCTACATGGAACTGTGAGCCCAGACAAGGATCCAAAGTCCTTGTTATTGAGGATATCAGCAACCCACAATATTGTGGTCAATGATTCTCTAGAGGTTCAAATTCCCATCCAAATAAGAAACCTTCACGTGGTTATTGGTAAACAATAGAGATTGGACATCCTTAAAAATAGACGCTATAAGGAACTAGGTCAATGTGGTCTTTGCAAAGTTGACTCTGAGACTAACTCCCATTATATTATGATATGTGCTTATACTCTATATGTCTGGTAAGAAATAGATCACTTGAATAGTTTGAAAAATGTTTGGAAGGAGAAATTGATTAAAGAAGCCCTCAAGTGACTAGTGCATGAACATGGACATAAAGAGATATAAAGTGCTCTATCTTGTTATCGGGAAAACTAGTGTCTATACAGAGCTGCTAGTCCCACTAAGGCTGGTAGCTACCTTAGAAACAAACACACTAAAAACTGCTTTCGTTTTCCTTTATGAGAAATAGATAAGAGAAGAATAAGGAGACCAACCTCTGTCTTGCGCTTGGTTCCTTGCTCGATTCCTCTCTCTTCTGGTAGGTATTTTCCACTTGCTTCCTTGTCTACCCAGCTTCAAAGAGTACCTGTAGAATCAAACCAACATAACACTATCCAAGAACATAGATCTATTATCATAAACAATATAGGATCAGATGTACATTGACCACAAAAATGCATAAATCATCAATCATACAAGAATGTGGAGGAAAACTTGAATAGCTTTATTGATAATCAAGAAAGAGCAAAGAGGATTACAACCAATTGTTCTGACCCAGCATCATCCTCTCGGCAAGAAAGCCCTTCTTCACCTCATGAAAAGCTTAGATCACCCAACACTGCGATATTGCACCAAGAAACCAACAACACTTCCTTACAAGATACAAAATTCCAGCCTCTGGATCTCTGGGATGAGGGATCCATATATAGATGTCTACAAGGGAGGTGAGTCAGCTTTTGAGATTTGATTAGTGTCTTCTCTCTGATAGTTCTTGATTCCACTTGGAGATTGATGATCTCCTACTCATCCCTGGTCGAATTCAGAGAGGCAAGTGTCACAGGAGAGGTTTCTGGAAGATTCCATGCTCCTCCACCTTGCGGATTGACCCTACCATTTGTCCCTTCTCGCCCATCGCACCCCATAGAAGGGTTTTTTGACATGCATCACACCTACTGTGTGTATTCAGGTGGGATGCAACGCACTTTTCCTATGGAGCAGGTTAAATGGTCCAGTTTTGACCAGTTCTGAGTAGCTTTTCATGGAGAACTTTTGGGAGATGTTGTAATCAGTTGACCTTGTTCTTTTAGGGGTTTGAAAAACACCTTTAGGGACTTAGGAACCCTTATTTTATGGACATTTATGCTTGGGGTTGCAGTGCCCAAAAATGTCTATAACAGTTTCCCCCTAAAGCATGAGGTCGTTAATCTTTTGATGTCGAGTGAAATGCTTTATCATGAGGATCCGAAGTTTTTTCGAGCTGGAAGGCGACCTGTAATAAGATACAATACAATACATTATCTTCATATTATTTTCATGATCTAGCTGAGGCGGGCATTCCCATGCTCAGCTTTATAAATTCATTTTCATGTACATAGGACAGACAATCGTCTGAGTGTAGACTGATGATTCTGGTAGAGCCATCATCCCTTAGATTGGATGATTATTTGTGCAGCAATGATGTACATTTGATGTCTTTATTTTCCTGAATATATATAGCAGCCCGGATGGATGAAACTAGATCCGAGGTCTTCAATCTCGTTCGATCTTCACTCAAAGTACAAGTCGATCCATGTGAGAGATGTTCTGGAGTCGAACATGGAAAGACATCGCCTGATTACCAGCCAATGATGTAAGTTGTTAACACGCACGAGAGGAATCACCGATAATGATGATGACCCTCAAGGTACTGTAGTACAATTCACGTGGTGTGAATAAGGGACTTGGCGTCGAACACCACGTAAAATCTTTCGGTCGAAGGCCATTGATGTAAACCTGTCGTCAGAAGTGAGAAACTTGCCATTGAGGCATGCAAGCTTCAAAGTACTGAAAGGGTTGTTCCTAGATCGACTTCTTGGATAATGAGCTGATGTCGACAAGAAGTGATCCGTCATAGGAGGGCCTTAGTGAATCCCACATCAATGACACGGAATGGAGCAAATGATTTTAATAGAGGTGAAAACAATCTGGTGATATACGGTTCAGGGTGGCGGTCATGAAAGAATGGAGCGAAAATGTATTATAGTGGGTGAGACACAGGTGAATTCTCTGAGCGACTTCTCTTGAACATATCGGCGACACTGACATGATGGATTGGTAGCATTAACCCCAAATGTGGATGGTGTGATGGAACCATGGTGATGTGACCAGTGAATGGAACAACCCAACCCGACTTGGATGCGAAGTGAAAGTGTCATGTTCAAGAGCGACTTGCTACCAACAAAGTTTCTTCAAGTTTTCTTCCCAATTTTTCCCCAATCATTGCTAACCAGTACCTCTTTATTTTTGTCAAGCTTGAGGAGGATAACATATGCTTGTTCTATAATTTTCCCTTCGGGCAAACCCATCGCTATTTTTTAACAAGCCTAGCGATAGTGAAACTCATTCTTGTCTGTCATGGACAAGTTTGTCGCTATTAGGTTTTAACGAGTTTAACGACAAAGATAACTCTGTCCTTTTCAATTTTAGAGAGCCTGAAAAGGGACGTAAAGGAAGCTCCAAAAATCTTTTTTCGTCATCTAATCCCTCAAGTCTGAAAAAGTATAAAATAATACAAAAGGGATGAATTTTCGGTAATTTTAACGAGCCGAACAAAACAAGCGCTCGATCTTTTTGTGTAATAATCCCTCAGGTCCAAAAAGATTAAAATCTAAAGGAGGGATAGCATTTCCAGTCACTTTAACGAGCTGGAGAGGCCAATGGCTCGGCAATATTTTCATATTTTACGAGTCAGTTGAAAAGAGCTTAAAGGAGACTCATTTTTTGAGGAACCAATGATAGATTCGGGTAGCAGCGGATTCCAGGTAAGGTTTGGAATTTTCCAATCACGGCAGTGTCACAAGGATGGCTAACAAGATCACTCTTCGCAGCTGTTCCTCAAAAGGGGTAAACAATCAAGTGGAGGTGAATGATCGGCCAATACAGAGTGGAGGTGATGATGAGAACATGACTAAGGCTTCAAAGGCTGAAGTAATACATTCACGATAATTATTTACCGGAAATTGGTTCATTTTTTAATGAGCTTAAACGCTGGGGGAAACACTTGCTCATTGCTTATGTTTATTTTTTAACGAGCTTGAATTCCGCGTTAAAACTGCTCGATATAACGGTCATTTCTTGACTTTACCATTAATGACTTTGTTCCTTCAAAGGTTGTGCTGCATGCTCAATTGCTTCATCAAACTAGTTAGAAATGAACAATACATGTTTGGAAAATGAATTAAGACACTAATATTTTACTTGAATTACGTAAAAAGTAATTTAAAAGTGCTTTTACCCATCATTTTACCATTTCATTTGAACTTTGGTCTGTTGGAGCCTTGGAGGTGCTTTCCCCCTTGATTTTCACCAGCTGATTCCAGGAGATTCTGTAGACGATTTTTGGCGCCGTCTAGACCAGGTAGGAGCTAAACCTGAGCTCTTTCATTTCATCCTTTCCATTTTCGATTCTTAGCCTGATTTCTGGTTTTTCTGAGCCTCTAGGGTTTGAAAAACTCGCTCTGGCTCCATCGCACCCTTTCTATATCGAAAGGTACGTTGCATGTTGGCCTACCCACTAGACAGTTGGCATGCAACGCACCCAAAACACTGCTGGGGGTGCAATGGGCGCAAGGAGGGAAATTTGTGCACAGTTTTCAATGGAAATTTTTGCTTGTTTCTCACCAAATCAGGATCTAACTCTTCTCTTGTTTGTTTTCAAAGATTTATTGGAGCAAAATGCCTATTACATGGCGAGAACGTGAGCATGAAGAAGAGGACATGCTTGCTTTACATGATCCAGTTACGGTAAATGCACTACGGAACTGTGGCCTGTTCAAGTTTTTTCGCATCTCTAGCATGAGGCAACAAATCAACTTGTTGCAGTATTTTCTCGATGCCTAGGACCCTACCAGCCAGGTGTTCCAGATTAGGGGCAAATCCATCCCCTTGACTGTCGTGGACATCTATTTTTTGACCGGCTTATCGAGGCGGGGTGCCCCTATCTCCTTATCAGGTTCGGCCCGTGGGGGTGAATCTATGAGAGATTACATTCGTAGGTATTGTAGAGAGGGATCTTAGCCGAGTAAAGACGGCAAGACCATCATCCGAGATGTCACTGACAGGTCCCTGAGGACCATTTTGTTCACCTTTGGTAGGATGGCTGGTAGTGCGACTCTTCATGTGGCCAACCGGTCTTATATGCAGTATGCCTTAGAATGCCTCGAACCGAAGGTGTTCAACTGGTGTGATGCATTACTCTTTGTGATGAAAGAATAGTTGACCAAGGTGAAAAACGGAAGACTGAAGAACTTTGGATATGGTTCTATTTTGACCGCCTTTGCCTTGGAAAAGATCCCGCTGATGCAGCCGCAGTATATTTCACTTGGTTTACCTCCACCGACTGAACCACGGATGCAGAGATGGGTCGACCATATGTCAAGACATGCTAGTCAGTCTCAGGTTTCCTTTTCTGATACCTTCTTCGGGTGGTTCGATCGTTAGGAGATGGTTTTTTCCGAGTATCCATATGCTGGTATGGACTTCCGAGGTGACCCGGATTTGGTACTGCCGGCTGGCGAGCGGTGGGGTGCCATTGGTATATTATTTGACCATATTTCTTTTTATCGTTACTCTTTATAATGTCCTTGTGCTTTATTCTGTCAAGACTAATCAGAACTCATGTGCTCATGCAGATGTTGGTCCCGTTCGGCTAGTAGTACGCCTGAGATTGCCAGCTGCCGCTCCAGCAGGAGAGGCTGTGGGAAGGGCTATCCTTCACGACCTTGATATGGCCGAGACTCTTTTAGCATTATAGGATCAGGTCGAGGGCCTCACTCTCAGTATTCCAGATGTGAGGACTGACAAGCTGCCTCTGAGGTTGCAGCGACATACTACTGGCGTGCCAAGTCGATGGACTAGGCTTTTACGCATGATTGCACAGGCGATGACTTGCTATCACTAGCATCATTAGACTAGGGTGCCCCCTAGCGTTTTGAGTTTTTGGTCATTTGACCAATTTTGTCTTGGTTATAGAGCATTATGTGTAAACCATAAACAGTTATATATATATATATATATATATATATATATATATATATATATATATATATATATATATATATATATATTATTTTATTTTTTATTTTCGAAGTTTTATTTTGGTTAAGTTACATGATCCGAATGCAAATATTGATGAAATGCTTCTTTTTATAAATGTTGCAAATGTCTATCTAACACATAATTTGCCAATGAGTCAGTTAATGTGTTTAAGCTTCTGGAAATATGCTGATATTGAATAAAATCAAATTGCCTTTCCAAAATCTTGACCCTTAGGAACATGCGATAGATAGCTGGATTTCGGACGGAGTAGATACCAGTGAGTTGTAGTATGACGAGCTGTGAGTCTAGCCTGACGACAAGTCGGCGTATGCCATGTGTGATGGCATCAGAGAGAAGTTCTATCAACGCGCTATATTCAGCAATGTTATTCGTTGATCGACCAATACATACCCCTCTGAAACTTACTAACTCGCCGCTTGGATCAAAAATGGCCCAGGCCACAGAAGATAGGTTCCGCGAACTACGACTTGCTCCGTCAGCGTATCCAACAAAATATTCCAATAGGTTCGACATCTACGACAAATTTAAAAAGTGGATTTACTTGACCAAAACGATTACCCTTAGCGAAAACAAAAATGTAACAAAAGAATATAGGTTACCACATTGAATCATGCATAGTAACGCTTAAGGTACAACCCGTTACGGGGTTGCGCCAATGGAATTTCGTCGTAATCCATCAACTCGTAGGCTCCTTTTGCTAATACATGTTTAACAATATAGGGGCCCATCCATAAAGACTTAAATTTACCTGCTCCCAATTTATCGGATTCTTGGTCGTAAAGTAAGACCAGGTCACCTTCTGAGAAGACACGGGGTTTGACATTCTTGTCGAACTGCGCCTTGACTCGTTTCTTATGGGCTTCATTAGCCAAAGCGGCATCACGACGGGTTTCATCCAATTGGATTAGTTCCAAGAAACGAGCCTCCTCTTCTGAAGTTCCGGGGAGAAGGTCGATTGCATGTTTGAGGGACGAGATTTCACACTGAACTGGTAAGATTGCTTCTAGGTCATACACCAGTTGGAAGGGTGTAAACCCAGTTGCATTTCTTATCGATGTTCGGTATGCCCACAAGGCCGAGTACAAGATCAGGTGCCAACTCCTTTTGTGGACTCCAATCATCCTTTGCAGCATGTGCTTCAGGACTTTGTTGATTGCTTCAACTTGTCCGTTGGCCTGCGGGTAGTATGGAGTAGAGCTGTCATGAGACAACCCTAATTTGGCAGCTAATTCGGCCATCATGTGATTACGAAAATGTGATCCATGATCTGTGACTATAGCCTGTGGAACGCCGAATCTGGCGACTACATGATTGAAAAAGAAAAGGGCAGCTATTTCACCAGTGTTATCTAATGTAGGCATCGCCTCGGCCCATTTGGTAAAATAGTCCACTGCGACTATGATATACCCATGCCCCCCGGTCGAGGTGGGGTTACATGTCATGAAATCAATGCCCCATTTGGCGAATGGCCCAACAACAACTATTGGCTGCAGAGGTGTGGGTGGTCTTCTGGTTTTGCTATCGAAAATTTGACAGGCATGGCAACTTCTGACTGCGGTTATGCAATCTTTGAACATTGTTGGCCAGAAGTATCTTGCTCGTAAAAAAATTTGCGCCGTAGCGTAACCATATTGATGCCCCCCACACGCACCTGAATGGCAATCATTCAGGACTTTTTCGGCTTCCTCATGTGTGAGGCACCTCCTCAGAATTGTATCGACGCCACGACGGTAAAGTGTATCACCAACGATCATGTAGTCTTTTGATTGGTATCGAATATGTTTTTGTTCGGAGCGGGAGGTATTAGGCCTATATTTTTGGGTTTGGAGATAGATGATTATATCTCCATACCACGGATTGCTTGAAGATATCAGAAACAAAGATTCATCCACGATTGTTTCATCTGATGTTTCATTGTTGGACGACGATGGGAGATCGCATAGTAATTCTGCGAAAACCAGGGCTTTCTTTGATTTGGATTTTACAAATTCCAGATCAAACTCTTGTAGAATTTATATCCATTTTGAATATTTTCCCCCCAGCAACTGTCACGAAAATATATAAGTCATGGGGTTGCAATCTGACAGAATGGTAGTTTTTCGAAAGAGGACATAGTGTCGAAATCTCTGTATTGCTTGAACAGCTGCGAGCGCCAGCTTTTCAACATAGGAATATTTGCTTTCTGTATTATTTAAGTTCCTACTTAAATAATATATAGGATTTTCAATTCCGTTGTCTTCTTGAACTAAAACCATTGTGATGGTTGTATCCGCTACAGCCAGATACAGGTTAAAGTCTTTTTGATAATCAGGAGCGTACATTAATGATGCTTTCATTAGGGATTCTTTTAACACATCAAAGGAGGCTTGCGTGACCTGATCCCAGATGAAGGGCACTTCCTTTTTCAATAGACGTGTATAACCTTTAGCAAGTTCGGCGTAATTCGGAATGAACCTCCTCAGAAAGTTTGCTTTCCCTCGAAGTTTCTGAATCTAAAGCAAATTTGAAGGTGGAGGCAAATTTATGATTGCCTGAACCTTACATGGGTCGAGACGAATCCCGTCCTTTGAGACTACAAAGCCAAGTAAACGACCATAACTGACACAGAACACACATTTGTGTGGATTGAGTCGTATCTTGTAGTGTCGGCAACGTAGAAATATCGCTCTCAAATGCTGCGGATGATCGGTCCGCTTTCGCGAATGAGCCGGAAGGTCGTCGAGATATGGTTGAACGATGTTTTTGATGTTATGGAAGGCATAATTCATTGCCCTCTAAAATGTTTCCCCTGCGTTCTTTAAACCAAAGGGTAATTTTCGATATGCGAATGTGACCCACGGACAAATAAATGCAGTATTTGACTGGTCCTGTGGGCATATATTTATTTGATTATACCCGGAGAATCCATCCATGAATGAAAAGATTTCGCATCCGGCGCATTCATCAATTATCTGGTCAATAAAGGGTGTAGGGTAGTTGTCTTTTGGACAAGCTTGATTTACATCCCTATAATCGACGCACACTCTAATCATTCCTTGTTTTTTCATAACAGGAACAATGTTCGACACCCAATCGGTTAGAGGAACCATGTAAATGAAACCAGCATGGAGAAGCTTTTCAACTTCTGCCTTGATGGCAGCGGCTTTCTTGGGGTGCACCTACCGTAGCCGTTGTCGTATTGGTTTGACATCTGGATACATCTTGATTTCATGTTCAACTATACTCGAGTCAATGTCTGGCATTTCATCATATGACCAAGAAAATACATCTCTGAATTCGCGAAAAAGAGCATTATATATTTCCAGTCCTGAAGGAGAACAACATTTGCCAACATAAATATTCTCTACAACATCTGTTTTTGTCGAGATATTTATGGCGATAGTCTCTTCAATGTTGGACAAGTTTCGCTCGGAATCCACCGTGTTTACAGTATTTGACAGGAAATCAAAAATTGAAGGATGATGAAGGTCATCAGGAGTATCTTCTTTACAATCCGGAAGATGGGAACGATGGTGGTAATCTTCCCATGGCGCCCCTTCAATTACCATTGATTGAAAAATTCCTTCGTCGATGTAATGCACTTGCGACCAAGGATCTGAAGGGGTGCCATATTCCTTAGACCTATCTATCCAAACGATTGATGAGCATTTATTCGAGTCTGCCTCCCATGCCAAAAACATTGATTGCTACAATATTTCTATTGGGCTTGGAGGCAATACCTGCGTATGATCCATGTTTATATCGTTTTCTGAGATCTTTTGAATCGAAGATATCATATTGTAGGTTCCTACCGACGTTACTTCCACCAGATTGATTGGAGGCGGGAGGGAAAAGGTCCCCATTAATATAGGGTCTTTTAGTAGGCCTACTCCGATATTTTGAAGCGTATGGGGGCTTCCATGGATCATCGGAATGCTTCCCTTAACTTGGGAACTATTCGGGAGAAATGTTTGTTGGTCGACGATCATAATTCCTCCTTGAAAAGGAAATGCACCTAAAGTAGGTCGACACAACTGCATCCATAGCATATATCCATGGTCTTCCCAGTAGGATGTTGTAATCGAGGTTTCCGTCGATTACTTCGACATCTATTTCTATTGTTTTCCCTCCTAGTTCAACTTGAAAGTTACTTAGAATACCGTATGGGGTATACGTTCGTTCGTCAAATGCTTTTAATGTTGTCGAAGATCACGACAAGGTTGGAGATCCTAAAGTTTTCCAGCAACTCATTGACATAATACATGTAGATGCCCCCTCATCAATAATTGTTCGATGAACAGTTTTGTTGAGGGCTTTCACTTGAATGAGGAAAGCTAGTTGAGCTGGTAACTGAGGATCGTATCCTTTATGATTAAAGGACACAAGATTAGAATCCTTTGGGTCTATCCCACCGATAGCTGATAATAAAGCCTGCTTTTGGGATGGGCAATTTTGCAGTACCTCAAGTGTCGACATAGCGGATGACGATTGGGCCAGATCTTCCACTATATTATAATGTTGTGCTCCTCTGGCACGAGGATTAAATGTCGACTTGTGTACTACTCCCTTTGGCGGTTTTATTGTTAGCTCAGGAATGATGGGCGGCGCAACCTCTGTTGAAGTTGTTGTTGAACTACTAGGTTGATCTTTATCCTTGTTGTTCGACAGCTGTGGATTCCCATAATCTTTGTTCCTTGTCGATATCAAAGCATCATTTTGCTGTTTCGAAACCGAGAACATCAGCACTTGGGACAGGGAAGCATTTTCACTAGCAAACAGATTTGTTCCTGGATTTGGAAATGGATCAGTTAATACTGCCGAGGTTTTTGAATTCTTGATGAATCTTTTAATCTCAGCCTTATGTGGACAAACTCTTGTCCAATGATCCTCATCACATATTATACATGGATTTTTTGGTTTCCTATCTCCAGGAGGGTTTGCAGAAGATTTTTCAGGTGATGATTCCTCCTGTTTCTTCTTCTTCCCTTTGTTTTTCTTCTTACCTCCCGGTTGCTTGGTTTCTTTGCCTTTATCTGTCGAGACGGCATTTACTTCCGAGGTGAGAAGTTCTTCTTTTGCATTTTGACTGGAAATCTTACGGGCCTTTTTAGATGTAGCCTTTGTCGATTTCGTGTCTGTCGTACCAATCACACCATCGCCGACATGAGAGTCATTGTTCGATTTAGGAGGGGGACGGAAAATTCCGATCTGGGAGCGTCAGGGATTTTATCGTAGAGCGTGCTAGACTGAGTATAAATCAAGTCTAAATATTGCGCACAAGCAATAACTTGCTCTTCAGTGACGACTCCTCCTTTTGCCACATCTTATGTAATGGAAGGTAATAAAGACTTAATAAACCATTTAGCTAAAAGCTGATCAGGAACATACGTTTTTACCATTCTACGACGACGTCACCACTCATGAATATGATTGGATATGTGAGTGGTCGTTGTTTGCTTGAAATTGGTAAGAAGTTCTGTTCCTGTTTCGTACCTTATCGGTAACTGAAAATGGGTTAAAAAGGTTGTGGCTAGTGTACTGAAGTTGTCAAACGAAGCTCTGAGTAACTCGAAATACCATTTTGCTACCGGACCAGTTAACGTCCTCTGAAAAAGGCGGAGCCTAATCGAATCATCGTTTAGGGTGTTTGATGAACACCACAGATGAAATGTCATCACATGATTCGACGGGTCTTCACCCGAATTTCCATTAAATTTAGGAATATCTGACGGAAGTTTATGCGGAATCGCTGGCCACCAAGGGGCGTAAGCAATTGGATCATTTGTTAACCTATTTAGATCCGGTAACTCCAAATTTTCCAGGAAGGGTAACTGTTGATTCAGGTTTGGCGAAGCATACCCAGGATATGACGGAATTGCCTAAGCAGCTGGTCTTTGCATACCAACATAATGCATTTGATGCTGGTAACTTTGGTAAGGTTGATGGGCATAACCATTGTAGAAAAGTTGATTTTGACCATTTTGAATATACGGCTGCCCACTATTTGCAAAGATTTGTTTCTCAGATCCTTGGTATACTTGTTGGAATTGCGGTTGTTGGTATTGCACCAGCCATGGTTGTGAAGCCATGTGTTGTTGTCCAATACTGATTGTTTGACCAAGATGAGGGGTAATTGTACCCGTTTGGGCCTGTGTCATTCCACTAGTTAGTGATTGTGGTTGAGTCGTAGGGACAAGAGGTTGTTGCATTACCACCTGAGAAACCTGATGTTGGCATACAACCGGCAGCACTTGTATTTGTGACACCGTCACAATAGCTGGCGTAGTCGGTATATTTGACATAGGTAAGTATTGTTGCATCGAATATACAACTCTTGGTTGTTGAGGCAGTATCGGCACCCAACCGCTAGATGTAATTCCATCATAACCTGAATTTTGTTGTGAACTCCCGTATGGTTGTCCTCCCGGAGGAGACAATGAAAGGGTATAATGCCCCCCATACGGCGGTAATCCGGCACTTAAAGGAATTGTTTGCCCTCGAGGATCGGACTGCCCAAATTGACACCCTGAAGGATCAATTTGCTGAGACTCAACATAAGAGTTCCTGGATACTATTCTAGATGAACAAACAGGAACGAACCATATTGTCGAAATAGCCCCTGAGTGGGCCCTGTCTAGCGATTGAGAGCTAGTTGGGACAGATGGTATGCCGGCGAACATTGTTGGAGTGACAGCAGGGAGTTCTGCCGTCGTGTCGGATGACACAGTCCTAGATGTCGACGGTTGTTCAGACATTTCTAGTCTATCCAAAAGATTGCCTAGCGATTCTACAGGAGCTTCCGATGGCGGTAGACTAATTTCTGACGAAGAAGGATATAGAGTGATCCCGACTCCAAATCGCGATGGAGTACTAGATGGAGGATCCTCCACAATCTCTTCTATAGCAATCAGACCAGGTGGGAGAGGTAGACCGTCAGGTCCGTAAAATATTTTTTGTGCCGAAGAAGGTATAGAATCTGCAGCGACAGATTTTTGGGGAATAACACCCTCCGAATCAGCTGTAGATGGAGCTGGCTCAGTAACACAAGTGTTTACCTTCACACTAGGATCAGTTCTATTGTCCTTTGGTGGCTGCTAAACTTCTTCTGTAAAGGCAAGGATACCAGAAATGTTTGGAGTAACCGGAGTCTCCGATGGTGTCGGAACACTTGTTCTAACTTTACCAGGGGATTTGGAACCAGTTAAACGAGTTCGCTTTGTCCGTAACAGTTTCGACTCTGGAGACAAAGACGGTTGACTCGTAAGCCTCCGCGAACGACGGGGTTTCAATTGACTTTCTTCCATGATTGCGGATTACTCGATCAACTAAAAATCAAGGGGAAGTATGTTTTCGAATTAGATGAATTTTAGACGCTTTGACACAACTTGTTTTTTCAATTTTTAAGAGTCGAGAAAAAACAAAAGATGGCTCTAGTCGCCTTCGATTTTTAATGAGCCTAAAGTGACAAGTGCTCAGATGGACCTTTTCCGTTAAGGAGTCTGAAAAGGAACGAAAGGGACTGCTCTGGAAATCTAGACAGAGGGATTTCCAAACCAATCGCAAAACTGCAGAATACTTTTTACGGTACGACAGTCAATCTTCCCGAATGCCGTTTTCAGTGCATTACGATCGATAGGGCGGCAGACACGACTTCCTATGGATAAAGGATAAATCCTATTGTGGTCTCCAAAAATATACTCGACGGCACGTGGGAGCACAAGTCCGTACTAGCACTTATCGTCTCAAAGTGGAGGAATCACCCAACCAACAGTCAAAAAAACAGTTACCAGGCTTTACGACACCGGAATATGTCTCTAGCCTAGACTTCTAGATGTTGTGCGTTAGGTTCCAAAGCGTTTTTAGATTCATTAAATTTATTTTATGGTTGATCTTGCTTAAGAAATTTTCCTTTCAGGTTCACCGCGTGATGTAGATGTACAATTCCTAAAATGCAATCTAAGATGATAAACAGTCGTTTAATCTTCTTTTTGCAATGAAAATCCTAACTACTAAGGAAAGAGAGATGACGTTCTTTCAACAAAGAGCAGAGAGCACACACTATATGCACTGTCCTAAATCAAACCAACAAACAGTCTAACTGCAAATGCACATGTATGTATTTGTTTTCAGCCTTCTTAATGTGTGAATGATAAAAAAGAAAGGTAAGCGCAAATCTGAATTATTTTCCAAAGCGACAATTACTAACAAGTTTCTTTTCAAAACAAAATGAAGACAATGACGACACTTTGTTATTTGGAATTGAAAACTTGCTTTCGGCACTTGAAAAACTACTAACTCAAATCAAATACAAGAGTAATAGTGTAATCTACTATCAAGAACAATTAGATTCTCTTCTATGACTGAAAACGACACTTGCGACACTTTCAAATCAAGAAACAACAATACAATTACGCTACTTCTTTGTAAAGGAGAACTGAAAATGACTCAAAAATACATAAAAACATTTACAGTTCTTTGCACAATGGAGGTGGAATAACAGCAAGGAAAGGGGTTTCAACAGAGGTGTACTGACTACAGGCAGCAAAACCCTTGAATAGAGCTGAAAAGAGTGAACACAGAAACCAAAATTTAGGAACAAGGCCTTGTCTGATCAGCGCACCTGTAACACAGTGAAACTGAAATGCAACGCACCTACTACCCTCGGGAAGTGCGACACATTTGAAGTTCACAGAACAGACAGTGCGCTAGACTAGGGACGAGACTTTGATTGGATTCCGGGTCACAGTTTATAGTTCAGTTCAGGTATTTAAGCCCAGCAAGTGGTAATCAGTAAATCAATCACAGCGGTATATCTAAGGAGGTTACTAGAGCCACCACGAGGGAAATTAGAGAGCTTGTAAATCAATCGTTTAATTCATAAACAAAACCCAGAGATAGACTAAAGCAGCGTTGATCTACTTTGCACTTGCATAGCAAATGCAGTTCAAAGGCTAGCTGGCTTGACTTCAGACTCCGTCTGTAAGTTTATAAAGTAAACAAATGTAGATGAACAAACAATCTATTCACTCCCCAGTGGAGTCGCCAATTTTTTATCGGGAAAACTAGTGTCTATACAGAGCTGCTAGTCCCACTAAGGTTGGTAGCTACCTTAGAAACAAACACACTAAAAACTACTTTCGTTTTCCTTTATGAGAAATAGATAAGAGAAGAATAAGGATACCAACCTCTGTCTTGCGCTTGGTTCCTTGCTCGATTCCTCTCTCTTCTAGTAGGTCTTTGCCACTTGCTTCCTTGTCTACCCAGCTTCAAAGAGTACCTGTAGAATCAAAATAACATGTAACACTATCCAAGAACATAGATCTATTATCATAAACAATATAGGATCAGATGTACATTGACCACACAAATGCATAAATCATCAATCATACAAGAATATGAAGGAAAACTTGAATAGCTTTATTGATAATCAAGAAAGAGCAAAGAGGATTACAACCAATTGTTCTGACCCAACATCATCCTCTCAGCAAGAAAGCCCTCCTTCACCTCATTAAAAGCTTATATCACCCAACACTATGATATTTCACCAAGAAACCAACAGCACTTCCTTACAAGATACAAAATTCCAACCTCTAGATCTCTGGGATGAGGGATCCATATATAGATGTCTGCAAGGGAGGTGAGTCAGCTTTTGAGATTTGATTAGTGTCTTCTCTTTGATAGTTCTTGATTCCACTTGGAGATTGATGATCTCCTACTCATCCCTGGTCGAATTTAGAGAGGCAAGTGTCACAGGAGAGGTTTCTGGAAGATTCTATGCTCCTCCACCTTACGGATTGACCCTACCATTTGTCCCTTCTCGCCCATCGCACCCCATAGAAGGGTTTTTTGACATGCATCGCACCTACTGTGTTTATTCAGGTGGGATGCAACGCACTTTGCCTATGGAGCAGGTGAAATGGTCCAGTTTTGACCAGTTCTGAGTAGTTTTTCATGGAGAACTTCTAGGAGATGTTGTAATCAGTTGACCTTGTTCTTTTAGGGGTTGCAGTGCCCAAAAATGTCTATAACATATCTAACCATAGCTTGGGGAATTTGGCTAGCTTGGAATTCCAAGCTCTTTAAAGATAAGATACCATACCTTTGAAATGTGTTATCCAAAGTATGAACATCCTCGTTGCATTTGTCCAATACAAAGAAGGATGAATATCATAACACTTCCTTGAAGAAACAATAAATAAAGATTTTCCTTGGGCTTTCTTTAATGGATTTTCTGTAGTATTCCTCCCAAAAGACATGGTTGGAGGAATTCTACATCTATCCCCCATTCATGACATATTATTTTAAGGTTGGACTAGGAAATCACACAAACAATTTTTAAGAGATTATGGTTCTAAAATTAGTTTTAATGCAAGCTCAAGAAACTAGAAATTTTCCAATCCAATTTTGGAGAGACTCTTTTCTTGTGATTCAATGGATGATCTGATATTCACCCTATGAGTGACATCAGTTGAAGATTTATTGAATGAAGGTATTACAGACTCATGTGCTGGTGTGTGTTCTGTGTTATTGAAGCAATGGATCGATCAGATTGCCAATACACAAACAATTAAATGGAAATACAGCAGAGAAATACAGTGAGCAAACACAAAGACACAAGAAATTAATAAGGAGTTCACCCTATTCTCCCGGGCTACATCTCCGGTCCAGCTTTCAGTGGTGACCTTTTTTTATTGTGTCTTTAAGCTAAGAATTACAATGCAGGGACTCAAAGTGAGTTCTCCTAAAGCAGATTTTCTTGGAAAGGTGGTTCTTGTATTCCCCAAGCCACTTGAGTACACAAACTTCTTCTTCCTACCAGCTCTGTAACCTTCTGGTCTACAGTGGAAAGAGCCTAATGTGGTGCTCAGTCCGGAAAAATCCTCTATGGGATGGCTTGAATATTCAAGCTCTTTTGGTGGTCGATGCTACCTTTGGTCAGCTCGGCCCTCTGTCTTCTTCTGCTTTACTTTACTGTTCTCTATGTTCCATCCTCCTCTTGGGATTCTGGTCTCTCTGTCTTCTTTCTTTGTCTCTCGGATTGACTCTCTTGACCGTGTATTCTGTCTCTGTTCATGGCTTTGAAGCGATTCATTCCCCATACCTGTTTAGTTCCTCTTCTACCTCTGTCGATTCACCTTCTGCAGCTGCGCTTGGAGTTCCCTGGCTCGGTGTCATCATCGGCTCGTAGGGAGTGGCCACATGTCCTCCTCTAACTCGCGCCAACCTGCTTCGTCGATTCATTTCTTCAGTTACGTCATGGATGAATCTTTCCTCCACCGTGGCAGTCAAACGGATTCCAAATCTTTACAAATTGCGGCGTATTCCCTCGTCGATTCCACTTCCTCCATCGGGCACGATCTCAGTCGTCCGATCTGGGTCCCCCAGATCCAACGTCATACACATGGTTCGCGTGGTTGACTTGCTCGACCGATAGCACGTGATCAACGGCAGTTTTCTCTCACCTCTGCTTGCCACACATCGATCGTTGAGTGGAATCGCTCCACTTTCCTCCAAAACTGCTTAACCTTTGAGGGCACCCCGATCAATACCACCGATTTCCAGAGCGCGAGTCCCACCTTTTTCCTTTTAGCAATTTTTCCTTTTCGCCCGCAGTTCTTCAGTTCCCCATGCGTCCAAGTGCTTGGGCTTCCTCCATTTTGTCCCTTCAAAAATCACCTTATTTTCCCGATCCAGGCCTCCTAGGGGCTACTTTGACCTCCTACACAGTCTCCATGGGCCTCGGTCAGCGCGCCTTGACCGAGGTCCTCGTCGTTCCACGTTGGCTGCCATTGCCATTAGTTCAAGGTGTTTTTTATCGCTGTTTTGGAATCTTTAAAGATTTGTCCCACACTGATACAGTCATGGTTCCTTGACAGTTCTTTATGGATCCAATTCAGATCACGGCCTTCCCACTGAAAAAGCTTTTGGACCACCAAAAGTTGGTTTTCAAGCATCAACTAAGTGAGGGCATTGCTTTCTCACCTGTCCAATCTCAATCCACTTTGCACTGCTTGGCTTCGAACCTTTGAGCCCAATCCTGAGGTACTCAACATCTCCCCTACGCACTGTCCTCACCTTCCTATCTAGCACTGTGTCTTCCTGCAACTCATTAAGATATTCAGGTAGCAAGTCATCAATAGAAGGCAATTGACTTTGCTCTTCAGGGTCCTCAATCATTGAAGGTTTAAACAATCTCAAGCAATCTGCATTTACGAATGAGTAGATGTGCATGTAAGCTGGTAGATCAGGGCAAAAAGAATTTTCACCAATCTTCTCAAGTATCTTAAAAGGTCCATACTTGATAGGATTCAGCTTTTTACCTTCACCTTGCATTTTGTCCTTGCTGATATACAGCCAGACTTGGTCCCCAACTTGAAAACTATGCTCCATCGATGCTTGTCATGCCTAGCCTTGTACTTGGCTTGGCTCTTTTCTAGTTGTTCCTGTACTGCTTAGTGGATCTCTTGAATCTATTCAATGAACCTAGTTGCCCTGTCCACATCATTGTGTCCATCAACCATGGTATCTTTACCAAAGACAAAATCCAAAGGAGACCTTGGTATGAAACCAAAACAGGTCTCAAAAGGAGATCTTTGTGTAGAAGAGTGTTTTGCTCTGTTGTAAGCATGTTGCACATAACACAAGTGTTCATCCCAAAGCTTAGGATGTTTGCTGCAATATCCTCTCAGTAACTGGATCACTATCCTGTTAACTACTTCTGTTTGGCCATCTGTTTGTGGATGAAAAGCTATGCTTTTCTTCAGTTTGGTGTCCATCAGTTCCCACAGACTCGACCAAAACTTCCCCACAAATCGGGTGTCTCGATCAGATACAATGGAAGTGGGTAATCCAAAATGAACCCATACATGTTCAAAGAACAATTTTGCAGTCTATTCAGCTGTAATATGTTTATTACAAGGTATCAAAATACACATTTTGTTGAACCTATCCACAACAACATATAGATAATCATGACCTTTCCTAGATTTAGGCAGTCCTCCAACAAAATCCATGGAAACACTTTCCCAAGGGTGAGAAGGAACTGGCAATGGAGTGTACAAGCCTAGTTTTCTGTTGCTGGGCTTGCTTTTAGAACGCATAGCACACCCTCTTACATATCTAGAAACTGTCTCATTCATTTTCGACCAATAGCAGAAACTTTGCAGCTGTGCAACTGTTTTATTTATCCCAAAGTGACTTGATATCAGAGAAGTGTGTGCTTCCCTAATTATCTTTACTCTCTCAGTTTGTGGAATGCAGAGTTTCCCACAATGATATAAGAATCAGTCCTTCACATGATAATCCAATTCTTCTACTTTTTTGCCTTGACTCAAAGTTGCATATACATTTTTAAAGTCCATATCCTGAGCATATTATTCTATGTAGCTTTCATGTAGCACAGAATTATGCTTAAGTATGGTAGATGCATTTATAATGGGTCTAGATAACATGTCTACAACCTTGTTATGTATGCCCTTTTTATATCTGATGGCTAAATGAAACTGTTGTAGAAAACCCATCCATCTGTAATGTCTTGATTGTTGCAGCTTAGTTTGGGAGTGTAGATATTGAAGTGGTTGATGATCAGTATGTATTACTGTCTCTTTTCCCATTAAGTAATGTTTCCACTTTTTCACACTTTGAACTAATGCATACAATTCTTTATCATATGTAGGATATTTAACTACTGCAGGATTAAAAGTCTCAGAATGATAACATCTAGGTTTACCGTGTTGTGTCAACACTACTCCCATGGCATAGTGACTGGCATCAGTTTGGATCTCAAATGGTTTTTGTAGATCTGGCAGTGCTAGTACTGGTGTTGTACTAATCTTTTCTTTCAAGGTGTCGAAGGCTTTCTGATGTTTGCCTCCCCATTGAAAACCTTATTCAATCCTGTTAAAGCATGTAAGGGAGCTGCAATTGAGGAAAAGTTAGAAATGAACTTCCTCCAATATTGTGCTACTCCTAAGAAGTTTCTCACTCCTGTAGCAGACCTGGGTTTAGGCCAGTTCACAATGACTGCCACTTTAGAGGGATCTATTTTCAATTCACCTCCCCCTATTATATGACCCAAGTAGTTTAGATATGTTTTGCCAAATTCACATTTTGAGAGTTTAACATAAAATTTTTCTCTTTTCAAAACATCTAATGTCTGCTTAGCATGCTTAAAATTTTCTTCCCACGTTTTACTAAAAATCAGAATGTCATCCAGGTACACAATAACAAAATCATCAAGAAAAGGTCTGAGTACATCATTCATTAATCTCATGAAAGTAACAGGAGCATTAGTTAAGCCAAAAGGCATAACCAGCCATTCATACAATCCCTGATTTTTTTGAAAGCAGTCTTCCATGCATCTTGCTCTGCAACTCTAACCTGATGGTATCCACTGTGCAAATCCAGCTTGGTGAAATAAACAGCTTCCTTCAAGGATCTAAAAGATCATCTATGCGAGGAAGGGGATAACGATTTTTTATTGTTATCTTATTCAGTGCTCGGTAATCAATGCACATTCTCCACAAGCCATCTTTCTTTCTCACCAAAACGATTGGTGATCCACATGGTGATGTGCTAGGCCTGATGAACCCTCTCTCGAGCAAGTCCTACACCTGCTTCTTGATTTCAGCATTCTCTAAAGTAGACAACTTGTACATTCCAATGTTAGGCAATGGAACATCTTGCTACAAAATAATATCATGTACTATTCCCTTTTTGGGTGGAATACCTTTAGGTTCTTGAAACAATACATCGTACTCTGAAACAACCTTTTCTATATCAGCTTGTTGTTCAACATTACAGCCCTCAAATACATTGGTTTTATCAAGTTTCTTTTCCTTTACAACCATCAGTAAGAATTGTTTGCATGAATTTATAATTCTTTTCATCTGTCCTGAGTTTATGAGAGTATAATTATTCTTGAGCTTATGAGCTCTTACAAATTATTCGATTCCATCTTTAACAAGTAGATACTTGTTTTCATCTCTATAGAAAATAGCCTTTCTATCATACAAGTAAGGACTTCCTAAAACAATTCCACATATATCCAAAGGAATTATGTCTAACTCAACCTCATCTACAAATGTTGACCCAAAAGAAAACTTGAGTTTGCACTGTCTAGTCACTTGTAGTTGTGCTTTATCATTCAACCATCCTAACGGGTATGGTTTCTTGTGAGGTGTAGTTGCTAATCCCAATTTCTTTACAATTGCTTCAGAAATTATATTTACTTGTGAGACACTATCAAACAAAGTATCAATCTTTTGATTTTTGGAAATAACTCGAATATGGAAAAGCTCATGTCTTTTTCTCTCATTTTCTTCATCAACAACAGATTAAGCAGAATGATTAGTAGATGCTTCAGAATTCTTACCTTTTATACTTATGGTTGCTATAGTTGTTTCATCTCCTGAGTCTGACCCCACATCTTTCTGAATAGCTGCAACAGTCTTCTTCTTCTTGCTCTTGGACTTCTTAGGTCTCAGCTCTGGATGCAGAATCCAGCAATGCTCATCATCATGCCCATATTTTTTACAGTGAGTGCATGAGGCTTTGCTTCTCTGTGCAATGTTAGCCTTCCTTGCTTTCCACTTCTGCTTTCGTTTCTCCTTGCTCTTGCTTACAGTGGGTTGGGATGGTCCCCCAACTTCTGGATTTCCATTCTTTCCTCTAACTTCTAGATGAGTAGCTTGTACAGATACCTCATCTATACTAGTGGGATTAAACATGAGGATGGTATGACTCATGTAGCTGTGTAGACCACCAATGTACTTCAAAAGAGTCTCTGGTGAGTCTAATGAGATACCCAACATCAATGCTCTCTTTATGAATTCTTGAGTATACCCTTGCACACTTTTCCCTTTCAACTGTCGAAGAGTTTTCAAACTCATCATGGCTTGTTGCATGTAGGCCAATGGATAGAACTACTTTTTGATTGCAGAAACAAATTCACTTCAGACAGAGATGGTCTTACCATGTCTTTTCATATCAGCTTGGGTTATGCCTTCGCACCAAACCAAGGCAGTGCCTCCTAGGCGTAGGCTTGCCAGCTGAATATTACTCTTGTCTGAGTCTATGTTATGTACTCTACAATACACATCAATTTGTCTAATCCAATTGTCCAACTTTTCAGCATTTAGCTCTCCATCATATATAGGCAAATCAAATTTAACATCTAGCTTGATCAAAAATGCTTTCTTATTATGCACAGGGCTATTAGGAGGTGTGAGAAAGCTTTCCTCTTTCCCTTTTCCCTTGGAGTGGTCATGAAAGTGAGAATCATCTTCTTCTTTATCTTGTTTAGAACCTGATGAATCTTCAACCTTATGCTTTCTAAATTCCCTATACATTTCTTCTACCATAGACTTTATAGCTAGGAAACTCTCTATGAATTGAGGGTCTGGCCCCACAGAACCTTCCTCTGACATTGTCTTCCGAGGATAGACTCTCCCAATTTCAGGATTAGTTTCCACCAACTCTCCTTCTCCTAATTTGAGCTTTGATCTAGTGAGCATTCACAGCTAAACCAACACAAGCTTGTCTAACCTTACAGCCTAGAGCTCTGATACCACTTGATCTGATATTCACCCTATGAGTGACATCAGTTGAAGATTTATTGAATGAAGGTATTACGAACTCATGTGCTGGTGTGTGTTCTGTGTTATTGAAGCAACGGATCGATCAGATTTCCAATACACAAACAATTAAACAATAGAGAAATACAGTAAGCAAACACAAAGACACAAGAAATTAATAAGGAGTTCACCCTATTCTCCCGGGCTACATCTCCGGTCTAGCTTTCAGTGGTGGCCTTGTTTTATTGTGTCTTTAAGCTAAGAATTACAATGCAGGGACTCAAAGTGAGTTCTCGTGAAGCAGATTTGCTTGGCAAGGTGGCTCTTGGATTCCCCAAGCCACTTGAGTACACAAACTTCTTCCTCCTACCAGCTATGTGACCTTCTGGTCTACAATGGAAAGAGCCTAATGTGGTGCTCAGTCCGGACAAATCCTCTATGGGATGGCTTGAATCTTCAAGCTCTTTTGGTGCTTGATGCTGCCTTTGGTCAGCTCGGCCCTTTGTCTTCTTCCGATTTGTTTTACTATTCTCCGTGTTTCGTCCTCCTCTTGGGATTCTGGTCTCTCTGTCTTCTTTCTTCATCTCTCGGACTGACTCTCTTAACCGTGTATTATGTCTCTGTTCATGGCTTTGAAGCCATTTGTTCCCCATGCCTGTTCAATTCCTCTTCTACCTCTATTGATTCACCTTCTGCATCTGCGCTTGGAGTTCCCTGGCTCGATGTCATCATCAGCTCGTAGGGAGTGGCCACATGTCCTCCTCTAACTCGCGCCAACCTACTTCATTAGTTCATTTCTTCAGTTACATCGTGGATGAATCTTTCCTCCACTGTGGCGGTCAAACGAATTCCAAATCTTTACAAATCGTGGCATATTCCCTCGTCGATTCCGCTTCCTCCATCGGGCGCGATCTCAGCCATCCGATCTGGGTCCCCCAGATCCAATGTCATATGCACGTTTCGTGCAGTTGACTTGCTCGACTGATAGCGCGCGATCAACGGCGGTTTTCTCTCACCTCCGCTTGCCACATGTCAATCGTTGAGTGGAATCGCTCCGCTTTCCTCCAAAACCGCTTACCGTTTGAGGGCACCCCGATCAATACCACCGGTTTCGAGAGCGCGGGTCTCGCCTTTGTCCTTTTAGCGCTTTTGCCTTTTCACCCGCAGTTATCTGATTCCCCATGCATCTGAGTGCTCGGGCTTCCTCCATTTTGGCCCTGTTCGCCTAGCGACCTTATTTTCTCGATCCGGTTCTCCCAGGGGCTACTTTGACCTCCTACGCAGTCTCCATGGTCCTTGGTCAACGCACCTTGACCGAGGTCCTCGTCGTTCCACGCTGGCTGCCATTGCCACTGGTTCATGGTGTTTTTGATCGCTGTTTTGGAATCTTTAGAGATTTGTCCCAACCTGATACAGTCATGGTTCCTTGACAGTTCTTTATGGATCCAATTTGGATCAATGGATAAAAGGATAATTCAATTTTCACAACGTCCTAGTCCAACCTCTTTTACATGATATCATGCTTCCAAAATAAGCCTTCTCTCACATTTGTTTCACATATTTACAAGGACAAGAACTATGAAATAGACATGTTATCTAAAGATGGAGTGCCATTGGAAAATGGGATCTAAAGGATCCCCAACCACACTCTTGCGCACTCCATTAAATATATTCATGGTCCTTGTTTTTAGTTTATTTTTCTTACATAAAGCTCTTTGATTAGTGTCTCTCCTTGGAATGAAGGACTAAGTACCTTCACCAAAATTGGTTTAACTTTTTCAATGTATAAAAAAAACTACTTCAAAAACCTTTAAGAAGATTAGCTAAGCATTTTCTATGTATAAAGAAAACTATATTTCTTTGAAAAATTTAACAAGAATTGTATAAAATATTTCACTAATATAATTCCCCATTTAAAATTTCATTTCTAAAAAAGAAATTTTAAAATTAGATGTGATAATGATTCGATTAAAATTACAAACTTTTAAAGACGGATTAGATAATTTCTTTAAGAAGAGTCTTTTCGGTAGAAATAACATAGGAGAAAATTTTAACGTGTTTCAAACCAAGTAGTGTGGTTCATCATCAGAACCAGATGAAGATGCAGATCATGGCCTCATGGCACATGCTTAAATAGAGGGTGATGTAGAGACCAAAATATCATATAATGGCTAGTTTATGAAAATTAATATTTTAATAATGAATTAAGCAAAGTGTTTCGGTAGAAATCACATAAAAAAATTAATAATAATAAATAAATAAAATAAAATAAAATTGGCAGGCGCGTTTCGAACTTTTAATATTATGATCAAATAATATTCCTATAACGACTAATACAATGGCTAGTTTAAGAATAATAATATTATAATTTATAATAATAATTAAGATAAAAAATAATAGTAATAATAATATTAGTATTAATTAAAAAAGATCGAAAAACATAAATATTAATAAGAAACAAACAATCAAGTCAACCAAATACACCTTCGGAAAAAAAAAGTCAACCAAATACACCAACAAAGTATAAATAAATAAATAGGAGTCAAGACTTGATTAATGAGTAAGATCCTATAACAAAAATAATATTTAACAGAGACTAAAACTAAAAAAAAGTAATAATAATAATGATTAATAACTAATTTATGAAAAATAATATTTTAATAATGATTATTAAAATTAAATAATTTTATAATTATAATTTTATTTTTTATAAATAAAATTGTAATTTTTTCCAATATTTCCTTTAAATAAAATACCTAAGTAATACTTTATTAAAATTAATAAAAATTATAGTACAGTATGTTCTTTTCACTTAAATACATTTGATTTAAATTTCTTAATTTCATAGTAAATTTCATCAAATATAAGAAATTACCAAATCAGTTGATATCTCCACGAAAATAATTAAAACATTTAACAAATAAACTATGACGAACTTCTGGAAAACAACCATTAAAAAATGCATTTTTTTTTTTTTTATTCAATTGAATCCTACCAACTCTCATGACTAATAGATATCCTCGGAAAAGGAGCACTGATCTCATTTTTCTCAAAGAAATGTCATTATCAAAACTGAACAATAATTTAAATAATTTAAAACATGCACAAGTGACATTAAAGTCGTCCCCTAATTAACCAAGTAACTCACGGCTCCCACCATGTCTTCATACACCAGGAAAATGGCTACGACCTCTTTATCGATACTTGGGCATAACAGATAGTACCATATTTCGTCTTTGAGGGTTTAATTATATATTTAAAAAATAAGATTAGTCTTTTAATAATTTTTCACCTAAAGATGAATCATTGTTGTTGGTTGGAAACATAATGCGATAAATCTGAAAAAAAATTTACAAATAAATAGTACCATAATTATGTCATCTCTGAACTAAACTAAAAAAAATTAGCTCGAAATTACATGGAAAATACCGTCGGTGCATATTGCTTGCCCGAGTTCTTAACTCAGATCCAAAATATTGGAATATTCTACACATGTCAAACACGTCTTTTCACGTTGATGAAAACGAAGGGAGTTTTCAACTCAACCATACGGAGAGGGATCATAAGCTCAAATGTCTTCGGCCTGGGAGTGCGGCCACGAACAAAATGGATCGACTGAGCAACGGCCAAACCACCTGCAATTCAGTGGAGAAAGGGAACGATGGAGGTCTGAACTTCGATAATTCAATTTCCGACGCGGTCAGAACCAAGCTGAGGCAAATGCGAGATGTCGTTGAGAAGGAAGATCCCAGCTCCAAGGTGGGTCGTTCAGTCTCGTTGATTTCTCAATATCTTATCTCTAAGACTCAATTCAAACAAATCTTACTAAACTGACATCAACACTTGGCCCAGTCCAGCAACACTGGTGTCAATTTTACAGTACATTTGTGATAATTTAGTACAGATTGAGTGAGTTTAACGGCGAAGAGCATGTGTTTGATGTCGACTTTACAGTATATTTATGATAATTTAGTATAGATTGAGTGAGCTTAATGGCTAAGAGCATGTGCTTGCTTGGTAAAAGTTACATGTTAAAAAACAGGGGTAGAGTTTGTAGATGTTGATAAATTAATATTGGCTTGTTGATGCCGCTTGAGGGTAGGCGCCCCACTATGAAGGATGTTTCATCCTTTGCCAAGTCACAAGTTACTGCTAGTACGGAGGATGTCTCGTCCCTTTCCAAGTCACTATGGGTAGCCTCCTCATTATGAAGGATGTCTTGTCCCTTGCCAAGTCGCAAGTTATTGCTAATACAAAGGATGTCTCGCCCCTTGCCAAGTCACAAGCTACTGCTAGTATGGAGGATGTCTCATCCCTTGCTAAGTCACAAGTTACTGCTAGTAAGAAAGATGTCTCATCCCTTGCCAAGTCACAGGTTACTGCTAGTACGAAGAATGTATCATCCCTTCCCAAATCAGGTCCCTGGCCAAGTCACAGGTTACTACTAGTACAAAAAATGCCTCTTCCCTTGCCAAGTCACAAGTTATTACTAATATTGACTTATAGATTGTCCATACTAGCTCCACCTAATTTAAAATATTAAAAAAAAATGCATTTATGATAGTTCAAAAGCACTTGCTTAAAAAAAATACTGACAGATAAAAGTGGTTGTTCAATTGAGCATACATTGATTTAAATGGTTGTTCAATTGAGCATACATTGATTTAAAGGCTTTCTTCTCCATTTGGTACATTAATGTTGCTTTGTACATTTTTACAGTATTCTAATTTTTTTTAATATGTCAAAGGGATTGTGAAATCCAAAGAATAATATCTATATGTATTTCAAAATCGTCATTGACTTGCACTTGGTTCTTTTTAAGGTGTTTCATGGATTGTGGACAGCTCAAATGAGAAAAATCCAGAGAGCTTAAATCTCGGTTTTCCTCATCTGGTCAAAAAGAATCTTTCAGCATAGCAAATTTTACAGTGATAAAAAGTTACAATGTGACATGGATCTTCTGGCCTAAAAAATTGGAAATATATGATCCTCTGAAGACAGGACATACCACAACTTCATTTGTCCCTTACAAGAAGAGTCTTTTTAGCATGATTATCGTGATTAAATACGAAAATGTGAATTGGAAATATGTGATGCTCTGAAGAGAGGACATGCCACAACTTCTTTTGACCCTTTACAGGAAGAGTCTTTTAGCATGATTATGTGATCAAATACTAAAATTGAGAATATGTATCTTCTGGCTTAATATGAGATGTCACAACTTCATTCGACCCTTCTTATTTTTCTTAGCCCTACTCTCATACAATATCTTTTTGCATTGTAAGGTTGCATTTCACTATATCAATGCCAGTTGGGATTTCCTTCAGTTTCATTCCAACATCTTGCATGTTAAAGTTAGTTTTGACAGTGGCTTATCTTTGTTTTCCTCATACCATAATCATTAAAATAAATTTATATGGGACTTCCTTCAGTTTCATTCCAACAACTTGCAGGTTAATGTAGTTTTGGTAGTGACTTGTCTTCGTTGTTCTCACTGCATAATCATTGAAGTAAATTTTTTTGGATTAAAGGCGAACTTCATTTGTTGTTAAGAGTCTGAACTTGACAACAGCAGATGAAACTGGCCTTTTAGGGTCCCATCTGTTACGGATCCAAAGAACTGTATCAGTCCTTTCATGAATCTTAGAACCCATTCCTGTTGTCTCTGTAATATCACCAGCTTCTGCAACTACTTGCTTATGTAAGCAGTTGTACATAATTTGATTTTACAAGGCACAAATGGAAACCACCATCATTAGTTGATTCACTAGTGCACAACAGACAGAGATGGCATCTATTTCCCCTGACATTCTCATTTTGAAACAGCAGCCCTAGTGCAAGAGCACCTGACAGTCTTGCTTGTTGAGTTTGAGTTTGCGTGTCAAGCAAATACCGATACAATGGAGCAACTGTTGATTTTTCAACTGCAAAGAATCTTCAAATTATCCTGTAAGTCTTCAATCAGTTCTGCTGCATCCTCCTCGTTCTGATGACACTTAAGAACTTCCAAGAGAGCCTCGATGGCTTCACTCTCTATCATGGCTTCCACAATAGATGCACCGTAATCTTACCCTGCAAGAAAGGTATATAAGGCACCTACGAAGGTTGTTCTGTACCAATACAGTACTCTTACTAAGAAAGTAATAGGTACCTCCAAATATCTTATGGTGCAGTGGCAGGTCAAATTGTGAATCACTTTTGACAGCTCACAATCCCCATCAAACAAATAAACTCTGTTAGTCCACCAGAGGAGCTATTGGACAGAAACATCTCCATGCGCATTATGATTCAGAAACCAAAAGGCTGTGCATCTTTCTAAACTATCTGTGCAAGCACATTAAGCACTAACATCTTGGCTTCAACATTTTTCCAGGAGATTGCTGGCTTTAATGAGCTCTGTACTCCAGCAAACACCTTCTGAACAAAATGCGTTGGACCTAGAAGGTGACTATGATTGATAAGTGGTTCTGTTGTATTCATTAGGAGATGAGCTAATCCATCAGGAATTCTAAATATTCCATTTGGTTGATTTGCACTGCAATTACTAGTGTAAACCTTTGCAATCAAACTAGGAGTAGATTCCCAATTATTGGCATCAAGCACACAAGGCAATTGACCAGCCTTTCATTTCCACTTGCAAATGACTGTAGCAACAATCCATCTTTAAATGGTTGCACCATGGGAAGTAATGCATGTGGCAAGCCCTCATGGCAACACACAATCTCAGTAAGAACTTCTACTGCCAAGTCAAACGATGAGGAGACCTGCAAGGAATTATATATAAAATTAAGCAAAGGGTGTGTTGGCAAAACAATTTTGGGAATCTCCATACAAGATCCAACCAGGACCTGGCTTGATAAGCATTGCAAAATTTTACAATTCTTTTAACGTATGTGAATGTTTTAAGCATACTTGTTTTCAGTCTGCTGCAGAAGAGATCCAAGAACAAGAAAAGTGGGAGAGAGGTATTCTGGACTAAAATGCTACCTCCAAGTTGAATTCAATGCCATTATTGTTTTAGTTTTTAATATTTTTTTCAGCAGCATTGTCAGCAATTCCAAAAGTGCATTGCTACTATTTCCTTATTTAGCTCAGTCAAACTCTCAAACAATTGCTCGATGCTTTTTTTCCCTTTCTCTTGGTTGAAGGAAAAAAGTCGCTAATGCTAAGCAGATCCATGTTAGGGGTATGGGAGGGTCCAAACTAAATGTCTGTTTCCAAGAGAAAAGTAGCTTCCAGAGCAATAGTAGCTTCAGGTTGTAAGTAGCCTCCACTTTGAATCCTGATTTTAGTACAACCAACACCTTCACACCATTGAACAGCTGGACTTTGGCTAATTTGGCCATGGTTTATAAGAGTTTCATGAAACTTCAGACAGAATATAATGACCAATGTTAACTTATGTAAATATACAAAATTATCTGTTAGGCATAGGTTTTTTTTCCTCAGAAAAATTCATAATTTCATTACTCTTTGACAATGTTACAAAATTATTGTGTTACTTGATCCATTGGGCTTTGATGTTGGATCTGCGTTTTGGATATGGATACGAATATGGATCCCCCTAGATCTGCGTAGGATCCACCATGTAAACAGATCCTTCAAAACCGAAATGGATCCCAGGCTACTAAAATAGAACTTGTGCCAGCTAGCTCTCACATACCGGATCCCAAGGAAATAACATTAGAGTTTCTGGTTTATTTTTTATTTTTATGGATATTTGCCACTGGTTTGAAACCTTAAAAATTAAATATTCATATTGTATTACATTGCACATTTTGTTAGCTATTGCTTCAATTTCATTATAAGGATCTAGGAAGTGCACTATCATTCTATCTCTTGGACTTTTGAAACGATGCTTAATATTGAGGCGCACTATCATTCTATCTCTTGGACTTTTGAAACGATGCTTAATATTGAGGCTCCATTGCAATGGATATACTCCTCATGGCTTAAGACTACTATTTTCTCGAAATTCTTTAAAGATCCATCAAAAATACACATTGACTTACATCTCTTGCTATTTCAGGATGCACTACTTTACTAGTAACCCTATGCTTATAGGGTACTTTTTGTTCCTCAAAGTAATCGCCCCTCAAAATATTTTACGGCAGTGGCATATATTACAATAATGCGCCCCTCAAAATATTTTACGGCATTGGCATATCCGATTAGGATTCCAATTCGCATCACATTCCTCTCTGATTCTTTAGCAAATAGTGATGTTGGCTAGCGATCTGAAACTCACTGGGCAGCCGTCTCATGTGACCGTAATAAAGTCAATACATCGGAAAAGAACGCGTGGAGACGACAATCCGCATAGCGAACATGGAAGGATCGATGATGCCTCTCCTGGGCCTGCATAACGCCGTTATAGTCGCCGTTAAATATTCCCCGGCGGTAACAACGCCATTGACGAGGTGTCTCAGTGGGTGACATGTGCACTTTCCCGGAAAAGACTTCAAAACAGAAACATTCACTGCAATGGGAAATTTTTTAACTCTACAGTCGCATGTATAACAGGTAGGCAATTTGTTAATAAGGAACAAACTGTCAAGACATACGGGAAGGCCAAATTTTCTTTACGCGGCTCGGCAAGGCCTCGGTTTCGTACTCCATTTTAGAATATTAAATGGATTAATATATAATTTGTTTCCGCTCTCTACACCTTCCGCTTTAATAATCTCGCAGAAAAATTCTTAAATTGTGCTTTGTTCCCCTGCTCCGTTTGGAGTCTCCATTGGAGCTTCGGCAATGAGCGTTCGAGGTTTTTACAGAGGATCGGTTTTAAAAATCCGGCCAGGAAGAACGATTCCGGTTGATTAATTCAGTCGTGGATTGGTAAAAGTTGGCTGAATCTACGGATGTGTAGAATAGAGGCGCAGTTTACATATCTGTTTCTTAGCGGTAACTCTGATCGTGTTTTATTCGTTATGCTTTTCTTTTTCCAGAGAAACTCGTACCTAATTCTTGAAAAGCGCCGGCGTTTCGCAGTGCGGTTCTTCGCTGTGGCTTCCAGCTCTGTGATCCAATCATGGCAACAGTTACAAGTAATTACACCGAACTATGTCAAGTTGCAGACTTATCAGAGGCGTCAACACCTTCTTCGACTGACAATTCAACCTGTACATACGTTGCAGGAGATTGAACCGAATTTTACGCTCGCGACTTTTCCATGTGTAAGACTTTAACTGGCCAGAGGAGGACGAAAACTAAGCAAGGGAATTGGGTGGGGTGAACAGTGTTTGCTCACCCAAGCCTGTAGTGAAAAATGCCTTCCGCTTAATTTCAAAGGTATATGATACATTAGTTTATGAGTTACTTATTTTTCAAATGAAGAAATGGCGCCTGAAGCAGTTCACAGTTGTACATAGTTTTATTCAAGATTTGCGGGATTTAAACGGGCCAGAAGACGAAAACGAAGCAAGGGGATTCGCTGGTGAACAGTGAAAACGAAGCAAAGAGATTGGCCGGGTGAAGAGTGTTTGCTCACCCAAACCCTTGGTAAAAAACATTATTAGTTTGGAGCAGCTCACCCCGTACATAGTCTTACTCAAGATTCAATGCTGGGTGAACAGTGTTTGCTCACCCTAAACTCGCAGTGAAAAACATTGTAAAAGTATATGATAGATTAGTTTATGATTTATTTATTTTTCAAATAAAAAAATCATTCTTGGAGCAGCTCACCGTGTACATAGTCTTATTCAAGATTCACCAAACTTCCACACATAGTTGTTGAACCACAACTACAAAACTATATTAATTTATGAATAAGATTCACCAAATTTCCACACATAATTGTTGGACCACAACTTCGAGACTATATTAATTTATGAAATTAAACCTTTTATATATATCCCTACCATAAATTACAAAAATTACAAAGTACATATATATTTAATAGAGTACGTATATATCTAATAGATTACAAGATTATCAATTTCCTAAGATACAAATTTCGATGTATGTATATATATATATATATTACATAACCGCATTAAAAACACTCCTCCTTAGCTTGAGAATTTGTAGTCATGTTGCTTTGTTTCACTACCCCAATAAAAAGTGAAGAAACCAGTTATAAACTAAGGATCGATGTTGCTTGTCACTTCGATCCATCATACCAATGACATTCAAAGTCGTAATCAAAACTGCTTCGATGCACTATCTCTATGACAATCAAAGGATACTAATGGGTTAACACTGCATTTGTTGGACGACCTTGCATGCCCATGGCATAGTGAAGATGATTGTATTGTCGTTTCAACCCTCACATCGTTAGTTTTATATATATATATAGATATAATATAGTTACACGAGTACCGTTCTTAGGCATTGGAGAGCACATCCCTGAAGATCCCTGCTCCTGAGAGCTTGGGAGCTGATAAAAAACGCTCCAAAATCGTTGGGAGCTTCAACAGGTACTTTGGAGCTTTTCAGGAGCTTCACTGCAATGAATAAGTGCAAACTTAGGTGTATTTGACGTTGCAAGCTTGGGTGTTGCTTAAACTGATGGAACTGTGCGAAGGGAAGGGTATGCCACTGGGTTTAGATTTGGATATGGGTCTGGAACTAAGAGAAACAACTTGTTTATGGAAAGCCCTTCTATCCAAATGAAGATGAGGCGTCTGGCCAATCGTGATCTTTGTCATTGGAAAACTATTCATTCTCCTCATATACGCAGATGGCAGATGGATATAAAAGAATTTAGGAAGATTGTTGGCCATTGGAAAAACCATCATTATCGCTCGAGTTGAATGGACAAAAGATCGAATACTAAAAAAAAAATAGTTGAAATTATGAAATATAAATATTATTAACAAACAATTTTTTTATTTAATTTCCATATTTATTCAAGTATAAAATATATATTAACTTGGAAATTTATAATTTTATTATACAAACTCTTTTTAAAATAACATTGGATTTAAGCTCTATTGTTTTAAATTTTTTTAATTACTATTAATCTATATTTATTTTTCTTATCTCTATCCTAATTAGATGTAATATATATAATATTGGTGAGATTACATCAAGGGCGAAGAATTGAACCAATGACTTAACATATAACATTTCATGAAATCACATAATAAATAATTGAGTAATAAAAACCTTTTTTGTGGTTTGGGAGTTCTGCATGTTTCTTTGCTCAGAAAGAATTTGATTGAGAAATTGTTGATGGATTAATATTTTGATTTTTTTGGGCGATGTTTCAAAGTTCAATCTTTTACATGTTTCTTTGCAAGATGGAATTTGATTGGTAAGTTTTGGATGGAAATAAATAAATTATTTTATTAAATAATGAATCCATATAGGTGAGGATAGTTTTAGATAGAGGAGGAATGACCTATTATAGAGTTTTATGAACCCAACGTTTCGGACTACCAAGTGAGTCCATCATCAGGGGATGCGTCAATAGATATTCTAAAGATATTAAAGATATTCTACTGACGCATCCCCTGATGATGGACTCACTTGGTAGTTCGAAACATTGGGTTCAGAAAACTCTATAACAGGTCATTCCTCCTCTATCTAAAATTATTTTATTTTTATTTTTAATATATTATATTATTGCCACTTCCAACTTGACGTTTCCTGTAAATTTTGGCAATACTTCTAGCCGTGTCGGATACTCGTTCCCGCGTATCAGAAGTGCCCGCGCACTAGAAACTTGTGCAACATAGATATATATAGTTGTCGACAATTGAATTCATAATTGTTTTCGCCTCCAACCTTTGATATATGATTTGGGAACTCTCATAAACTAGGAACCGATGGGACAATAACGACACAATTCTTGCAACAAGCAATTGTAAACTGCAACTTCGGTCCAAAGCCAATGCAACATCGTACTCATATCAAAATGTCATATGAATTTGCAAAACTCTGAAATTACCTCGGTAGCCCATGGTTAACCTTTCATCTATATAATGGTTTATCTGGTATTTTTTTTGTTTATGTGGTTCACAAACCCAAGAAATGGATGGCTACTAATACTTGTCTCGGCAGATTTACTCAAAGAGATCCATGGAGCTTGATGGTTTACTTGGTATTTTTTTTTTGGCGGTTCATAGACACCGGAGATGGGTAGACATTAATATTTGTCTCAGACAGATCCACCTAAAAAAATCCATATTCCTTGATCTATGAGTGCCAAAACATTGCCATCTATACAACAAATCATTTTCCCAAGTGACATCACAAATTTAATTTGAAAAATTAAGAAACAAGAGCTAGAGCGTTGATTCCCGAATCGAAATCCATCCAACATAAATGGCAAATTTTCGACCGATGTGATCATCGATTAAGATGCATTCAACCTCGCCCTATGCACCATCAACCTTTACTTGACTGTAAACTTACCCTAACCTATCCTTACTATCGTTAACCATATGTTATGACGATAATAATTAACGCATATGTAAACTAATCTACTAGCAATTTGAGTGGTACCTTAGAAATAGTTAGATACCATGGCAAGCTCGTGGGACGTGTTAAATTCATCTAATATCAATATCTCCAACCATGGCAAAGTACTATATTGTTGGAATCAAATAACCCTTCAAATAAGACCTATGAGTTAGGTAGCCAAGTAATCAAATATATAGCATATATAGTATTTCTCGTATATAGTATTATAGATTGTTACGAGTGTTTAGTATTACTTAACTATAATTTAATAGGAGTAAATTAAATAATTGTGATAATCGATCAAATAGACAAGTGTAGATAAGAGTATTAAAAAAAAAAATTAGTTGAGGAATTATACGATACTGGTTTTCATAGATTAATTAATTTAAGTTTTTATTTTAGAGTTCGGTAAGCGCAAAGCACTTGTAAAATGAATATCTTAAATATAATACCAAGTTAGCGCATATATATATATATATATATATATATTCACAAATTTATTTGGGATTAGAAATGTTTGGTGAGCAATTCATAATTTAAAGGCTAATTTATGTTGCTTTAAAAAAACAAAAAAGAAATAACGAGTGCGTGTTATTAAAATTAACTAAGTGACTATGTAGGGTGTTACAAAATAGAAGGTTGGTTGAAAACCATAAAGATATCATCAATCTCTTTTGTGAGGCAACAAGCATGAAACTTGACATTGACAAGTAAACGATCTCCTTTCGAGGTCTTTCAGATAATGAAAAATCTTTGCATTACCAAATCTTGTTTTAGGTATTAGAAAAAAATAATAGAATGAAATAAGTGAGATTTCATTTGAAAGTAATTCATTATCAAAAAGGTGATTGGTAACTTGGCTAATATCTAATATAGAGAATAAACTCACTACATGGTGCAAATGATGGGTCTATAGAGGTAGTCAGATGGTGCTTGTCAAATCAATGCTAGAAGCCATCCTCATATATTGGATGCCTTTGGTATGAATTTTGAAAGGAGAGTTGGGGAAAATCAAAATGTTAATTTTTAGGTTCATCTAGTTTGGAGAGGTAGGAAAAAAGGGGATGGATCTAACCTTGTAGGAAAAGCCCATTGTTCCATAATCTCAAGGCTGATGGAGCCTAAAAAATGTATTCCTTTTTGCAAAGGCTCTTGCAACTAAAAATGTATGAAGATTGATATAAGGCTTTAGACTTTGGGAATATGTAATTAAAGATACATACATATCTCTTAGCTCCTGTTGACAGTGCTAGACCCGCCAACATTCAGGGGATCTCCCCGGTATGAAGTCCCAACTAGACCTCACACCGTTTGGTGTAGGAGTCCCATCCGGTACGATGACCCGATTGCCATTATCTTAAAGATTTGCCTTAGCTCTTGCTTGTCAGCACATGAGAGTGGTTTACTTTGTCTTTGAACAATGAGGTTCGCGTGCCTATTGAGTGCTTAGTGTCGCTTCTGTCAAAGTTCTTTCACTGCAGGGGGAGATGGTGGAAGTGAGTCTCAAGTCGAAAGGGAATAGTCCCAACTCTGCTAGAGGCACACGAAACAACATGACATGCGCAGCTTCCGCACAGAGTAGTCCACACGGATGCGGCAGTCACAAACACAAGGTGAAAAGATAGCACGTACAACACCCGACGGAATAGTCCACACGAATGTGACGGGAATTATAACAAGTTTACAAGAATGAATCTGTTGAGTGTTCGACTGGATAGCCCACACGGCCAAGACAACGTTAACAACTGATACAACACATTTCCAATAACATATGTACTAAAACAACTGAAATAGTTCAACTGTCTTAATATAGGTTGCAACATGCATTACAAGCATCCAAAGAATAGTCTTACAAACAAATACAATACATGAGTGAAAACATGATGGCCTGTTAACAGGCTTCTGAATTAAGCGAAAGTTCCAAGACACATTTGTACACCATGCGTTGGAGCCACTGCTCGCTCCTCAAAGAAAGGATTATAGACTCTCAAGGCTATGTGGGAGGAGCCAAGGTGAAAATTACATTGCATGTACAAATGAGGGGTATTTATAGCCAAGGGTAAAACTCGCCTTTGTGACTGTTCGACTTCCCTCATGACTGTTTGAATTACATAACTCTTTAGATTTAAATTTGGGTCTCTTGGACTTCCACATTATATTACATTGATTACAACAATATGATCCACAGTAGTGATGTGGCCGAGATTACTCACGACATGACTTGACACGACGAAGTTGGTATGTTCATGCTGTTGGTGGTGTCCATGTCGAGTTGTAGTGCTACTGAGTGATGGATGTGCTCTTGGTGTATCATAGCTTCACCTCCACATGGCAAGGTGTGTGGATTCCTCAATGGTCTTGGTGTTCACTTGATGTTGCACGTGCATGTCCCTCCTTCGCTTGTACTTGTGCATGCTCCATGTGTTTGTCGGTTCGCGAACAAGTCTCCTTACATGCGCTCCTTATTTATCACGTTCGTCATCGTGCCATGTCTCATCCAGGTACCTATATCTGCTATCACTCATGATGAGACGACATCAAATCTAGAAATATCCTAGTCTACCATGATGCAATGTTTTTCGCTTTTGGATGCAGGTGACCAGGAGCGAGGACAAGGCTTTGAAACTGTGCATAGCACATTTCAAGCAGGGATGTGTGCTTTGGGCACTGTCCATGAAAATTGCGCAGGGGTCACTCGGAGGCTGAGATGGGAAATCCATATCAGCAGTGACTGTCTGCGGGATTTGGCTCGGCTGGAGGGTAGATCTACGCAATTTTTTCAGGGAGACAATACTGGCTGCAGAGGGAGACTGGCAGCACTTCACAATTTCTCCGAGGAGCTGGTAGCAGACTACGGGAAGTTGCTGCCAAAAACTACGCAGAGCTGGGAGGCTGGCTTGTTGGACATCCTTTTGTTGTTTCCGAGTTGAGCAGGATGTTGGGCAGCTGGGAGATTGCTCATGAAAACTGCGTAGTTTTCAGGAGGAGCAGCAGGTCAACTGATAGGGTAAATGGCTAGAAAAACTGCGCAATTTTTTAGGGAAATGCAGTGATAGGCAGCGGGTGTCTGTCCAGTGTGTATGCGTAGTTTCTTCATTCAGTGGAAGCGGGCATGCTTGGAAGCTTTTGCGCAATTTTTTGGAGGAGTGAGTACTGAGGTCACTACTCGGTCAAACTCTTTGATTGACCAACTAGAGGCTTGATGGTGTTGTTTGCAGGCAGTGTAGATTGAGATGGCTTGCTAAGACACATCTATGATGTTCTGGGTGACAGTCAGTCGGGTCGACTCCAGGATTGCGCAGTGCAGACTACCTGGGAAGCAGCCTCAAGCTCTGTGCAATTCTAGGCAGTAGTAGATGTTCACCGAGAGTTGAGATTGCACAGTGCATCTCAACGAAGGTCCGACTGTTGGAGGGAGGTCCAGTCGAAAGAGTTTTAGAAAAATTACTAAGTGTGTGAGCAAGCAAACTTGTGCATGCATGACCTTGCGAGCACATGCTCAACATGACTCAGTGACAAGACACCTCGAACCATCAAGACAACATACACTCAGTGTGACTGACCGAAAAGTGCAAGCAACAAGCGCGACACTATGAGATAGACATTCGAACGACCGTGGCGACACTTGCGCGACAATTCTTACAACATCGTGTGTGAGTGTCATAGATGTTTACATAGCAAACACAACTCAAACACAACCTTCAACATCACCATAACGAGGTTGCAAGAATGACATAGCAATCATCATGCTAAAGACGATAGTTGGTCGAATAAGTGAAAAGGAAGTAAGACATGTATAAGAAACACATACAATGACCTTTCGTGTTTGCGGACATGCATGTTATTCAGGATATAATGATATGACATTGACAAGTCATCCTGCAAACTCAACTAAGAGGTGTACTTTGGAAGGTGTTCTTTACTTACCATACTTACCCTCAAGATGAACATGCATCTGACGAAGCTTGCACGCATTCTTGATCTTTTCCATTAATTGGTTCCTTGGTCTTTCTCCTCAACTCCTTGGAATCGATTTCAGCATGTCACCTTTTCCTGTAGTCACTAAGAGGTAGATCTGTGAAATTTCAGCGGACATTGACTGCTACCAGAATGAGGTCCTGGGAGTTCCGTCTACGTAGTTTCTGCATGCAAGACAGACAAGGAATCTTGGACAACATTGCCCAGTTTTGAGGCACATGATACTGCTACAGGATGGGGGTCCTGGGAGGACACCTCCGCGCAATTTCTGAGTGTAGTGCAGCTGACTGCTCTGCACATTTTTGTTGAGCAGTGATGGCTGGGGTATCTGTGGGCTACGGGGTTTCAGCAGGCAAGGGAGGTTGGTGTCTCTGCGCACTAAGAGGTTTCAGCAGGCAAGGGAGGAATCTTGATGGTTGCAGAAGTAAAGCACACAATTTTGGGAAGCTATATGGGGCTAGGTTGCTCGGGAAAATGGCTAAGTGTGAGATCAGTGAAACATATGTAAACATTGGTAGGACTTAACTTTGATCGCACACGGACACATAATGACATAATGTAGACCCTCCAGAATGCACAAGACATACTTTGCTTCATGCAAGAACCTTCGTGACAAGAGTGCATGAAGTGAGTGTGAAACATGTCTATGTGATGACAACCACTCATACACACACAATTCCTTTGAAGCAAGACAACATTCCCTTTGCATGAAAAACAACAACCCCTATGCCCAATGATGACACATGTTGCATAAAGATGAGAATGCGAACAACTCTTAGGATCAAGGAGGGGAGCTTGAAATCATCAGCTTACCAACAAGTGACCAAGGATGATTGATTGCAGGATCCAAGGTAAGCTCCGAAATTTGCATGCGGGCCAAAATTTTGGAGGGTGGTTGTAGCCACTACAACAGTTCCATAGAGGAATGGGTCAAAAAGCTAGCTCGAGATTTGCAAAACACCTCAACAATATGGAAAGAAGTGGTTGCAACCTCCACCTCGATAGATGGGGAATTGGCATAGATAACAAAGTACACATTGGCTTGGACCCCTCGATTGGTAGTAATGACATGTATAGGCTCTCACCCCCACTAATTTTAGACTTGAAAGTTGGGCATACCATAATCTAAGAAAAGTATCTTAGGGAGTCAACAGTTTGGATAGGCCACAACAATGGATTTCTTGGGGGGGAGATCATATTTTGAGAGGAGATGGCATAAATTTGGGAACACTATACTCAAAAGCTAGGAAGTTGTTTCAGAAATCTAAATGATCAAGAAGATCATCTCATTTTGTCTTTGAGTCCTACATGGAACTATGAGCCCAGACAAGGATCCAAAGTCCTTGTTATTGAGGACATTAACAACCCACAATCTTGTGGTCAATGATTCTCTAGAGGTTCAAATTCCCATCCAAATAAGAAATCTTCACGTGGTTATTGGTAAACAATAAAGATTGGACATCCTTAAAAATATACGCTATAAGGAACTAGGTCAATGTGGTCTTTGTAAAGTTGACTCTGAGACTAACTCCCACCGCATTCTGATATCTGCTTATACTCTAGATGCCTAGTAAGAAATAGATCACTTGAATAGTTTGAAAAATGCTTGGAAGGGGAAATCGATTGAAGAGGCCTTCAAGTGACTGGTCCATGAACATGGACATATAGAGATATAAAGGGCTTTATCTAACCATAGCTTGGGGAATTTGGCTAGCTTGGAATTCCAAGGTCTTTAAAGATATGATACCATACCTTTGAAATGTGTTATTCAAAGTATGAATATCCTCTATGCATTTCCGCAATACAAGGAAGGATGCATATCATAGCACTCCCCTAAAGAAACAATAAATAAATATTTTCCTTGGGCTTTCTTTAATGGAGTTTCCCAAGTATTCCACCTGAAAGACATGTGTAATGAACAAGGTTCGTATACTGAGAGGAATGCTCTGATACCAATGTAACGAACAAAGTTCGTTTACACTCTGAAATAATCTTAAGAACACTTTGAAGACAAAGCTATCCATTGTAGGACAAGTAATTATATATAAAAAAAAATTGAATACAAGTGAGATGATTACTATGAGGGTGAAGACCTACTTATATACGTTAGGCAGGCACCTCTTCACAATGGTCATGCCCTTAGAGATGTGCCTCTTCATTATTAATGATTAGTTAATTAATCATAATCATTATTATTGTTATTTAAATTATTTGTATTATATATATATATATATATATATATATCATAGCATTGCTTTCGTCTTCAAAAAGCTTTGTCCTCAAAGCTTACTCTTTTTCTCTTCTTTTTTTTTGAATGTCTTCTCATCTTAGAAATGTCATCTTCATTAATACAGGACGATATGATCCTTGGAGTAATAAATAAAATTATCGAACTAAGAATGGGCTTGACCATCCTAAATCAGTGTTTTGTGGAATCTTTTAGTTACTAGAAACTTGAGATGAATTGTTATCACTCTACTGAATTGTGCAAACTTCAGTATTATGTGGAACATAAGTTTGTTGTTTATGTTCTAAGTGATATAGATTCATAGATTGATCGAGATATTCGTTCTTGTGATTCAGATGTAGATAAGTAGTTCTTTTGCTTTGTCTTTCCTTTATAATGTGTGTGGCAATATTATGATTTAGTTCAGGTGACGATGTTGTTGAGTTGGTTACAAAACCCTCACTTGGGATGTTCATTGTCTGAACGACAACATCTAAGTGTGTCTTTTATTCAATTGACTTGTCTTATTATTGAGTTGTGATATTCATTGGATCGGTATTTATTCATTTCTCTTCAACTTGGACTTTTCATTTGATGCTTCTTTCTCGATAGTTGTTGTACCTTGTTTTCCAGTGACTTCTTATCCTTCTCAAGCTTCTTAATTTGTTTCAGTAATTTTTCACTATGGTCTTTAAGCCGAGAAACTTCTTCATTTTTTCAATAATGATCTTGTCATCTTCTCTTTGCATATTTTGTAGTACCTTTTTACCTTCTTGAAAAATTCCTTTTGAAATATCTTGTATGTCTTCTGATGTTACTAAATTTGGCTTGAATGTAACATCTTGTATTGTTATTTTTTTCTTTTTGTATAAAAATGTCAAAAGCTTATTTTTCATATTAGGATGAAGGACCCTAGAGTTTTCATCTATGGTGAGCCCAAAACAATGTCACTATTGTAAAAAAATAAGGTTTTCATGGTGAATTGGGAGATAAAAGTATAATCCCCAATACTTAGTTGTAGATTGTTTATGTCGTATTGTTTGTCACTTGTGTCAACAAAACTCGTTTCAATTACATTCAATTCAGGAATCACTAATTGGTTAGCACATTTTGTACTAACATAATTACTATCTTTAGTAGGATTGATAGAGATTATAATATCTCATCATGCGAGTGATCATTTGATTTTAAATAGTGTACTAACACATTTAATAAAAGTTTTAGGAAATCTTTCATTATTGGTCTCCGTTTTTCTTTTTTTGAAATGAGCTTTAAGGTTTTAAAAATATTCCTCCTTTATACTTTCAAAATATCCCTTTAGAACTTAGAAATATAATAATTATTTCCTAATATTTTTCTATTATTAAATTTAATCACTCAAATCCTTTATATATAGGCTCAATACTTTTACCTCTTTTAGTGGAATCGTGGGATATATATATATATATATATATGGTTATGACTAATATTGGGTTCACCTTTCTTCAATAATATTAAATTTCCCTTTAATAAACTTGTTTTTTAATACTTTTTGCACCACATATATGTAAATCTAACCTTTACGTTCACACAAATTCAAAAGAAACACTTCTATATAATATTTACATAGCCTATATAATATTTATGTCTTCAAATTATGATAAGGAATCTTTTGCTGAGACACGACTGTACATATGGGTATATGGATGAAGGTGGTTGTTTAGATGATTGCAATTGTACAAATGAATGAAAAATTAATGTATACAAATGGCAATTGGTGATTCAAGTTGAATGGCAGAGGGGTAGTGGAAGGTTGGGATTGAAGGAAGGCCACAGATTTGCTGGCGGTGAAACAAGGGGAAACACAGAGAAGACAGAAGGATCAGTAGTTGGTCGTACGTCACAGTCGCTGGAGATGTTGACTAGCTGAGAAGGTGGCGGGGTTGTTGGGGGAGTCGATATAGAGAAACTTGCTCCAATGGCTATGGCGGCTGGTCTGTCAGTGGTTAGTCGACCAGTTCGCTGTGGAGGCTGCTGACAGTGTAACGACCCCAATGATTTTCCCTTGCACGGGCCAGGTAAGAAACATGCAATATTTATTTGTTATATATATATATATATATATATATATATATTTGTCAAATTATCATTATTATTATTTTTTAATATTTTTTATTTTTCATATATATATATATATATATATGCTCCTCCCGTATTTTGTTTTTTTTTCTTCAATTTTTTTTAATATCTATATATATATATATATATATATATATATATATATATATATATTATTTTTGACCTTTTTTTAATATATTTTTTTAAATATACCTTTACATGGAGAATATCTAAATACTTGTGTAGCAAACGCTTCAACGACAACAAGGTTGGGAAATTTTATGGCCAAAGACCTGGATCAGAGAACGCACTCCATGCAACGGTTGAGTGGCTAGAGGATCAAACGACTTTGATACCAATGTAACAAACAAGGTTTGTATACTCAGAGGAATGCTCTGATATTACCAATGTAACGAACAAAGTTCGTATGCACAGAGGAATGATCTTATACCAATATAACAAACAAAGCTAGTTTATGTTGTGCAATAATCTTCAGAACACTTCGAAGACAAAGACATCTATTGTATGACAAGTAATTATATATAAGAATATTTGAATACAAGCAAGATGATTACGATGAGGGCGAGGGCGAGGGCCAGCTTATATACCTTAGACAAGTACATCTTCACAACGGTAATGTCCTTAGAGACATGCCTCTTCACTATTAATTATTAGTTAATTAATCATTAATCATTATTATTTTTATTTAAATTATTTGTATATATATATATATATATATATATATATTATTCATCTGTCTGGTATGTGCTTATACTCTAGAAGTCTATTAAGAAATAGATCACTTGAATGGTTTGAAAAATGCTTGGAAAGGGAACTCAATTGAAGAGACCCTTAAGTGACTAGTGCATGAACATGGACATAAAGAGATATAAAGCGCTCTATCAAACCATAACTTGGGGAATTTGGCTAGCTTGAAATTCCAAGCTCTTTAAAGATAGGATACCATACCTTTGAAATGTGTTATCCAAAGTATGAACACCCTCATTGCATTTCCGCAATACAAGGAAGGGTGCATATCATATCACTCCCCTGAAGAAACAATAAATAAAGTTTTTCCTTGGGCTTTCTTTAATGGAGTTTCCGCAGTGTTCCTCCCAAAAGACATGGTTGGAGGAATTCTACATTTATCCCCCATTCATGACATATTTTTGTGGCTCTAAAATTAGTCTTAATGCTAGCTAGCTCAAGAAATTGGAAATTTTCTAATCGAAATTCAGAGAGACTCTTTACTTGCGATTCAATGGATAAAAGGATAATTCAATTTTCACAACGTCCCAGTCCAACCTCTTTTACATGACGTCATGCTTCCAAAAATAAGCCTTCTCTCACATTGTTTACACATATTTACAAGGACAAGAACTATGAAGTAGACATGTTATCTGAAGATGGAATGACATTGGAAAATGGGATCTAGAGGATCATCAACAATAGTCTTGCACACTTCATTAAATATATTCATGGTCCTTGTTTTTAGTTTATTTTTCTTACATAAAGCTCTCTCATTAGTATCTCTCCTTGGAATGAAAGATTAAGTACCTTCACCAAGATTGGTTGAATTTTTTCAGTGTATAAAGAAAACTACTTCAAAAACCTTTAGGAAGATTAGTTAAACATTTTCTATGTATAAAGAAAATTATATTTCTTTGAAAATTTTTACAAGATTTGTATATAATATTTCACTAATATAATTCCCAATTCAAAATTTCATTTTTAAAAAATAAATTTTAAAATTTGATGTGATAATGATTTATGAAAATTGCAAACTTTTAAAGACAAATTAGATAATTTCTTTACGAATAGTCTTTTCGGTAGATATCACATAGGAGAAAAATTTGTCGATGCGTTTCGAACCAGCTAGTGTGGTTCATCGTCAGGACTAGCTGAAGGTGTAGATCATGACACATGTTTAAATAGAGGGTGATGTAGAGACCAAAAGATCATATAATGACTAGTTTATGGAAATTAATATTTTAATAATGATTATTAAGATCAAATAATATTCCTATAACGACTAGTTTAAGAATAATAATATTATAATTTATAATAATAATTAAGATAAAAATAATAATAATAATAAATAATAATAATAACTACTAAGAAGAATGATGTATGCAACTCTCGGGGCTCAATTTTGAAAACTTTTTTCGCTGCCCTCCGCCTCCCCGAGCTCTGCGAGTTGTTCGTGCTCTCACGGGCTGGTTGGCCATGCTAGGGCTGCGCCCCTCTGCGTCCCTCTGCCATGGATGAGCTGGGCTCGTCCCAGGCTCCTCCTATCAGTCTTCCGTCCTCCCCCAAAGCTGAAGATGTCGCATTCAAGACTCTTCTGGCTTCGCTGCCAGCCAAGAAGAAACTGAATGCTTCGAAGTTTGTTAAAAAACTGGAAAACATTCCAGAGGTCTCCCTTCCTTTGGAAGGGCCGATCAAGGTTGCTCTGTCACTGGCAGAAAGGGCCCTGGTAGGTCAGTTCACTGGCCTTTGGCCTTCTCCCAAAGCCACAGAAGCCTGGGTCTGCAGAAACTGGAGACCATTAATCAAGCAAAGTGTCACCTCGTATTTTCTAGGGCGAGGTTATTTCCTGTTCGAGTTTATCTCAAAAGAAGACAAGGATCTAATCTTCAGGAATGGGCCCTATTTTATGGGTCCTCAAGGTCTCTATTTGAACAGATGGAATCCCGATTTTGATCCAGCTGAAGATGTTCCGTCGGTGGTTCCAGTGTGGGTAAGGCTTCCGAATCTTCTTGTGCATTGCTGGAACTGGGACTCCCTTCAACATATAGGCAATGTGCTGGGCAAATTCATAGATCGCGCAAACACCAAGGATCAATATGACTGCGCTCGGATCTGTGTCGAAGTAGATCTAGAAGTGGGACTGCTGGAGGCTATAAAGATAAATGTAGGAAGCTGGACTCACGTGCAAAAACTTGACTATGAGCAGCTTCCTTTCAAGTGCCGCAAGTGCCAGGAATACGGACATTTTGCCAAGAACTGCACAAAAAATGAAGAGGCGGTGCAAGGAAAGGAAGAAGGATGGAAGCAGGTCAAAAGGTCAAGGGCTAACCCTAAACTCTCAAACCCTCCTGGAGCTACAAAAGGAAAAGGGTTGCAGCCTTCTTCTAGTGGCCAACCAAAGGCACAAGAGAATGCGTTCACCCCTCTTTCCTCTACCTCAATCGAAATGCATGAAACAGAACAACAGCAGAAGGAGGCAAATGAGAAAGAGATCCTTGAAAATTCCAGGCAAGGTGAGAGCACAGCAGTAAGCCCTAAGGAAAAGGCTACAGATATGGAAGAGGAAGACCTAGATTCAGAAGAATCTGAGGAGGAAGGAGAAATAGGAGACTCCCAAACATTGTCCCGCAGATCGACAAGAGGAAGGAAAACTGATCGAGAAAAAAGAGAGCGAGAAACATATAAAGACAAACTCCAAGGCAGCCAGCCAACGTTGGAGAAGCTGCTAGCAAAGACACCGAAGATTACAAGAAGTCATGGACAGGGGCCCAAAGGGGCCACCCATTCTCAGAAAGGTAAATAATGAATATTGTCTCCTGGAATTGCAGGGGGTTGGGGAGCAAGCAAAAAGAAGAAGCAATGAGAAGTTTGATTAGAATAGAAACCCCAGATATCCTTCTGATCCAGGAGACTAAGTTGGAGGAGAAGAGCTTCCTCCAAGTAAGCAGGAACCTATGGAGAAAAAGTGGAGGGCAGGTTGTCTCAGCCCGAGGTGCATCGGGAGGGCTGGGAGCTCTCTGGAATGAAGACAAGTTGGAATTGGTCAATGGAAAGCAGAATACACACTAGTAGCTTATGCAACTCATAAGCCGAGAAACAAGGGAGGCCTTTAGCCTCTTTAATGTGTATGTGCCAATAAACGCAGGGGAAAAGAAGCAGTGTTGGGACTCAATCAAACTCATGGCTAAGGAAGAAACGTTGAGAAATATTATTATCACATGGGATCTGAATATAACCCTAATCTCCTCTGAGAAGAGAGGTGGTAGCATAGTAAGAGATCCGACGAGGGAATGGGTGGAGGATATCATGCAAGATTAGGATCTACTCGACATCAAACCTCTGAAAGGTAAGTACACTTGGTCAAATAAAAGAATTGGCCCTGGCCATATTGCTGCGAGATTAGATAGATTTCTTATTCAAAGTTCCTATCTTCTCCTTGGTTTAGAAGCTAGGATGCTCATCCTGCCATGCAATATTTCAGATCATAAACCCATAAAACTGGAACTCTCATCACATAGAAATTTTGGACCCATTCCTTTTTGATTCAGTGCTCTATGGATAAGGTATCTAGACTTTATGGATAAGGTTAAAGAGAGTTGGAATCGGCCTGTCACAGGGTCCCCTTTCTTTGTTTGGGAAGAAAAATTAAGAAGAGTAAAGGCTGCTTTGAAAAGCTGGGCTAAAACTCTTCCAAATCTGGCTGATGAAAGGAGGATGGCCCATGCCTCCCTCAAGAAGCACCAACTACAGATGGAAGAGGAGGAACCCACAGAGGAATTGACAGTCATAGAAGGAAATCTGCAACAAAAATTCCACAAAGCTTGTCTGCAAGAGGAAGAATATTGGAGGCAGAAATCCCGTAGCCTGTGGTTGAAAGCAAGAGACAGGAATACCTCCTTCTTCCACAAATAGGCCCAAGCTAGAAGGTCCTTCAACACAATTTCTGAAATAAAAGAAGATCGAGTTACCCATAAGGACTTTACAAGCATCAAAGGGGTTGCCTTCTCCCACTTTGAGAACCTATATAGTGAAGTCGAGGGAATGAGCCAGGACACTATGTTCTTGGATGTTGTCCCCTCCAAGATCTCTTCAAATATGAATCAACAACTGGAAGCTAAAGTCACCAGAAAAGAGATAAAGGTTGTGCTCTATGAAATGGAGCCGGACAAAGCCCCGGGTCCAGATGGCTTCACTGCCAGATTCATTCAAGTCTGTTGGCAAATAGTGAAGAAGGATCTGCACAGAATGGTATCCAAATCTCAGTGCTGCCAGAAAATTGGAGGAAGCACGAATTCTGCCTTTCTCGCCCTCATTCCAAAGGAGAAGGGAGCCAGCACCTTTAACAGGTTTCGTCCGATTTCGTTATGCAATATTGGCTACAAGCTCATAACAAAAGTGATTTCCAACAGATTGAAGGTCCTCTTGCCCTCCATCATTCCTGAAAACCAAGGGGGGTTCATTCAGGGCCGACAAATCGTGGACAACATAATCCTTGTGCAAGAGGCGATTCATTCTAGCTTGCAGCGGAAAGAAAAAGGTATGGTGATCAAGCTGGACCTTGCTAATGTGTTTGACCGAGTTCATCACAAGTTTCTCTTTGGCTTGATGCACAAGTTTGGGTTTGGTCAAGAGTTTATCATATGGGTCCGGGCTTGCATCTCTGAGCCCTGGATTGCCCCTCTGGTGAATGGAAGAGCAACGAAGTTCTTTAAAGCCTCTAGAGGGCTGTGCCAGGGCTGTCCTCTTTCCCCTCTTCTTTTTGTTTTGCAAGCTTCAGTTCTGAGTTTTTATTTAGAAAAGTTCCATATAGACCAAGAAATTATGGGTCTTAGGATCGCTCGAGGTGTCAAGGATATCAACCATGCTTTGTTCACTGATGATTCTCTTTTGTTGGGTGCTGCCTCCGTATGCTCTACCTCCATATTCAGAAAAGTGTTGGAAGATTTGTGTGGGACTTCGGGCAGCAAACTAAATGAAGGAAAATGCCATTTTATGGCTGGAATATCTCCAACAGATCTCTCCTCAATTTCCAAATGTATGGGTTTCGTTGGCTCTGCCTCTTGGAACTCCTTCATCTATTTGGGACTTCCTATCTTCCAAAGGAGGCACTCCAGTAAATAATTGTTCCCAATGGTCGAGAAATTTAAGAAAAAAATTCAGTCTTGGGGCTTCTCATGGTTGAACCTTGCAGGGAAAACAGTGCTTATTAAGTCTGTCCTATCTAGCCTGCCCATCTTCCAATTCTCGGCCATGTTGGCTCCCTCCAGCATCCTCAAGAAGATGGAGGAATGGATTCGAAGGTTCTTTTGGAAAGGAGGCAAGAAAAATGACAGGAAGATCCCCCTTGTCAGTTGGGACAAAGTTTCCAAACCTCTGCTAGAAGGAGGTCTGAATTTCAAGGATCTGAGGACTCAAAATATTGCTATGGGGGCTAAGATTTTGTGGAGACAAATAGCTCTGAAACTGGGCTGGGCCCAAAAGGTGTTATGGAAGAAATATTTCAGGGGTCAGAGGCTACGAAGCTTGGATGACCTCACCCACACCAGCAAAGGCTCTCAAATTCACAGGCTTTGCATGCAGGCCTTACCACTGATACAAAAGCATTCCTATTGGATCCCGGGTAATGGCAAGCTCATTAATATTTGGACTGATAAAATCATGAGCGAAGAACCTTTGGGTGAAGTCCAAGAGCTCTCTGAGCTTCGAAGCTGGATGTTAAACAGTGGCATCAAAACTTTGTGGGATATTTCTAGCTGGAAGGATAATTCGTGGGTAGGCTGGAAGAAGCCTCAAATGCCGGATGCTCTAGATCAGGCGTGGTCATTCCTGCTGACTAAGCTGAAGGGAATGAGCCTGATGAGCATCAGGAAACAAGACAAGAGAGGCTGGGGCTCTCTAACTGGTTCTTATACTGTTGCACAAGGCTATGCACAACTCAGGAAAATTCCCCACGTCCCTTGCTGCCCAACGACTTGGCGAGGACTCTGGAGGTAGAAATGCATGCCAAAAATCAATTTTTTCAGCTGGCTGTTGTGCCACAATAGCATTTTAACTAAGGATAGACTGAAAAAGAAAGGCTTCCTGGGCCCTTCCAGATGTATTCTTTGTCTGGAAAATGAGGAAAACGCCACTCATTTATTGATTGATTGCAGGTTTGCCAAGAGTATTTGGGCTGTTGCTTTTTCCTCATGGGGATCCTCTATTCGTCTACCAAACTCGATTGCTGGATACTTTATTGATTAGGCTCATCTCTATCCCGGAAAACTCCCCAATAACAACTGGTTCAAGGCAGCTTGGATGGTTTATCCAAAATTCATTTTCTGGCAAATATGGATTGAGCGCAACCACAGAATTTTTCAAGAAAAAGCGCAAAAGGGTAACCTTGTTTTGTCAAAAGCCAACGGCCTGCTCAAGGAATTTCTCGGTGAGAAATTTGAGAAGCTGGGAAAAAATAACTTAAATCCTCAAGAACTAGCGTGGGGGAGCAAGCTCGGCCTTCAGTTTTCTGAGGAGGAGAGACAGTTCCAAACTACGAAAAACTGGCAGATCAGGCTTGCTGAGGGCGATTTCCGCATTTGGCTCCATAATTGTGACAGTTCTTCCTTGTTTTTTGATGGGGCCGCCAAAGGCAATCCAGAATTGCTGGGGCTGGGGGTGTCATTAGGAATGCGAATGGCTGCATAGAGAACAGGTATGCTTGGGGCCTGGGCCACAGTACAAACATGCAAGTTGAGGCCATGGCTTTATTGCAGGGTCTTAAGCATTTACAGGTTCTTGGTATTGAGAAAGCCAATATTCTTGGTGACTCCCAATCCTTGATTCGAATTCTTGTGGATAACACGTCCCCGAGGGACTTTTAGCTAGCAAGAGTGGTTTCCAAAATAAGGAAGCTAGTTGGTTCCTTTCTTCAGGTGAATTTTTTCCACATTCTTCGGTAGAATAATAAGGAAGCGGATGCGGAAGCCAACAAAGCAGTCCTCCTTCCTGCAGGCACCCGGATAAGAGACGGGGTTGAAGATTGGGATCCAATCCCTTAATTCTGTTTCTCATGTATTATTGTCTTTTACTTCAGCAGTTTGTCTGTATTCACAAGCATGGGGAAATTAGGGACATAGGCTTGACTAACAGAGCTAAGAAGATTCAGAATATTAAGGTTAGGAAGGCAGTTTTTCTATATGTTGAGGATAGCTGGTTCATGGGGTTCCTAAATGTAACCAGCCAACAGGCTTTGATTTTCTTTTAATATAAACTATATCCGTTTTCGTTAAAAAAAAAAAAAAAAAAAACTACTAAGAAAGATCGTAAAACATAACATTAATAAAAAACAAACAATCAAGTCAACCAAATATAAGAATAGAGTAAAAATAAATAAATAGGAGTCAATATTTGAAAGAAAGAAAGAAAGAAATTATTTTAATGTCCACAAGGCTAAAGATAGCCTATGGGACAGATTGCTTCTTCATCTGCTTGATGTATTCAACCATTTTTCTGTGAAGCTTCACAATAAATGCTCCCAACTTCTCGACAAACCCCTCGCTAAATAGATTATCCCAAGAGCTAGCTGCCAGCATATCTGCATAACTTTCCTTGTTGTCTTTGAAGGCCTCACATTCTAAAATGAAATGTTTTTCTGTTTCCACTTTTTCGGAAGAACAAAAAATGCATACCCTTTCTTCCCACACTTCCTTTGGCCTTTTCCAACACCCCTTTTCACAACGGAGTTGATGAGAATTAGTCCTTAATTGAGTAATAAGAATTTTGGCTCTCCAAGAAATATTGGCCTCTATGTATGCTTTTGGTTGATGATTATGAGTGGGATTAAACACTTCAATATAGTAATTTTTCTTTCTTCCTAGCTCCTTATCCCATGTATGTTTGTGGAACTTTTCCATAACAAAAGCTTTTACCTCTTTGTTGTTTATGGGACACGCGTTCAAGCAAAGACCCCATTTACTAAACCATTTGTTATTTTGTTGCATCCAAGTTTTTTTGCTGTTTCACAACTATCATTAAAGACAAACTTAGGCCATCTACCCTCTTCCATTTGCTCAATTTTTTTTATATACCTTATGACTCACGCCATAGCAATTGCTTCAATAGGAGCAATCCCTATTTCATTTAACAAGATATCATAAGAACTGCACTTTTAATATTAAATTTGTTTGTAATCAAACACTTCTGAATTTTCTCAATTTGTTTCCACTGCATGTCGGAGGTACTGCTAACCCACAGTTCAAAACCATATAGAATCATCGGAATCACTAGAAGCCCAAAAAGAGTTTGAGTGGTCTTCCAGTCCCATAACTCTGCCTCTCTACACCTATTTTGAAAAGCATAAAATGCTTTCCAACCCCCCAAAGTTCTTTTCTTTCTACAACCATTCCAACTTAGATTTTTGTTGAAGTCAATCCTGAGGTATTTGTAATCTGCAACTTCTTCTAGAATGTTGCCTTCAAAGTAGAACTTATGCTGGTTATGTTTTTTTGTCTTAGAGAAGACCACTACTTTTGTTTTGTTGATATTGACTTGCATCCCCACACTTCTACAAAAATGCTCAAGGGATAGTAAGTGCTCTTGCAAACCAAGAGCCAATTTAGCAATCAAAATAAGGTCATATACATACAAAAGAAGCCTTATAACAAACTTGCACAAATAAATACCATCACCCCCTTGCGAATTTAACCACTTCTCAAGCTTGTCAATATATAAATCAAAAAGGTTAGGAGACAGTGGGCAACCTTGCTTGACCTCGATATCACTTCTAAAACTTTCAGAAATGCTGGCTAAAGTTCTAATTTTGACTTTCACATCTTCATACAGCCTATGCACAACTGCTCTCAAATGTTTAGGAACCACAAGTTCCTCCATTCTCTACCAAAGTTTATCCCTAGGAACCGAGTCAAATGCTTTTCTGAAATAAACAAAGCAACAAAAGACTTCTTCCTTTTTCTCCCAAACTTTTTCAATGATGTGCCTCAAAGTTATGTAATGATCAACTGTGGAATGTTTAGGTCTAAAACTTGCTTGCCCTTTAGCACGCTTATCTCTTTCTTCTGCCCGCTTGCTAATTTTGTTTTCTAGCATGCTTCGAAATAGCTTTGCAAACAAAGGGTTTATCATGATGGTCCTATAATTGGAGGGATTATTGACGTCACAACTCTTGAAAAGAGGTATTGCCAAACTAGTTGACCAATCTGTGGGGATCCATTGTTGTATGATGTTGTTGAAGATTTTTGTAATGTGAGGTGCAAGAATCTTTGAGCCCCACTTTAGATATTCTGCTTGGAGTTCAGCTAAGTCTTTTGCTTTTCCAACACCCAACTTCTTGATACCCATCTCTACCTCTTGTATTGTGAAGAGTTCAGTATTAGTGTTGACCAAGGGGGGAGGGTCAACCTTGGGAACATGCTCATAGAGTTGTCTTGCATAGTCAAACCATTTAGAAGCTGTAATATTATTTCCAATTTGTATCTTTTTCGGTTGGAGCTCCTTCCAAAATAATTTGGGATTATTTTTCCTAAGGAATATTAGTTCTTCCCTCCTTGAAACCATGAAATCAACCTTTTTCTTGCTTAATAATTGATTGTACGATTTGAGCTTTATGTTATCCTTGTTTGACTCTTTCCACATTCTCCTTGCCTTTTTGCATTCCTCGCCAAACCAAGCATTAACCGGAAAGCAATTTGTTTCAGACTTCTTAATTTTTGTTCTTTTGCACTTTGCAAGTGCGCATTGAATTAAATGTGTTAATTCATGACTATGAAGGCTGTGAATTGTAATTTTCTCCTTCTCAAAGAGCCACTCTAGCGTCATTTTGAAGGTATTACAATTTTTTGGAGTTAAAAGAATTCTACCGTATGGGAGATTTTGTTGGACATGATGAATTTTTTACTCTAATTGTTTTTTTCCAATCCAAGAGAAACATAAATAAATTGGCTTGTGATCTGATTTCAAATCCCACAGCTGATCTCCAACCAAAACTTCTTCCATTTTCTCACACAAACCATGTGAGCAAATTACATAATCTACCACACTTACTCCATTGTAAGTATTGCAAGTGAAATTACTGGACTTTTCCCATCTAGTCAAGCCATTACAAATGACTAAATCAAAGGCCTCACATAGAGTAAGCAATTGTTCACCAAAGAGATCGCAGCCCTTGTCCTCTGAAATTCTTTCCCACTGATGATTACTTTCTTCTGTAAGCCAAATAGGGTCACAATCATCTTTACAACAAAGAATGCTAGCTTGCTCACTTGCAAACCTAGCATTGAAATCACCCACTATAAGGACTTCACCTAGCTACGAATATGTGCAATATCCACTTTTAAAGCTGCAAATGGATCTTTGTGGTCAAGCCCTCTACCTTTGTAGATTTTTGAGACCTGTGGCGCAAAATAGCATGCTGCAATTCTGATGTGGTTTCTATTTTCTAATATTTTAAACCAAATGAATTGCTTATTTGAGTCTTCTTTTTCTAACTGAATAAGAAGACCTTCTTTCTCCCCTACTAAAACCATGATAACCTCGTGCCCTTTGCCATTCCTTGCTGCCTTGTTCCACACTGCCATCTTCCAGTATCCTTCAAACAAAGGTGTCTTGCACCTTTCATGCTCATATGTTTCTATGAGGCAAATTATGTCTCTATTTTCTGCAATAGGCCCTAACCCAGGTCCTCGTCTCCATGGGTAACCTCTGCAGTTCCAACAAACTAATCTTAAGGAAACCTGGGTATGACTTGATTGCTATTTATTTTGACATGCAAGACTCACATTTGAGTCTTTGTCCCTGTTTTCCCATACCGACCTTGCTTTCTGATTTCTTGTTGAAGAGTTTGTTGCCTTTTCTTTATTACCATCTTGCTGCTCTATTCTGGAATGAGGTCCAAATTGCGCTATCACAGCTTTGCCTTTATAAATCCATGCTCTCTTTCCTTCATCTTTTGTTGCCTTAACCTTTAAAATTTCCTCTCTTCTTTCCTCTTGTTGTTTTATAGTTAAATCTTCTTCTAGGAAAAAACGAAAACCCCTCAATAGATGTTTCTTGCTTAGAATAATATATTTATCACGCAAGCTAGGCATAATGACCTTTATGGGTCTAGCGCTCTCCCCATTAAACTACCCTCCATGTTTGATTAATGAGCCAAGATCCTATAACAAAAATAATAATTAAAGGAGGCTAAAATTAAAACAAAGCAATAAAAAAAAAAAAAAAAATTATTATTGCTACTATTATTATTATTTAAAAGCTAGTTTATGAAAAATAATATTTTAATAATAATTATTAAGATCAAATAATTTTACAATTATAATTTTTTTATGGAGGATTTTCGCAGTGCATTATATTAGATATCATTTTTGGGATTCAACTGCGTTAAGTAAGTCATTCAAAGTATGACCATTTCCATGAGAGGTAGTCGTAAAGTGACTAATTTCTCATGATTTTTGAATAGTTCACTTAGCACTCATTGCATCGGGTGATGCTCACAGGGGTGAAGAAGTGGGATTGAAACTAGTGAAATGTGGAGAACGAATCACATAGCATCAATCATCACTTCCGGGGCTTGCACCCGGTAACCAGGACTTCCCAGGAGGTCACCCATCCCAGAACTCCTCTGGCTCAAGCGCGCTTAACTGTGGAGTTTTTCCCACAATCAAGCCCACTTAGCTTGCTACCCCATTTGCAAAACCTTAGCAAGTATTGTGCCTCATGAACCATTCAGGTAGAGATCCCTTGACTCTTTTTGAATTTAAGTATGGGGGATTTTCGCAGTGCATTATATTAGATATCATTTTTGGGATTCAACTGCGTTAAGTAAGTCATTCAAAGTATGACCATTTCCATGAGAGGTAGTCGTAAAGTGACTAATTTCTCATGATTTTTGAATAGTTCACTTAGCACTCATTGCATCGGGTGATGCTCACAGGGGTGAAGAAGTGGGATTGAAACTAGTGAAATGTGGAGAACGAATCACATAGCATCAATCATCACTTCCGGGGCTTGCATCCCGTAACCAGGACTTCCCAGGAGGTCACCCATCCCAGAACTCCTCTGGCTCAAGCGCGCTTAACTGTGGAGTTTTTCCCACAATCAAGCCCACTTAGCTTGCTACCCCATTTGCAAAACCTTAGCAAGTATTGTGCCTCATGAACCATTCAGGTAGAGATCCCTTGACTCTTTTTGAATTTAAGTATGGGGGATTTTCGCAGTGCATTATATTAGATATCATTTTTGGGATTCAACTGCGTTAAGTAAGTCATTCAAAGTATGACCATTTCCATGAGAGGTAGTCGTAAAGTGACTAATTTCTCATGATTTTTGAATAGTTCACTTAGCACTCATTGCATCGGGTGATGCTCACAGGGGTGAAGAAGTGGGATTGAAACTAGTGAAATGTGGAGAACGAATCACATAGCATCAATCATCACTTCCGGGGCTTGCACCCGGTAACCAGGACTTCCCAGGAGGTCACCCATCCCAGAACTCCTCTGGCTCAAGCGCGCTTAACTGTGGAGTTTTTCCCACAATCAAGCCCACTTAGCTTGCTACCCCATTTGCAAAACCTTAGCAAGTATTGTGCCTCATGAACCATTCAGGTAGAGATCCCTTGACTCTTTTTGAATTTAAGTATGGGGGATTTTCGCAGTGCATTATATCTAATTATAATTTTATTTTTTATCAACAAATTGCAATTTTTTTCAATAATACTCCAAAAAAGACTCTATTAAAATTAATAAAAATTATAGTGCAGCATGTTTTTTCATATATTTGATTTAAATTTCTTAATTTCATATGATATAAAAAATTACCAAATCAGTTGACATCTCCACTAAAATAATTAAAATATTTAACAAAGAACTATGAAATTGTCTTTAGTGCGACTTCTAGAAAACAACTATTCAAAAATATATTTTATTATTTTCTTTATTCAATTCAATCCTACTAACCATCCTGACTAAGACATATCCTCGGAAAGGAAGCCACTAATCTCATTTTTTCAAAGAAATGTCATTATCAAAAACTGAACAGTAATTTAAATAATTTAAAACATGCACAAGCGAAACCATTAAAGTCGTCCCCTAATTAACCTACTACCTCCCAGCTTCCACCACGTACACCAGGAAAATGGCAACGACGTCTTTATCGATACTTGGGCATAGCAGATAGTACCATAATTTTATATGTCTGAACTGAACTAGAGAGCCTTCGAGAAAAATAATTTCGAGTTATTTGTGCGCCTGGTAGTGTTGAGATTTAATGGAATAGGTTGTATAGCTATTAAGTATTAGGACATATTGGAACATCCTGTTTGCCAAAATTTGCTACGCACATGGAAAATATCAACGGTGCATGTTGCTGGCCGGAGTTCTTGACTCAGATCCAAAATATTGGAATATTCTACACATGGCAAACACGGCTTTTCACGTTGATGAAAACGAAGGGAGTTTTCAACTCAACCATACGGAGAGGGATCATAAGCTCAAATGTCTTCGGCCTGGGAGTGCGGCCACGAACAAAATGGATCGACCGAGCAACGGCCAAACCACCTGCAATTCAGTGGAGAAAGGGAACGATGGAGGTCTGAACTTCGATAATTCAATTTCCGATGCGGTCAGAACCAAGCTGAGGCAAATGCGAGATGTCATTGGGAAGGAAGATCCCAGCTCCAAGGTGGGTCGTTCAGTCTCGCTGATTTCTCAATATCTTATCTCTAAGACTCGAATTCAAACAAATCTTACTAAACTGACATCAACACTTGGCCCAGTCCACTAACACTGGTGTCAAGTTTACAAATTTACAGTACATTTATGATAATTTAGTACAGAGTGAGTAAGTTTAATGGCTAAGAGCATGTGCTTGCTTGGAAGAAGTTACATGTTAAAAAACAGATAGGTAGAGTTTGTAGATGTTGATAAATTAATATTGGCCTGTTGATGCCGCTTGAGGGGTAGGCGTCCCCACTATGAAGGATGTTTCATCCCTTGCCAAGTCACAAGTTACTGCTAGTAAGGAGGATGTCTTGTCCCTTTCCAAGTCACTATGGGTAGGCCTCTTCTCACTATGAAAAATGTCTTGTCCCTTGCCAAGTCACAAGTTATTGCTAATACAAAGGATTTCTCGCCCCTTGCCAAGTCACAAGTTACTGCTAGTACGGAGGATGTCTAATCCCTTGCTAAGTTTGCTAAGTCACAAGTTACTGCTAGTAAGAAAGATGTCTCGTCCCTTGCCAAGTTACAGGTTACTGCTAGTATGAAGAATGTCTCATCCCTTGCCAAGTCGCAAGTTACTACTAATACAAAGAATGCCTCTTCACCAAGTCACAAGTTACTACTAATATTGACTTATGGGCTATCCATACGAGCTCCACCCAATTTAAAATATTAAAAAAAGTACATTTATGATAGTTCAAAAGCACTTGCTTAAAAAATATATATATTTATGATAGTTCAAAAGCAATAACTTACGGACAGATGAAAGTGGTTGTTCAATTGAGCATGCATTGATTTAAAGGCTTTCTTCTTCTTTTGGTACACTGTCTCATAGGCTATTTTTAGCCTCGTGGACGTTAAAATAATTTTTTTCTTTCTTCTTTCTTTTTTAATGTTAGCAATATTATAATTTTTTTAATGTGTCGAAGGGATTGTGAAATCCAAAGAATAATATCTATATATATTTCAAAATCGTCATTGACTTGCACTTGGTGCTTTTTAAGGTGTTTCATGGATTGTGGACAGCTCAAATGAGAAAAATCCAGAGAGCTTAATTCTTCGTTTTCCTCATCTTCTCAAAAAGAATCTTCCAGCATAGCAAATTTTACAGTGATAAAAAGTTACAATGTGATATGGATCTTCTGGCCTAAAAAATTGGAAATATATGATCCTCTGAAGACAGGACATACCACAACTTCATTTGTCCCTTGACAAGAAGAGTCTTTTTAGCATGATTATCGTGATTAAATACTAAAATGTGAATTGGAAATATGTGATGCTCTGAAGAGAGGACATGCCACAACTTCATTTGACCCTTTACAGGAAGAGTCTTTTAGCATGATTATGTGATCAAATACTAAAATTGTGAATATGTATCTTCTGGCTTAATATGAGATGTCACAACTTCATTCGACCCTTCTTATTTTTCTTAGCCTACTCTCATACAATATCTTTTTGCATTGTAAGGTTGCATTTCACTATATCAATGCCAGTTGGGATTTCCTTTAGTTTCATTCCAACATCTTGCATGTTAAAGGTAGTTTTGACAGTGGCTTATCTTTGTTTTCCTCATACCATAATCATTAAAATAAATTTATATGGGACTTCCTTCAGATTCATTCCAACAACTTACAGGTTAATGTAGTTTTGGCAGTGACTTGTCTTCGTTGTTCTCACTGCATAATCATTGAAGTAAATTTTTTTGGATTAAAGGCGAACTTCATTTGTTGTTAAGAGTCTGAACTTGACAACAGCAGATGAAACTGGCCTTTTAGGGTCCCATCTGTTACGGATCCAAAGAACTGTATCAGTCCTTTCATGAAGCTTAGAACCCATTCCTGTTGTCTCTGTAATACCACCAGCTTCTGCAACTACTTGCTTATGTAAGTGGTTGCACATAATTTGATTTTACAAGGCACAAATGGAAACCACCATCATTAGTTGATTCACTATTGCACAACAGACAGAGATGGCATCTATTACCCCTGACATTCTCATTTTGAAACAGCACCCCTAGTGCAAGAGCAGCTAACAGTCTTTCTTGTTGAGTTTGAGTTTGCGTGTCAAGCAAATACTGATACAATGGAGCAACTGTTGATTTTTCAACTGCCAAGAATCTTCACATTATCCTGTAAGTCTTCAATCAGTTCTGCTGCATTCTCCTAGTTCTGATGACACTTAAGAACTTCCAAGAGAGCCTCGATGGCTTCACTCTCTATCATGACTTCCACAATAGATGCACCGTAATCTTACCCTGCAAGAAAGGTATATAAGGCACCTACGAAGGTTGTTCTGTACCAATACAGTACTCTTACTAAGAAAGTAATAGGTACCTCCAAATATCTTATGGTGCAGTGCCAGGTCAAATTGTGAATCACTTTTGACAGCTCACAATCCCCATCAAACAAATAAACTCTGTTAGTCCACCAGAGGAGCTATTGGACAGAAACATCTCCATGCGCATTATGATTCAGAAACCAAAAGGCTGTGCATCTTTCGAAACTATCTGTGCAAGCACATTAAGCACTAACATCTTGGCTTCAACATTTTTCCAGGAGATTGCTGGCTTTAATGAGCTCTGTACTCCAGCAAACACCTTCTGAACAAAATGCGTTGGACCTAGAAGGCGACTATGATTGATAAGTGGTTCTCTTGTATTCATTAGGACTCAGGAGATGAGCTAATCCATCAGGAATTCTAAATATTCCATTTGATTTGCACTGCAATTACTAGTGTAAACCTTTGCAATCAAAGTAGGAGTAGATTCCCGATTATTGGCATCAAGCACACAAGGCAATTGATCAGCCTTTCATTTCTACTTGTAAATGATTGTAGCAACAATCCATCTTTAAACGGTTGCACCATGGGAAGTAATGCATGTGGCAAGCCCTCAAGGCAACACACAATCTCAGTAAGAAGTTAGAACATCTACTGCCAAGTCAAACGATGAGGATACCTGCAATGAATTATATATAAAATTAAGCAAAGGGTGTGTTGGCAAAACAATTTTGGGAATCTCCATACAAGATCCAACCGGACCAAGCTTGATAAGCATTGCAAAATTTTACAATTCTTTTAATGTATGTGAATGTTTTAAGCATACTTGTTTGCAGTCTGCTGCAGAAGAAATTCAAGAACAAGAAAAGTGTGAGAGAGGTTTTCTGGACTAAAATGCTACCTCCAAGTTGAATTCAATGCCATTATTGTTTTAGTTTTTAATATTTTTTTCAGCAGCATTGTCAGCAATTCCAAAACTGCATTGCTACTATTTCCTTATTTAGCTCAGTCAAACCCTCAAACAATTGTTCGATGTTTTTTTTCCCTTTCTATTGGTTGGAGGAAAAAAGCTGCTAATGCTAAGCAGATCCATGTTAGGCGTATGGGAGTGTCCCAACTAAATGTCTGTTTCCAAGAGAAGAGTAGCTTCCAGGGCAATAGTAGCTTCAGGTTGTAAGTAGCCTCCACTTTGAATCCTGATTTTAGTACAACCAACACCTTCACACCATTGAACAGCTGGACTTTGGCTAATTTGGCCATGGTTTACAAGAGTTTCATGAAACTTCAGACAGAATATAATGACCAATGTTAACTTACGTGAAGACCAATGTTAACTTATGTAAATATACAAAATTATCTGTTAGGCATAGGTTTTTTTTCCTTGGAAAAAATCATAATTTCATTACTTCTTTGACAAAGTTACAAAATTATTGTGTTACTTGATCCATTGGGCTTTGATGTTGGATCTGCGTTTTGGATATGGATATGAATATGGATCCCCCTAGATCTGCATAGGATCCACCATGTAAACAGATCCTTCAAAACTAGAAATGGATCCCAGGTTACTAAAATAGAACTTGTGCCAGCTAGCTCTCACATGCCGGATCCCAAGGAAATAACATCAGAATTTTTGGTTTATTTTTTTTATTTTTAAGGATATTTGCCACTTGTTTGAAACCCTAAAAAGTAAATATTCTATTTGGATTTTTAGTTAGGTTACTTATTAGTAATATGTGGGCGGTATAGTTGTATAAGTAAGTTTTTGATTACCGATAGGCTTTGTTACCCCTCTGTTAGTGGGGGTACATAGATTTTTCTAGTGCATCATTCACCACTATTGTAAGCCCAAGGTCAAAAGTCAAAGCCTTGTTAAAAACCATGTAAGGCATTGTATTAGGTCTCCTAGACCCACGTCTAGGAGACCTATAGGCTTTGTTACCCCTCTGTCAGTGGGGGTACATAGATTTTTCTAGTGCATCATTCACCACCATTGTAAGCCCAAGGTCAAAAGTCAAAGCCTTGTTAAAAACCATGTAAGGCGTTGTATTAGGTCTCCTAGACCCACGTCTTGTCAATTTGAGTTTGTATCCATTTTTTGGGTCAAACCATGCCCTGTCCCTTGAAAGCTTCACCTCAATGGTCTTGTCCTTGATCAGAATGGAGGACCTTGGGAGGCTTCTCATAAGGACTCATGGTTTTATGGGAGCCTACATTTTGTAGAGGTGATCATCGGTGTATGGGCCAGTCCAGCCCACGAAAAGGTGTGCCTATGTCATTCCACATAGTTAGTGTCTATAGAGTTTGTAGGTGACCTTGGCCTTGGTGCAATATTACTCATGACAACTCTCATAGCATAGCAGTCTCTTGTGACAACTTTCACGTTTCTTGAGGTAGTTGATGCTTCCCAATGCAAAATAGTCCAGGTGGTCAAATAGTCAACCTAGAGTCAAATAGTAGAGTATGACTAGAAGATGCCATGTCATGTGGAACTTTTCTAATCACAACATTTGCTGAAAAGTTATGGCTTGGTCAAACTTGGTCAGTAGTAGAAGGAATATTCTAGGTGGATTTTCAGGTAGAGCATTGGGAAGTTTCCTACTTGCATTATGTCAAAAGTGATTAGCATGACGAGATGAAGAAAATCCAGTGTCAAAATTCTGAGATCGTGTAAGGCATTGGAGATCAGGCATAGGGGTAGGATGGTGTGGCAATGCCCTAGAGGTTAAGGAAAAATAAAGACAACCCCATTATAGATTAGGACCAGAGCAACAAAACCCATGTTTTAGATTTTTCAGGAGGGCAAGGGCGTTAGAGATCTATCCTTTGGGGCCCAAGTCAAATTACTTAAGAGGAAGTCAAGGTAAAATTAAGTCAAAACTAGTTGTTGGGTTAAAGCTAGCCATTGGAAAGGGGTCTATAAGCTGTTATAACCTCCTTGGACCGAAAAAGTGAGATAATGGACCAAAACTCTATTCGTTGGAAACAAATAACTTTCAAAATACCAGGTTGACCTCACAAAGTCAATTCACACCTCTTTGTTGTTGAAATTTCTAAGTCTAACCATTAGAAATTTTATCTGTATTCTTTTGGTTTATTTCTCCTACTTGTTAATTACAAACAAGTTATTTAAACATATAAACATCGAAATAAACACAATACAGTCTCAACCATCTACAGATCAACAACTGAACGAAATAGCAAACACACAAGTGACACTGTTATTTTTGGACAACTTGTCCCCAGAAAAACCCAACTAGGGAAAACGGTGTAGCAATTCTGAGGGTTATTTTATTATGCAATCTATCCTTGAGTACAACTAGGTGCCAAACTGGCTCACCCGACAGAGAAAATAATTCGACAGTAATACCTCTCTATTTGGAAGCAGATATTTAGAAAATCTACCCCACGAAACCCTCTCCAGCACGATTTGAAGCTCAGCGTCAGCCCATAACCCTTTGCGTTAGCCCTCTGAGGCACTGCGCAACCTCTACGACCCTCTGCATCATTTCTGCTGCCCTCTACATGGATGATGCAGGCCCTTCTGGCCTCTGCGCAGTCCCTTTTGGCTATGTGGCTCCCTCTGGCTCAGTGTCTGCCTCTCTCTGCTTCTGTGCTGGTCTCTCGGCACTATCTCTACCTCTCTGTCCAGTACTCATTGCCCCTCGCTGCAACTGATCACTGATTCGACTTTTCTTAGCAAACCCCGCTCTAGAAAATCAAATGACTGATCACTCTAGTGTATTCTCCAACTGACCCTCAAGCCTCCTCTTATACTTTTCCTGTTGGTCCTTCAATGGCCGAGATTACATCTCTAATCAACGACTAAGATTAGATTTGGCTTGATCCATGTCTTTTGGAACCTTCTAACCCAGTTTTATATTAATACCCATTAATATTTTATTTTTCCTAAGTTTAGACTTAGGAACTCCATTAAAAATATTAATTATTTTAATATCTCCCAAACCAGGTAGAATATGCCCAAACCATTTTTGGGTCTTGGAGATCTCATGTGCTTTAGCCTCTCCACCAATTTTCATGGCTAGAGCACATCTGATGCTACCCCAAATCAACACTCCCTCTTAGCGAGGATTGTGCTCTAGTAATACTCCACATTGAGCATCACTCTGATTATACGGCACCGGTACCTGTGCTGATGCTAGGCCTCCCCGCCCAACATCCTCTGCACTGCTGCATCCTGTACTGCTGCCCATGGCTCTGCCATTGCCACTGCTGCATCCGTACGACAGCTCCCTCTGCATTTGTGCTATTGCTGGTCCTTTCTCCCAACACTACATTTGCACTGCAACCCCCTCTCATCATGTTGCATCGTGCTACTGCTAACTGCTACTGCACTGCAACTCAGTTACTGAGAAGTAAGTAACTGATCCACCCAACTATTGACATCCTTGTCAGGCTAGAAACACTCCCGATGTTGAAGCTCTCTCTGCCGCTATCAAGTGCTCCCTCTACTGCCTCTGCGTTGCTGCAACAACTCCCTGCCTCTCGCACTACTACAAACCTATCTGTGCCATCCTCCACTGTTGCAACCTCCTTTGTGCATCTCGCATTGCTGTAGCCTGCTAGCTCTGCGTTGGCCGGGACTAGTGCACTATAGCACTCTCTGCCGTTTCATCCGCACCCGTCTCTATCGACATCCACCATCCCGCTACTCTCACTTCGAGGCTCCCGTAGCTAGGCATTATCCAATAGTTTTGGGTGCCTCAAGGATCTTGCCCCTCATCGCCCGTAGTCCTCCTGACTACAGCTCGATGTCTCCCCACCTCTTTTCTAAAGGTACGTGAGCACTCATGGCACAATCGTCATCCTCCTCTACCTCCTTTTCCGCCTTCGTTGGCGCTGCCTTGGAGTCAGACACCTCTCCCTTGTTCTTCTTCCTCGGACACTGGTTCGCATAATGACCCAGTTTGGCACAATCGTCATCCTCCTCTACCTCCTTTTCCGCCTTCGCTGGCGTTGCCTTGGAGTCAGACACCTCTCCCTTGTTCTTCTTCCTCGGACACTGGTTCACATAATGACCCAGTTCCCCACAGTTGAAGCACTTAACCTTGGAGAGGTCCTTTTTCTTCCTCTTCTCCTGCTTCCCCACAGATGCCAGAGTTGCATCCTCTTCCTCTTCCTTCTTGATTCGGACTCCTTTGTTGCTACTTCTTGTCTTGCTCAGTTGTCTGATCTCTTCTTGGCGAAGAGTCGCCCACAATTCTTCCCAATCTGGAAGATTCACCCTGCCCAATATGCTCTGGACAAATGTCTCCCACTCCTCAGAGATTGCGTTTAGTGCGGTCCTCACCATCAACTCCTAATCCAGCGTGGCTCCTATGGAAGTCAGTTGGTCCTGGATCTCCTTCAATCTACCGAGGAAGTGATCTATTTGCTCCCCCTTCTGCATCTGGTATGACCGCAGTTGATTCTCAAGTAACATCTTCCTCTGCACGGAAGTATGCTGGTACAACGTCTTCAAGGTGTCCCACATTTCCTTTGCCATTTCCTTCTCGACAATATGCTGGACCACATGATCCTTGAACCCATCAAGGATGATATATTTCACCTTGGCCATTGCCTCCTCGTACTTTTCATTATCAGCCGGGTCAACTGGGATAGCCACTGTTATCAAGGAGAAGGCCTTGATGTGATGTCTATCTAGAATGGACAAGATCCTGGCCTTCCAGACCACAAAGTTGGATGCCCCGTCTAGCGAGTCCTGATCCCTCAATCCATTCATGGCCATCTCCCTGCTCTTCCTTTTGAATCCTCCGAGTCTCTACTTTCCTCGGGAAGTTCTCTCTTCGACTTCTTCTGAGTCGCTACTTCCCATCTGGGATTTCTCTGCTAGACTCCCTCTGAGTCTCGATTTCCCTTGTGGAAATCCTCCTGCCAACTATCGAGTCACACCTCTTTGATCTCCTGTGCACTTGCAACACTGATTCGAATTCCTTGGCTAGAAATCCGCCTTGGTAGCGACTCCCTCTACCTTGGTTTTGCCCGTTAGGTACTATTCTGACTCGGTAGCAACAACACCCCACCAACTTCACTCCCCGCAATCTGCCCACAGCTTCCTATGCCCCAACAACTGAAGGACTGAGCCTCTAGGCTCTGCGCAATCCCAACACTGGTTGAAATGCTCCCCTAGCCAACTACGTCAACCCTCCTGGTCTCTGTGTGGCTCTTCGTGAGCCTTTTCTGCCCTCCTCAGCCTCTACATTGGCCTCTCTTTGGCCCGAACTGATGACGCAGTCACTCTACATCAATCCTTCTTCTGTTGCTTTCTGCAAGGAACAACTTTTGTCACTCAGGACAGTTGTTTCTGCTGCAAATGCTCTGCTTCAGCTGGTGCCTTCAACTCTCCTGTGATCTGCAACCACGCTCTGATACCATGTTGAAATTTCTAAGTCTAACCGTTAGAAATTTTATCTGTATTCTTCTGGTTTATTTCTCCTACTTGTTAATTACAAACAAGTTATTTAAACATATAAACATCGAAATAAACACAATACAGTCTCAACCATCTACAGATCAACAACTGAAAGAAATAGCAAACACACAAGTGACACCATTATTTTTGGACAACTCGTCCCCGGAAAAACCCAACTTGGGAAAACCGGTGCAGCAATTCTGAGGGTTATTTTATTATGCAGTCTATCCTTGAGTACAACTGGGTGCCAAACTAGCTCACCCGACAGAGAAAATAATCCGGCAATAATACCTCTCTATTTGGAAGCAGATATTCAGAAAATCTGCCCCACGAAACCCTCTCTAGCACAATCTAAAGCTTAGTGTCAACCCACCTGGCCTCAGCGTCAGCCCAGAACCCTTTGCATCAGCCCTCTGAGGCACTACGCAGCCTCTATGGCCCTCTGCGTCACTCCTGCTACCCTTTGCGTGGATGACGCAGGCCCTTCTGGCCTCTGCGCAGTCCCTTCTAGCTCTGCGTGGCTCCCTCTGGCTCAGCGTCTGCCTCTCTCTGCTTTTGTGCTGGTCTCTCAGCACTATCTCTGCCTCTTTGTCCAGTACTCACTGCCCCTCACTGCAACTGATCACTGATTCGACTTTTCTTAGCAAACCCCACTCTAGAAAATCGAATGACTGATCACTCTGGTGTATTCTCCAACTGACCCTCAAGCCTCCTCTTATACTTTTCCTATTGGTCCTTCAACGGCCGAGATTACATCTCTAATCAACGGCTAAGATTAGATTTGGCTTGATCCATATCTTTTGGAACCTTCTAACCCAGTTTTATATTAATACCCATTAATATTTTATTTTTCCTAAGCTTAGACTTAGGAACTTCATTAAAAATATTAATTATTTTAATATCTCCTGAACCGGGTAGAATCTGCCCAAACCATTTATGGGTCTTGGAGATCTCATGTGCTTTAGCCTCTCCACCAATTTTCATTGCTAGAGCACATCCGATGCTACCGCAAATCAACATTTGTCGACAAATCAAGTTGCATATGGACCAAGGAAGCTAGACGTTAGGAGGATTTTGGTGTTATTTTTCTTTTTGAATATTGAATACCATTTTTAGAAGGAAGTTGTGGCCTTTCTTGGTATTCTTGGACCAATTTGACCCCCCTTAGGGATTTATTAAATTTATTTTGTAACATGTCATGAAATAAAAAATTGTTGAGTCTTTGATTGTGGAAGACTAGCAATATTTTTAATAAGGAGAGTCAACTAGCCATTAAATATTTTTCTATAAAAGGCTAGGCTCTCATCCATTTAATTGTTGTTATTCACTTGAGACAAGTGCTATCTTATAAAAAGAGCTCATCGATTTTGCAAACTTTTGTACTCTTGTATAATTGTTGCGTGTTTTTTGTTATTGTTTTTTTTCTTGCTATTGCAATTGAGTATTATTTTATCTAATTTAATTTTTCTAATAATTAAATTTATCCAAAGACTAGTGTTCTATGCAATTGAGGAGCTACTATGCTATGTGGAAGCAAGCAACTAGGGTTCCCCAATTGTTTGTTTCGGTTTTGTAGGTGAATCAGTCTGAAGGTTTTAAACTACTTCGAAAGAGGCTTTACTATCTCAAGGACTTTGTATTTTGTCACACACATAGGACAAAGGTTGGAGACATCATAAAAGAGGGTTGATCCTAAGGAAGATTGAAAGTTGTAAGGTGTGTTGCCACAAAGTCTAGCAGGGCTTGTTAAGGGGTGCCCTAGACCAAGTGACAACAATAAGGTAGTAGACCACTGTCACTACAACTACTATCACCTCCTCTTTCTACACTTTCACCAATGGGAGGAGTCCCGATATAAGGTCACCTACAATGGATATTCTAGGTTTCAAGGTATAAGGTGACTAAGAGGCTTCTAAGGGAAAGGCTCAACTTAGGTACAAGGCTCCAACAATGAAGAAGGGGCAATTCGCTTTCCTTAGAGAGGCCAAATTGAGGCAACGCAAGACCTAGGGTTTGATTGATAGGTTGAGAGTTGGGATGACCTAAGGTCAAGGAGCCAAGAAAAGGTTTCCAATAGTAAATGTTAGCAAGGTAAAGGCACATGAAACCTTCAACAAGCCCTCAAGTTGAAGCTATTACCAAACTAGGGTTTTATCCTAGGGCAAGAGAAATTATGGATAAAAATGGAAGGAATGGCCACCAAAGGGGAATGATTTTGAGGAAACCACTCAACCCTAGATGTTGAGACCTTCCAAGACAAAAAATTACTCTTCCTAGCCAATTCGCACTAAGCCTAGCTAGGCCACTTGGCCTTAAGATGGACGAAATTATAGAAGAGAGAGGAAATTTGGTTTTATGGATAAGAATTGACTTGATCACCAATAATGGATGGCTAGTGCTTAGTCCTAGGGTTGATAGAGTCTATGGATTCTTAGGATTAGGCAAAACTTGCAAAGGAGTAAGGATATTTTGATGCCCTAGCATCAAAACCCTAACTATTACCTTTGTGAGGGATCAAAATTCACTTGGGAGAGCTAATGTAAGATCACCAAGGGGATTGCCATTCACATATCATACAATGAGTAATGCATGTAATAATATGACGCAGAGTCCATACAATCGATATTCAACAAAGCTAGGGAACAATATTAACCTAGATCACCAATTTATTCCATACATTAGACATAAAATCAGAAATTTTCAATAAAAAGGCACTTACAAGACAATATGCATGTACAATCCAATCATTGATCCAAGGCAACTTCTCCAAAGACAAGAATATAGCTCCAAGACAAAATATGCTCCATAGATCACATCTCTCCAATAGGTACAAGAGGTCGAAATTCTCACAAGAGAGGCCGAGTTCACAAGTGATGATGATAAATGAAATAGTCCTCTCCTTTATTTATACGAGGATGATAAGTCTCTGATTAGCCTAAGAGACAAGTTAAAATTACAATAGAACCTTAGGTTACAAGCCAACCCAACTAGCTTAGACATAAATGCAAATGAAAGCCCACACATGTGAGCCGTGAGGCCTCATAAGGCTGATGTCATCCATAAAATGAGCTCCAAGTGTCAAGTGTTGAGGCTTTTTAGTGCCAAGTGTGGTGTAGAAGCCTCTAAAAATCATCATTTGAGGGTGGCCCTCAAATCTCTAGGAATATCCCTTTGTGATCCCCAAAATCCACTTGGGGTACAATAAGGTGGTCCCCTGGGTCTCCAACTACCCATAATGTTCATCTCTGCTCCAATGTTTAGAGCTTTCCACATGCTACTAACTCTCCCAAGTCTTTGAAGGCGCGACCATCCTCATCTGGGCCTTGAATCAGTTTCTGCCCTTCAGAAGGTGCTAAGGTCGGCGTGGGGGCATGTTGGTCTAGGTGTATTATCTTGAAGAATTGTCAAATGTAGTGCAAATTGGTAGAATGACCTAGGTGTAGGAGGTGCCCAGGGGTAGGTATGATGTGTTGCTACTACTTGGAGACCCAAGGCTCTCAACGCTTCACTTGTGGATGCTAATATATTTCTTTGGGGCTTGGGTACCTATGGGTAAGGTGCCCAGGTCATGGGATCCTGAACTACTTGACACTCACAACATAAAGTCCACTGAAAGCAACTAGTCATCAAGGACAATAATCATTTTTTGCATCTAAGTGAACCAAGCTTGAATGCAAAGGGCTATTTAATACTTCAAATAAGGCTCCCCTTCCAAAATTGGGGCCCTGAACTCGCATTGGTGTTTTTTCTCTAGGTAAGAGTGGCTAAAGGACAACCCTATTAGGTGTTTGCAACCCTCAAGGGGAACTGACATTTCCTTAGTCCACCCTGTTACCCACTACTTGTGGGCGACACCCATAGGAGAAATGTTTCTCCTATATTGTCTTCAGCTAGTAGGCAACCCCCAGATAGCTCGATGTGCCACCATCTCCGCCACCTGAGCCAACCATTATGCACCCTCGCCCATTTGTCATGATCGTATGTTTGAAGGTGGGCCTTCCAACCCTGAAGGTATGGCTTTCATTATGTAGTTGGGTATTTTTGCTTACTTATCATGGACACTTTTGGGCATGGATTAGTGGGGGGATTCGGCGGAAAGAATGGGCTTGGTTTGTACTCTTGTCCCCTTGTCCAACTTGGTGGTTAACCTTGTATCCTAGTCCTGTGGGATCTCCTTTATTGGCTACTAGCTTTAGGAGTGGCACTACATGGGAAATCTCGATTTTGGTTGCGTGGTCCTGCTTCCCAACACCACATACATCACTCCCCTTCACTCATTATAACCCCTTTTCACATATTTCCCATCCGGGTCCACATTTGTCCATTGGGTCCACAAGGAGTTAGCCTCCCCCTCCCCTTGTCCACACTTTGGGTCGGGCCTGGAACTATGCCTCAGAGGTTGATGCAGCTAAAAAATAAAGTAAAAAAAGCATAATTTGGCCACTCTCAAAAGGAAATGTACCATAAAATGCAAAAGATGGTCAAGACATACAAATTCAGCAAGTGGGCAAAGGCCAACATGAGCTCTACGCCTATCATCATGGCCATTACCCTGGTTCCTAGGGCCCCTCATATTGGTCCTCCTAGAATCATTAAGGAACCCATGATTGTCCTAACCCCTAATGGGTGATGAACTACCCAACCTTAAGGGGGTAATCATTGCTATATCTTACTCATCTTGCTCTCATTCCCTAGAGCCTCGAGCAGTTATAAAGGAGAAATCAATAAAAGGAAAAAGGCATATGAAGAAGGCTGGAAAATCAAAGGCCAATGTAACTCATGTACCACGATTGCTCCCTCCTATATCTATACACCCAAGTGTGGGCCTCCCTCATCATAGTTACCCTTGTACCATGGCATGTGGCTTGGAGTCTTCCCCTGATGCCCCACTCTGTTCCATCATTATATCACATGACACCAACCATATGATGGATGTACCATGGACCTGGCACTCCCTTAGAGGTTGAAACCACTTAATAGGGTCCTTGATTAACCTCCTCCTTGAACTTGGAGACACCTGTACACTCTAAAACTCATTATGGAAGGGCATGCCACTATGAAGTGCTCACTTGGTTCCATGACTTGTAAGCTTATTTTCTCAATTACACTAATTATTTGTTGTAGTGGAGGGTGAGGAGACACATTAGATCTTATGCAGAATTGCAGGTGGGTGTTCATCATGGGGTTTGGTCTCCCTATATGGGGTCCAAGCCCTCCATAGGGTCATATTGGCATTTATAGGGTGTGCATTGAGAGCCATGGGTCTCCACTATAGCAGAGAGCAGATAGCCATGCTATGGGATCCTTTAGCACCACCCATTGATCGCTTGTTTTCCACTTATTTGATGATGATAATGCACTTGGACCACCTTTCCCAGCTAGCTACACACTTGTACCACACACTTGGTGGTTGATCAAGGGCCTAGATGGGGTTTTGTCTCACCATGGGAGACAAAGGGAGGGCTTGCATCATTATTCAATCCCTTGTAGATGGGATACATGATTGTTCGATTCAGTTGGAGACCCATGAGGATGCCTTTGTGCCCCCACAACCACTTGGGAGCACCATCGGTCATTTGCTTGGAGATCAAGGGGCCATCCCCTTCATCACTATTTTTGGAGCCTTTCCATTCATTTTGGCACATGTTGGACTTCACTAGGCCTTCTAACGACCCTCCTAGCTATTGTATTATCATTTCGGCCCTCTTGAGAGGCTTATTTTTCATATTATGGAGTTATTTGGTGGGATTCTCACCAAAAGGTTGTTATTTGTACATTATTTTATTATTAGGTACATAATTAGGCCTAATTAGGCAATTCAAATCCCTTAGAGGATCATGTAAATTGATGAGAGGTTCATTTCATTCCTCATTATCACTTGGATTTGGGATATATCTTTCTAAAGTACGGAAAATTTTAAGAACCTCCCCTAAATTTACATATATAATAAATGGGCGAATCTCCATGGTATATAGGAAAAATGGAAGGCGATTTTATCAATAATATGATATGTATGTATAATTTTTTGGCGAATCTCTCACTAGGCATGGCGAATATTTTACTCAATTATAAAATCTTGTGTTTATTGAATACACAAATGAAATCATTGCATTTCTTTAAAATATCTTTTGAAATCAAAATTACCGAAATTACATATCGATAACCTAGTGGGTGTAGGATAAAATTCACGCGTGCCATTCACAGAAAGCATGAGAAAAAACCTAATACTATATATAAAACCAAGAAAAATTCAAATTCATCACTTCTAGGGACCTCGTAACCACCCTGCCAATACACAAGTATGTTCCTGTTTGCAATTAGAAAAATCACCCAAATTACAATCTGCAGCATATGTTGGAAAGTTATAGAAGGATGACTAGTGCAATCAATCCATTCCTTTTAGCCCTGGATTTGTTTCAGTCTAAAACAAAAGTATACAAATATACTTGTCCATTGTCTATGCTTTAACCATTCACTTAAGATGTTTTTACAATATAATTTCCTACGTCTATTTAATATCTTCATTATCATAAAAACCAACCTATATCCATTTTAACTCCACATCTACCACTCTTATGAGAAAGAAATCTATTTATCCCTCTGAGCACTTGGTAGACCCAGAATTAAGATGGATCTAAGATGATAAAATTTCCCCTTTAAATAGTCTATGCTCACATGAATACCATGGTATTACCATGGGTCAATACCATGGGTTATCATAAACCTGGAGCTTAAAAATTACTATTAGTAATTTATAAAAATTAATAAAATTAATAGTTGATTTTTATTTTATTTTTTATTTTAACCAAGCTAAAATTTTTAACATACATTAAATTACAACATCCATTTTTACTCTTGATTTCACTCTATGCTAGTTTGCATATCATGATATTTGATACCTCTCGGGGGTTAGTAGATCCAGAGTAAAGATGGATCTATGCTTGTTTAATTCCCCCATTTAAATAGGCTACATTCCAGGGGAATACCATGGGTCAATACCATGTGCCATTTTGGTGAATACCATGGGTCAATACCATGTGCCATTTTTATTTTTATTAATACTAATATTAGGGTTAATAATGTTTTTTTGGATGGTATTAATAACAATCTAGTCCATGGTATTTGTCCCATAATATTTTGCGCATAGGTTTCACCTAAATATAACGCATTTTTTGAGTGTTCGTAAATATAAGGTGACTTATGGAGTAAATATAAAAAATGTTTTATTTGTTTACCATACCTCTCGTTTATTTATATTTTTATAAATCTACCAAACCTCTTTTACAAATATGGTATTTGGCCCATAGGATTCACTTAAATCAAACCTCTTTCTTGAGCCTTCATAAATAGAACGAGGGTTATGAATTAAATATAAAAAGAGGTTTTATTTATTTACCATGCGTCTAGTTTATTTATATTTTTATTTATTTACCATACCTTTTGAGTAAGTATAAAAAGACATTTTATTTATTTACCATACCTCCGCTTTACTTATATTTTTATTTGTTTACACCCTTGCATGTATATAAGGTGACTTATGGAGTAAATATAAAAAATGTTTTATTTATTTACCATACCTCTCATTTATTTATATTTTTATTAATTTACCATACCTCTTTTATAAATATGGTATTTGGGCCTTTGGCCCATAGGATTCACTTAAATAAAACCTATTCTTGAAATGGGCGAATGGATTCACTTAAATAAAACCTATTCTTGAAAATGAGCGAATGGAAGGTTGTAACTCCTAATTTCAAGGGCTAAATTTACCTTTTTTACCCTCTCCCTTAAAATAAGGTGGGCTATTTGAGGTGATTTGTAAAAATGTACTATGATACAAAATATTCGCCCACTAAAAATTTAAAACCCCTTAATTTCGCCAAAGGGCGAACATTCGCACCTAAAATTTTCTATGTTCTAAAGATTCCAGACCTGCAATTTGTGGAAAGATTTGGATGATTGAATGCATTTTGATGTGTGGAATATTTTCGCTCTCTCTCTTGGAGCCTCTATTTGGCAAGTTTATGGATGTATATACTCTTTTTGTCATGTAATTTTCCTTTTCATGCGAATTTCATAATGTTTCATGTCTAATGTATGGAATGTTATGTCATGATTGTTAGTTTTTATAGCAACGAAGGTGTTCTAGTCTCAAAACCTTGTGGAGAGGCTAAAACACAGGATTTCTCCATAACCCAGAAATCGTTTCTGGAAATTCCACTTAGAAGTGTCTCAATTAGATTATTAACCTATTTTTTAATATTTCTGAAGTCTAAACTTATCTGGTTAATTAATCGATATTAATTGAGAAAGGTGAGAACTATCTAGAAACTCACACGAATGACTAGGAAATAATCTCAGGTTTAATCTTGGTCGTTGGAGTCCCATAGAGAGATTATAAGAAGAAGTTGATGGGTAGATGGAAGAACACATTGGTGAGACTTGAGATCGATTTCCTTACGCAATTCGATTTCTCTAGAGGGCAACAACATTTGCCAAAAGAGTTCAAGCCAAAGAAGGGAAGCAAAGAGGGGCAAAGATAGTGAGTCCGAAGGAGTTTTTCCAGTTTCGGAGAGTCAGAAAGAGGAGGTCGAGATTTTCTCCATGAGGTTGTGCAAAGACTTAGAAGGGGAATTCGATCTAGCTAAAGAGGAGCTCGTTCTTAGTTCCAGAGGCTGGGAATATTTTCCATAGTGCCGGAGAGACAATTTCTCAGTCAAGAACAGGCAGGACGGCTAGATTGGCAGCTGATTCAGGCAAAGCATTTGAGGGACTGCGCTAGGGTGACGTAGGGCCTGCACAGAGCTGGTTGGACGACTAGCTTTTCAGAGGTAGTCAAGTGTGAGGATTACTCGGAGAGAGGGTAAATCCCTTAGATAATTTTTTCTTGTATTTCTCTTGGATAGATTTGCCAGTTTGGAAATATTTATTGTACTCATCATTTCTCACTATTTCTTAATAATAAAAACCCTTAGGTGCTGCACTAGTTTTCCCAAGTTGGGTTTTTCCGGGGACTTTTGTCCAAAAATAACAGTGTCATATTTTGAGAGTGTGCCAGTATTTTCTCAGTGTCTGGTTTATCTTCCACAATATTTTTTATTTGTGAAGATTGTAGTGTGATTAATTTTTTATTTCCATAGCAATAAACTACTAAATAATTAACGGTTTGAAGAATTAATTCCAGTTGCTACAATAGAATTTCCAGTGGTGAAATTTCACATGGTATCAAAGCGATTTTGATTAGACAGGGAAGTTCAAAAGTGGAAGCATAAAATCACTGTTCAGAGGGAGTAGTGGGATGAATTTCCGGTGGTTGCGCAGAGCCTAAGCCAAGCAGTGCAATTTGCTTGAGCAAGTTCGATTTTTCAGTGCAAGTTGGCAAAAAAATTCAGCTTGCCAATTTGGGTGATTCCAACAAGAAGAAGGGTAGTTGTAGCTCAGGTTTTCTCTGAACAGATTCCTTGTTTAGGCGTAGAAGGGTTTTGCAGTAGTTTGTAGCAGCAAAATCAATGTCTGGTGGAAGAGCAAGTGCACACAGAGAGATTTTCTCTTAGAAGGTCTCTAGTCTAGAAATCTGATTTTCCAGTTGCATTTGGCAGTAGCTGCAAGCAGAGTTTCTCACTCTAGAAGGAAGTGTGAGTAGTGTGAAAATTTGGAAGCCCAAATTGCTACTGCAACAAGAAATAAATACACAACACATTACACAATTATTTTTGGACAAATGTCCCCGGAAAAACCCAATGTAGGAAAACCGATGCAGTAGTTGAGGGTTTGTATTATTAAGCAATAGTTCTTTTAATACAATCTTTGGATGCCTTGCTAGCTATCCAGTATAGAGAATATGACTGACAGAAGATTAGTGAGAAATACCTCACACTATCACTGGCGATCCCGACTGATCCAGCCACAGAATGGCTTGTCCCTTGTTGCCTCTACGCAGTCACTGCGTAGGCCCAACGTCACAGCTTCTAGGGACAACGTCACCCCTTTTGCTGATCGATTTTCCTCTAAGACTTCAATTTTGTCCTCCCAGTCTCACACCCCAGCTTCTGGCTTTAGAAATCGACCTCTCCAGCAAAAATACAGATCTCCTCAAGGCTCTACGCTGCCTCTGCGTCAGCCTACGCTGCCTCTCCCGGATCTCTCTTTGCCTCCTCTGCTGAGTATTCCCGGATCAGGAGAAATTTCCAACCGAAACTATCCCTACCCCTCACTGTAAGAAATCACTTTGAACTTCTCTCCGACAACTGCTGCGCTGCTCTCTTTAGAAATTCGATCTTTGATCTCCCACTCGATGTGTTTTCCAAATGCCTATCAAGCCTCCTCTTATAACCCTTATATTGAGAACCAACGGCCCAGATTAGATTCTAATCAATGGCTCAGATCATTTTGGCTTGATCCTTGTCTTCTTCTAGAAGTGTCACCCACAGTTAGATTAATACCCTTTAATTATTTTAATTCCCTAAGTTTAGACTTAGGCTTCCATTAAAAATAATTAATTATTTTAATAAAACTATCTCCAGGTGGAATTTCCCAAAACGATTTTTGGGTATTGTGGAATACATGTGTCCAAGCCTCCTTGCAAATTTTGAGGCTTAGAGCACATTCAATGCTACCAGAAATAAATGCTCCCTCTTAGCGAAGAATGTGCTCTAGTAATGCAACTTGCTGAAGCATCACTCTGATTCTGAAACATCTCCCTCTGCGTTGCTGATGTCTGACATCTCTGCCCATAAACTACTGCGCAAATGATGCATCTGTACTGTTGTTAACACTGCCACTTCCAACATTGCATTTGTACTACAACTCCCTCTCAAATTCTGCATCCGTGGTGCTGCTGGCACTACCACTGCTAACACTGTGTCTGCACTGCAACCTTCTCCAACTGCTGCTGCTACTGCTACTGCATCAACAATGGAAAAAAATCCAAAATTACTAAACATGTGATTAGAATGATGCATTTGTTGTTGGAGTTCTGATTGTTGTTAGTCTCTACGCTAACCCTCTAAAGCCTTTGCATTGTTGCTGACTCCGCTTTGTGCTAACTGTGCTGCTACCAACTCTAGCTCTGCACTACTCAGTCTCTGGGGCTCCTAGCCACTGCAACTGTCACTCTGACACTCCTCTGCACCAACTGACACTAGTCCATCCTGCTACTTTTGATTTGGGCTCCCGTAGCAAGGTATTGATCCAAGAGGTGGACTCCTCAAGGATCTTGCCCAACTGCAGTTCTTTCGAACTACAGTTCTATATCACCCCACCTCTGGGAAATCATGGTAAACTCCTCCTCCTCGATCTGCGCGGATGCAACCTTCAGATCATGCTTCTTGTCCTTGTCTTTCTTCTTGAGAGGACACTGTGTAGCGTAGTGACCAAGTTTGCCACATCGGAAGCACTTGATTTCTTCTTCTTCTGCTGCTTCTGCTGCCCCTTAGATGCGAGGGTTGCATTCTCATCCTCCTCCTTTGGCTTCGTTCCACTGCTACTGTTGCTACTATCAAGTTTTCACTTGACTAAGTCTCTCCTCATCTCTTCTTGCTGAAGAGTAGCCCACATCCCTTCCCAATATGGCAATTTCTCTTTGCACAGGATGCTCTGGACAAACACTTTCCATTCTTCTGAGACTGAATTTAGGGCCAACCTCACCATCTCAGTAGGCTGAGGTGTTGACCCCACAGCTGCCAACGAGTCTCGGATCTCCTGAAGCTTCGTAAGGAACGGATTAATGCGTTCCCCCTTCCGCATCTGCGTGGATCTCATCTTCTGCTCCAAGTACATCTTCCACTGCTCGGAAGATCCTTCATATAGCATGGCCAAGGCTTCCCATATTTGCCGAGTAGTATCCTTGCCGGCAATGTGAAACACTACATGATCCCTCACTCCGTCGAGGATCAAACTCTTGGCCTTCACCATCTCAGCCTTGTACTTCTTGAGCGGATCTAGATCCGCGGGTACAACTATCACACTGTCGACGTAGGTCTTGAGATCGTGCTCATCCAAAATCCATGAGATCCTTGCTTTCCAAATCACATAGTTGGATGCTCCTTCCAACCAATCCTAATCTCACAACCCATTAGCTGCCATCTCTACCAACGAAATGTCGCACTGCCTCCTTTCTCCTCTGCGCTGCTGTTGGGCTGCCCTGCACACTCCTTGCTAGAGTTAGTAGATTTGATACTCCCTGCTGCTGCTCAACAAATGAGAATTCAGACTTCTTGGCTGGAAGTCCTTTGAGGAAGAATTCCCTCAACAATGTCTCTCTTCTTCCTTCTGACGTCCTTTTGTCCCAACAATTGTTGCAGAAAACTGTGTCACACCAGAACCGTCCTCTTCGCTGAAGCTTCTGCGTTGCTCCCTCTGACATTGGCAAATTTCGATTTGGAAGCCTTAGCTCTCTGTCGACTCACTCAGAGAGAGCCCTTCCTTGAAAATTTTTCCCTTCTGGCCTGCACTGCGCAATCCCTTTGGGGATTCGATTTGCTGCCTATGCAACACTTCGACCCTCCTCTTAAGCGTTGGGCTCTTCCGGTTCTGCTCTCTTGCTTCACCTACAAATCTGATACCATGTGAAACTTTGGAAGCCCAAATTTCTATTGCAGCAACTGATTAAGTTCCTTGTATTTGTTAATTACTGAACAAATTATTTACTGCTTCCTATAGCAAATATCGAAACTAATACACTGCAGCCTTCACCAATTAAAATTATATGCGGAAACGTGTAACTGCGCAAGAAAGAAATACACAAAACATTACACAATTATTTTTGGACAAATGTCCTCGAAAAAACCCAATGTGGGAAAACCGGTGTAGCAGCTGAGGGTTTGTATTATTAAGCAGTGGTTTTATGAATACAATTTTTGGATTCCTTGCTAGCTATCCAATATAGAGAATATGACTGACAGAAGATTAGTGAGAAATACCTCACATTATCACTAGTGATCCCAACTGATCCGACCGCAGAATGGCTTGTCTCTTGCTGCCTTTGCGCAGTCACTGCGTAGGCCCAGCGTCACAGCTTCTAGGGACAATGTCACCCCTTCTATTGATCGATTTTCCTTTGAGACTTCGATTTTGTCCTCTCGATCTCACACCCCGGCTTCCGGCTTCAGAAATCGACCTCTCCAGCAAAAATATGGATCTCCTCAAGGCTCTATGTTGCCTTTGCATCAGCCTACGTTGCCCAGCGTAGCCTCTGCGCTGCCTCTCCCGAATCTCTCTCTACCTCCTCTGCTGAGTATTCCTGGATCAGGAGAAATCTCCAACCGGAACTATCCCTGCCCCTCACTGCAAGAAATCACTTCGAACTTCTCTCTGGCAACTGTTGCGTTGCTCTCTTCAGAAATTCGATCTTTGATCTCCCACTTGATGTGTTTTCCAAATGCCCATCAAGCCTCCTCTTATAATCCTTCTGTTGAGAACCAACGACCCAGATTAGATTCTAATCAATGGCTCATATCATTTTGGCTTGATCCTCATCTTCTTCTAGAAGTTTCACCCACAGTTAGATTAATACCCTTTAATTATTTTAATTCCCTAAGTTTAGACTTAGGCCTCCATTAAAAATAATTAATTATTTTAATAAAATTGTCTCTGGGTGGAATTTCCCAAAACAATTTATGGGTATTGTGGAATACATGTGTCCAAGCCTCCTTGCAAATTTTGAGGCTTAGAGCACATCCGATGCTACCATAAATCAAGAAGTAGTAGATTCAGCGGCCAAGCAGGAGGAAAGAGGGAGTTCCCAGTTCAGATTTGAGATGGCCACAACTGGGCTTAGAGATCAGGATAGGTTGGAGGGAGCCTCCAAATTTGTCATCTGGAAGGCCGGATGTCCTTCCTGCTAGATGAATTTGGTCTGAAGACCTATGCAGAAAATGTGGTGGCAATACCGACAGATGTAGATCAACTTCGAGAATATAGGAAATAGATGACTAAGGCGAAGCAAATGATCTTGGATGGTGTTCGAGACCGTATAGTCTCACATATATCGGCCATGAATATGGCCAAGGGGATGTGGGATGCTCTCGATCAGCTATATCAGAATCCTTCCGAGCAACGAAAGATGTTTTTGCAGGAGAAGTTGAGAAACATCAAGATACAGAAGGGTGAAGGCATAGATCCCTTCCTCACCAGGATTCAGGAAGTTCATGATCAACTTGCAGTCGTTGGGGAAGCGCCTCAACCTACAAAGCTTGTGCGTTTGGCACTGAACAGTGTCTCAGAGGAGTGGCAAGTCTTTGTCCAAAGTATCTTGGGCCGAGACACATTGCCTAGATGGGACAGGATGTGGTCAGACCTGCAACAGGAGGAGATGAGGCGAGCTCTAGTAAAGAGCTCCATTAGTGGAAGTAGCAACAAGGGTTCAAAGGGTGAGAAGGAAGAGGAGAATTTGTCCCTTGCATCAAAGGGTCCCATTCAGGGACAGGAGAAGAAGAAGAAGAAGGACCTATCTAAGGTCAAGTGCTTCAGGTGTGGCGAGTTTGGCCACTACAATACTCAATGTCCTCTTAGGAAGAAGGACAAGCAAGAGAAGCAAGACCAGGCGGCAACATTCATAGAGATAGACAAATTGTCCTCCAACTTGGAGGAAGATTTCGCCATGTTTGCAACTATACCTCCAGGAGTGAGGTGGGGCGATATGGAGCTATAGTCCCGAAGCAGCGTAGAGTTGGGCAGGGTCCATTGAGGTGTTCTCCTCATGGATCATTACCTTGCTACAAGGGCCCACAATATTCAATAGCAGGATGGATCAGTGTCAGTTGATGCAGTCAAATTCCAGAGTGATAGTTGCAGACTAGTTGCAGTCAGGTGCTGAGGAGCGCAAAACAATGTTGATAGTAGAGAAGGAGGCTTAGTAGCAGCGCAGATTCCTTAGTGGACAATATAGAGGCTAGTAGCAGTCAGATGCTCAGGAGACAAACGCAGCACAAAGACACAATTGATTCAGTATTTCAGATGCTTCTCAGTTGTAGTAGCGGAAACAACAGATGAGAGGGAGTTGCAGTGCAGATGCGGTGTCAGTAGCAACACAAATGCAGCATCAGAGTTGCGCAGTGGTTGGTGGGCAGTGGTAGGTAGTCACAGTAGCCAGACATCAGCAGCGTATACAAAGGGTGATGTAGAGACATGGTGTTGTAGCAGTAGTGCGGCACTAGAACACCTTCCTCGCTAAGAGGGAGTGTTAGTTTTGTAGCATTAGAGGTGTTCTAGTCTTGAAACCTTGTGGAGAGGCTAAAACACATGGGTTCTCCAAAACCCATAAATCGTTTCTAGAAATTCCACGTAGAAGTATCTCAATTATATTATTAAACTATTTTTTTATATTTCCTGAGTCTAAACTTAGGAAACCTGGTTAATTAATCAGTAGTAATTGAGAAAGGTGAGAATTATCTAGAAACTCACACAGATCGACCAGGAAATAATCTCAGCCATTGATTAAGGTTTAATCTTGGTTGTTGGAGTCCCACAATGAGATTAAAAGAAGTCGATGGGTAGATGGAAGAACAAACTGGTGAGACTTGAGATCGATTTCCTTGGGCAATTCGATTTCTCTAGAGAGTAGCAGAAATTGTCATAACAGTTTGAGCCAGAGAAGGGAAGCAAAGAGGAGTAGAGACAATGAGTCCGGAGGAATTTTTCTAGTTCCGGAGAGTCAAAAAGTGGAGGCTGAGATTTTCTCCAGGAGACTGCACAGAGGCAGCGTAGAGCCTCAGAAGGGAAATTTGATCCAGCTGAAGAGGAGCTTGTTCTCAGTTCCATAGAGTTTTCTAGAGTTTCATAGAGATAATTTCTTAGTCAGCAACAGGCAGGATGACTAGATTTGCAGCTGATTTAGGAAGAGCGTTTGAAGGATTGCGTTAGGGTGACGCAGGACCTGGGAAAAGCTAATTGGATGACTAGCTTTTCAGAGGCAGTCAAGTGTCGGGATTGCTCGAAGAGAGGGTAAAATCCCTCAAATAATTTTTGCAGTATTTCTCTTGGATAGATTCACCAGTTTGGCGATATTTATTGTACTCGGAATTTCTCACTGTTGCTTAATAATAAAAACCCTCAGCCACTGCACTGATTTTCCCAAGTTGGGTTTTTCTGGGGTTTTTTGTCCAAAAATAACAATGTCATATTTTGTGTGTGTGCACCAATATTTTCTCAGTTTCCAGTTGATCTTCTGCAATATTTTTTATTTGTGAAGATTGCAATGTGATTAATTTGCTATTGTCGTAGCAATAAACTTCTAAATAGATTAAAAGTTAGACGAATTAATTCCAGTTGCTCCAATAGAATTTCCAATGGTGAAATTTTCACAATGACTTTACTTGTGCCCTAAAAACTAATGTGAATTTATGAAATACTTGTAATATTGGCTCATTGCATATGTTATTCATCTTGGCAAGAAGAACGAATTTTCCTAGGGGTAGGTTGTGCACCTTTTACCCTGGAACTCCATCAAATCTTGCATATTGAAGTATAAAAGTCTAAAGTTGTTGTGAAGCTGCATCCACAAAGAGCGTAGCTGCTTCTTTAGGTCTCCTTAAAGAGTGAAGTTCCTAAATCTTGATCATTTTGACTTCAATATTCCCAATAACTAGGCACTGGTCATAGATCCTTGGTGATCACATTAACTTAACGAGATATGATTATTTCACCTCTTTTCTTCCTCTTTTTTTCATCCCCCAATGATAAGGATATTTTCTAGGGCTTGGTGTGAAATTTTAGGGAAGAGGGATTTTATGATTCCGTCCTGACAAGTTTCTTCATTTATGTCTCCTCTAGGTATCCTCCAATTTTGAACGAATTCTGACAGTGGAATTTCAAATAAATTGATGCCCTAGCTATCACACCAAGAGGGAACCCTTGAAGTTGCTTTGACTTGGGGATTTCTTAAAGGTTTGCACTTTGTAGTTCATCATTCAAAACCATTTCTCTTAACTATAGGTGATCATTGGATAAGCCTTTACCACGGTATATCTTTCAACCTTTGGTCTCTTTTAGTATTTCTCTCAAGGGGCTTTTCATGGAAAGTCACCCTAGCTTCTCCCAAAGCTCACACTTTAATTGAATCTTTCCATTGAATGAGCCATCCTTGCCTCACTTGGAACCCTACTATAAACAAATCAATCAAAAGTGAGGGATTTTGGAAGTTTTGATCTTAGGCATTCATCTTTTTTTAATATTCCTAAACTTGAGGTCATCCTTCATAGGTCTTTCTTGGGGAGCCTTTCAACTTTTCTTTAAATATTTTAACCATTAATTGAGCCTCTCCTTTGAATGGGCCTAGGAAATCACATTATACCTTGCCATTGATCCTATTATTCAAGTGATTTCCTCCATACTGGGACTCCTCACATTGGTGAAAGTCCGTAAAGAGAAGGGAACATCAACTGAGGTGACAATGTGTCCTTCTCCCATTGTTTTCACTTGGTCTAGCAGTAGTCCCTTTGGAACCCCTCATAGGACCCCTGTGTTGGAAAATCCAAGGAGTTGGCAGTTAAACGATTTCCCTTGTTAGTGACATTAACTTGTGATGTTTTCATTATCAGTATTAGATCTCTTAATTATCTTTTCTTATCATCAAGATTAATTCCAAGAAACAAATAGAAGAACACAAGATATAGGCACGTTGCCAGGGCAAAACCCCCCTTGAGGGGAAAACCCAGTCACGAATTCTTCATTCACTAGATTCAAGATGAGACGACCAAGACCCTTTCAAGTTAGACTCGAGACTACCTCCATCCATCAAGTCAACCTTGTCATTCTTCAGTGCACCTGTAGAAGTCATTCTTATTCACACTTTGATCCTTGCAATGGCACCAAACTTGTAGCAATGATCTCAATGAGATAGCACTAGAATCGAGACTGTGATACTAAGACTTCATCCCTGCAGTAACATCGATCCATTCTCTATGGTAACACCGAAATATATCTACTATAATATCACTGAGATGTGGTCACTGTAATGTCACCCAAATGGTTTCATTGTAATAGTACTAGAACTGTGATAACACCTAAGTGTGTCCTCTGAGATAGCACCAAAATGTACTGCACTGTGATAGAACCGAAACTGTGGTGGCCTGAAACTGTGGTCACAGTGATAGACCGAAGTTGTAGCTATAGTAATAGCTCAAAATGGTGATAGCACCGAACTGTCCACTGTGATTTCCACACCTGTCTTTAACGAGATTACTTCTGTGATTTAACCCGAGCTTCCGTGGTTGGATAATGCGAAAACCTTAGACTTGTATATATAGTTGTTTCCCATAAAATAAGTCGACATGATTTTTCGAACAGTTCTGTCTTCATACAGGCCGACATGAATTCAACTTATGGAAGCTGACTTGAAGGGAATCCTTTCAACAACAGGGAGACTTTGATGGATGGAGGAGTCTTCACAAATTTGACTTTGAAAAATAACCTAAAGCCTACAATGGAGGCTTGACCTAAGACAAATGACCCAAGCATGAAACCCATTATTTAATAAGTTAATTTCAATAAAATATATATATATATATATATATATATATATATTTTTCTTTTCAAATATATTACATTTTGACTTCAAGTACAATTATGAAGATTGAACCTAGTTACATTTTCCAACACTCCCTCTTAACTAGGGAGGTATTTATATTTACATATAATCAAAGAGATACATGGAAGATCTCAAAACACATCATCTATGAAGAAGTTTAGGCACTGCAATGCCATGGACTAGATTCCTGACTAGAGCAATCCATCCATTGGTCTCTTAACAATTTAGGCACCGTAATGCCACAAACTAGATTTTTAACCAAGGCAATCTATCCGGGTGGGACTAAGATGGACTCAAGCTTTCATCCTCTCTAGATACCATCAAGCTTATTTGCTAACCATCAACCCAGAGATCCAGGTGTGTGTCAGAGCTCAATGACCAACGCCACCCTTCCAACTTCGGGACCTAGACATCAACACAAAGTGCTAGCCAAATATCCTCCCAGACAATGCTTCACTCAAAAAGCCTAAAAACTCCTTGATCCAGCAGATCAAGGACAACAAATCTCTCCTGATCAAACTGATCGGTAACTAGCATGCTATCAAAACGTTTGAGAGATTTACCTGTACAAACACAACCCCAATCAATAATATATTTTCACATGTTCATAAACAAATACAAATCTCCGGGGTCTTCCAGACAACTTGATGTTGCTTCTCAACTTTTCATAGTAGGACTATCAATCAAATCTTTGACAGAAGATTCCTCAATCATACACTTTCCTTTCCTACTTCATATGCAACAACATATTCTTCAATCGGATCCTGCTTTCCTTCTTTCAGCAGCACCTCAAAATGCATTCTCCAATTTCCTTCTCTCACTCATGGCCTTCACTAAAACTTACGGTTGTTAGTCTTGGTCTAGTGCATGACACATGAAGTAGAGAACCATATCTGTCACTCCCTCTTAATCAAAGAGGATCTAATCATTCTTGTACAAAGAATATTCTCAACCATCCTCTTATCCTAGGTAGATTTCATCCAGGCTCCCTCTTAACTTAGGGAGTTCTACTTCTTTGAGATTTCATGGCTTCCATCCATCTTATTAAATTCATTCATATATCATGCTTATCACATCATCTTTACTTACGATCATTTTCACCAACTTCAAGATGATGTACCTACACAACTCAGATAGCAAGTACAACCAAAATTATACAAGCATGAGGTTAGCCATATCAAAATCTTTATAACAACGGAAGCATTTAGACTTTAAAAACATAATCAACAAGAGACTATACTTCAATACTTCAATGTCTTGCCCAGGTTTAGTTACAAACCCTAAATCACTTTCATAGCTCATCAAGATATCAAACTCATTATATCTAAGGTTTCAATATTCTTTCAACGACAAGTTCCTTCATATAGAAAACCCTAGAAACAATTCAAACAAGTAATGTGTCTAACAACTATCAAAATTCATATGTTAGACTCCTCACTAGGATTTCATACATATCCTAGATTTCATGCAATAGACTCAACAATAAAAAACGATCACAACTCAATTAACATCATGACTAGCATCTACTAGGGTTTGATGTAAACCTTAGATTTCCATCTACAAATTATCAGCGGTCACTATATAGATTCATAGATTCCAGATGGTCATATCACACATACTAGAGAAATTAGCTACTACTAGGGTTTAGCTGCAAAACGCTAGATTTTCAAAGCATCATCCTAGAATATCAAATGCATCATCCTAGAATATCAAACTCAGGCAAGGGCTTATGACCAACAATAATTAGGTCAACACACATATCTAGGAATTAATCATAAGCATAACATATCTTAGGCAACACATTAGACATATACCGACCTAGACCAAGCTAGGGTTTCAACTATATGGACACATATGGGGTTCATTTCTAGGATTCTAAATACATAATAAGGTTTTTTCTTATAGGCCCAACCAAACCCTAAAGATATTGAGTTTCATAGCAAAGCAAACGCTACAATATCAAAACTTCAAAGGTTCGGTATTTTAGTCAATCATCATTCAACCCTAACTGTTATGCTCTTCACTTGCGAGAAATCTAGAATACCAGAAATACGAAGAAATATAGCCCAGAACACAGAATTATCACATGAAATGAGAAAAATGGCAAAGTATTTTATTATTCAGAAACAGATTCAATGTTCACTTGCCTCTTCGAGGGGGCAACCTCCAACAGAGCAGAGCTCAATTACAATAAGACTCGATGATCTTTCTCTTACTAACTAAGACTATTTATAACTAAATGACATCCAAAACCCTAAATACTAGTGGTCCCTTGCATAACACGAGTTAACCACTTTATTTATTAACTATGGCACGTTTACAACTAACTATGGTCCCTTTTCTCTAATGCGGGTCAACCACTTACAATTATTAATGCGGGCTTTATTGACTCTCTAACTAACTATGACTTTGACTCGGCCCATTGGGCTTATTACATAAATAAAGGGGTTAGGGTTGGACCCTAACATGCCCTCCCCCATCAAAAGCAACCTTGTCCTCAAGGTTGAAGCTATGAAAACTGCTGAAGAATAGTGGTTGGTTCCCAGGTCACATCTTCTGGAGAGGTGTCTTTCCACTTGATGAGGACTTCCTTGATTGTGCGATCGTGAAGATGTCTTTCACGAGTATCGAGGGCCTGTTCTGGTTGGAGCCAAAGTGAGCCTTCCTCATCCAATTTGGGTAGACTTGTTTGAACTCTGCAATTGTTCCCCACCACTTTCTTGAGGCATGATACATGGAAGACTGGATGGATTTTTGAAGTAGGTGGCAAGGCCAGTTTGTAGGTGACTGCTCCTATGCGCTGAAGTATCTAATAAGGCCCATAGAATTTTGGTGCTAGTTTCTGGCAGCCCTTTTCTTTGAGAGATGTTTGCTTATATGGTTGGATTCACAGGAATACCTGATCCCCTTCTTGAAATGCGTGCTCGAAATGATGTTGGTCTGCCTGTTGCTTCATTTGGTTTTGAGCTTGATGTAGATTATCTTTGAGATGAGCTATCATGGTGGCACGGTTCTATAGGAGTTGATCAACTGCCTTTACTTTAGAACCCCCATTAGAAGGATGTACCTTGGACATACTATCCCCTCTAAGGGTTGAAACCACCTAATAAGGTCCTTGGCTAATCCCCTTTGGAGTTTGCAGACACTAGCACATGCCAAAGCCCACTACGGAAGGGCATACCATTATGGAGTGCCCACTTTGTTATCTATGGTTTGTAAGCTCCCTTACCCGATTATTTTGATGACTGATTGTACTGGAAGACTAGAGGACACATTGGATCTTATGCAGGATTGCAGGTGGTTTCCATTTGGGTTTGGCTTCCCTATATGGGATCTTGACCCCTAGAGGTCCACATTGGCACATGTAGGGTGTGCATAGAGAGCCATGGGCCTCCACAGCAGCAGACAACACTCTACAGATCTTCATGGATGTTCAGATACTACTAGCGATCCACTTTTGGGACGATGGTGACATGATTGGTACACTATCCCTAGCAGGGCCCCACAGGAGCCCCACACTCTTGGTAGGTATCCCAATACTTGTACGATGTAATGGAAATATTCATTCCACCACTAGGACCATTGCAGATGATCTACAAACATCTCCGATTCATATGGAGACCCATGGGGTCATTGATGTGCCCTCAGACCCACTAAGAGCACCACAGGTCTACTACTTGGAGAACAAGGGGCCACCCTCTTGTCCATTATATTCTGAGGAATTTATTCCTCAATATGGAACTTCAGGATGTTATTGAGCCTTTGGAGGGCCCTACGACATGCATACATCATTATTTGGCCCCTTATGAGGCTTGTTTTTACATTATGAGCTAGTATGGTGGGCTTGTCACCATTAGGAGTTATTATTTGCACATTATTTTATCTTTAGGGGCCCATAGGCTAATTCGAACTACTTAGGAGGCTGTTAATTGATGTTAAATACATTCATTTGTATCATCGCTTGACTTGGGATCTCTCTAGTCTTAGAGAATTTTCGCACTTTTTCCTTGGAGGATATTTGTTGGATATGGATGAATTTTGATGTATGGAATTGGGCTATTTCTTTCGCCTTGGAACTTTGTTATGCAAATGAATTGCTGGTTGGATATACTCTATAACACTGTAAGTGTTTTATATGAATGAAATTTCCTAGAGATTATTTATCTCAAGAAGCTTGCATCATTTTCTTTAAAGTATAAATGCTTGAAAGTCGCTTTTCTGGTCTTACTATCTACATTGGATGAAGTTGACTTTTTGGGCCTCCTTGATCAAGAGTCCAAGTTCTTACTCATTTCCATCCTTGGCTCCATATCCCCAAGTGAATTAGGCACTGGTTCCATAAAAAGGGTGATCACATTAACCTTCCTTTTACCATTTTTCCCCTTTTCCCGAGTCAAGCCCCAAAGGGTCACCTAAGGCATCAATTTCCCAACAATTGGGCCAAGGAAAAATTTCGATCTCCTCTAGGCTACTGTGTTGGTGGGTCCCCTCCCTCTCCTCCAAATTTGAGGCCATTCTCTGATGGTGGAGTCTTTGGGAATCCCAAACCCCAGCTCTAGGACTAAATTTTTCCTAGGTATCCCCAAGGCTAGACCTTAATAGGATCAATTCAACCTTTTGAAGTGAATATTCTTGTTTGGTCCTTTCCCCTCACCTTGTCTAGGATAGGAACATCATTAGTTGCTATATTCCATCCACGAACCTGCACTGGGTCCATTTGGGCCCGTGTGGTCCCACTTCTCAATAAAGTCAAACACCAATTGGGAATCCAAGTTTCCAAGGATTATAGGGATTGAGAAACTCCTTTATAAGTCTATTCTTTCTCCCTCAACCCTCCAATCCTCACCCCTTACCCCTGGTGGACCAAGTCCCTTGCTTAAAGAGCAAGCAAGTTCCATTTTTCACTCCATCCTTGGGAAAGGGTTTTCAGGGTCACTCCTCACCTATCCATTGACATCTACTTTACAAAGTGATCCCTACACTACTGGGACTCCTCCCATTGGTGAAATTCCATAAAGAGCAGGGAGACTTAGCTGTGGTGACAGTGGGTTAAGCCTCCACCGTTGCCCTTGAACTAGCAGTTTCCCTCTTAGGAACCCCTTTTAGGTCCCCTACTGGTTTGAGTGGTAACATTTCTGGCACCGTTGTCGGGGAGGAAGCAGGTCTGCCTCCCTAGTGAATCATTAAGGAATTGATTCATTGACGACATTCTTATTATTCCTCTGGCGACTCCAATCATTGTCAAAACCCCTAGTTTGCTTGAAGGTGACAACATTCCTCCTTTAACTAGGGTTGTTGCAAGAAGGAACCATGAACCATCACTTGTTGGCACCACTCTCCTTCCTGAATTTGAAAAAGTTAGTGACTCAACTCTGAAAATGACGGATACTGCTGGCACTAGCAACAACAAAATGACCAAGATTCAAAGACATTTGGTTAGTGTATTTTCTCCTTTGAAGCTCGGTAATGATCCCAAACCCTTACCTGAAAAATATGACCGATGGTTACCTAGGTTCAAGGGAGATGCCACTATGAGTGCCCGTGACTTTGTTGAAGAGTTTTATTGGAAATTGTCCCCTAGGTTGATCTTCGACGAAGATAGGATCATGATGCTATTTTCCTTATCACTTGAGGGACAAGCTAGAGAATGGTACCTTAGTCTTCCTCCTGGATGTATCTTTGATTCCAATGAATTTGAAGACCTATTCATGAAAAGGTGGTCTTGCAATGCCCAAGGAACCTTCAACATCGAGAAGTTTTATCAGATATCCAAGGGAAGGGAAGACCTCTGGGAATTCATTCAAAAGTTTGATAGGATTGTTCGGGATATCCCTAATCACCTAAAGCCTTTTGGTGCCATTGCCAATATCCTTGATAAATTTGTCAAAGTTGCCGGAGGTCACCTAACCTACGCCTTAAGAGACAAGAAACCTTCCACACTAGTTGAAGCTAAAGAAATGGAAATTCAGGTTGAGGAAAACCTTCGTATCTCAAAAATGAATGTTGATGACCTCCTTAAAGCCAAAGTTGAGACCAAGAAGGAGAAATCAAAAGATCAACATGAAGAAACCCTTTGGGCCATCCTTAAGAAAATGGACAAACTTAGTGAAAAATTTCATTCACGAGATCGAGTTGTCATGAATAAAATCACCGCTTTGGAGAAGGCCCAAAAGTCAAATTTTGTCACAAAGGGGAAGCATTTTCCAAAGCAAAGTGATGAAGATAAACCTAGCTCATCTCAAGTCCCAAACACCTTGGCCCCAACCAATATAGTAGACCAAGACTCTTCTTCTGAAGAAGAGCCTTACGAGAGTGATGAGAGTGATGATGATGAAATAGACAAACAAACTAACCTTGTGGAAGTTGATATATTCAACATTCTACTTGGAGGTTCATACGCTCACCCTCCCATCAATGAGGTCACGACCAAAGTTGAAAAAGAAGAGCCTGTCCTGAACAATGATGAGCGTAGTGGAAGATTCAAAGGGGTCCAATATTTCCGAAGAGACAATAATCAAGACCCCGCAAACTCCAAAGAGCCAAACAAAGAAGAATCTCTTCCCAAGCAAGATCCTCCCAAAAATGTACCCTCTAAAGAGCTTCCCAAAGAGAGAGACCTTTCAAAGATACCTCCATGAAGGATTCCCAAACAAAAGCTAAACCAAAAAAGGGCCCTCAAAAGGAAGAAAACACCAAAAGGAAAGAGAAGGGAAAACATGTTGGCCTTAACATTGATATGGATGTTGCTATTGGGAAGATGACTATATCTGTCTCTCTGAAAGAGATTGCTAAACTTCTCAAGCAAGGACAACAAATTAAGAAGTCCATGGGTTTTGAAGAGGAAGAATTACTGGAAGACTTGCAAAACATTCACATTCCCAATCAAAACCCCGGGCATGAGCCTTTCATGCTCACCTTGACCATCAATGACCTTTATCTCCATAATTGTATGCTCGACTTAGGGGCTTCTGCAAACATCATGCCTTTAATTGTTATGAAGCAATTGGGTCTCAACATCACCCGACCATACAAGAAAGTGTGTGGATTTAAATCCAAACCCGTGGAAGTGGAGGGTCTCATTAAAGATCTTAAGGTTTCTCTGGCTAGGAATCCCGACATATCTCTCCTCATGGACATTGTTGTCATCAATATTCTTGATGTATGGGGGATGTTGCTATCTAGGAAATGGGGAGCCATTGTTGGGGGCCATGTTCAAATGGATCTATCATATGCTACCATCCCTCAATCTGATGGGACCCCTTTCATCCTTCATAGAGAACCTACCTACCTATCTCATGTGATTGAACCCCAGTCCCCACTATGAAGCACATAACACCGAGAAGCCCTCCCCCATTCTCCCTTCACAAGAAATCCGTATCCTTAAAAGACCAAATCACAAGCTAGGCAAGAAGTGGAAACCAAAGAAAGAATACAAAGTTAGGGACTTGGTCTTGGTGGACAAGGAGTTGGTTCCCGTCAAGATTCATGGGAAAGTTGGAGATGACTAACTACATTACGAAACTCAATGACGAACTTTGGGTTCAGCTGTTCAAAACAAGTCATATCAATCCTTTGCTTGATTCTTGATGTTATACTATATACATGTTAGAGGAGGATGCATTGCATAATGATTTCTGCATTAGAATTAACTGCATATGATGTTTCTCATGATAGATTAAATTGCATATAATATATATATATATATATGATTTGCATATTTTATTAGTTTATGGGCTAACATTAAGCATGGGTGATCATTAGATACCGTGAAAAACATGCTATCTCGTCGCTTTGATCTTTGACATGTGCAGATAATAGGTCTACGGTGACCAAGAGATTGTTGGAGTTCTCGTGACTGCCCATTCGAACAGCCTCAGCCACTTCTTTGAGAGATCACATCCCAGTTGGAGCCAGATGTTACCCATCATTTTGTGGGTGATATCCTCAGGAGAAATTTTTCTCCATGATGAGCCTCAGCCGGCAACCGACAACCCCTTGATGCCTCTTACTAGCTCGTTGTGCCATTTCTTTGCCACCTGAGCCAGCCATGTGGTCCCTCACCCACCTGTATTGATCATATGTTTGAAGGTGAGCCTCCCGAATCTAAAGGTATGTCTTGTCATTTGGTAATTGAGTATTGGATTTACTTACCGTGGATATTTCTGGTTATGGATTGATGGGCGGATTTGGCGGAAAGAGGGGGCTTAGTTTGTGCTCCTGTCCCCTTGATCTCTTTTGGGTTGTTACCCTTCCATCTTAGTTGTGTGGGATCTCCTTTATTGACCATTTGGCTTTAGGGTGCTAATACTTGGGAAACCCCAGTTTTGGGTGCGTGGCCTCGCTCTTTTATAAGCACATATCACTTCCTTTCCACTCATTATAACCCCATTCATCTTTTCTCCCACCTGGGTCCACATTCCCATTCTGGGTCCACATAGGGCTAGCCTCCCTACCCTCTTGCCCCCACCTTGGGCCAGGCCTAGAATTATGCCCTGGAGGTTGAAGCAATTAAAAGAAAAAGTGAAAAGCACAAATGGCCACATTTAACCGGAAATTGTACCACAAAATGCAAAATATGGTTGGGACAAAGATAATTAGCATGTGGGAAAAAGCCGACACATGAGCTCAACCCCATCCATGGCGACCACCCTGGTTTCATAGGCCCTAGATGAGCCCTCTCTATCATTCAGGAACCCATGATTGTCCCAATCCCTGGAGGGCAATGAATCGCCCTACCTCTAGAGGGGTAATCATTGCTATATTATACACATCATGCTCTTGTCCTTTGAGCCCCAAGCACTTAATTAAAGAAAAATTCATAAAAGGCAAAAGGCATATAGAGAATGGTGGAAAAATCAAGGTCGAGGCACCACACGTACCCACTATTGTTCCCTCCTATACATTATATCCACAGGTGTGGGCTTCCCCTTATCTAGCTACCCTTATGCCTCATTATGTGGCCCAGGGTTGCCCCCTTCATTCCCTATTCCATCTCACCTATTTGTCACTTGCCACCCCATTGGAAGGATGTACCTTGGACATACTATCCCCTCTAAGGGCTGAAGCCACCTAATAAGGTACTTGGCTAACCCCTTTGAGACACTAGCACATGCCAAAGCCCACTACGAAAGCGCATGCCATTATGAAGTGCCCACATTGTTATCCATGGTTTGTAAGCTCCTTTACCTGATTATTTTAATGACTGATTGTACTAGAAGCCTAGGGGACACATTGGATCTTATGCAGGATTGTAGGTGGTTTCCATTTGGGTTTGGCTTCCCTATATGGGATCTTGACCCCTAGAGGTCCACATTGGCACATGTAGGGTGTGCATAGAGAGCCATGGGCCTCCACAACAGCAGAAAACACTCCACAAATCTTCATGGATGTTCAGAGACTACTAGCGATCCACTTTTGGGACGATGGTGACATGATTGGTACACTATGCCCAGCAGGCCCCCACAGGAGCCCCACACTCTTGGCAGGTGTCCCAACACTTGTACGATGTCATGGCAGCATTCATTCCACCACCTGGACCATTGCAAAGGATCTACAGACATCTTCGATTCATATGGAGACCCATGGGGTCATTGATGTGCCCTCAGACCCACTGAGAGCACCACAAGTCTACTACTTGGAGAACAAGGGGCCACCCCCTTGTCCATCATATTAAGAGGATTTATTCCTCAATATGGCACTTCAGGATGTCATTGAGCTTTTGACGGGCCCTACAACATGCATACATTATTATTTGGTCCCTTATGAGGCTTGTTTTTACATTATGAGCTAGTATGGTGGGCTTGTCACCATTAGGAGTTATTATTTGCACATTATTTTATCTTTAGGGGCCCATAGGCTAATTCGAACTACTTAGGAGGCTATATATTAGTGTTAGATACATTCATTTGTATCATCACTTGACTTGGGATCTCTATAGTCTTACAGAATTTTCACACTTTTTCTTTGGAGGATATTCACTGGATATGGATGAATTTTGATTTATGGATTTGGGCTATTTCTTTTGTCTTGGAGCTTTGTTATGCAAACAAATTGCTGGTTGGATATACTCTAACATTGTAAGTGCTTTTTATCGTTGTTATTCTTGTTGCTGCATACTGCTAAAATTAGGGTTAGCTGTTGCATTATTGTAATGTGGAATTGAGCAATATTTTAGTTATTAAATGTATGGGCCAATGTTATATGAATGAAAAGTCCTAGAGATTATTTATCTCGACAAGCTTGCATCATTTGCTTTAAAGTATAAATGCTTGAAAGTCACTTTTCTTTTCTTACTATCTACATTGGATGAAGTTGACTTTCTAGGCCTCCTTGATCAAGAATCCAAGTTCTTACTCATTTCCATCGTTGAATCCATATCCCCAACTGAATTAGGCACTGGTTCCATAAAAAGGGTGATCACATTAACCTTCCTTTTACCATTTTTCCCCTTTTTCTCGAGTCTAGACCTAAAGGGTCACCTAGGGCATCAATTACCTGGCAATTGGGCCAAGAAAAAATTTCAATGTCCTCTAGGCTACTGCGCTGGTGGGTCTCCTCACTCTTCTCCAAATTTGAGGCCATTCTGACGGTGGAATCTCCGAGAATCCCAAGCCCTAGCTCTAGGACCGAATTTTGCCTAGGCATCCCCAAGGCTAGACCTTAATAGGATCAATTCAACCTTTTGAAGTGAATATTCTTGTTTGGTCCTTTCCCCTCACCTTGTACAAGATAGGAACATCATTGGTTGCTATATTCCATCCCCGAACATAGACCAGGTCCACTTGGCCACGTGTGGTCCCACTTCTCAATAAAGACCATTTGGGAATCCAAGTTTCCAAGGATTATAGGGATTGAGAAACTCCTTTATAAACCTATTCTTTCTCCCCCAACCCTCCAATCCTCACCCCTTATGCCTAGTGGACCAAGTCCCTTGCTTAAAGATCAATCAAGACCCATTTTTCACTCCATCCTTGGGAAAGGGTTTTCAGGGTCACTCATCACCTATCCATTGACATCTACTTTACAAAGTGATCCCTACACTATTGGGACTCCTCCCATCGGTGAAAGTCCGTAAAGAGCAGGGAGACTTAGTTGTGGTGACAGTGGGCTAAGCCTCCATTGTTGCCCTTGAACTAGCAGTTGCCCTCTTAGGAACCCCTTTTAGGTCCCCTGTTGGTTTGAGTGTTAGCAAAGCCCACAAGTGAAAGGGACCAACAAGCATAAATAAAAGGAGAGGACCTCATTTTGGGGGCTTTTGATAGTTTGACATCATAACTAGAGTTCTCGTGTTGTTTAGCCAAGTCTACCAGTGTTGTTTAGAACAAGGAGCTATGTTGCACGAAACTTCTAAGAACCTGACGTTTCGGGCTGTACCTGTACCCGAAACTCCGAAACTTGGCTGAAACTCAACCATCATGTAATCATTTATGAGAGTTCATATAGATTGGTTTTTCCTTCTAAATTGTCATCTATGGGTCTTATTCCCTTTTTTCTTGCAAGATAAAGTGTTATTCACTTATTTATATATATATATATATATATATATTTTTATATATACATATGACATTTCCGCTGACGTTTCGGTCGACATTTCCATTTTTGGGAGGTGATGTTTCTAAACGTACCTGTTTCGGAAACTCCAAAACATTTCGACGTTTCATGCAACTTAGACAAGGAGTTTTCGAGCAGAGATTCCAACTCCTTTGGTGAACCTTGAGTGTCACCCTAGGGGAGTTGTAGGGAGATTGTTGCAGGCATTAGAGAAGTATATTTCAAGTGCATCCATCAGCAAGGGCGTGTTTCTCCAAGGATGCAGAGACAGTTTGTGGAGCTGAGTTGGGGCAACAAATTAGGCAATTGGTGGAGGAGATTTTGTAGGGAAATCACCTACTGGGAGAGTAGAGATACTTGGCAAATTTTTGGGGCTAGAGCTGTGATATTTTGAGTGAGTTGAGCTACTGCTCTAATTTGGGCCTATGCAGGGGTAGTTTGGGCATTTCTGCACCAAATTGAGAGTTGCTTTTGTTGGGAGTTTGGGAATCGGAAATTCATTGGGTGATGAGGAGAAATTTCCCTTAAGAGTTGGAAGAAATTTGGAGGTGGATTTCAGCTCTATTGCAATAGAAAATTTCTATAGCTATTTGGTAGCCCGTCGAGGGGGGTAAGCTTAAAATTGGGTTCTCGGGTGGTCGGTAAATTTGCCCAAATTCCTTTTGGGTTTTTGTGGGTTTGGTGAGAGGAGTTCGGGGTTAATTTTGTAGAATTTTTTGGGTGGTATTTGTGGTACAAAATCAATGTTCCAGTCAGTAGCTAGCAACAGAATTGATAATATCGCCGATATTTGAAAATATCGCGATATTTTCAGCAAAATGATTTATCACAAAGTAAATATCACTATATTTTTTGTTTTGAAAATATCGGCTAAATATCGTCATATTTTGAAAATATTGGTTATGTTTAAAAAATTGAAAAAAAACATTTGATTTTTTATGTTTGCCGATATTTTCCGATATTTTACCGATATTGTCGATAAGATGTTTTTAGGACCCTCATTGATATTTTGCCGATACCGATATTTTCAACACTGGCAGAAATTACTAGAGGAGGGCGCAGTTCACTCTAGGACCATTTCCACCACTTGGGTTTGTGAGACATTTCTAGGTTTGGTTGGGCTTACTAAGAAGAGGTGCCAGCTAAAATTTTAGGAGTTTCTGAGGAAATTTGAGGCAAATTTCCCAATTTCCTCCCAGCTGCGGAAACAAAATTTTCTAGGGTTGTGCAAAGCTTTGGTGGGTGGATCTTTTGACGCTTGGGCATTCAATTTGCACCCTGGGTTTCACCTTGCTTGTTGTAGCAAGCCCAGGACCTCTTTCTCTACCTATATTGTGCTCATTCTGCTCCAATTAATAAGATGACTCAAATTTTTGGTGCCATTCCCTATGTTATTTGCTAATTGTGTGTGCGTGTAAAATTTGGTTGTTGTTTATGTTATTGTTATCCACTTAATTTTTCCATTAGGAATGTTACTAATATCCAAGTACCATGATAAATAAGCAAATGATGAAGATAATGCACATTATCTAACCAGGGTATACCAATAATAAACCGTGAATATAATCACCATGGTGATGTGCTCTAAGGGAAACCACAATAGGAAAACAAGTGTGCAAATGAACAATTTTCCTCAAGACACCTTAGCACCCACCAAAGGTGGTTGACAAAGTCACAAGGGAATTGTTGATTTGGGGTAGCATTGGATGTGCTCTAGCCACAAAAATTGGTGGAGGCTATAGCACATGAGAGGGGATGCAGTGCATGATTAGAGTTGTAGCTGAGGGGCAGTGAATACATAGTAGAGAGGCAGAGTTAGTATCAGAAGCATCAGCGCAGAAGCCGAGAGAGGGTTGACGCAGAGCTAGCTAGAGGCCACGCATGGGCAGCCAAGAGCTGCGCAGAGCCTGAGGAGGGCCAGCGTGTGAGACGCAAAGGATTCAGAGGCTAACACAGAGCCCCGAGAGGCTGACGTTGGGCTGACGGTAGTCCAGAGAGGCTGACGCAGACCCTAGAGGCAGCGCTGGGAGATTTCGTGGGGCAGATTGGAGCTGGAGAGCTGGATAGGGTGACGCAGAGCAGCAGAAGCTGTATTGTTACTATGGGATCGTTCATCCGTGATTTAGTCGGAATATCTGTCTCCGACTGAGAGGTACTACTACCGAGAGCATTCCCTGTTAGGTGAGCCATTTCTGGCACCCTGGTTGTATTCTGAAACTGCATGATAATAAAACCCTTTGAATAGCTGCACCGATTTTCCCACATTGGGTTTTTCCGGGGACATTAGTCCAAAAACAACGGTGTCACTTGTGTGCTTGTTTCTTTTAGTTTATGATCTGTATGTGTTGATACTGTGCTTGTATTTATTTTTAGTATTTACATGGTAAATAACTTGTTAAGTAACTGAACAAGTAGGAAGAAATAAATCAGATAGTACAGGAAGAATTTCTAATGGATAGACTTAGAAATTCCAATAGGAACTATCATACTATGTGATGCGGCTACAAACAATAATGCCCCCTCAATAAACCATGAAGCTCCATTAGCTAATCCTACATTTGTTTTTCTAGTGTAAAAATAATGCTGGTTGATAGTCACTAATATCCATGCATCTCACAACAAAATATGGAAAAAAAATGCTAGTTGATAGTCACTAATATCCATGAATCTTACAACAAAATATGGAAAAAAATCCAAAATGCTCCATGCCCAACTTACCTAGACAGGGTCTTGAAACTAGGAAAAAATCTTCATGCCATATGAGGGGTATCAACCTGAGAATCTCTCTTGATCTCTACTTGTTTGGGGGTAAAAGAATTGATCTTGCAAATCTTGGATTTAATCATTTAGGGAGCTTTCACAATCCAACATAGGAGATATAGTTTATGGTGTTATCTTTATAGAGTAAATAATTAATGTATGATCCATATCCCATGAGAATTAGTCAAAATGGCCAATTTCTCATGATATTGAATAGTCCAGTCAACACTCATTGCGTTGGTGATGCTCACAAGGATAAAGTGGGATTGAAACAACTGAAATGGATCACATAGTATTAATCATCATCTTTACGGCTTCCACCCGACAACTAAGATTTCTTGAGAGTTCATCCATCCCAAGATTCTTTTGGCTTAGGCATGCTTAACTATTGAGTTTTTCCCATAGTCAAGCCCACTTAGATTACTGCCCTATTTGAAAAATCTTAACAAATATTATGCCTTATGAACAATTCATTTAGAGCTCCCTTGACTCTTTATTTAAGCATTTAGGGGGTTTTTGTAGTGCAACATATGAGATATCATTTTTGAGATTATCTATGTAGAGTAAGTCACAATGCATGGTCCATATCCTCTTAACATTAATTAGGATGACCAATATCTCATGATCTTGAATAACCCACTTAGCACTCATTGCATCAGGTTATGTTCATATGGGTGAAGAAATAGTTTGAAAGTTTGAAACTAGTGATATGAATTACATAGCATCAATCATCACCTTTAGATCTTGTACCCGATAACGAGGACTTCTTAAGAGATCATCCATCTCAGGACACTTCTAGCTTAGGCATGCTTAACCAAGGCATTTCCCCCATAGTGAAGTCCACTTAACTTTCTTACCCATTTTCAAAACCTTATAAAATATTTTTCCTTGTGAACTATTCATTTAGACCTGCCTTGGCTCTTTATGTAAACACTTGGGGGGTTTTCATAGTTGAACATATGAGATATCATTTGTGGTTTAATATACATAGAAAATATGATTAATGCATGACTCATATCCCATAAGCATTAGTCATAATGACCAATTTCTCATGATATTGAATAGTCCACTTAGCACTCATTGGTTCCTTGTTTGTGATTCATTCAAAGTTGGTTCCCTTGACTAGGTTGTCTTCAATGTGCCATCATCAATTTTAAGGTAGTTTTCTCTAGAATGCCAAAGATTCTACTAGATATTTCTGAATTTAAAAACAATCAGTTTACCTTGCCTGGTGATCACAGATCAATGAAAGGCATCAACAAGTTGTTTGGCAACCACATTTTTGTTTTTTACCCACAAATTGCATTTTTGAAATGTTATTTATGTTCTTTTTGGAAGTAATCTATTCCTTCTAAATGACATATAATCAGTGGTCTCAATGCTAATAGCTATAAAGGGTGAAATCGTGCATATTGAGAGAGCCATTGATAGTATTGATTTATTAAATATGAATCTTTGAGGCATACTTCTTCCATCATCCATGGCATCCAGAAATAAATTCATGACCAGTTTCATAGGTGGCTTTAATGTTCTTCATTGTCAAAATTTCAACATCCGTAATTTGAATTTTCAACTACCTTGAGGCTTACACATTTTATCTAACCGTCTAAAGGAACGTTTATGACCTTCATCATTGTAATGAGGAATTGCATTTGTGATCATAGCATCATTTGCAATTGCCATATGATTTCTACACCTAATCTAGTAATTGCATTGTAGAAAATTGCTATAGCGTAGCACCAATGTTGCTTGGGAGTGGGAGCGGGAGCAGGGAGCAGGAGCAGGAGCGACCATTTTCAGAAGCTCCCGGTTTGGGAGTGAATCTGGGAGCGATTTTTTTAAAATATATATATATATATATATATATATATATATATTTTATATTTTTTAATTTTTGATACATATATGTCAACAAAAACATGTAGAATGATGAATTAGACATAAAAAACATAAAAAAACATAGATTGATCATTGAACCATATCACATCAATCATCTAGAAATTATAATCGTCATCAGCCATGTCCACAAGTTAGTAAAATACATATTACAACTGCAACATATTGAGTCTTGTGAATCATGATTCATCAAATTCAATCTTAAAGTTTCAACTTCAAGCTTTCAAAATTGAAAATTCAATAACATTTATCATCATTGATCACCAAAGTTGTACTTGTAAGCTAAGTAACTAAGTTTAACCATTACAAGAAGTAATATCTTAGATATTTCTAAGTCCTAACTTCTAACTGTTAACATGATATGAAATGTTATAAATTTATAAAATGAAACATGAATAATGAAATGAAATGAAACAACTTTAGTCTTTCAGGAAGCATCATATTCATAATTCACAATCATTACCAATGAGTTATAATTGCCAAGGCCCAACTTCAAACTTCAAATTTTCATTGTCACAGTGATATATAATTATATTGTTTACAAAAAATATCATTATGATATGAAAGAGTCAAGAGTCAAGGACTCAAAACTCAATAGTTATGAAAACTAAAGTCTAATAGAAACTAAAAAAGACAAGTAAACTGTAAATCTACATGTGGCCCTTGCCACAAGAGTCTCCAGGAGTATGAGCAGGTCGTGGTGGTCTTCTAGGAGTCTCCCGCACAGACCGACGACCAGAACTAGAACCTCCACGTGAGGGTGTAGATGGAGGTGGCGACAGCAAAGGAACAAGACTCAGATCTCGAGCACTGTTACTGGATGGTGGAGGTGGAGGTGGCATGGCTGTTGCAGCTGCTTCATCTTCATCCCTTACAAGTTCCTCTTCCAGTTCAAGATGTACAATGCCATCCTCCAAATTGTCATCCTCTGGGTGATTGTCCCAAATTTTATATGTGGGATCCTCATAAGCCCGATCACAGTAATGACTCAACAACCTCAAGTTATAGTGCACATAAACCAAGCTTTCTGCTCAGTTTTCATTGAGTCTATTTCTTTTCACATTATGTATGTAGCTGTAGGTGCTCCAACACCTCTCTGCAGAAGAAGTATTTACAACCTGTGAAAGAACCTTTTTGCCAATTTTGGCAAAAGTCCCTGGCCGCCATATGTTTCCCACCATGTGAGAGTATCAAATCTATCTCTGTCGTCCATTGCATGGAAGTTACCATACAAACCAGTGCCACTGAAGTATATGCCTATTTCAAGGCGCACAGTTGCACATTCCTCCCTGTCAGGTACCAACTTTTCTAGTGCTTCCAAATATCCTCTAGTTACCTCTGCATCTAAATGGGGTTTGGTCCTAACCCCAGCCCCTGGTGCAGGTTGGCCCAACCAAGATGTAGAGTAGTATTTTGGCGTAAGGATATACGCCAAGCAATGTAGTAGAAGATTAAGTCTATTCCACCGTTCACACACACAATCATGAATCAGATTGTACAAGTCGGGGTCTCTGTTATGAACAATATCTTTTATTTCCCCCAACATGGTATCCATCTGCTCATACACCTTGCCAATCACTGGTTTGTCTGTATCTGCAAACCGAATCATGTGATAAATGGGCTTGGTGAAATCCAATACTTGCCTCACACTTGTCCAAAACTGACCATCAAGAGCGGCCTCCTCCACCAGTTCAAAACCTCGCCTGTCAGCTGGATTTGTAGCCCTTTCCTTTAATACCTGCCAATGTGGACTTGATACCATGCTAGCCAATGACTCTCTTACCTTCAAAAGGCGCCTGAAGGTGAGGTAATAGCTACCAAATCTGGTCTTCGCAATCTTCAACAACTCCAATCTCGAGTGACTGCGGAAAAGGCCATGGGTATTGGTATGATTTGTAATAAATTTTATTATTTGTTTGCCTTTCTTGTACAAATCACCAATCCATTGGTATTGTGCATTTTTGTTTTTGACAACATCATGCATCAGAAGGTTCAGTGTGTGAACCAAACATGCAGACCAAAATATGTTGGGGTATTTATCCTCAATAATTGCTCCCCCTGCCTTACAATTAGGAGCATTATCAGTGATGACTTGGATGACATTGTATGGCCCAATATGGTCAATTGTTTCAAGTAATGCTTGTGCAATGTTGATGGCGGTCCTGAACTTGTCTGAGTAATCATGTGCAGTTAGAAAGATGGGACCACTAACAGACATAGCAAGAACACTTATCAATGGCTTGCCTTTTACGTTTGTCCATCCATCAGATACAATGGACACCCCATGGTCAGTCCAAGAACTTGTCATTCTATTCAAAGAATGTGATATTTTTGCTTTTTCATGATCAAGGCCAATGGTTTTTGCCTTGTCATACCCAGGGCTCTTGTATCCTTTAGGGGCATCATTTGTGGCAGAAACCATTTCGTGCCAATAAGGTGAGCGAAGAACATTGAATGGTATCCCACATGCATAGAGAAACCTGTAAACCTTTGAATCCACATCATTCCTACACCCCTCATCAAGGAAATCTGATATGGTTCTACGCCTTAAAGATGATGACCCTGTGCCTCCATATCCACTGCCTTGGGAGGATGCTGAAGGAGTTCTTTGTGATTGTGAGCTTGGTTCAAAGAAACCCCTTGATTTTTTTGATTTGTATTGGGCTTCCTCCTCTTCCCTTATGTATTTGGCTCTATCCGCTGCTGACACCGCTGGACAAGTTTTGATTCCTATTTGTTTGTCTCCATCCCATGGCCTTTTCTTGCAGAGGCGTCTTCTAGCATGGGTGTATGAACCTGTGTAATCATTGTTGCAATGGGGGCAATGAAATTTAGTGGTTCCACCCCCTCTCCCTGTTTCAGCCCTGTTAACATATTTTCGCAATGGGTTTGGTCTTGCTTAGTTTTTTGAGGGTCATGTTCACCCTCCTCCAGCTCCTCCTCACCGGGGTTTTCATCAATTCGACTTTCTCCAGCTTCTTCATCCCCCTCTTCAGTTTGGCCCCTCCGTTTCCTACTCTCCAGCACCATAATAACCATAAAAGGGACCAAGAAGAGGAAAATGCCAAGAAATATAGCCAGGTCCATGGTGTTTGATGTTTGTAGGGTTTTGAATTTGCAAATTAATTTAATTTATTGGGATTAATTAATTTAATTTAAATTCATGATTTTAAAACTAAATAAACTAAATTACTACCTAACTAAATTAAACTAACTAAATTACTAAGTTACTTACCTCTTTGCAGGCTTGATCCGCACTCCTCGGCGCTTGCTCCTGAGTCCTCGCTTGCTCTTGAGTCCTCGCTTCTCCTTGCTCCTTTGCTCTTGCTCTCCAAGAAACTCAACTCAATGAAGTGATAATGAATTTTTTTTAGGCCCATTGGGCTTTTAAAACAATTTTTTTTTTAAATTTTTTTTTTTTTTCGGTTCCGCGGATTTTTTTTCCGCTGGATCACTCCCGGCGCCGCCTGAAATGCTCCCAGAGCGATTTTTTAATGTTCGGGAGCGCTAGGGAGCGATCGCTCCCCGATTGCTCCCGGGCTTAAAATTTCGCTCCGGGAGCGACGGAGCGATTGCTCCCTACAGCAATCCCGAAAATGACAGGGAGCGGAATTTTTTTTTTGGGAGCGCGCTCCCGCCCGAAGCGCGATTCGGGAGCGGGTTCGGGGGGGGGGGGGTGCTCTCCCGCAACTCTGCGTAGCACCTTGCAAGAGTGACATCTATATTTATTGGAATCAAGGAAGGATTTATTTAAAGTCGGCAATGATAGAGAGGCTATATAATTCATACACAGCAATACTAATGCCCTAAATCTAAGTAACACATGCTCTTGTAAGGAACTTTCTATGGTTTATTATGTACACTACTCTAACATGGAATGTAAATCTAATGGGGATGCTGCACCTGAGTACAAATAATGAACATGACTTGAATATAGATCACCATCTCCAATCAAAACAATAGAACCATCTATCTCCCTTGGTACAATGACTAGGCTAGGTCAACTTGGAACATTTAAATCGCTCATCTACATTAAAATCAAGTTCCAGTTATGGTTGATTTTGGAAGTACATTGAGCATCCTCCATAAGAATCGGTTAATTTAGTTTATAATGTTTTGATTTTTGTTGAATGCAGGCCCTGGTTTATAATGTTTTGATATTTGTTCAAATGGTCTTTCATGTTGACAAAAGACTACATAATAGTTGATGTATTTTGAATGTACTCATAAATAATAAATGGAGGCTTTGGTTATGACAAAAAAGGGAGCTCTAATCAAATTGGAGGATGCACAGGTTACAGATGATGATACTCTTCGACGTTTCTTGTATGCTCGGGAATTGAATGTGGAGAAGGCTTCTGCGATGTTTGCAAAGTATCGAAAATGGAGACAAACTTTTGTACCCCTTGGGTACATCCCAGAGACGATGATCTGTGATGAGCTCATGAAAAATTCTGTCCACATGCAAGGATTTGACAAAAGAGGGAGGCCAATTGCAGTTATCTTTCTAGCAAGGCACATCCCTTGCCGTAAGACAATAGAAAATTTAAAATGTAAGTCACTCTTTTAAATTCTGTTTTTCTGGTTGCAGAGATATTTTCAATCTTAAGATTTCTTGTATTTGATTACTTGAACACTTCCAAGGTGACTAAAAGCCTTTGATTTCCATCTGGGGCTATTCTGATATTACTTAATTGATATTTTTGGTCCTCCACAATCTTAATGATTGTTTACAAATGTTGTGCAGGTCATTTTGTCTACATTTTCGATAAAATGTCTGCTAGGTATTCTGCCATTTAAAAGTTTGTTTATTTTGTTTGTTCTTTTATCTTAAAGAGTTGTGATTTTCAGTTCTTTCAAAGTTCAGTCTTTAATGGTGTATTTGCCTTTATTCAATGCTCACAGTTCTTCAAGAGGACAGACAAAGTTTACCATTATAGCAGATTTTGATGGTTGGACATACAAGAATGTAGACATTCGTGGTGCTATTGCAGTCCTTGAAATCTTGCAGGTTGTGTCGCCTACAATTTTGAATTTTAGGAACTTAATTAGTCCTTTGCCTTTGCAATTGATTTTTTCATTATTTATAGATTTTAAAACACGATGAATGAGGTTGGTCTGATGAAGTGCATACATGAATCATGTAAAATGGGTTAACAATGTGTGAATGTTACATGTTATAAGGTTGAGACCTCAGAAGCATAATGGTATAATATATTTTTTACTGGCTCTTTAAATAAAATCTTATCACTATTTTATTCAAACCTTAGACAAAGGAAAAATCGTCTTTGTGATCTGATGAAATGATTTTTATGATTTCACTCACTGGACGACATACAAATGGACAAGGTAATATTTATCCGGTCAAGGCTAAATTATTCTAGCTTCCTAGCTAAGCCATGTTTAGCATTTTCATCCACTGATAGTTCCTTTCAACTGCATTTTACTTTTTTGTACTTTCCTCTCTATTGTTATTTGTTTTGATTTAGCAGAAAGTAATATATTCTTCTATTGAAGTCAAATTCATACAACAGTGAATCAATGGTAGAGGATGAATATGCAAGACTAATAATATTATTGATATCTGAGTAGTCGATATAAAGCAACCATAAACCTTGAAATTGAATTCAGCCAAACCCAAAACCAACTATTTCTGAAGGAAGCAAGTCTCCAAAGGGTGGTTGAGGCACTAAACCAATAATCCAAACTAATGAATCTTCATTTAGGAAAGTTTTTGAAAATATATAGCCAAGGTTGCCATGTATGCTGTTTATACAGTAAATTTGAAGAGTATGTGGGTTCCGCAGAAGTAGCAGTTAGTTTCCACATGGACAGCATTCATTGTCACTTCACTAATTCTGTCCTAATATTAGTTGTTTTTGAATAATTATGAATGAACTGATAGGTGTTTGGGTATTCTAGGATGTCACCATTTATTCAAACTTTGTGGTATTTCAGAAAATGCAGCATATATTACAGTATAAATTAATATATGTGTGCATCAAGACTGGAAAATCCAAGACAAAGAGAGTGGCCATGGTAGATGCTCCTTCCTACAGAAGCAAGGAGAGCTAACACAACCACATTGAATCCAACTTGAAGAGAAGCTATATGTTTCCTAAAACTGACATTCATGGCTGCAATCTGGAGAGCCGAATCTGATCTAAATGTTGAGTGTGATGAAGTTTCTCCCAAGTTGAGTGGAGCTTTCACCTACTAAAAAGTTGCTTGACAATAGTGTTTCCACAAGAAAGAGATACCTATCAGTCTGATCCCATCTCATGTGCTCCTGCCAGCCTACCAGATTATTCATTGGTCCCAAATACAATCCCCTTATATTGAAGAGGAGACATAGAAAATATTGAACTACAGTGGCACTCTAGCATTGAGTCAAAACCTTCTAGTGCAATTTCACATCACTTACTCCAACGTTTTAGGATTGTGATACCCCATGCACCATCAGTGAAAATTTCAAGTCTGTTGCAGCAACTGGAAATTATTCTTCCAACTGTAAATTTAATTATGCAGTTTATTTGCTACGACAAACAATGAATAAAATCACAACTGCACACAAAAATTTGACACCGTTATTTTTGAACAATTGTACCCGTAAAAATCCAATGTGGGAAAACCAGTGCAGCAGATGAGGGCTTTATTATTATTCTTTGACAATGAATATGAGTACAATAATTTGGATATCAAACTGACAATCTACTCTGAGAAAATCACTAGCAAAATTCTTGTGAGGATTTTGTCCTCACCCCATAGTTGACTTCCCGAAACTGATCCTTCAGCATTTCACACTTCCTTCTGCGCAGGCTTTGCTGTGGTTGCCTCTAGAAACTCCTGAAATCTATAGCTCTGCTTTTCTTTGGCTCTGGAACTGATTCACTGGTCCCTTTGATATCCCGACCAACAGCTACTGAATCAACTGCTCCTCCAGCTAGATCGAACTGCTTTGTTGTTGCTGCTTGCGCAGTCCTTGCGCAGTCTCTCTGGGAAAACTCACACTCCCTCAATCTGACTCTTCTAGCATTGGAGACCTCCACTGGAACACTACCTCACTCCTCTGTCACCTGTTACTCGATCTCTGGCTCGAATCCTCCCGCTGAATCACTTTACTACTGGAAAATAGATCTACCTAGATCACTAAGTGTCTGCATTGGTGTGTCCTCCATCTACCCATCGACCTCCTCTTATAATCTGTAGTTGTGACTCCAACGGCCAAGATTAAAACATAATCAATGGTTGAGATCATATCTGGATTGATCCGCGTGATTTTCTAGATGTTTCACACCTTATCTCAATTAACACTGATTAATTAACAAGTTTTCCTAAGTTTAGACTTAGGAAACATTAAAAAATAGGTTAATAATCTAATTGAGACACTTCTACGTGGAATTTACAGAAACGATTTTCGGGTTATGGAGAACTCCTATGTTTTAGCCTCTCCACAATGTTTCGAGACTAGTGTTGATTTATGAGTAGCTTGGGAGGTACTCCAAGCCTTAGGGTTCAGGGTTTGGAGGGCAAAGCGCCACAAGAGTCACTTGTGGGCTTGGAACCCAAGTATGGGGTTTTGCACCAAATCATGTTTTGGGCATTTCCGGGAGCACATTTCTACATGTGATGGCATGAGACGATAGAGGGCGGAAAGACGAATCTAACACTTCGAGAATCGTCGAATTTCGAGTTGTAGAAGTGGAGAAATGAATTTTTGAAGTTATATGGTGGGTTTGCAATGTGAATGTCATGATCGACCTAAGGAGTTTCAGGCACATGAAAGGTTGGCAGCCCCTAAATTATGACGTTGGAGGAGCCCTTGTATTGGATATAATTACAAGGTGAAGACAAGGCTAGGAGGCATCCATCTTGTGCAACATTACTTCTAGGAAAGGACTCGTTGAGGAGGAGATCTCTCTTGCCCTAGCCGCAACACAGAAGGAAGAAACAACGAGGAGATAAGGATTGTTTTAGGGTCAAAACAAGGGTCCGAGTTGTTTTCATGGAGGCCAAGGGTGCTATCTGTTAGGCCAAGTTCTTGACGGCTAAATGCTGTTGAATTTAACACTTTTTTGGGCATGTTTTAAGGGACGAAAAGCTACAGGTTGCTGTTGTGCTAGGATGCAGGCCATAGCACCATATTTGGGCTTGCGTAGGGCAGTAAAGGGCTGGCATATGCCCTAATGCAGCAGCCTACCAAGGGAGGATCTCTCTTAAGTTGTGTCACAGTCTTTTAAAGGGTTGTTTGGGGTCTGTTGGAGGAGTCTAGGGCTACACTAGTGTGCCTTGGCCCCTAACCAGACAGTCACAAACAACAGTATACAAATAGGGTTGGAGCAACGTTTGAGGTTTGTTGGGTCAAGGAGTTGACAAATTTGGATCAGTTTGATAATACGGCCTGTTGGTGTCGTGTGGAGGATCTTCTGTGGCGGTGAAGTGTCCATCTTAGGAGCAGAACCGACAGTGTAGTATTGGGCATCTTTGGACTGTTGGAGGGCAGCATGTGGATGTCCAAAGTAGCCCTAGACTGGCAACCTTGAATTGAAGAAGATAGTTGAAGATTGGGTGAAGTTTGTAGCCTTATGAGTAGCTCTTTGATGGATGAAAGAGGCTACTAGAAGGCAGATTGAAGCTCGGGAATTGGCCAACCTAGAGATCAAATTGATGAGCCCATGTAAATGCAGCAGTGTTAGGTGGCAGCCCTCCTGGAGTCTCGATGTGTAGTGGCCTTGATGGACTAAGGCACTACTAGTGAGCAGTATGGAAGCGAAGGATCAACAGGACAAGATACGACATAGAAGCTGCAACGAAGTTTGTCATTGTATCTTGTATACCATAGACTATTGTATTATTCAAATTTGGTTTAATATAACGAAGATTGGTGATTGTACAATATTGTACAATTTTGTTAAAAAGTGTGTATATTTGTGCATATGTGATTTACTGCTTTATATTTCTGCTGTGCAAAGTAGTTTATGGTTGAGATTCTTAGTTTGGTAGCGTTAGTGATTTTAAGACTCTAACCTAGATCTAAGGTTGTGGAAATTCAACATGGTATCAAAGCATGTCTAAGCTACTTTGGAAGTAAGTAAATCAGAGTTGTGCACAACGAAGTACAGTGTGAGAGGGAGTTGGTCACATTGTAAGTGAAGGGCTCACTACAATGTCGAAGTTGCAGGCAGGTCTCTGGTATGAGGACAGGTTGGAGGGGTTGTCCAACTATAGTCCTTGGAAGGAAAGGATCAAGTTGGTCTTGCAGGTCAACAGGATCTAGGAGTTCACCGAGAAAGGGATCAAGAAGCCAACCAACCCTAAGGAGCTGGAAATATATGAAGATTTGGATGCAAGGGCAAGATTGATCATCTTAGATGGTGTGAAGGATGCCCTAATACCTCATTTGTCCGGGAAGAACAATGCACATGAGATGTGGATGGCTCTTCAAAATTTGTTCCAGAATAAGAACGAGAACCGGGTATTGGTATTGGAGGATAAGTTGAAGTCCACCAAGATGATAAAGGGTGAAAGTGTGACCTCGTATCTGACGAGATTGTCTCAGGTCAAAGATGAGCTTGCTGCCATCGATGTGACTATCTCAGATGGAGATATGGTAAGGATTGCCTTGAAAGGGTTCATTGAGGAATGGGATTCGTTCATCAAAGGGATCGTTGCCAGGGAGAAGCTGCCAAACTGGGATAGGCTGTGGGATGACTTCATTCAGGAAGAGTTGCGAGACAAGGATCTTCATCCAAAGAAGAAGTCTTTTGATGATGATGTGGCACTTGCAGCGCGAATGAAGGGTAAGCAAAAGAAGGACTTGAGTAAAGTCAAGTGTTTCAACTGTGGCGAGATGGGTCATTATTCGTCGAGATGTCCAATGAAGAAGAAGGGAGATGATGAGAAGAGGAAAGGAAAGCAGGTCACCGATGTTGCCACTTCAACTGAGATAGATGATCTCACCAGGAGATTGGAGGAGGAGGACTTTGCTATGATCTCTCATTTCTCGCAGGGTACTATTGATGAGGATGGATGGTACGTGGATAATGGTGTGACGAAGCATATGACAAGGTCATAGGAGGTTTTTGAGACTCTAGTTGAATGGGACTCGAAGTTGCACATGGTGTTGGGTGACAAGAGTCAGTTGGAGATCCAAGGATCGGGTGTTGTGCCATTTAGGATGGAGACAGAACATGTGATGTGTTGATTTTTGGTAGCATCAGATGTCCTCTAACTCTCAAATTTTGCAGGGAGGCTTGAGCAAATGTATTCCAAAGAACCTAGAAAGAGTTTTGGGAAATTCCACCCAGAGACAATTTTATTAAAATAATTAACTATTTTTAATGGGTCCCTAGGTCTAAACTTAGGAAATTAAAATAATTAATGGGTATTAATCTAACTGTGGGTGTAACTTCTAGAAGAAGACGAGGATCAAGCATAAATGATCTTAGCCATTGATTAGCTTCTAATCTGGGTCGTTGAATGTCAATGAGAAGATTATTTAAGGAGGCTTGAGGGTCATTTGGAAGACACACAGAGAGTTGATCAATCAGATCAAATTGCTGAAGCTAGAGGCAGCGCAGTAATTTCGTAGTGATCAAGCAGAGAGGGGTAGAGAGAGTTTTGGCTGGAGGATCTTCTCTGGAGCCAAGAATACTCAGCAGAGAGGCAGAGAGACACACAGAGGAGGCAACGCAGTGCCCAGAGAGGGTGATGCAGAGCCAGGAAGGGCTCATGCAGGGCCCACGCAAAGCAACGCAAAAGCCTTCCACATAGAGGTCCGAAATTTGCTGAGGAGGTTGACGTTCTGAGCCAGGAGGGCTGGAGTCAGCTCTTGAGAGAAAATCGATCCAGCAAGGAGGTGACACAGTGCCTTAGAGGCTGACGCAGGCCCATGCAGTGACTGCGTAGGGGCAGCGCAGAAGTAGTCGGGGACTCGTTGGTTCGGTTGTCGGATCAACCGGCACTTGCAGTATAGAGTGAGGTAATCTCACTAATTTCTTCTTTCGAGTGATATTCTCTATCCTGGATTTCCAGCAAGGCATCTAGAAGTTGTATTCAGAAATAGCTTCTGCTTAATAATAAAAACCCTTATATCTGCTGCACTGGTTTTCCCGCATTGGATTTTTCTGGGGACGTTTGTCCAAAAACAACTGTGTCATTTGTGTTGTCTCTTTCTATTGTTCAATTTCTTGTTTCGGCAAATTATTTTAAATGGTGTAGGCTTCAGTGTATGTATTTCAATGTTTTCAGTAGGGAACTGCAAATAACTTGTTCATGTAAATGTAACAAGTAGGAGAAATATCATCGATTGCTGCAGTAGGGATTATGGTTTAGGAATTTTCACATGGTATCAGAGGAGTGTAGGTGAGACAAGAAGAACAATGCCAGAGAACCCGACGCTGAGCAAAGAAGGAGATCGAATAGCTCCAGGAGGTAGCAATTCGAATCCCCAGAGGGATTGCGCTGTCCAAGCCAGGAGGGATGAATTTTTAAGGAAAGTATCTCTCTGAGTGAGTCGACAGAGAGGAAGGGCTTCCAGATAAAAATCTACAAGAGGGAGCAACACAGAGCCTCAGCGTGAGGAAAGAGTTGGTGGAACACAGTTTTCAGCAGGCAGATTGCTGGGCTGAAAGACGTCAGAAGAGAGAGGAGAAGCACAGTGAGGGAATTCTTCCTCAGAGGCCTTCCAACCAAGGAGTTTGAATGCTCACTAGCTAAGCAGTAGCGGAGAGGGGCAAATCTACAAGCTCCAGAAGGGAGTGCGTAGGCGAGTCCAGTGCGGCGCAGAGGAGAGAGGAGCAGTTTGACATTTTCGTGGCATAGATGGCAACCAGTGGACTGAGAGATTAGGACGGGTTGAATGGGGCATCCAGCTATGTCATCTGGAAGGCAAGGATGTCATTCTTTCTAGATGAGCATTCTCTCAAGACCTATGTCAACAGCGTGGTGGTTGTGCCTGCAGATGAAGATCCGCTGAAGAAGTACCAGGCAGAAATGGCGAAGGCCAAGAGGATGATCCTTGATGGAGTAAAGGATCATGTGGTTTGTCGCGTCGCTAGCAGAGGGACTGCTAAGGAGATGTGGGATGCCTTGGCAACGCTATATCAAGGATTTCTCGAGCAGCGTAAGATGTACTTAGAGAAGAAACTGAGATTTGCGTAGATGTAGAAGGGGGAGCGCATAGATCTATTCCTCACGAAGCTTCAGGAGACCCGACATGAGTTAGCAGTTGTGGGGTTTACACCTCAAGGTTCCGAGATGGTGAGAATGGACCTAAACTCAATCTCAAAAGAGTGGCAAGTCTTTGTTTAGAGCATCCTGGGCGAGGTAGCTTGGCGAGACTAGGATAGTATGTGGGCAACTCTCAAGCAGGAAGAGCTAAGGAGAGATCTAGTCAAGTGTAAGCTTGACAGAAGCGGTAGCAGTGGGTCGAAGCCCAAGGAGGAGGAAGAGAATGCAACCCTTGCATCCAAGGGGCAGCAGGAGTAGTGGAGGCGGAAGAAGGATGTCTCAAAGATCAAATGCTTTAGGCGTGGTGAAATGGGTCACTACGCAACACAATGTCCTCTCAGGAAGAAGGACAAAGATGAGAAGCACGATCCAAGGGCTGCACCTGTGAAGATCGAGGAAGAGGAGTTTTCCATGACAGTCGAGATACTTCTAGGAGGGAGGTAGGTTGATTTGGAGTTGTAGTTCGAAAGAGCTACATATGGGCAGGATCCTTGAAGAGTCCACCTCTCGGATTAGTACCTTTCTACGGGAGCCTAGATCAGTAGTAGCGAGATGGAGTAAGTGTCAGATGGTGCAGAGGAGTGTTGGAGCGACAGATGCAGTGGCTAGAACGCCAAGTTTGAGCAGTGTAGTGCAGAGTTGCAGCAGTGCAGGGAGGCATAGTGCAGTAGTAGCAGGAGGAGGAAGAGAATGCAACCCTTGCATCCAAAGGGCAACGAGAGCATCGAAGGCAGAAGAAGGACATCTTGAAGATCAAATGCTTCAGGTGTGGTGAAATGGGTCACTATGCAACACAGTGTCCTCTCAGGAAGAAGGACAAAGATGAGAAGCACAGTTCGAAGGCTGCACCCGCGAAGATTGAGGAAGAGGAGTTTTCCATGATAGCCGAGATACCTCCAGTAGGGAGATGGGCTGATTTGGAGTTGTAGTTCGAAAGAGCTACAGATGGGCAGGATCCTTGAGGAGTCCACCTCTCAGATCAATACCTTGCTATGGGAGCCCAGATCAGTAGTAGCAGGATGGACTAAGTGTCAGATGGTGTAGAGGAGTGTTGGAGCGACATATGCAGTGGCTAGAATGCCAAGTCTGAGCAGCGTAGTGCAGAGTTGCAGCAGTGCAGGGAGGCATAGTGCAGTAGCAACAACAACACAGTGGCTTCAGAGGGATAGCATAGGACTAGCAACAGTCAGATCTTCAACATCGAGATGCATCTATGTTGAACACTTGTTTAGTAATTTGGGATGTTTTTCCATTGCTGATGCAGTAGCAGCAACAATTTGCAATGCAGGGGCAATTGGCAGTGGTAGTGCTAGCAGCAGCATGGATGCAGAAATTCAGAGGGAGCTGTAGTATGGATGCAGTGTTGATAGTGGCAGTGTCAGCAGTAGTACAGTTGCAGTAACAACATAGTAGTTGGTGGACATCATGTTAGACATCAACAACGCAGAGGATGATGTTATGAAGTCAGGGTGATGTTTCAAGGAGAGGCATTACTTGAGCACATTCCTTGTTAAGAGGGAGTTTTGATTTCTGGTAGCATTGGATGTGCTCTAAGTCTCAAATTTTGCAGGGAGGCTTGGGCACATGTATTCCAAAGAGCCCAGAAAGTGTTTTGGGAAATTCCACCCAGAGATTGTTTTACTAAAATAATTAATTATTTTTAATGGGTCCCTAAATCTAAACTTATGAAATTAAAATAATTAATGGGTATTAATCTAACTGTGGATTTAACTTCTAGAAGAAGATAGGGATCAAGTGGAAATGATCTTAGCCATTGATTAGCTTCTAATCTGGGCCGTTGAATGTCAACGAGAAGATTATTTAAGGAGGCTTGAGGGTCATTTGGAAGACACACAGAGAGTTGATCCATTAGATAGAATTGTTGAGGCTAGAGGCAGTGCAGTAATTTCGTAGTGATCAAGCAGAGAGGGGCAGAGAGAGTTTTGGCTGGAGGATCTTCTCTGGAGCCAAGAATACTCAGCAGAGAGGCAGAGAGACACATAGAGGAGCTTGGCAGTGCCCAAAGGGGGTGACGCAGAGCCAGGAAGGGCTCATGCAGGGTCCACGCAAAAGCCTTCCACACAGAGGCCTGAAATTTGCTGAGGAGGTTGATGTTCTGAGCCGAGAGGGTTGGAGTCAGCTCTTGAGAGCAAATCGATCTAGCAAGGAGGTGATGCAGTGCCTTAGAGGCTGGCGTAGGCCCACGTAGTGACTATGTAAGGGCAGCACAGAAGTAATCGCGAACTCGTTGGTTCAGCTGCCGGATCAGTCGGGACTTGCAGTGTAGAGTGAGGTAATCTCACTAATTTCTTTTTCTGAGTGATATTCTCTGTACTGGATTGCCAGCAAGGCATCCAAAGGTTGTATTCAGAAATAACTTCTGCTTAATAATAAAAACCCTTAGATCTGCTGCACCAGTTTTCCTGCATTGGGTTTTTCTGAGAACGTTTGTCCAAAAATAATTGTCGTTTGTGTTGTATCTCTCTACTGTTCAGTTTCTTTTTTCGACAAATTATTTTAAATGGTGTAGTCTGCAGTGTATGTATTTCAATATTTGCCGTAGAGAACTACAATTAACTTGTTCATGTAAATGTAACAAGTAGGAGAAATATCATCAGTTGTTGCAGTAGGGATTCCTGGGTCAGGAATTTTCACATGATACAGGTCCAGGATGTACTGTTTGTACCAGGACTAAGATATAAGTTTATAACATGATTTTCGTCTCGATGATCGAGAGGAAGGGGTTTGAGGTCTTGTTCCGGGATGGGAAGGCAAGACTCAGGCCCAAAGGCTCCAAGTCCGATGGAATTGTATTCGGAGTTAGAGAGCATGGTATCTACAGGTTGGCAGGAAATCCTGTGGATCATGGAAAGAAGCAAGTGGAGCAGGTGCAGGTTCTAGAGAAGTAGGAGCAGGGGCAGCCTGTAGGTGCAGGTTTCAGAGGAGAAGGTACAGGTTCCCGAGAAGAAGGTACACCTTCGCGAGAAGAAGGTATAGTTTCCCGAGAAGAAGGTACACCTTCGCGAGAAGAAGGTCCAGATTCTAGAGACTCAAATGGAGTCTAGTTTGAGAGGGAGCTTGCAGGTTCAGGGAGAGACTCTGCAGTCCAAGAAGAGCGTGTAGTCAGTGGGGAGCAAGGGTGCTCCTACAACTGCCAATAAGGAGTCATGGAGGGAGTGGAAGACCTCACAGGATAAGAAGAAGAAACATGGTGCTTCCAGCAGTGACAACGACACTTGCGAGAAGGGCGTAGTTCACAGAACAGGGATTGTTGCGATTGTGAGCACCAAGAGTCGGGCAAGTGTTGCGAGTAGTGATGATGATGATGAGTTACTTCCTAGCTTTGGAAGTACCTCCCTCGCTAAGAGGGAATGTTGATTTATGATTAGCTTGGGAGGTACTCCAAGCCCTAGGGTTCAGGGTTTGGAGGGAAAAGCACCACAAGAGTCACTTGTGGGCTTGGAACCCAAGTATGGGGTTTTGCACCAAATCATGTTTTGGGCATTTCCGGGAGCACATTTCTACATGTGATGGCATGAGACGATAGAGGCTTGAAAGACGAATCTAACGCTTTGAGAATCATCGAATTTTGAGTTGTAGAAGTGGAAAAATGAATTTTTGAAGTTATCTGGTGGGTTTGCAATGTGAATGTCAAGGTCGGCCTAAGGAGTTTTAGGCACATGACAGGTTGGAAGCCCCTAAATTATGATGTTGGAGGAGCCCTTGTATTGGATATAAATACAAGGTGAATACAAGGCTAGAAGGCATCCATCTTGTGCAACATTACCTCTAGGAAAGGACTCGTTGAGGAGATCTCTCTTGCCCTAGCCGCAACACAGAAGGAAGAAACAACAAGGAGGTAAGGATTGTTTTAGGGTCAAAACAAGGGTCTGAGTTGCTTTCATGGAGGCCGAGGGTGCTACTTGTTAGGTCAAGTCCTTAAGGGCTAAACACTACTAATTATGACACTTGTTTGGGCATGTTTTAAGGGACCGGAAGCTACAGGTTGCTATTATGTTAGGCCGCAGGCCATAGCACCACAACTGGGCTTGCGTATGGAATTCAAGTGCTGGCATATGCCCTAAGGCAGCAACATAGCAAGGGAGGAGCTCTCTTAAATTGTGTCGTAGTCTTTTAAAGGGTTGTTTGGGGTCTGTTGGAAGAGTCTAGGGCTACACGAGTGTGCCTTGGTCCCTAACCAGAAATTCACAGACTCACAAACAACAATATACAAATAGGGTTGGAGTAGTGTTTGAGGTTTGTTGGGTCAAGGAGTTGACCAGTTTGGATCAATTTGATATTGCAACCTGTTGGTGCTGTGTGGAGGATCTTTCGTGGTGGTGAAGTTTCCATCTTAGGAGCAGAATTTATAGTGTAGTATTGGGCATATTTGGACTATTGGAGGGCAGCGTGTGGATGTCCAAAGTAGCCCTAGACTAGCAATCTTGAAGTGACAAAGATAACTGAAGATTGGGTGAAGTTTGCAACCTTATGAGTAGCTCTTTGATGGACGAAAGAGGCTACTATAACGCAAATTGAAGCTCGGGAATTGGCCAACCTAGAGAGAAAATTGATGAGCCTATGTACATGCAGTAGAAGTGACATGTAGCAGTGTTAGGTGGCAACCTTCCTGGAGTCTCGATGTGTAGTGACCTTGATGGACTAAGGCACTACTAGTGAGTAGTACGGAAGTGAAGGACCGACAGGACAAGATACGACATAGAAGCTACAACAAAGTTTGTCATTTTATCTTGTATATCGTAGACTATTGTAATATTCAGATTTGGTTTAATATAACGAAGATTGCTAATTGTACAACATTGTACAATTTTGTTAAAAAGTGTGTATATTTGTGCATATGTGATTTACTGCTTTTTATTTTTGCTGTGCAAAGTAGTTTATGGTCGAGATTCTTAGTTTGGTAGTGTCAGTGATTTTAAGACTCTAACCTAGACCCAAGGTCGTGGAAATTCAACAACTAGAACCCCTTCGATGCTACAAACACTAACACTCCCTCTTAGCGAGGAAAGTGTTCTCTCGAGTGTTGCACATCCTGCCACAACACCTTATCTTTGTACCACCCTCTATCACATTGATGATGTCTAGCTATACTGCCCACCAACCACTGCGCAACTTTGATGCTACATTTGTGCTGTTGTTGACCCTGCCATATTGTTATCAAGTCTACATCTACAACTCCCTCTCATCTGTTGCTTCTACAACCTGCAACTACTGCAACTAAGAAGCATTTGAAATATTTTTTCCCTGCTACTGAAATGGGTTCTCCACCATACCCATCTATTCTCTGGAATAGATGAACTTAACTCTCCCTAGAGCTTTTGTGAGTATGTCTGCAACCTGCTCATCTGTGGGAACATACTATAGTTGGACCGCTCCATGTTGCACACAATCTTTGATGAAATGACACTGAATATCTATGTGTTTCGACCTATCATGAAACATTGGATTCTCAGAGAGCTTGATGCAACTTTGATTATCACAATAGACACTGGTCACTTCCATCCTTTGCCTCAACAAGCTTTCTAGCAGCTTTCAGAGTCATATAACTTCGCACATAGTTGTGCTCGCTGCCATATCCTTTGCTTTTGCAGAGATCAATGCTATTGAATTTTGCTTCATGTTGCACCAAGAGACTATCCCTGATCCAACGTTGAAGTAGTGCCCAGAGGTACTTTTCCTGTCCATTGAACTGCCTGCCCAATCTGCATCTGTGAACCCACATAGTCTGATGTCATCTCTTCGGGTATATTTCAACCCATACTCGATTGCGCCACACACATACCTCAAAATATGCCTTGTTGATGTCCAACGTACCCTCTTTGGTTCCACCGTAAGCTGACTGAGGGTATTGACCGCGAAGCAAATATTTGGTCTAGTGTTGACCAGATACATGAGAGAATGGATGCGTTGTCTATACAAGGTGTGGTCAACATCATTGTTGTCTGACACATCTATCTTCTTCCATTTGGTGATCATGGGTGTAGACATGGGTCTACAATCCTACATTTTGAACCTCTTCAGAATATCTGTAGCATATCTCCCTTGACCAAGGAAGATCTCCTTGTCCTTCTGCCACACTTCCAATCCTAGGAAATAGTGCATCAACCCCAAGTCCTTCATATCAAACTCTGCTGCCAGGTTCCTCTTGCAGTCCTTTATGAGCCTTGATGACCCTGTCAGGAAGAGATCATCCACATACAACACTAGGATGAGTGGCTCATCCTCTACCATCAAATAGTAAAGGTTGGGATTTGCATCACTCTTGACGAATCCCATCTGTTGCAAGTAGTTGTCAATCTGACCATACCATGCCCTGGGAGCCTACTTGAGCCCGTATAGAGCTTTCTTCAGTTTGCACACATGTGTGCGCCTCTCATGAGTCTCAAAGCCATCTGGCTATTCTGTGTACACTTCCTCCTCTATCACCCCGTTCAAGAATGTTTTCTTGATGTCCATTTGGTGAATCTTCCATCCCATCTGAGTTGCTAGGGATATAACTGTCCGGATAGAAGTGTAATTGGCAACTGGGGCGAAGGTCTCCTCATAATCTATCCCTTCTTTCTACACATACCCCTTTGCCACGAATCTAGCCTTGTACTTATCCATGTTGTCGTCTGCAACATACTTGATCTTGTAGATCCAACAAGAACATACAACTGACCTGTCCTCTGGCCTTGGCACCACCTGCCAAACATCATTCGTCATGATAGAGCTCTATTCTTCCACCAATGACATCTACCCAGACTTGATGTTGTGCGACTTCCTAGAAACTGGAAGGTTTTGCTACTTGAGCTACCATTGCTTGGTACCTGTCAAGCTGTCTGCGCTCTCTCTTGTTCGTCCTAGGAGTTCCAATAAACTCCTCTGCATCTCTCAGTGTCTGCCGAACCTCTCTACTACTCGACCACTAGTGGTGGGAGGTTCAACCAACTCTTCATCCTGCCTCATCTGGCACATGTCGATGGGTACTTGATCCCGACGTTTGTCACTGTCATGACAAGGCTAAGTGAAAGAAATGGCCACATGGCCGATTAGTTAAACTACTGGCACACTTTGCTAAATTCCCCTTTGATCAACGCATTAACTCGGCCTTGGTCGTCATACACAAGACCTCGCTTGGCTCGCCAACTCATCATTTGACTGCATCATTATATGGAAAGGTTCATCTCGGCTTTGAACAAAAGTGGTGTCATGGATAGTCGGCGTCCTACCTCAGACTCATTTCCGTTTTTAGCATGCTATCCTGCTAGACAATCGTCAGTGTTAGCTATGCCTTTTGCCTTCGTCTCGTCTATGTAGGGCCATCATGCCTGCCATGCTAATACTATCTTCCCATTCTTTGGTTGGAGCGTTTCTTGGCTTGTTCTGGTCTTCTCAGGGATGTAGGGTCAGCATCACAATTTGTGTATTGGTTGGCCACATTCAACATCCCATGTTCGCATCATGGCTTTGGAGCCTCAGTTGGCCTCCTAGGTTTACCTTCATGTTTCGTCTTCCATGAAGGGTTCTCTGTTTCCTCTCAATTTGCAAGCAGTTTTGATCTAGCCTCGGGCTCAATGTAGATTGTTGGTTAGTCTCCAGTGGGTACATTCCTCAAATTTGAACCTCGGCTCCATCATATTGGTTGAAGGCCTGGGGGTCGTTAAGGCTTGTTGAGGTCTTATCTGTCCTTTGCTTTCTGTGTGATTACAAGCTTAGGGTGGTGGTCAGAGGCTCCAGTTCTGGTCGGAGGGAAATTGCAGCTCGTGGTTCGTGGCTATATATGCTCTAGTGGAAGAATAAATACAATGTGTGGTTCATGGACCTTGGCTGCCCGGGCTCGGCCGATGTGGTTCTTCTGTATGATGAATCCTTGGTGGCCCGATGCATTCAACTTCCAGGTTCCACAATGGTCCCAATTCCTGTCTTAATTTTTCATGGGTAGTTTTTTTCTTTTTGGGCTCAGTATGGATAGCTCCTTAGTCACCAAGTTCGGCGAATTTGAACGAATAAGTTCGAAATTCGCCGAACTTCAAGCGAAAACGAACTTATTCGTTCAAGTTCGCCGAATTTTATGGCGAACTCGAAATTCATCACGAACTTGAATTTTATGGCAAACAAATTCGTTTAGATTCGTTTAGGGTTTGATTAAATTCGTTTAGGGTTCGAATAAATTGGTTTAGGTTCGAATTGTTATGCTGTTTTAAATAAATTTACAAAACAGTTGTGGGCCCATTTTAACTTTTACCAAATCAACTGCAGTGTGCGGGTTTCATTGTTCGCTGGAGGGTTAAACGATAGTTTCATTGTTTGCAACTTTGCGCCGTGCAGAGGGTTTCATTATTCGCCGGAGGGTCTAGACTCTAGTCTACAGAGTCTGCAGTCTATAGAAAGCTTCGGAGTTACCTTTCTGCCGGAGGGTTTCATTTCATAAGACAGTGAGCAACATACTGATACATCATACACCGACTGGCGACACGTCTCTTGACTGAGGACTCTTGCTGTGTGACTGCATCAACCGTCAGGCTCTCAGGCTTCAGCGTTCAGGTAGGAGCATTTTTCATCATTCCACATCTATATATAAGCCTCAAACACCATCTTCAATTCATTGTCTTCAGTCTGGTTAGAGAAGGCTCGGACTGATCTACTGTTTCCCTCAGAGAGATCAGTGAACTGTTGGACACTTCTGCAAATTGCAATACAAATCCTGAGCCATTCTCTGTGGCAGCGTTTATGCTAGCTATAGCCTATTGTCGAATGCTTCCACTCCTATCAGCTCCAAGAGTTTCACTTTAATGAGCTTAGTGCCTTTTTAAGTGCCTCCAAGTCCTGCTTGACTCCCCTTTCAATCCTAAAGAACTTCTGTTGAAACTTGTCAGTATTGACCCACTTCTTGACTCTGTAAGCTGCAAATTTCTCAAGTCTAGGTGACTGTTGTCCTAATGTTTTTTCACTAAATAACTCAAAACGTAATTTATTTAAAAGCAGAAAATTGAGTTTCTGAAGTTTGAACATTGTATCAATCACACAACAGCTGTAAAATTGAACAGCGGAAGAAATGACACACATACACAGGGATTTCTCCTTCTAATCAGCTTTTCATTCATTTGATAAAAGTTTACAAGGTGATCCTGTAGCCTTCTTTTAATCCGCAGTTATATGGTCATTAAATCTTTTAGATCTGAAGTGTATGGCCTGTGTAAGAAAAGAAAAAGCTACAGCAGTACAGCCTGCTCTTTTCTGCCTGTTTTGAATCACTCTTCCTTCCTCTAACTTATATCATTAACTTCCTCCTTTTCTGCTGAAGTGTGGCCCAGAACTAGCCTCAGACTTGGCCTTCAATAGTCTCAGAGATGGCCAAAACAGGCCTCAGAAAGAGGGCCGAAACTGAGCCTCAGAATTGGTCTAAATTTGCTTGAACTGATAATTTTTTTTATATAAAATATAGTTTCAAATTTTCATAATTTAATTCTGCAAAAAAAAAAAAAACTAATGAAAATGTAAATTAAAAAAAAATTGCAGACATTTTAGACTTCAAGCCTTCACCAGTTTTCAACAATCAGAGGTTCAGAACCTTCAAATTTCAATGGCACCCCCAAAATCAACTGCTGTAGCTTAGAATTTTGTCCAATAAGATGGTTATAATCTTTCATGTCAGCTGTGTGGACATAATTTCATTGGCACTTTAACTAGAGCAGTGGATCACCTTCTCGGTATTAGCAATGGAAGTGGAGGTGGTGTTGAAGCCTACACTAAGATCACTGATGAACAAAAAGCCACAGTGCAGAAAGACCATTCCAATTCACAGATGCAAAAGGAGAAAAGGGTAAATAAGAGGCAGCGAATTGAGAGGGAGATTGCCATGTCTTCCTCCAACACCATTAATTCAATTTCAAACATAGGTGGATCAAGTTCTACTCAAGCAAAAACAGGTGGAACCAAAACATTAAATCAATTTTGGAAACCTATTGAGAAACAGGAAGTTGATGATGTTGTTGCAGAATACTTTTATGCATGTGCATTTCCATTTAATGTGGCGAGGAGTCCATATTTTAAAAATGTGATTAAAAAGGCCATTGATTTTGGGAAGGCTATGCTCCTCCCGGATCTAAAGCTTTAAGGACAACTTTGCTAAAGAAAGCAAAAGACAAAGTGATAGGAAAGTTGGCTGATATTAAAGAGTCTTGGAAGCTTACAGGATGCACAATTTTGAGTGATGGTTGGTCAGATTTGTGTCATCGCCCATTGATCAATGTGCTTGTTTATTGTCCTCAAGGGGTACTTTTCTTGAAGACAATAAATGCAATGGATCGAGTAAAGACATCAGAATTTATTTTTGGAATTTTGGATGAAGCAATTCAAGAGGTTGGGGTGGAAAATGTTTTCCATGTTGTTACAGATAATGCATCAAATTGCGTTGGTGCAGGGAAGTTGATTATGGAAAAGTATAATCAGATTTATTGGACCCCTTGTGCAGCTCATTGCTTGGATTTAATGTTGCATGACTTAGCCAAATTTCCTTGGGTCAATGAGACAATCCGAAGAGCCAAAAAAATTTCAAACTTCATCATCAACCATCGTCTCACTTTGAGCATATACAAGAAGAATGCATCAAAAGAGTTGTTGAGGCCTTGTGATACAAGGTTTGCCACTTTTTATATTACTCTGAAAAGAGTTGTTGAGGAAAAAGCGAGCCTAAGAGCTATTTTTTGCAACACTAAGTGGGAGAGATCTACCCTTTCAAAAGAAACTGAGGGAAAAATGTTGAACAAATAGTGCTCAATAATGGCTTTTGGGAAAATGCAAACAAGGTTTTAAAAATTTGTGGCCCAATTGTTAATGTGCTCCGCATGGTTGATGGTGACAAACCTTGTATGGGTTTTGTTTATGAAAGCATTGATCGTTGCAAAGAGACCATTGCAACTGCTTTTAATAATGTGGAAACTGATTACAAGGAGATATGGGATTTAATTGATCAAAGATGGAAGGTGATGCATAGTCCATTACATGCAGCAGCATGCTATTTGGACCCTAGATTGTTTGGGTTACCAAGACATCAGGATGAAGAAATCATGAATGGACTTATCCAGTCTATTGAGAAGCTAAAATACAGATCCAGATATTGCCGGTTTGATCAGAAATCAGTTGAGGGCATACAGGTTAAAAGAAGGGTTATTTGGAACACAATTAGCGAAGTATGATAGGAGCAGAAGTGATCCAGCAGTATGGTGGGAATTTTATGGTTCAGGGGCATCAAAATTGCAAAATTTTGCAATTCGTATCTTAAGCTAGGGAACAAGTGCATCAGCATGTGAAAGGAATTGGAGTTCCTTTGACCACATTCATTCCAAGAAAAGAAATAGATTGTTATCTGGAAGATTAGAAGTTCTTGTTTATGTTTGTAGTAACTTGCAGTTGGCATTGAAGAATGTGGCTAAAGAGTCATCCAATTCCTCTACTTCGTGGATCGATCCTATTCCAAATGCATCAATGGATGACGTTGATTTGTACATTGATAGTGACATTGACAGGGATTTCACTGATGAATCTGATGCTGAAGCATCTAGTGGATTCACAACTCATACTGCTCTTGATGACATAGAACTTTTTGATATAACAAGTGGGCCACAGGAACATCAAGAATAAAACTTGTGTTCCTGTTTTAGATTTCTAGTTTACTTTTTGCATGAACAATTTTCTAAAACTGCCAAGCTACTTTAAAGTTTAAACTTTCGAGTTTATATATAATTATATTTTGATATATTAAGGAACGAATTGCTCTCATTATTGGCTCACTTCATGGTTTACTGCTCACTGTCATAAATGAAAAGAGGTCTAAAAACATATCAGAGGCTTAAGTTTATTTCCACTGTTTGCTTGCTTCAATCTAACCTGAAAAGGAGTGGTGATTTTAGGATTGTTTTCAGCACTTGGTATTAAAGTTCACTGCTGTCATAAAGGCTCTTGGCATTGGTTAATGTTCAATTAAGTTGTTTTATGATTTCATAAGAAGAATACTACATAGTAATCATATGAAAATTTTGAAGTGTTTTTAGTTAATTGACTGAATTTGAGCCACTGTATTTGCAGAGATTCTTTATTCATTTTCTGAGTTTGAACTTCAGAGTTTTGTAGTGATCTTTTGTCTCCTAGGCCATGGGAATTTTTAACTGTACTCTTTCTTTTTGAAGGCTGAAAATCATTGGAAATCTGAAGCATATAATTTGGAGGATAATTACAATAAAAATTAACATTAAAAGGCTTGAAAATGACCAAAATTGATCACACATAATTTATAAAATTTAAATTTTCTAGTCTCTGTTCTCTTGCTAAGCCATCGCCTTTTATGGACTGATCTACCTTGGCTGTGGGGTTTTCTTGGGAGTCTCGCATATGGTTGTTTGTCGCTGAAGTAACACACAGTGAAGTTGACAAATGTTCTGGCTCTTATCTCTTGAAACCTTGGTGAATTTTATGTAACTGTCTTGTATTCTCTGAGTCGATCGTAACCTACAGCAATCTGATCTAACATTACAGTGGTAACTTTACTCTGCTTCTGGCACTAAAATTGGATCCTAAGCATTGGCATTTTCCTTTGCATCTTGGACATGACCTTATGGACTGATCTCATCATTAAGTGACTGGTATATACTTGTAAGTTTGTAACTTGGTAATAAGCTACAGAGGCTAGAAAATTTATTTGAATTTGACTTTAAATTGATTATATATATACATTTTTTTTTTCGAATTTCTATATGTCGAATTTTATGTTGAACTTTATCGACAAAATTTTAGTTGCCGAACTTTATTCGAATTTCAAGGTCGCCAAACTCGAACTCGAACACGAACACAAACCCAGTGACTTAGGATAGCTTTGTAGAAGAGATCCAACAAGATTGTAAGCTCTTGAAGTTTAGTGTGGGATCAGGGACTTTTTCCTTTTTGTCTACTGAACTTATCAAGCGAGACATATGTAATCTTAAGCTACTCAATCTGTGCTATTGGGTTGGTTTCCCTTCGGGTAGGGCAATAGCACAAAGAATCATCTTTTGTAATGCTCTCCTTTAGTAATTAAATGTCGAACCTTACACACAAAAAAACCTAAAACAACACACTACATCTTTAAACTCCAAAGTTCTAGGAGAAACCTTTATCATTCTTATTACATAGTATAAACCTTATATCTCCTTTATTCACAAAACCAAAACTATGTACCTTATCACCCTTTTACAAATTTTGCAATATAGATTTAAAATAAGATTGTTTCAAATGTTTTTAAGAAACCTTAAAAATGTTGATTCATTTTAGGATCAATCATTGTAAAAAAATAATAGAAAGCTTTATTGATATTTCTTTCATTTTGCAAATCACATTTCAATTTTTTTCTCAATGTTCAAATGTTAATAACATCTTCATGTTTCTAACAATTTTTCAATAACAATATGTGATGTTGTCTAAGTGATCTATAAATTGCCGTGGATATTCCATTGGAATGATCAGTCACAGTAGATTTGATAAATCACTGAAATCTATACTATGTGGGTTAATCTTCCTTTAGAGCTCAAATTATTCAATAGTTAATTTGTTGCTTTAAATGAATGAAATAGATGAAATGCAAGAAATAAAGAACATAAAGAAACACACACACACTTCCACAATAGACACAAGTTTTTCTCTGGAAGTCCTTACGAGAGAATACCCAACTAGAAGGTAAGGTTGTTTTGCTCTCTTTCCTTGGGTATGGAAAATGAAAATATAAAGGAAGAGGTACTCTCTAAGGAGTTACCTGAGAATTGTGGACTGTAAGGTCACTGCATAATCTTAGCTCCCTTTGTTCTGCTCTCTAACTTTCCACTCCTAGATTCGTTTTTTCAACTATGGAACAAAATACAATAGCATAGAATGGCACCCCTACTCCTCTTAGTGGCTTTGTATTTAAAATAGCTTGATAGCCAACTAGAGGTAAGGTTTGACTCCCTTAACCATCAACTAGAGTTATGGATTTTGACCTTCTAGAGACTTCTTGAAAGTCCACATGTGGCTAGCCCCATATGCATGAGTGATGGGGACTGATGTGGCATCCTTTCATACCATGGTGGTCAACGTGGTAGGTCAACATGTGGAGGACATAACTTTTGGACATGAACTCCAATTTGTGTGATTCTTGCACAATTGGAAAGGTATCAGAGTGTAGAGAAAGGCCAAAAGGTCTGGCATAAGTGAAAGCTTCCCCCCCCCCCCCCCCTCAAAAAAAAAAATATAATGTCATTTAATGCCTCAAAATGGATCTAGAAGGTTTCAGACCCTAATTCTTAAAACTTGGACTTGTTATTAAAATTACCTTGTAGGATGATTCCTCCAATCTTTTTCCACTTTGAAAGTAGTGAGATGGATGAAAAATGATATAATGATCCAATACAAATCATATATGAGATAAGTTAGGAAATATTAAATCTTATTTGTAGCTATTAAATAGTTCATGATAGAAAAATGAAAGTGAGAGCATGGTAAAAGTGCATGAACTCACGCAAGTAATGAAAATAGTAGTGAAGTAGAGAAATTTAAATTCAGGGAATGGTTTAAGATGTATCATTTAAGGGAAGGTATGGACAATAAAGGTTGATTTTGGGTAGGATGAGAATTGATATGAAACATATAAAATGGTTTCGTGACTCGTGCACACATAGGTGATCAAAGCCCAGCCCCATGTCCTCCTTTAAAAATCCCAGAGGGGTTGGATCCAATGGTAGAAAGTGAGGAGTTTTTCACCATTGGGCAAGGTTCAATTCCCATGAGGTTTTTCCTGGAGCCATGGGGGCACCTTGAGGTAGTGGTCAAATGTGTGATTGCACCCAGAGAGAACATATTAAATTGTTTTGTGACTTGTGCACACATAAGTGGATCAAAGCTCATCCTCGTGTCTTCCTTTTGAAAAGTCCAAAGGGGATGGATCTAATGGTGAAAAGTGAGTTTTTCACCACTGGGCAAGGTTCAATTCCCGTGAAGGCTTAATGAGATATCTCCTTTTATCATTTTTATTAAAATATTATGGCTTTACTTTGGCAACCATGAATTCCATCCAAAAATACAACAAAATTGCCAACAAATAATGCAACCCTAAAATTAAATTTTCAAAACATTTCTTCATTCCATAATTTGCCGAGAGAATTTAACAATAAATCCATAGATAATAAACTGAAAAATCCAATTTCTTTATTTATTTCATATTGAGAAGGGGATTACATCAAATAGGAAACTTGACAGATAGATGAGCAGGGATAACTCGATCTTCTTCAAATCCTTGTATGGTGGGACTCCCAAAATTGTAATTGGAAATGAAGCTCAAGTTGGAGATCTAGGTGATCCATGTTGCACATTTTTTGTCAAAGTTCCAAGGAATCAAATATTCCAATTTATTTTTTCAAAGGATGAGATCATCAACCATCAATTCATTCAATCTTTGTAAATCCATTCTGCAAATTTACAATGTAAATGATGATAGCAAGACTGTATATGTATGTAACAACCTAGGTAAGCCTATTATTTTTGGTAAGAGTTTCATCCTAGGAGGTTTTTCATCTCACTGATTCATTTGTGTTTCAAACATAGATGGTTGGTAGAGTTTTTCCCTCTAACCTCACCCCAACACTAAGGTGGAATTCTTCGTGAAAGTCTTAGGTGAGTTCTATAGTTTTAGTCGAGTCTTATGTAAAAGTGGTTTGGGAATAATTTAGGCTAATTGGCTAAATTATTTTATTACAAATCACTTGGTTTACTAGATCATATTGTGTCGCAGAATTGGGTAAATTATTTGACTACCGAATGGGTGTTCCCCCTTTGAGAGTTGAATTGTAATTATTTTATGTAAAAAGGATTTTAGTGCATGGTCCCTCATACTTAGACCCCATGGCAAAAATATTAGAAGGTGAAAAAATTATTAATCCCCTCAAGTGTCAATTAATTAAATTTTTTGATTAAAATAAATTAAAATCCTAAGTCATAAAGTTAATTAGTTGGTGTCAAAATAAATGCTTAGAGAAATTGAATTCTTCAAGTGGAAAAATTCGTGAGTATCAAATAAATTAATTTTTGGAGGTCCCCCACAAGTGGAATATTGGAAATTTCAAGAAACTTTGGACCCTTGGACCTTGGTAGTTAAGTGAAAGTCAATTTTTTGAAGAAATTAGCTCAAAATAATTAATTTTGAGCTAATAAAAAATGGGTTAAATGAAAAATTCGAAAATTTCTCAAAAATAAATATTTTAAACGGTGAAGGTTAAAAGATGATCGAATATTTTTTGACGGCTGAAATTATTTTGATGAAGATCAAGCCAACTAGCCGTTATTTTTCCGCTTGGAGGATTTATCAATAAATTAGAAGTCATTTGTGTCTCAAGCCATCAGATGTTTGGCTAAGAAAATTCTGCAGAAAAGCTGATGTAATACTACTGTCCCGCTGGGAACATTTTTTTAATCATAATAAAGACTTTGGGGTGCAATTCATGGTGTTTATTATCTACTGATTTGTGGTACGTATTGGGTACGGGCATTCTTGTATTGTGCTTAAAATTTTAAAAGTTTACTTATTTATTAAATAGTGATAAGAACATTCTATGGGTAGATTTTGGATCTATCTTAGGTGATTTGATTCGCCATATGTCTAACAAGCTTGCTTGAAGAAAATACATAGTGTTTGGACTTTGTAGGTTTCCCGATCCTTGGGCTCCAAGTTCATAAATTGTGGACGTAGTTTGACCTTGTTTGGACTTCAAATATTTTTATGGTTTATCTAACTTCGCTAAGGTTGTAGCTTGCATTTATTTTCCAAGGTACACTTAGCCATTTATCAAAAAATTTCTAAAAAAATTATTTCTCAAATTTCTTTTTAAAAGCATTGTATATTTGTACATTTATAAATAAATTTGTATAATATATTTTGTAAATTATTTTTTCTAACTGGGGTTTTGGGGTTTTGAGATTTTTTTTATATATTGGGGTTTTGGGTATTTGTAAATTCATTTGTGTAGGTGAAATCAAGTGAGAAGAGTTGGATTAGAGCTAGATCTAGGCCCTTGAGGGTAAGATCTAGTCTCCAAAATTTTTGCAGGGCCAACTATTAGAGAAAATCTGAAGTAAATTGCAGATCATAAGAAAATTATTTTTTTGGAGCAAGGGTTCAAATTTTTAGGGCTCCCAAGCTCGAATCTACCCTCTCCAGGGCTAGCGTCATCCTCTCCTAGCCCTGCGTCAGCATTTGTGGCCCCAACGTCATCTTTTTTAGCCCCCGAGAGGCAAGCCACAAGCCCTAAAGGGCCTCGGCCTCCTCCCTTTGCCTTGCATTAAGGGTTTAAGGCCTTTTTAGGCCCGGTCGTAAGCCCAGAGGGCCTCAACCCCCCTCCTTTACCCTAGACAGTAGTCTTTTAGGCTTGCGATGGGCTTTTCAAGCCCTCTCCTTGCTAGCGTCTCCCTCCTTCTTCCCTCAGCCTTCTCTTTGAGCCTCCTTCTCCTTTTATCCCCTGCGTTGCCTGTTTTGGCTTTCATCCCTAGCCGCTAGGCCTTCTAGCCCAACACTAGCCCTCGTTGGCCCTAATTTTCTTTCTGCTCGTCTCTGAATTTTTTGGACTGAATACTTGGTGTGTTTTGCAGAGAAAATTGGCTCAAATCTTGTATTTTCAGGTGGCATAATCATTGGAGAAATTTTGGCATTTTGGGCAAGTGTGCTACAAGGCCTTGGGCCTAGGGTTTGCTCTCTAAACCCTCACTTTGTCACTGTTTTGCTTCAGCTGTCATATTCATTTTATAACAGTGAATTAAAATCCCTAAAATCATATCTAAGTGGTCTAAACACCTTAATAATCTCATGGTAAAATTTTGCTAGTGTTTTGGCTACTTGGGTATTGAATATCTAGCTTGGATCTAATCATTTGTTTGCTGGAATATCTCTGCATAATCACTAGATCAGATCTGATATAAATATGAAAAGAACACTCCAAGGGGTATAAAACAATGTTGTAGTTATTGTTATCGGGATATTATCGGCAAGGGAAAAAATCAGGAAAAAATCGTAAAAATCGGGAAAAAATCGTAAAATACAAAAATATTCATTTTCTTCAATTTTTTTAATATCTAAAGCATCTACAACATAAAATAAATATATTGACACATAAATATGATAAAAGAACTAATATATAAGATGTGTAATATCATTTCTAGTGCTACATCACACATAACAGTGAATCATGTCTTGAATAGTAAGTCCTGACTCTTGAGTCTCAACTTAGCCTCAAAATATCAACAAAAAATATAAAATGTATCTCATATCATGAGTCATAATGTCATATACAATGAAATGAACCAAATAACTAAAGTTTAATACTACTGATTTCCTTTGCCCCTCTTGCGAGAAAATGCAATAGCTTTCCCTTTCCCTCTAGATGTAAGATGCTGGTGGAGTTGGTAGTGGACTCTGCTGTGCTCTAGACGTTGAAGAATTAGGAGCTATAGGAGGTAGACCACATCCTCTACTGGTGGCAGGGGTAGCCCGGGAAGGTGGTATCACCTCCTCCTCTTGTTGCTCCTCCTCCTTCTCCTCCCCCTTTATGCTTTCCACTACCTCCTGCTCTAACCAATCATCAACAGATTCCATGAGAGGCCTCTCGGACTCAACCCTCCATGCAGTAGTGGTGTCAGTCCCATCCAATGAGATGGCCTCCATATCAGTTATCCTCTTAAGTTGCCTCACCCACAATCGAAGATTGTAGTAGACGTAGATCATGTCATTAAGTCGCTGGGACTCCAACCTATACAAAGATCATGTAGTAATAATTATAAAAAAATATTGTTTAATGAATTCAAAATTTTATTTGGAAATTTGCAATATTTTAAGTTTTAAGTTTAACCTGTTGCGCTTCTTGTTGTTTATTTTTTCAAATACACTCCAGTTGCACTCGCATCCTGAGGAGCTACATGTTTAGCTGAGGATTCGAATGGCAAGCTTTTGCAGAAGGGGTACTCTGGCACCATACATTCTCCACCATGCATTTACAACAAAATTACAAATAAAATTTTAAATAAACATAAGAAAAAAATGAAATTTGAAAGTTGAAGCAAAGTATGAAGTTATGAACTTGAAGAGACAATGAAATTTGAAACAAACTAAAAAATACCTGGCATTTTAGTTGTCCTATTAGTCACAGCCATGTCAAAGCCAAATGTGCCACCTGCCATCCTGTATGTCTCAATTTCTCTAGAGATTTCTGTACGTTCTGTTGGAGATCGCACCATCCTCTGAACACAGGTTAAGAATCCATCCATGATCTTAGTATCAAATACGAACCCACATGGGTAAGAAAATGTGGGGTTCAGGTAAATCCCTGCAACATGAATGAGACGATGGAGTGTGTTGTTCCATCGTTCATCAATCACTTCCCATAGGAGTTGTTTCTATAACCCCTCATCTCCCTTATCATCATAGTAGGCCTGAATGGATTCTTTGGCCCTGTCCATGGCCTCATACAAATAGCCCATTGCGGGCTTCTCACCATTAATTAATTGAAGAACCTTTACCAAAGATTCAGTAACGGTGCACACCTCCTGCACTCCCACCCAGAAGTCTTCCTGGTATGAAACTAATCTGCATATGACCTCTCCCTCTGGTTTGTGGCTCATTGTCAAAGCACACCACTCCTCTGAAAGAAACATTCTCTTCACATCCCACATAGAATTCAAAAGGGATTGAAGAGATATAATATTGGTGGCAAACCGTGTAATGGTAGAGAGCACCAACTCCTTGTTGTTGGTGAGTTTTCTCATCAAGCTAAGCACAGATGTATGATTATATATAAATTTTGTAATGTTTTTTGATGAGTCAACAATATCTTTGACAAAGGAAAATTTTCCTATGTCCCCCAACATCAAATCAATACAATGTGCAGCACAAGGTGTCCAAAATAAAGTAGGTGCCTCTCCATAAGCATCCTGCCAGCAGCAACATAATTTGCAGCACTGTCTGTTATGACTTGGACAACATGTTCTACACTCACCTCCAAAATAAACACATCCAGCGAATCACATAAAGTTTTTGCATTTTTGATATGTGAAGATGCATCAATAGATTTCATAAACATTGTTCCCTTGGGACAACTAACTAAGAAGTTTATAAGGGTTCTCCCCTTTTGGTCGGTCCAACCATCTGACATCACAGTGCATCCTGTTTGTGCCCATGATGCCCTAAACTCCTCCAATTTTTTGGTGCAGTCAACCTTTTCATTTTGAAGAATCTAACCTCTAAAGTCATCATAAGAAGAGATTTTCTATCTTGGGCCAACAGTTGCAATAGTATCAACAACAGGCTGGAAAAATGGATTATTCCTTGCAATACTAAAAGGAATATCACTCCAAAGGAGAAATTTGGCCAACAACTTGTCAGCTTGTTCTTTCTCAGTTTTTTTAAGCATTGAAGTGATAGATGGTTGTGAACCAGGCGTGGTTCTAGGAACAAAAAATGATGAGGCAGCTACCGGGTTGGTTGTAGATATTGATGCTGAAGTAGAACCAGTGCCACTTCCTTGTTCACCTGAGCCTAACACCCTCTTTGCTAGTTGCTTCTTCATTTCTGCTTTGGCCTCTCTATCGTGCTCTAATTCTTCCAATGATCTCATGGCTCTTCGGATGATTTCTGGATTTGTATTTGTGCAAGGCCCTACATCAAATCCAGGGATTTGTGCAAGGTGATACTTCAATCTATAAACCCCCCTTGACATATGATGCCCATAGAACTTGCAACTCAAGTTTATTCTTTCAAACCCTCTATCAGGTTCACCAAATTCCCACAGAGAGTCCAATTTCCTTAGCATGTTTGTAACTTGATTGAACTCTTGACTCTTGAGTTTTAAATTTGTAAGATGAAGTTTGAAGTTTGAACTTTGAAGTTGTATGGTGAACCTATGGAAAAATAAGGATTGCAAATTACAAAAAAATTTAAAAATTACATACATGAGTAACATGACAAAACACATTGAATTTTTGACAATTTAACAAACAAAAACACCATCAAATCAACTTAAAAAATTTGATAAACAATGGGTTATCCAAACCCAACCAAAAACAAAAAAAAAAAAACCGAAACAAAACACATAAATTTGGTGACCATACTGGTTTGTCGGAGAAAATTGATCCTCTCCTCCTCAGCGCTCAATTCACCAGGGTTTTTGAGTCGTTTTTCTCCTCCAATCAACTCCCAATCGACCAAGGTTTTTCTCCTAGGTTACTCCCAATCCACCGCTGCCGTTGTCTGTCGAAATGAATAAAAAAATTCATTTTTTGGTGTTATAAACCCACTGTCCGCCGGCCCGATGATAAAAGTACCATCGAATTGCGATAATTTTGTTTTTATTGTGATTTTTTCCGAAAAAATCGCGAAAAAAAAATATGCATAAAAATTGGGCGATAATATCGTTGATTTATAAAAATCACGATAATCTGATAATATTGCGATAAAATTGCGATTTTCACATCACTGGTATAAAATTGATTGGTGTGGCTTCTAGCATATTATCATAGCTTCTAGATATCTTGGGCATTAATGTTTTGGGCTTGAATCTTCATTTCTAGTGGCTGATATCTCTGCATAAAAGGCATAATCAGATCTGATATTTTCTGAATATAACATCTTAAGAGGGTCAAAAGTTCATCAATTTACATTGGCAAAGTTTTTTTATCAATTGGCAAGTCATTAGGCTACTCATTGGTCATTTTCAGTTTTATATGCTTAATAATTTCTTGGTTGGAAGTGATTTACTTATTGTTGTCCTATACTTCATCATAAGTAGCTCTTTCATGGTTAAATTGGCTCATGGTGGTTTATGTTGTTAAGTTCTAACAATCGCTTGTCTTGTGTTAGATTTGAAAATTTGTTAACTTGGCACTAAAATCACTCAAACATCTAAGCTTTAAATCCTCTAATCTCATTAATGGTTTAAGTTACTTGAGCATTAAGATCTAATTGGCATCTTTGTGTTTGGCATCTAATTGAAGCATTGTTGAGAAATCATTGGATAATTGCTCTAAGTTAAAAATCATAATCTTAAGAAGCTTTGATATCTTTATTGTCTATCTTAAGCATTTGGCATCTTAAGAACATCTCTTAACATTGATCATTGGCATATCTTAAATGGTCTCAAGTAATCATTGTTGAATAAGATATTTGTCCTAAGCATCTTGTGATTTGATCTATTGTGTAATATTGGAACTTGTATCATTAAAAACTTGTTTTGTTTTAAGATTGACTTTCAATTCATTAGTAAGTACTCTTGCTATAAGGTATTAACATTAAGTACTTAAGGAACATAAACAATATCAACTCAAGATCCACCCATTTCATTTGCATAAGCATCCTAGGCTTAGTTTTCACTAATAATTTACCTCCAACCATAAGCTTGGTTGGTATACCTCTAGGGCTAAGTTGCAGGAAACGTTGGAGAAGGGTCTGTTTCCAACCGGAAACAAAATGGAAACGAGGAAACTCGTACCGTATGGCCTAGAAACTTGTTTTGGGCCTTACTGGCTTGTTTCTCGAGGAGGAAACATGGCCAATATGGCCAGAAACGAGTTTCCAGGCTGTACGGCGGAGTTTCCTCTTCTAACTTGACTTTTTCTTGTATTTTTTAAAACAATTTCGCTTGTAATTTTTTATTGGGCGACGAAAATATCTTCTAGATGCTTCTAAATGCCTCTCAAGTTATAAAAAAGAGGATTTTTTTGAGTGGGGCAGCCTAATGTTCAAGCGTATGGCCCTAGTGTTGATATGCAGTTCATGATAAAGGAGAATGTTACTTTTACTTAAATTTTTAACATTACCATGAAATGACTTAGGATGTTTAAGAGTGGTTTTGCCCTCATTGGAATTTCATATGGAGAAAGTAAAATTTTAGATCTCACGCAAAATCTAGCAGACTTTTCTGTTTTTCAGGATTTCAAGATTGGGGGGATTGCAATGTTTCCATTGGATTTTGTCATGTACTAGGGTATGGAACTTGTATTTAATCAAGAGAACCAGGCCCTCTATGTAGGGGAGACTCCCAATAATCAAGAGCACGTAGGGTACCAGGGTATGGAACTTGTATTTTATCAAGAGCACTAAGGTCGTTCAACTATGTAGGAGGAGATTCCCAATCAAGCACGAGACAAGAAATTAGAAATTTCTCGTGGCTGATTTTGGATATTGCTATTTTCATTATGTGATCATTCATGAGCAAATGTGATGTAAATTTAGAGACTTATAGTTTATGCATTGACAATTGACAATTTAATCATAATGTATCATATATGTTTTATGACTACACATATTTCTTAAATGTCCTAATATATATCTATCTATATATATATATATATATTGCGTTTCCCTGTTTCCAAAATTTGGGGGGGGGGGCCACGTTTCGTACCCGTGCTTGTTTCAAAAACTCATACCCGTTTCCCCATTTCATGCAACTTAGCTCTAGGGCCTCCCTTTCTCACCTAGCTTGAGGGATTCAACCTTTTCTAGTGGTTAACACAATGACCTTGCAGTTGTCAGAGCCACAGTCTCTGCAGTGCCGGAGGCACTGGGTGGTTGGAACACAGGGGGAGGTATCGTTAATCAAGCCTCTGCTTGCTTCCCGTTGGCTTCCATCCCACAACCTACTCTAAAGACTGGTCTCAAAACAATTAAGAGGGAGGTTCCATTTAGACTAGGCATATAATTTAAAAGTAACCAAGATCCTTGCATTACACCTAGATCTTAGGATTTGCATAGCATATAGGTTAGTCAATCATTTAAGCAACGATTGTCCATCCGGTTACTTGGTCTTAATTTGTAATAAGTATAATTTGAATCCTTAAGGCATTGGTCTCATTTCCAAATCTATTTACATCCTTAAATCTTGCTAAATTTAACCAAGTAGCTAGGCCACTCAATTGTGTCTCCTGGATAAGTTGGTTCCCAACTTGTCTTTCATCATCTCATTTCCATAGGGACTACCCCCCATAGCTTGTTGTTGGGAGACAACTAGAACGGAGTGGGTGGGGATTAGAGTGACAACCCCTGCCTTGAGTCGTTGTCTCGGTGCCTATACAATCTGAGCGACAACAATCCCCACTCCAATCCACAAATCTGATTCAGATCTACTCACCAATTGATGTTGATGAAGCCCAATGAGATTTTTGGATGAAATCTCCACAATAGTGAGTTGGGGTTTTGTCCAACACACCAAGAAACCCAAGGGTTTTTATCCTAAAGCTCTATGAACCTGAAAACCAAGTTCACCCAAAAAATCTCCTAAGAGAAAATACTCCATATCCAAAATGTCCCCAATGACTTTCCATCCCCCTTTTAAAGACTTGATGGATCTCTCTCCAACCTTTTAGAAGCACTTTTATTTTATTATTTTATTTTCATTCTAGAAGCTTCTCCCTTTTATTTTATTTAAGTGACTCTTTTATTTTATTTTAAGTCACTTTTCTCTTTTTGGCCTTTTTTTCCAATTAAGCACTTTTCCCCTCTTTTATTTAATAAAGTGACTAATTAAAGTCACTTTTAATCTTAGAAAATGATTATTCTGCCTCCATGCTTTCTCCAGCCACTGAAAGTCACTTTTCACCATCCCATCCTATAGATCTCTTCATCTCGGTTCCAACGAGCTATTACATTAAGGTGTTTCTCCAAATAATTTGCTCCAAATAACACCTTTAGCATATATAATTGAAATATGCTTGATAATAACCCCATTTTACGAGAAGCATCGGAACGCAACGAAACCAAGAATGGATTGTGTGAAACTGACCCTGATGATGAAATATAGCAAGCGAACCCCGCCAGACCACATAAAACTCCTCCAAAACCCTTTGGGCCCACTAATAACCTAATCTCACTCTTATGGTCCGGCTGTCACCAACCTTGGAAATCCATCTCAACCGCATCATAAGGGAAACAAAAAAATGGGTATATTACAAATCCTCCACCCCGAGATTGGTTTCCCTCAAGCATTCCACATCTATCAAAAGTAAATGCATTTGTACACCAATATCGGGATCCCATATAAACCATTGTGCCACATCACGCCTCCGTGCCACCCAATCATGTATGGATCCCTTGATAACTAGATCCCAATCAAACCTCTGATTCGTGTTGCCACCAATAAATCCACCTGGATCCCAATGCCATCTTGGCTATCCATCATTAACCATGTCCCGTGGCTCCAACTGTACTTTGTCCTTGGCTAAGAATATCTTCCCAAGAATGGCCCCATCAATAGAATACCAACTCATAATCTCTCACCAATCCATCCCTTGGTACGAATCTTGTGCATAAGTACCCACACAAGAAACAATCCCACCACGTTGATGCTGCACCATTCTGATTCTAACTGGGATCCTCCTAAACTATAGGACCATCACTCAATCTTGGCTAACTTGTAAAAACCATTTGAAAGGCTTTGCACTTTCTTCCCTATACCAAACCTCTTGCCTTCTATGCGGAGGTGGCCTAATAGTACTGCAAGCTCTGTCTATGTACTCTTGAAGAGGGTTGCATTGAGACTCCAAAATATGCTCCCTTGGCTGTCTAGCTAGGGACATTAGTTGTTCCCCAGTGCTAGACAGCCTAGGGAGTATATTTTGGAGTCTTAGAGCAACCCTCTTCAAGAGTACATAAACAGGGCTTGCAGTACTATTAGGCCACCTTTGCATAGTTGGAAGGAGGTTTGGTATGGGGTGTTAATTTTCCATAGGGCTATATTGTTTTTTTCTTTGATAATTGCATTTCTTCATTAACACATTAAGTTCACCCCATAACATCATAACATTATTCAGATATACATCATTATGAAGCAGCATATGCAACTATGTAGAAATAAAAATATCATCATCATCAATGCAGTGGAACATAAAGGAACAATAGAAGAAAAATGTTCACACATAGAGACACCAGGATTGATCGGAGACCACGGCAAAACCCACATGGGAAAACCCTTGCAAATTCTTCTTCTAGATTGTCATCAAATGATTCAGCAAAAGAGAGTACAACGATCCATATTTTGATCTATGAAACTAACCAACAAAAACAATTACAACATCCATGGAATAAACCCAACAAAGATTATACTCAAAATACCGATTCTGAAGTTTGTACTAAACTGTCACTGACTGCAGTCAACTGTCGAACCCTGTGGTCACTGACCGAAATATTCAAGCAACTGAGATTTCATCTTTTAGTTCCCGGCCGCATGGAGGAGTCATCTGAGCGACTATAGTAGCCTAGTCGGACCCTCAAGCTTGGCGAGTGAGCGACTAGGGTTCGATCTGGTTTGTGGCAAGCGAGCGATTGTGTCTGTGAAAACCCTAAATTGCAGTTGCATGCACAGTGAGTTGTCTATGCGACTAGAAGGCTCTAGTCGCATGCATGAGCCTATGTGAGAGCGACTGTGGTCGAGATCCTTCTGTGTTGTGCCTGCGACTGTGGCCCAAAACCCTAGATCTAAAATGTGAGCTTCAGACCCTGCAATTTCACCTCAGAGTGAACCTATTCCTCTGCGGACGAGCTAAAAACCAAGATAGAAGAGTGACTCATGATTGCATCCAAATGAGGTAGAGGTCACTTGTATTTATAGCCTTCCAAGAGGGTCCACTTTGCTTTAGGGTCGACCTTATCAAATATGCACATGTGGGATATTATTCATAAATACACTTTCTGTTATTTGATTTGAGTGATCTTTAGGTTGATCTTGGTCCTCTCGAAAAGAGGAATTCAATGCAACTATTATCCTCATCAGGTGAGTTGTCTAAAGTGGAATTTGACCGCAGTTGCATATTTTTAACACTCCCTCTCAACTAGGGAGAATTCCACTTGCCAATATCTGATCGTCAATCAACATGGTATCCTATCATCATATCCTATCTAGTCTCAAGTAACATCACATATTGTCATAGATCATCTTAATTAATCTCTTGCTTATTCCTGCTTATCTCTTGATTGTCCCTGCTCATATGCTGAACATTCTCGAATCTAAAAGAAGAAGAATTTGTTACTGGAGGGGAGCTTAAGCTACCACCCTCTGTTCATCCGGCTATTACCCGATATCTTTGTCATCGGGCTACTACCCAAAATCTCATCAGTGGGGAGTCAATTCACATAATCATTGAAGAGCATATCATCAAGGAGCACATCTCAACCTGGAAACCAATGACAATGATGAAGGTCCTATTGTACACTCTCACCTCATGTCCATGACAGTGGGGAAGGTCCTACGGGACAGTCTCACCCCATGTCGAATAATAGGATATCCAAATGTTGTAATTTCTAAATTTAACCCGTTAGAAATTCTTCCTGTACTATTTGGTTTATTTCTTCCTACTTGTTTAATTACTTAACAAGTTATTTACCATGTAAATACTGAAAATAAACACAAGTACAGTATCAACATCTACAGATCATCAACTGAAAGAAAACAAGCACACAAGTGACACCGTTATTTTTGGACCAATGTCCCCGGAAAAACCCAATGCGGGAAAACCGGTGTAGCTATTCAGAGGGTTATATTATTATGCAATTTATCTGAGTACATTTGGGTGCCTAAACTGGCTCACCCGACAGAGAAAAATATATGGCAACAATACCTCTATATCCGGAAACAGGTATTCAGAAAACCTGTCCCACGAAACCCTCTCCGGCACAACTGAAGCTCAGTGTTGGCCCTTCTGGCCATTGCGTCAGCCCTAGGATCCTCTACGTCAGCCTTCTGAGGCAGTACGCAGCCTCTGGGAGTCTCTGCGTCACTACCTCTGCCCTCTGCATGAATGACACAGTCTCTCTGGGCTTTGCATAGCCTGGACTGACTGTTGTTCTCACTCTCTCCGCTTCTATGCTAGTCTCCCAGTATTGTCCCTGCCTCTCTTTCTCGTACTCACTTCCCCTCGCTGCTGATCACTGATTCAACTTTGCTTAGCAACCCCGCTCTACCAAATGAATGCCTGATCATTCTGGTGTGTACTCCAATTGACCCTCAAGCCTCCTCTTATACTTTTCTCGTTGGTCCATCAACGGCTGAGATTAAATCTCTAATCAACGGCTAAGATTAGATTTGGCTTGATCCATGACTTTTGGAACATTCTAACCTAGTTTTATATTAATACCCATTAATATTTTATTTTTCCTAAGTTTAGACTTAGGAACTCCATTAAAAATATTAATTATTTTAATATCTCCCAAACTGGTTAGAATCTGCCCAAATCATTTCGGGGTCTTGGAGATCTCATGTGCTTTAGCCTCTCCACCAATTTTCATGTCTAGAGCACATCCGATGCTACCCCAAATAAACACCAAACACATAGGGGAGCTCATTCTCAACTCGGAATCGCACAGGGGAGCAAATCTCAACCCAATCCTATTGCCTGTTGATCTTCCCATCAATGACTCTAAGCACTCATGTGGTAGATGTTGATTTGGGGTAGCATCGGATGCGCTCTAGGCCTCAATTTTGCAGGGAGGTTTGGGCACATGCATTCCAAAGAACCCAAAAACTATTTTGGGAAATTCCACCTAGAGACAATTTTATTAAAATAATTAATATTTTTAATGGAGTTCCTAAGTCTAAACTTAGGAAAATTAAATTATTAATGGGTATTAATCTAATTGTGAGTGAAACTTCTAGAAAAGACGGAGATCAAGTCAAAACGATCTGAGCCTTTGATTAGGAGTTAATCTAGGCCGTTGGTTGTCCAACAAGAAGATATAAGAAGGGGCTTGAGGGTCATTTGGAAACACACCAAGAGAGATGAAGAAATCGATTTTTTGAAGTGAGAAGTTCTCAGGAGGAAAATTCGATTGAGGAGATTTCTTGCAACAAAGGGGTAGGGATAGCTTCTAGAGAGAGAGTGATTTTCTTAGCTAGAGAATCATCAACAGAGAGACGCAGAGAGTAATCTAGCAGTGGTAGCACTGAGCCAGAGGGGCTAACGCAGAGCCATGCAAAGGCAGCGTAGAAGCCAGTGAGGAGTTCAAAATTTGCAGAAGGAATTCAAGTTTCAGAAGCCGGGGGCCAAGGTGTGAGACCAAGAGGAAGAAATCGAATCTCCTGAGCAACAAATCGACCAGCCAGTGGAGTGACGCAGTCCCCAGAGAGCTTGACGTTGGGGTGACGTAGATACTGCACAGAGGCAGCTAGAAAAGCCGGGGGTAATCAATTAGGGGCTGGATCAGCCAGGATATCTAGTGATAGTGTGAGGTAACCTCACAATTCTTTCTACCATTATTTCTCTCTGTAATTGAATAACCCTGTGAGGTATTCAGAGATGTATTCATAATTTGCTACTGCTTAATAATAAGAAAACCCTTAAAGCTGTTGCACCAATTTTCTTGTATTGGATTTTTTCGGGGACATTTGTCCAAAAATAACGGTGTCCTGTGTGTTTGTAATTCCTTGCTCAAGTTCTATATTTCCAAATCATATTTAATTTGGTGTAGGCTGCTTCAATAATTTACTTCAATATTTCAAGAAGAAATCTAAAATAAGTTTGTTATGTAATTTACGATCTAGGTGAAGTAGATTTAGTTGGTTGCAGTAGGATTCCAGAGATTGTTAGATCTAGGAAATTTCACAGTAGAACACCTGCATCATAATCGACTTGGGTTGTACACTCCAAGTACACTCTCAACCCGTTGGCCAAACGGGGAGAGTCATTCCCAACAAACCTTGCTTTTGGGTATGATGCCAACTGGGGTATACTCTACATAGACTGGATAAGGGATCAACATCTCCGACCCTATGAAGATAGGGGAGCATCATCTCCAACCCTATGGGTAACAGATAGGGGTGATACCCTATTTTCCAGAGTTCCCTCAACCCCAGAAGTCCTCTATCTCAATTCCACACCCTAGGAGCTCAAACAAGGGAGGAAGAGTTGGCTTAGTGTCCTCGATCAACGTTGCTCTCATCATACTTATATATGGTATTAGCTTGATTATCATGTAGCAATAAAAGTTGTCTCTTGTTCATATAGGGTATCAAATCAAATATCATGTTAGAACATAAATAATTATATAAATCACAAAATGATACCTTATTCATCCTCCTTCTCAAGGAGGTTCCAACCACAAGCCTAAGCTTGTCTCGTACAACTGCATTGTCTCAATATATGAAAGTATCTCGGTCCCAACTATATATGGGATTCTCTGCCAATCGGATCCCACTCTTTGTCATCGCAATGTATCCATATCATATCTAGATCCTGCCTCATAGCTAGCTATGCTAGCAACATCATACTCAACCACGGTCGTGCTATGGACCTCTCATCCAGGATATCATGGAAGATCTCATATTAAGGTAGCATCCAAATGTGCTCATCAATAACAATCCCAAACATCATCAATACATTCATGTAGCCACATATTGTAGGATGAATATCTCAGACCAAAATTTATCATCTCATGCAAGTATTTCGAAGGATGCTTGGTAGCAACTCAATCACGAATTCTTCCAAATTTTATGCACATCATATATATATATATATATATATATATATATATATGGACGGATGTTCAAAAACAGAACATCAATGCTTCATTCAACTGTCGGTTTCCAAGTTGAATTCAACAAGATTTATTCACAACATCTTCAAATTCAATTGGAGTTTCTAAGGATTTGCATTTCCACTTTCCAATACTACTTCACAATATAGATTATCTTTTATCAACTTCAGAAACCGATTCATCATGCCATGATTCATCATGCCATGATTCATCATTTCAAGCTTCAAAAGCCATCTCCTTCTTACTTATATCATCAGAGGCATATTACCTGTCAATAGTAAACCATCAGTATATAAAACCAAAACCAAAATCAAAATCATACCTTGGAACACTTCTGAAGTAGAGGTTTGGATCAAAACATCATCCCGGCTTCACTAGATAACTGTCAATGTGGACATATCTAGATCGAGGAGCTTGCTTTATGCAATGCTCACTGCAGCCATAATACTTTACCAAACCAACATGCTCAGCATCACTTAAATCAATATTGTACAATCAAATCAACAATGTCACCTTATCGAAGTTTAGATGTCAAATTAGAACCAATATCAAAGTCATCAATATTACAATATCAATTCTTTAGACAAGGTGATAGGTGGAGCTTTCATCAAATCATGACATCATCTATTGTCATGCCAACAAGTTGTCATTTATCGCGTAATATCAATCCAAGCTTCATCAAGTCATTTTCATGATCATAACAAGTCTTTTCTATCACTAGATGCAAATGCATACACCAAGGATAAGACATGTAGGTTCCATCATACTGAATCACAACTATCTATACTTCAACCATTGTGCTAAGAACAAGGAGGGCAATACAAAACCATTATCAAATACTAATATAAATCATTGAAAGTCACTATGCCCACATAGCATTGTCATCGAGGCAAATCATCAATTGTCAAGTCAAATCATGAGTCATCAGGTCAAATCCCAGATTTGCTATCATAGTGAGATCTATAGTCCAAGACATATCTCAATCATCGAGTCAAGGTTCCAAGTCGTTATTAGGCATCATACAATTCATCTATATCAATTAGCCAAATCATGTCAAACCCTTGTAGCACAAACTTTAATCACAATGACATATCTATATGCATATCCCGGTGATCTGCAAACACAAGTTCCGTTTTCATGTTCATATTATAGTAATCATTCAAACTTTCTATTGTAGTTGCTGCAACACCCTCCAAAATTTTGGCTTACACTCAATTTCAGAGCCTTCCTTGGTCTTGTACATTGTTGTCGCAAACATTAAAGCTTATCTCATGAGCTTTCTTGTAGTGTTTTGTTCCCTTTTGCATGTTGGGTTAACTGTCGTCTTTTGGCATGTTTGGCTGTCGTGCAATGTTTGTAAGCCTATTCTGATGGTTTCAAAGGCTTGTCTTTGTGTATATGAGTTGTTTTAACTATGTAAACATTTTTGTTGCACCCATAGACAAAGTCCTAAGCACTGTCACACAAGTGTCATCACAGTCGTCCCAAAGTCTATCTTAAGTGTCACTCTTGTCATATCTTGTTGTAAAACAGTCACACAGAGGGAAATGCTTTGTTCATGTTTTTGGATGATCTGTGTTGTCATGTTGTCAAAGTATGCTAAGTGTGTGATCACAGGCAAGGTTCATCTCAGTTCATTACCTATCCCACACAGGCATTTTCAGAAAACTTCTAGGCCAAGCAACTTAGCTTCACCAGGCCCCTTCTGAACTACACACTGCGCAGTCTCAGCCCTCTAAGCTATGACCTTGCTGCTTGGCATCGAGCAATTCCTATCTCCCAAGATTGCTACACTGCGCAGTTCCTATGCCCAAGACCAGGCCCAAAATTGTGCAGTTATGTCCTCTAGCCCGACTTAAACTACGCACTTCGCATCCTCAAGCATCAATCTCATCCCCTGAGTCCTTCAATTGCGCAGTAGCCCAGCCTCCCTTGACTCCCAGAACTACGCAGTTGGCGCTCCTAATGTCCATTCCCTCAGCCTGTCCCCACTAACCCTAGAAACTGTGCAATTTTGTCCTTCAGGCTTGCCTGAACCGCGCACTGCGCAATCTCAGAGCTCAAGTTTTTCCCCCTGGTTGCTGGAACTGCCATTGTGCAGTCACTAAGTCCCTCTTCCCAGCCTATCACTTGTTCCGGGCTCAGTTAGTGGATCAAAATGCATCATCTTAGACTAGGGGGTTTTCGGATTGATGTCGTCTTGTCATGAGTGAATTGTAGGAATAGGTACCCTATCATGCCATGACAAGATGATGGAGAAGGAGAAGGAGGGAAGCATGCCTAAAGACTCTCTCGTAGCCGAACTTACAAGTTGATTAGTCAAGAGAAAGAAAAGGGACACTAGTTTGCGACTACTATCCAAGACTGAAGATCATTCAAGGTTCTGCATCACCAAGTGATGCGGAGGTGAAGAAAAAATCAAATTCCAGAAGACATCCAACACTTAGCAACAACAGTGACTTGACATTGCCACATCACCAAACAGTCCATGTCAGCAGTGTTGTGTCATGTCATGTCATGAGTGGTCATAGGCCACATCACTATTGTGGATCATGCATATTGTACTCAAAATGTATTGTAAAGTGGAAGCCCAAATGACACACATGACAAGAGGTGACAAGAGTCATGTAAGTTGAAAAGTCATAGGAAGTCAAACAGTCATGAGGGTAGTCAAAGAGTCACCCTTGGTTATATATACTCCCTCATTGTATGAGCAAGGGACTTTTTACCTTGGCTCCTCCTGTAAGGCATTAGAGAGATAAGAAAGTTTTTTGAGAAGCAAGGAGTGGCTCCAATGCTCCACTATTGGAGCTAGTCATGTACATTGTAAACATGTGTCTTGGAACTTTTACTTAATAACAGAAGCCTTCAATGTTGATTTTTGGTAGCAACGGGTGTGCTCTAAGTCTCTAATTTTTTAGGGAGGCTTGGGCACATGTATTCCAAAGGACCCAGAAAGTGTTTTGGGAAATTCCACCCGAAATAATTAATTATTTTTAATGGGACCCTAAGTCTAAACTCAGGAAATTAAAATAATTAATGGATATTAATCTAACTGTGGGTGTAACTTCTAAAAGAAGACGAGGATCAAGCAGAAATGATCTTAGCCATTGATTAGCTTCTAATTTGGGCCTTTGAATGTCAACGGGAAGATTATTTAAGGAGGCTTGAGGGTCATTTGGAACACACATAGAGAGTTGATCAGTCAGATCGAATTGCTGAAGCTAGAGGAAACACAATGATTTGTAGTGATCACGCAGAGAGGGGCAAAGGGAATTTTGGTTGGGGGAACTTCTTCGGAGCCAAGAATATTCAACAGAGAGGCAAAGAGACACACAAAAGAGGCAACGAAGAGGCCAAAGACGATGACGCAGAGCTAGGAAGGGCTCACATAGGACCCACGCAAAGCAGCGCAGAAGCCTTCACATAGAACTCTGAATTTGCTGAGGAGGCTGACGTTTATGAGCCGAGAGGGCTGGAATCAGCTTCAAAAGGCAAATCGATTCCCAACCGAGGTGACGCAGTGCCTTAGAGGTTAACGCAGGCCGACGCAGAAGTAGCCTGGGAACTCGTTGGTTCAACTGCCGGACCAGCCGGGACTTGTTGTGTAGAGTGAGGTAATCTCACTAATTTCTTCCGTCGAGTGATATTCTTTGTACTGGATTTCCAACAAGGCATCCAAAGATTGTATTCAGAAATAACTTCAGCTTAGTAATAAAAACCCTCAAACCTATTGCACTGGTTTTCCCGCATTGGGTTTTTCCAGGGACGTTTATTCAAAAACAACTGTCTCATTTGTGTTGTATCTTTCTCTATTGTTCAGTTTCTTGTTTCGACATATTATTCTAATGGTATAGGCTGCAGTATATGTATTTCGTTGTTTGTCGTAGGAAACTGCAAATAACTTGTTCATGTAAATCTAGCAAGTAAGAGAAATATCATCAGTTGTTGTAGTAGGGATTCCGGTTTAGGACTTTTCACATGGTATTAGAGCAGTGCAGGTGAAGCAAGAAGAACAGTGCTAGAGAACCCAACATTGAGCAGAAAAGGAGATCGAAATAGTTGCAGGAGGCAGCAGTTCAAATCCCTAGATGGGTTTGCGCAGTCCAAGCCAGGAGGGCTGAATTTTTGAGGCAATCTCTCTCTAAGTGAGTCGACAGAGAGGAAGGGCTTCTAGATTGAAATTATCCCCTGGCGGAGGGAGCAACGTTGAGGCTCAGCGTGAGGAAGAGCTAGTGGGACGCAGTTTTTCTACAGGCCATTTTGCTAGGCAGAAAGACGTTAGAAGGGAGAAGAGAAGCATGGTGAGGGAATTTTTCCTCAGTAGACTTCCCGCCAAGAAGTCCGTTTTCTTATTGGCTAAGCAACAATAGTAAGAAGCAGAGAGGAGAAATTCGACATTTTCGTGGTAGAGATGGCAACGAGATCAGGATAGGTTGGATGGAGCATTAAACTACGCCATTTGGAAGGCGAGGATGACATTCTCTCAAGACCTATGTTGACAGTGTGGTGGTTGTGCCTGAAGATCAAGATCCGTTGAAGAAGTACTAAAGCAGAAATGGCGAAGGCCAAGAGGATGACCCTGGATGGAGTAAAGGATCATGTAGTCTGTCACATCGCTAGCAGAGGGACTTCTAAGGAGATGTGGGAATTCCTTGGCAACGCTATATCAAGGATCTTCCGAGTAGCGGAAGATGTACTTAGAGCAGAAATTGAGATCTGCACAAATGCAGAAAGGGGAGCGCATAGATCCGTTCCTCACGAAGCTTCAAGAGACCCAGGACGAGTTAGTAGTTGTGGGGTCTACACCTCAAGGGTCTAAATTTGTTAGACTGGTCCTCAATTTAGTCTCAGATGAGTGGCAAGTCTTTGTCTAGTTTATCTTGGGCAGGGTGACTTTGCCAAATTGGGATGCGATGTGGGTAGCTCTTAAGCAAGAGGAGCTGAGGAGAGACTTAGTCAAGTGTAAGCTTGACGGAAGCAACAACAGTGGATCGAAGCCCAAGGAGGAGGAAGAAAATGCAACCCTTGCATCCAAGGGGCAGTAGGAGCAGCGGAGGCGGAAGAAGGACGTCTCGAAGATCAAATGCTTCAGGTGTGGTGAGATGGGTCACTACGCAACATAGTGTCCTCTCAGGAAGAAGGATAAAGATGAGAAGCATGATCCGAAGGTTGCACCCATGAAGATCGAGGAGGAGGAGTTCGCCATGATAGTTGATATACCTCCACGAGGGAGGTGAGCTGATTTGGAGTTGTAGTTCGAAAGACCTACAGATGGGCAAGATCCTTGAGGAGCCCACCTCTCAGATCAATTCCTTGCTACAGGAGCCTAGATCAGAAGTAGCAGGATGGATCAGTGTTAGATGGTGCAGAGTAGTGTTGGAGCAGCAGATGTAGTGGCTGGAACGCCAAGTCTGAGCAGCTTAGTGCAGAGTTGTAGCAGTGTAGGGAGGCATAGTGCAGTAGCAGCAACAACACAGTGGCTTCAAAGGGATAACGTAGGACTAGCAACAGTCAGATCTTCAACATCAATATGCATCTATGCTAAACACTTGTTCAGTAATTTGGGATGTTTTTTCATTGTTGATGCAGTAGCAGCGACACTTTGCAGTGCAGTGGCAGTTGGCAGTGGCAGTGCCAGCAATAGTACGGATGCATAAACTCAGAGGGCGCTGTAGTACAGATGCAGTGTTGACAGTGGCAGTGTCAGCAGCGGTACAGTTGCAGTGGTTGGTGGACAGCATGTTAGACATCAGCAGCACAGAGGACGATGTTATGAAGTCAGGGTGATGCTTTAGTGGAAGGCATTGCTAGAGCACATTCCTCGCTAAGAGGGAGTGTTGATTTTTTGTAGCATCGGATGTGCTCTAAGTCTCAAATTTTGCAGGGAGACTTGGGAACAAGTATTCCAAAGAACCTAGAAAGTGTTTTGGGAAATTCCACCCGGAGGTAGTTTTATTAAAATAATTAATTATTTTTAATGGGTGCCTAAGTCTAAACTTAGGAAATTAAAATAATTAATGGGTATTAATCTAACTATGGGCGTAACTTCTTGAAGAAGACGAGGATCAAGCAGAAATGATCTTAGCCATTGATTAGCTTCTAATCTGGGTCGTTGAATGTCAACAAGAAGATTATTTAAGGAGGCTTGAGGGTCATTTGGAATGCACACAAAGAGTTGATCAGTCAAATCGAATTGTTGAAGCTAGAGGCAGCGTAATGATTTGTAGTGATCACGCAGAGACGGGCAAAGCGAGTTTTGGCTGGAGGATCTTCTTTGGAGTCAAGAATACTCAGCAGAGAGGCAGAGAGACACACAAAAGAGGCAGCACAAAGACCATAGAGGGTGACGCAAACCCAGGAAGGGTTCACGCTGGCCCCACACAGAGTAGTGCAAAAGCCTTCACGCAGAAGTCTGAATTTGTTGAGGAGGTTGACGTTTTTGAGCCGGAAGGGTTGGAATCAGCTCTAGAAGGCAAATCGATTCTCAGCAAAGGTGACGCAGTGCCTTAGAGGCTGACGCGAGCCCACGTAAGGGTAGCGCAGAAGTCGCCGAGGGACTCGTTGGTTTAGCTACCGGACCATCCAGGACTTGCTGTATAGAGTGAGGTAACCTCACTACTTTCTTCTGTCGAGTAATATTCTTTGTATTGGATTGCCAGCAGGGCATCCAGAGATTGCGTTCAAAAATAACTTCAGCTTAATATTAAAAACCCTCATTTTTGCTGCACTGGTTTTCCCGCATTGGGTTTGTCCGGGGACGTTTGTCCAAAAACCACTGTGTCATTTGTGTTGTATCTTTCTGTATTGTTCAATTTATTTGTTTCAGCATATTATTTTAATGGTGTAGGCTGCAGTGTATGTATTTCAATGTTTGTCATAGGAAACGGCAAATAACTTGTTCATGTAAATCTAACAAGTAGGAGAAATATAATTAGTTGTTGCAGTAGGGATTCCGGTTTAGGAATTTTCACATTCAAGGCCAGCATGTTCCTCATGCATGGACTATGAATGGTTATAAGACTATTCTGTGTATGTTTGTATTTCATGTTTGCTTTCACATGTGCTAAGATAGTTGAACTATTTCGATTATTTCTATACTTATTTTATTGAGAACGTGTTGTAATGGTTATTATTGTTGTCCCATCCTTGTGGACTATTCCGCGGGATATTAGACCATATCTTTCCTCATTTATTGGTTGTAACGACTGTCGCATCTGTTGTGGACTACTTCGTTGGATGTTAGACGGACCCTTTTGGTTCATGTGTGTCTCTTCTTGGGTGGTACTACTACCTCTCACTTAGAGGATCACCTTTCTCCCCTCTCTGACATAGAAGAACCTTGACACAGTTGCAACTAAACACTCACCAGCCATACCTTTTGCTTTTTGAAGACACCATTGCATCCCTCTCTCTTGCTGACAGTTAGAGTGGAGGCAAATCTTTAAAAATTCGGCAACTGGGCCTTTATACCAGATGGGACTCCTACACCAAACGGTATGAGGTCTAATTGGGACTTCACATCAGGGAGCTCCCTTGAATGTTGGTGGGTCCAGCACCATCAACATTTCTGGCGCTACGAGGGAAGCCAGTGTTTTATGGCTAATAACCCCACCAACCCCAATATCTCATCCTTTGGTCAAGGCAGAAACATTCATTGCACCTCCCCTACTCATGTTTTTGAAGTTGGTGACTCTTCTCAGCCCAAGCCTGAACAGACTTGTGAAATCCCATACGATCAGATTCGGGCCATCCATCCTATAACCGTCAGTTCACAAAATTTGTTGGATTGATCCTGAGAGTAATCAGTCTTCCATATTCTCCAAAGAAGAATAAGACCACCCCCACAGGGATAGTGGTTTCTACTCTTGAAGACGTGGTCCTTGCCACTCTTGAAGAATTACTAGACTCTGTGGAAAAGGAAGAAGAGCCTCCACTCTTTCACAGTGGTGACGAAGATAACATTGTACTCTCAGACACAACTTTCTGCGGGTCAGGCGGAGAAGAGGAAAAGGAAGAAGAGCCATCATATTCTGACAAAGAAGAGGAGGAGAGCGAAGAAGAAGACATGGCAGACCAAGATTTGGATTGGATGACTTAGGGCCCACTTGCACTTCTGGGTGTTTTACACAAGATGCCAAAGCATGCAGAGAAGCTCTTAACGAAGTATGACCCTGATAAAACAATGAAGGCTGAAGACCATCTGGACAACATATACCTGCATTTGCAAACACTTGAGGTACGTCACGATGATGTTGGATGTAGACCTTTTCCATGCCCCTTTGATGATAGAGTATCTGTATGGTATCACATCCTTCCCCCGAACTCCATCCAGAATTGGAGGGGATTCAAGAAAATCTTCCTTGAAAAATTTGTTGATGATAAGACCCCCGTCATGTTATTGAAAGATCTAGGTAATCTTATGATGGAGAAAAAGGAGAAAGTGAAGGATTTTAATCAGAGGTTCAACCGCATCTTGAATAAATTTTCAGAAAACACGAAACCTCATGACTCCATCACAATAGATTACTACACTTCCGTCTTGCCGAAAAGCATTGCACAATTTGTGAAGCAAACTGCGAAACAAACACTAAGGGAAAATCATGTAGAGGCTATCGCTGTTGAGAAGGACTTGTGCGCAATTAGAGTCATCTCGGATGATGAACCAACAAAATACTCCAAAGACACAGGTAAAAGATCTAAGGCCTTTGTGAACAAGGGCAAAGAGAAAGAACCATCTGACCTTGAAAGCTTGACCCGTCTTGTCAAGACTCTATCAAACGAGATGGCAGACCTCAAATAGAGGTCAAGCAAGACCACTGTGAGCAGCAAGCCTCCCGGATTCAACCTGTTCAGACTGACTGCAACCTCTGGTAGTAGTAGCAACCAATCGGCAAAGTTTGCGCAGAGCTCCAATGTTGTATTGAACATCGAACACTTGGGCACAGATCAATATTGTTCGTATCATCAAGAACGTCATTTTGAGAAAACGTGCCCACAATGGAATCAAGCCATGAGCATGCTTTCTACGCATCTGGTTGATGCGGTAATGGTCGAGGAGTAGACTGAGCCTTTAGAAGAAAAGGAAGAAGCTACTGCAGCGGATGAAACTCCAAGTGTTGGGCATGCCGTAAACATGTTCAATTGTATACTCACAGCCCAAAAGAGTACTGTCGATAAGTAGCCTCTGAGTGATGGTCCAACCTAGAAGCAGACCAACTGGTACAACCTGAGAAGCCAAGGGCCAACCACTACAGTCGAGTTGCCGAAGCAAAAGCTTAAAGAAAATTTGTTGAGGAAAAACAGTCCACCAGTCAACTCTGCGTAGAACACTCAGAGCATGTCTGGGAAAGCAGTCTCAATGAAAAGTGCTTTCGCAAGTAGTAAGGACAAAACCATCTCTCCGGAAGCCGCAGACCAAGTTACATCCCCAAAGACTTCTGCCATTCTTCCCATTGTCGACTACAACGTAGTTGATGACATGAAGAAGGTTCGTGCGAACATTTCAATGTTTGAGTTAACAAAGATCATGAGCTAGCGGTAATGTCGCCTCTTCAGACAAGGGATCTAGTAAGTCTTCTGGTTCTCTCGAATCTGTACTTAACGCATTAACAATGGATGCAAACACTCTCTACCCACCTTTCTTGTTAACTTTCAAAATCTTTAATTTCAATGTACACAATTGCTTGGTTGATTCTGGTGCATCGGTGAACGTAATGCCATTATCTGTTGCCAAGAAAATCAACGCAAAATGGGACAAAACAGATGCACAGATTATTCAGCTGGACAGAACTCATGTCCATGCAATTGGTGAACTCAAAGATGTCATCATCCGCTTATCATCCGATGGATGAGTCCACTAATGTATCAACATAGTGATTGTGGACATTTCGAAAGCATATGGAGTGTTAGAGAATTTAGGCTTCCTGGTGTTCATCTTCCTTATGTCCAAGGGACCACGGATAGGATTGCGAGGGTTCTTAAGAAGCATAATGTCCCTGCAACCTTTAGACCTCTTAACACCTTTCGTAAGTCCCTCAAATCTGTGAAGGATCCTATCGACCCCAAGGACATGAAAGGGGTTTATATTATTCCTTGTTCTTGTGGGACCCCTTATATCGGTGAGACTGGTCGCTCCATTAACCAAAGGATTAGTGAGCACGCAGCTGACCTCAAGCATATGAGAACCAAGTCTTCCGCTTTAGCAGAGCATGTGGAGAAAACCAATCATCATGTCTGCATTGAAGAAGCTAGTGTGATTGCTAGAGTGTTGCAATTCCATCATCGGAAATTTAGGGAAGCCCTTGAGATTGAAAAAAGGCCGAACAATCTCAATAGAGAGGATGGCTGGAAGATCAGTAGTTGCTGGGTCCCAGCCCTCTCCTCCTAGTCGCTTTCTCCCTTTATTATTATTATTATTATTTTGTTTTATTTTTTTTCTTCGAATTCTTGATTTCTCTAATATTTAAACCCTTTGACTTTTAAACTAATATTAATATTTTTATTTGATTTGATTTGTTTTGATTTATTTATTTATTATTATTATTATTATTATTATTTGTTTTTATTTATTATTATTATTATTATTATTATTATTTCTTTCTTTCTTTTTTAATTAATTAATTAATTAATTTTTATTTTTAGTTATTTTTTATTTTTATTTTTTATTTTTTATTTTTTTATATATATATTTATTTATTTATTTTTTTACCCTTAATCATCTATATTGTAATCTCTCTAATATTTTTATAGGGATACTCTTTGACTTCAAATATGATACTAATCTATTTATTTTAATATAGGTCCTCTAGCTTTTATTTTAAAATAGAAATAGCTATTTTTAGATTATTCTATTTTTAACTTATTCAACTAACTAATATTTATAAACATCTTTGATAACTAATTAATTTATTCATTTATTTTCTTAATTTAAGTTTTAAATGTCCCTTAACTTATATTTTATTTAAAATATAATTAACTTATATTTAATTAAAATATAATCAACTATTCTCTATGACTTGATTTATTTTAGAATTATAATATATTAACTCGCTTATTCCAACATATATTTGCAATTATAAAAATGGTCCATTTATTAAGAAATTAATAATTGAACTTTCTTAATTAAATAAATTATGCCCTTCATGGTCTAACTAGCCGTTCCCTGGTCAATCTAGCTGTTATCATTTTAACCGTTACCTGATCTGGAAATTTGGTCATTGGACATTCTGCCCGATCTATTTATAATGCATAGCAAGATCTGCTCATTCAACTTGTCTTGACGATGAACCACACTGGTTGGTTCGAAACGCGTCGGCAAAAATATTTCTATGTGATTTTCGCCGAAGATTCTTCTCAAAATATGGAGTGTTGTTGAGCGGAGACTGGTCCAACAAGCTACAAGGGTATTTTGCCACGGAATGGTCACATCTATGGCTTTTGTATAAGGGCATAAATAATTAGATCCGGGTGGATTTAGAAAGATATATGAAACACATTGTCACTCCCTTGAACCGACATAATGAACCAATGGCTTTCGCAGAACTAATTTTTGACAATTTTGTTAAGTTATGGTATGTTCTATGCTTATAACAGTTTACTTCTTTTCTTATTATATTCCACAAATTAGCAATCACATATACATAAAGTAAAGTGCAAATAGAACATTAAACGATCGACAGAAAACAAGCCAAGACAAGAGACACAAGATGTGGCGGCTAGCCAGGGACAAACCCCGCAATGTGTGGGGAAACCCTTTGATCAAATCTTCTTTTATCTTCAATAATTCAGCAGAGAGAAATAGTACAATAAATCTGATTTATATCAGCAGTAGCAAACCCTAGATCAGCAACATCAGCATTAGCGGCTTCATCATCAAAACTAGGGCAGTGAATATCTCACAAACCGACCGTCGGATTGGCTTGATTCCACCACCAAAAGTTGCAGCCTTCAGAGGAGGTTTTGATGAACCTACAACGCAGTTTAGATGAGGAGATCTTCTGGTCCACGCAGGTCAAACTTCTCTTTTGCAGTTGCAGCTTCAGTGTCAGCAGCTCCCTTCAAACTAGGGCAGTTGATATCTCGCAAATTGTCCGTCGGATCGACTTGATTCCACCACCAAAAGTTGCAGCTTTTAGAGGAGGTTCAGATGAACCTACAACGCAGATCAGAAGAGGAGGTTTGATGGTCCACACTGGTCAAAGTTTGGATCTGCAGTTGCAGCTTCAGTTTCAGCAGCTTCCGACTTCACATGTGAGAGAGAGAGGCCCTTTTCTGCGCAGTAGAGAAGAGACTCTTTTCTGTGCAATAGAGAGAGAGAGATGTGATGAGATGAGTGAGTGCAAATGAGGAAAAGTCCTCCTGTATTTATACACAACGTTGATGTTTGGATAGATGCGACTATTGGGCTTCTGAGCCTACATGAGTTGTAGGTCGGCTTGATAATAGTTCTATAATCAAAATAAATTCATATCTCCATGAATACTTATCGGAATCGGATGATCTTTAGATCAATCCTACACCTCTCGACGAGAGGAATATAATGAACATATTATCAGCCATGAATAAGATGACCCACATGAAGTTTGGCCCTAGTTGCCAATTTTAACACTTCCTCTCAACTAGGGAGAACTTCCTTTGCAATCTGTCTATCAGTCGCTACTATTCATCCATCAAATGCACTGCCCTGTACAGCCTGACCCTTGCCTTGCTCTGCTCTATTTTTCCTGTTCTGCTTTGTCTTGTTCTGCCTTGTACTGATATGTACTGTTCTATCTGCTCTGCTTTTGTCCGAATTATGAAGAAGAAGAAATGATCGAGGATGTATCATACTGACTTAAAGTCAGCATCAGAGTATGTACCACTGGTCCCAGACCAGTCTCAACCGACCCGAAGTCAGTGTCATAGTATGTACAACTCCTACCACTGACTCAAAGTCAGTCTCAGAGTGCGTACCACTGGTTCTAGACCAGTCTCAACTGACCCGAAGTCAGTGTCATAGAATGTACCACTCCTACCACTGGTCCTAGACCAGTACCATTGATCCCAAATCAATGGAGGTCATCCTAGCGTAGGGAGTACGGTAGATACAACGATGTGTCCATCGGTACTACTATGGTCCTTAACTTCATTTCCCTGCTTATTGATCAGATGAGAGGTACTTCCCATGAGTCCCAGACTGCATGGGTAGGATGCCTCGACAGGAGAACTAATCAATCCTGTCCTCACAAGAGAACACATCAATCCAGGCCTCATAGGAGAGCACATCAATCCTGCTACACAGGAGAGCGAATCATCCTGTTCCACAAGAGAGCGAATCATCTTGTTCCATTGCGCACCACCAGGGGAGGGTGAGTCACCCTGTGGTCGTATGTTGCTCTAGTAAGAACCGCAAGCCCTTAGAGCTCCCAGAGCTCAATGTATGCAACATGCAAGACCCTTGTACAAAGGTTTTTTGACGACTCCAAGTCGTTTGGGAAAATCACAGATTAGATCTTTCCTCGGGGCTTTGACAAGGTGTATCAACCTGTACATCATCTTAATGCGATGGAGCCTCCTTGCTTATCGACTTACCATATCCCAGATGATGTCTATCTACTGGAGCAATCGACGAATACGAGATTCCTCAATAATCGAATCCCACCTCTGGTTGTTACAGAGAATCACAGTGGTATGTGTTCAAACAGCTCACTGAAGAGCTTCCCCAACCAGGCAGCTTCATACGAGATCATACTCGTAGATATGTATCTAGTCTCAGCAGTGCTTATGGCAACCGACTTCTGCTTCCTGCTCATCCATTATATCGAAGCAGAATCCAAAGAGAAACAACACTAAAAGTGCTCCAGTGATCCTCCACACTACCTGCCTAATCAACATTCGAATAATCATGCAGTTTCATATTTCTGGTAGTGTATCTCAATCCATGAGAGATTGTGTCCTGAAGACATCTCAGAAGATTCTTGGCACCAATCTAGTGAGGCTCAACCAAATATGAGCTCACAATGCTAACTACAAAACATATGTTCGGACGAAGGTTCACCAAGAACATCAACGCGAATGAGTTTTTGAAACTCAGAGGCATTTCCCAAATCTGGTTCGACATCACTACCATATAACTTCTGAAAGTTAAGATCCTCGAGGTAGTCACAGGCTTGCACTCCATCATACCAAATCTTTTCAGAATCTTCACCACATATTTTCCTTGAGATAGGAAAATTTCCCTTGGCTTCTGCCACACTTCAAGTTCTTTTTTCTTCATTTCAAATTCAGAAGCCAACTCCCTCTTACATTTGTGAATGAGAGGGTATGCACCTGTTAGAAAGAGGTCATCCACATATAACACCAGTATGAGAGGCTTGTCATCTTCAACCTTAAGGTAAAGGTTAGGATAGGCTTCACTCCTAGTGAATCCCAGCTTCATCAAGTAGTTATTGATCCTCTCATACCATGCTTAGGGTGCTTGCTTCAGCCCATAGAAAGTCTTCTTCAACCTGCATACATGAGATTTTCAATCATAAATCTCAAATCCTTCTGGTTGCTCCACATAGACCTCTTCTTTGATCGAACTGTGCAAGAATGCGGTCTTGACATCCATATGATGTAGGTTCCATCCTTGTGAAGCCACAAGGGCTATGATCAAGCAGATGGTCGTATATCTGGCAACAGGTGCAAATATCATAGTCTATACCTTCCTTCTGGGAGAAACCACGAGCAACAAAACGAGCCTTATACTATTCCGTACTTCCATCTGCTACAGCTTTATCTTGTAAAGCCATTTTGAAGTAACAATTGTCTTGTCCTGGGGTCTGGGAACTACTTCCCAGACATCATTCTCCATAATAGACTCATATTCTTTGGTCATAGCATCCTTCCATACTTGATGCTTGACGGCATCTGAGAATGATGAAGGCTCATTTTGTATGATCGTGCTCATGATGGTCAGGTATCCCTGATACCTGTTAGGTTTCTTACTTTCACGGAAGGTTCCTCGGGGTGCAGCATGTCCTTCAACATCATCAAGTATCCCCCTAAGCCATGAAGGCCTCTTCCTAGAAGAGGAAGGCTCAGGTGGATAAATAGGATCCATGGGTTCCTCCACATCAGGCATTGTTACATCATCTACCCATAGAGACAACTTCCACAATCGTACGGTTCTTCCTTTCCGCCACACCATTCTGCTCAGGAGTATGTGGTGTAGTAGTCTCCCTCTTAATGCCAGCCTCAAATATGCCTGAGTGAACCAACTGTAATATATCGGAGGTCTTGCTTTGGCTTGAGGGGAATGGTCCCCTTTTGAGCTTTCCTTCGGCACATCCTGGACATACACCTTCTTTCTCTACTCGGAATTCGGGCATCCCTGTCACCATTTGTCTTACACCAAGTAGAGCTTTATAATGAAGGGGGGAAAACCTCCGATGCCAAAGTTCAGACTGAAGAGATGTGTCATAAGACATGACACCTAGCGGACTTCCATCAACCTAATATAATGAATCAACACGAAACCCAAGAGTAAAGGCATCTTTAACATTATTTTTCCATATACGTACCTTGCCATCGCTGAAGGTTGTAGCCTTTGTCTTCCATTACCGAGATGGACACTAGGTTCTTTTTGAGGTCAGGTGCATTTAATACATCCTAGAATTTCTAGCCTTCTTGAATGCTTGTCCTCTTCCTTGATTCCCAGCTCTCCTCTTACCTTTGCTATTGAATTTGTCATTCCTTTGATTGTCATCAGAGGGATTTTGATCATCGTCCCGGTGTGAGTCCTTTCTATCAGGGCACTCCCTTGCATAGTGACCTGCTTTATCGCAGATGTAACATCGTCCTTTTCTTCCACCCTTAGGTCCAGCCTTTCCTTTTGATTTAGTCCTGGAATTATTTCTTTTCTTAGCATGAGAAGAAAAGGCAGCAGGAGGACCTTTAGGCATGGGCATTTCTTGCTCTTCTACCCTTGTTTCTTCTTGAATGCATCTAGCCATTAATTCCTCGAAACTAAGGATTATATCATTGTTCAGAAAAATAGTCCTGAACAAGTACCATTCGGATGGTAATCCTCCAAGAGTCGTGAGTGCCATTTCTTTGTCAGTAATAGTCTCCCCAATAGATAGGAGATCGTTCTTGATCTCGGTGATTCTTAAGAAGTATGCTTGCATACTCTCATCTTTACCCTTCTTGATTTCCCTCAGCTTATTTCTAAGAAACAAAACTTGATTTGCATCATTGACTTTAAATAAACTCACCAGTCTATTGTAGATTTCCTTGGAGGTGTCCAGTTCAGAGATGTAGGCCACCAAGTGCTTGTTGATAGAGTCCCGGATGATCTTCTTTGTTTTGACTTCTCCATTTTTCCATTTGTTCCAGGCAGCAGCGGATGCATTTGATGGAGGCTCAACAATATTGCCTCTTACATGGTCCAACACTCCTTGATCTTCTAGGGTTAGATCAATAGACATCTTCCATCCGTGATAGTCAGCTTTCTCATGGATCTTGTCTTCGACAAGAAAAAGTGTTGAGGACCCCATAGTTCTTTTAGGATAGCCTTGCCAATCTTCTCTTCGGTGATTGCTCTTGCTCTTGCTCGGGCTTTGTCTTCACCTCAGCTCTGATACCATGTTAAGTTATGGTATGTTCTATGCTTATAACAGTTTACTTCTTTTTCTTATTATATTCCACAGATTAGCAATCACATATACATAAAGTAAAGTGTAGATAGAACATTAAACGATCGACAGAAAACAAGCCAAGACAAGAGACATAAGATGTGGTGGCTAGCCAAGGACAAACCCCACAATGTGTGGGGAAACCCTTTGATCAAATCTTCTTTTATCTTCAATAATTCAACAGAGAGAAATAGTACAATAAATCTGATTTATATCAGCAATAGCAAACCCTAGATTAGCAGCATTAGCATTAGCGGCTTCATCATCAAAACTAGGGTAGTCGATATCTCACAAACTGACCGTCGGATCGGCTTGATTCCACCACCAAAAGTTGCAGCCTTCAGAGGAGGTTTAGATGAACCTACAATGCAATTGAGATGAGATCTTCTAGTCCACGTAGGTCAAACTTCACTTCTGCAGTTGTAGCTTCAGTTTCAACAACTCCCTTCAAACTAGGGCAGTCGATATCTCGCAAACTGTCCGTCAGATCGACTTGATTCCACCACCAAAAGCTGCAGCCTTCAAAGGAGGTTTAGATGAACCTACAACATAGATCAGAAGAGGAGGTTTGATGGTCCATACTGGTCAAAGTTTGGATCTGCAATTGCAGCTTCAGTTTCAGCAGTTTCCGGCTTCACATGTGAGAGAGAGAGACCCTTTTTTGCGTAGTAGAGAAGAGACTCTTTTCTGCGTAGTAGAGAGAGAGAGATGTGATGAGATGAGTGAGTGCAAATGAGGAAAAATCCTCCTGTATTTATACACAACATTGATGTTTGAATAGATGCGACTGTTAGGCTTTTGAGCCTACATGAGTTGTAGGTCGGCTTGATAATAATTCCATAATCAAAATAAATTCATATCTCCATGAATACTTATCGGAATCGGTTGATCTTTAGATCAATTCTACACCTCTCGACAAGAGGAATCTAATGAACATATTATCAGCCATGAATAAGATGACCCACATGAAGTTTGGCCCTAGTTGCCAATTTTAACAAATTTCTTCCTCAAAACCCAACTGGGGTGCTATCTTGCACAACCATCCCTAGTCCCACCAAAAACATAGTTGGAGCTCCTTCCTAGTCCAATTGGTGAAAGTGACCTTTGTACATTTTGTAGTAGTAGTAGCAGTACTAGTGTAGTTCCTAGTCCTTGTGCATATGATATGTGGACTTTGTACTTCGATGGTTCCAAAATGTAGGCGGGCTCTGGATCTAGTTGTGTTTTAATAGACCCGCTACAGATAAAGCATTTGATCTCTAGCCGCTTGGAATTTGAGTGCATGAACAACACTGCAGAATATGAAACACTCATCTTGGGCTTGCAAAGAGCCATTGACCTCAACGTTTCCATCCTAAAAGCAATAGGTGACTCAGAAATTGTGGTGCGACAGGTATGCAATACCATACATTGTGTGTCATCTCATATTAGAAGCTATCAGCAAGGGGTATGGTGTATGATTTCACATTTCCAAGCTTTCAATATCGTTTTTGTTCCAAGAATGCGTAACTTAGTTGCAGATGCATTAGCAAATGGCGCTGCTAGGTTGTCACCATTGAGGGATGGTTTTTCTGTTGAAATTCTTTACAAGCCTTCCATCCCGACAATATCACTAATTTATGTGTTTTTCATGATGACCAATAGATACTGTACTTCATGGCGAACACTAGTGTGTTCAAAGACGTAGCGATTGAAGGATCTACAGGCATCTCCGATTCATATGGAGACCCATGGGGTCATTTATGTGCCCTCAGACCCACTGGGAACACCACATGTCTACTACTTGAAAAACAAGGGGCCACCCCCTTGTCCATCATATTCCGAGGAATTTATTCATCAATATGGCACTTCAGGATATTATTGAGCCTTTGGAGGGCATTACGACATGTAAATATTATTATTTATCCCCTTGTGAGGCTTATTTTTACACTCGTGAGCTAGTTTGGTGGGCTTGTCACTAATAAGGGTTTTATTTGCACATTATTTTATCATTAGGGGCTATGTAAGCCCATAGGCTAATTCGAACTCCTTACGAGGCTATATACTGATGTTGGATACATTCATTTGGATCATCACTTGACTTATGATCTCTCTAATATAGAGAACTTCACATTTTTCCTTGGACGATATTTTCTGGAGATGGATGAATTTTGATGTATGGATTTGGGCTATTTATCTTGTCTTGGAGCTTCCTCTTGTGAACGAAATGTTGGTTGGATATACTCTATAACATTGTAAGTGAATTTTGATGTTATTATTCTTGTCGCCGCATACTGCTAAAATTAGGGTTAGTCGCTGCATAATCGAAATGTGGAATTAAGCATGGTTTTAGCTAATTTAATGTATGGGCCAATGTTATATGAATGAAATGTCCTCGAGATTATTTGTCTTGATAAGCTTGCACCATTTTCTTTGAAGTACAAATGCTTGAAGTTCACTTTCTTTTCTTTCTCTCAGCATCGAATGAAGTTGACTTTCTGGGCCTCCTTGATCAAGAAACCAAGTTCTTACTCATCGCCATCCTTGACTCCATATCCCCAATTGAAATAGGCACAGGTCCCTTGAAGGGGTGATCATTTAAACCCTACTTTTACCATTTTCCCCCTTTTCCCCAAGTCTAGCCCCATTAGGTCACCTAGGGCATCAATTTCCCGGGAATTGACCCAAGGAAAAACTTCAACCTCCTATAGGCTACAGAGTTGGTGGTTCCCCTCCCTCTCCTCCAAATTTGAGGCAATTCTAATGGTGGAATGTTCGAGAATCCCAAGCTGTAACTGTAGGATCGAATTTTGCCTAGGCATCCCCAAGGCTAGACCGCAATAGGATCAATTCAACATTTTGAAGTAAATATTCTTGTTTGGTCATTTCCCCTCACCTTGTCCAGTATAGGAACATCATTGGTTGTTGCATTCCATCCCAAAAATTGGGCTAGGTCCACTGCGAAAAGAGTTCTAAAGTACTTGAAGGGAACTCAAGACTTTGGACTTAAGTATACATAGGTGGGTGACTTCAGCTTGATTGGATACTCTAATTCAGAGTTTGATGGAGATAAAGAAATTGGGGTATCTACTTTAGGTTATGATATGAGTCTTGGATCAGGAGTTGTCTCCTGGAGGTCACGCAATCAATCAGTTCCAGCAAATTCCACAATAGAGGCAGAATATGTGGCAGCAGCTGAAGCAACAAAGGAAATTGTGTGGCTCAGGAAAATTTTGGAAGATTTGCAGGAGAAACAAGTGCATTCAACTCCTATCATGATTGACAACAATTCTGCAATAAAGTTGGCCAAGAACCCAAAGTTCCATGATTGAATGAAGCACATCAATACAAAATACCATCTGATTTGACATCATGTTGAGGCCAAGACGATCCATCTACGCTATTGTTCCACAAATGAGCAAATTGCAGATATCTTCACCAAACCGCTTGGAAGAGAAAAGTTCGAAAGATTCAGAACGATGCTTGGACTCACCAACATTCCTTCAAATTAAGGGGGGGAATGTTGACCCCTAATCATTGGGATTGGGTAAATATGTGTAAAATAGTGTAAATAGAAAATAAGGAGAGTTGGAATATGAAGAAACACTGGGAGATGAAGCCCCAGAGTCTCTCCCTCCATGTATATATCTATGATCGACCTTAATGCAAAATCACAATTCATTTGAGGAGTTACATCCTGGGCTGACAGGCCCGAAGGGTTTTGGAGGAGTTTTATGGGGTCCAACGGGGTTCGCTTGCTATATTTCATCATCAGGGTTAGTTCTGCACAATTCATTCTTGGTTTCATTGCATTTTGATGATTCTCATAAAACAGGGTTATTATTAAGCACATTTTAATTATATACGCTAAAGGTGTTATTTGGAGCAGATTATTTGGAGAAACACCTTAGTGTAGTAGCTTGTTGTAACCAGGATGAAGAGATCTACAGGATGGGATCGTGCAAATTGACTTTTAGTGGCCAAAGAAAGCATGGAGGCAGAATAATCATTTCCCCAAATTAAAAGTGACTTTAATTAGTCACTTTATTAGATAAAGAGAGGGAAAGTGCTTAATTGGAGAAAAAGGCCAAAAGGAGAAGAGCGACTTAAAAGAAAATAAAAGAGTCACTTAAATAAAATAAAATAGAGAAGCTTCTAGAAAGGAAATAAAATAATAAAATAAAAGTGCTTCTAGAAGGTTGCAGGGAGATCCATTAGATCTTTAAAAGAGGAGAGGGCAAGTCATTGCAGACATCTTGGATGTGGGATATTTTCTCTTAGGAGAGTTTTTGGGTGAACTTGGTTTTTAGGTTCAGAGAACCTTAAGATGAAAATTTTGGTTTTCTTGGTGTGTTGGATGAAACCCCAACTCACTATTGTGGAGATTTCATCCAGAAATCTTATAGAGCTTCCATCCAGAAATCTTATAGAGCTTCATCGGCATCAATTGGTGGGCAGATTTGTGGATTGGAGTGGGGAACATATAGATCTCCAATTTGGGCTTCATTTCCAGTAATTTATTAGATGATGAACAACCGTCATTAGTTGTTTAGATATTTGTTGTGTTTGTAACAAGTTCTCAGAATCTTATTTTAATATAATAAAGTTGATATTTGCTACATATATTTCATAATAATTTTGAGTTGTTGCTTTTACATCTACAATTGTATGTGATGTTAATAATTTAATGGTGCAACTTGATTGGGTTTTGGAAAAAGCATTTTATTGTGTAGTTTTCTAAAGCAAATTCCTAGAATATTTTGTCAAATTATTTTTGGGATATTACACTTACCCTGGAGCCATGGGGACACCTTCAGGTAGTGATTGAATGTGTGGTTGCACCCAAAGAGACTATATAAATGGTTTTGTGACCCACGCACACATAAGTGGATCAGAGTCCACCCCCATGTCCCCTTAAATTTTTTTGCCTCAAGGGTTTGGATCCAATGGTGGAATGTGAGTTTCTCACTGTCGAGCAAGGTTCATTTCCCATGAGGGCTTTACCTGGAGCCATGGGGGCACCTTGAGGTAGTGGTTGAATGTGTGGTTGCACCTAGAGAAGCCATATTAAATGGTTTTGTGAACCGTGCACACATAAGTGGATCAAAGCTCACCCCCGTGTCCTCCTTTATAAAGGTCAAAGGATCTTAGCTCAAGTGGTTTGGTGAACAATTTGTTTCCCTAGCTATGTGGCTAAGTCACCTGACACGGGGACACGAGACACGCAAGACACATAAATTCAAGTGCCTGACACAGGGCACATAGACCCCCCAGAACAGGGTACGTAGGACACGCTATATATATATATATATATCATTGATTTCATATTACACAAAATCCCATTCATGATACAAATTCAGACATAGATCTAGATTCTACATTGTAAATTTGTAAGTTGACACATTATGCATACATATTACAAATAAAATCATGACAAATTCATCAATGATGCAATAGGAGAAAGACAAGAAACTACAATTTTCTCGTTAAGTCATCTCTTATGACATACTTCCACAAGGGATATTTACTTTCTTGAGCATGTTGCCTTTCTAAATTTATTTTGCCTTCAACATTTGAAGTTGTTGTTGCAGACCCACTTCCAATAGAGGGAACACTTGCAAACCCTGATGAAACTGGAACAAGAGGGGCATCACCAATGGGGAAATTCATCCCCTTCTTTTTCTCCTTCCTTGCTTCCCTTGATTGAGCTATGAATGCTATAAAAAATAAAGAAAAATTGGATTAGCATGTGAACAAAATGGACAGGCAAACTGCTGTAGCAAAAATGGAAAAAAAATGGAAGCAAAATGTACTTACCGGTTGCTTGATTCACCTCCAAAACACTCCAAAACACTCCTAAACCCTTTGCTACTCGCCCCCACACATCCACAGCAAGATAGAGACACAAGAATGAGGAGAAAGCGACCCAAATCAGGATTACAAAGACCCACAACACGCTTTTCTAGAGGGACACGTGTCCCGAAATTGGGACACGCTCGGACATGCGAAGCTCACGTGTTCAAACACGCTCGAATCACGAATCGAACATGTGTACCTTGAGAATTGTGTTCGACACGTGGACTGTGGTATTCGGGACACGAGGGGGTGGGGAGGACGAATCCGGTTTCTTAGCTACATGGGTTCAAGTCTCTAGGGACATATTGTAACTGGCCTGTTTGTGCCATTTTATGAAATAGGTGTATCTAGTGTAATAGTGGCAGCCGATCTTTCAAAGTTACTGATTCTCCAAAAAAATTGTTCCAGTTAAAAAACCAAGGAATTGCAGATGAGACAAATACTTTAAGCACCCAATAGAACACAAGAATGTAAGACAATTACCACTAATAAGAAGGTGAGGACAACACTACAGACATAATGTTGCAGAATATAAAAACTTCAATTCCTATTTGATATCCACCTATGACCTACATTCAGCTTTTTAAGTGCTTAATACAACACGTTATAAGAAATCCAATTCACAGATTATATTACAAGATTTTATAATGTGACTTTTTATAACAATGCCTAACCTGACCTTTCACCATTAACTAATTTATACCATAGTCCTAACGAGATCTAAGAAGACTTGTCAGTGGGTCTAAACAGAATATTGCGATTTATCTGTTGAGAGGACAGTTTTAAATCTTTTTCCCCTTCTTAAGACATTATAGATGGAAATAAATCTTCTACTATAGTCAGATGCTATTGCCTATTGGCCCAATATTTGGAGAGTATGGAATAAAACTATATATTAGATTGCTTTATATCAAAAAGTATTAAGTAGTTTGCATTGTTTTGCACTTTGTTCTCTGGTTGTTATTGGGAACTTTTTGATACATGAGAAATTGAACCTAAGTACTTGCAGTACAAGCCTTTGCTTGCAAAGTAAAGACTTGACAACGAATGTAGGACCTGCAAAGGGAATGATTTAGTCAATATAGTGTCCATTTTTCTAGGCATCACTTGACTTTTATGACCTGCACTCTTATTGGAGTTCAGTAAACAGTACGAGGGCTTTCTATTTTGAGGATGTTTTAATTATCATGCAGATTACTGTAATTCTGATTACGATGTTACGGATCCTTAATGCCTGGTTGTTCTTGTGCCTTGATATTTTGTAAATCACTTAAAAACTTATGTTTGCATCCTGTGTGTCATACACATTATTAGACAAACTTTAATCATAATTATAGCCTGCACAATGGAGTTGTTATACACTTTACACTCGAAGCCATAAGCTCAAGCCTGAAATCCTTGCGCTTGAAATTGTTTATTAAAAGTTTAAGAAAGTATTGACTACTTTTGAATGATCATGAACAAGAGGGTATTATTTACCAAAACAATATAATTTGTAACGATCAGTGTTCCACCTCTAAACCATGTTGTATCTCTAAGGCTATTGTACTTGGCCGAGCAGGCATTAAAAAAACTAATAATACTTTCTATTTTGCCCCAGTTTAATGAATCTGCCTATTTTCTTGCTTTGGAATAAAGTTTAATCTACCGTGGTATGTATCGTTTGTAACATAACTGAGAAAGTCAAGGAGAATAGGGTGCGTGATTATAGACATCTCTTTTGTTTGAAATTAATGCATCTGAAATATTACAGGATTACTATCCAGAACGCTTAGGAAAGGTGTACCTTATTCATCGACCATATATATTTTGGGCAGCATGGAAGATTGTGTCTCCTTTCATCGATCAAGTAACAAGGGAAAAGGTAATCAGTCTTAAATAATACAGTTTAACTGACAATCATGTTGTTGCTTAAAATTCTATGTTGTTGTCTATTTTTAACAGACTTGAAATCAAGTACATATGTAGCAACTTGGAATCAACTGGCCATAAACAAAGGAAGATTGCTATAATAAAAATACTACCATGAAACACAAATTTGGTCAAATAAAGGTCTGGAGAGAGACCTTTTGAAGAGAGTTTAATTGATACAGTTGGAAACTCCTTATCTTCTAACAACAACAATCATATTCCCATCTGAATCAAGTTATGTAGTCTTTAAAGAACACCATTACATCTATGTATGAAAACAAAGGTGTTTCTTTGTATGTGTTTGTAATTAACAACAACAATTTTATTCTCAACTGAATCATGTTATGTAGTCTTTAAAGAACACCATTACAGGTATGTATGAAAACAAATTTGTTTCTCTCTATGTGTTTGTAACTTTGTAGTATGTCTCCTACAGAGTCTATCACTTGGTTCCAATCACGAGAGGCATCGTGAACAAAACTTTGTTACTAGGTGAGTCCAGCAACGTGGACTTCAAGCCATATAACCTTTGGATGATACATTACACATTTTTTCTCAGCCTTGGATGTTAGTAGAGCATACGGTTGGAAACCTTGATGTCCTTGAAACCTTTGTCCATTTTGTTCTTGTGGGCTGTCTAGCATTTAATAAGATTCCCCTTTACTCTGTCATTTGTTCTTTGTTCTTATAGAATTCCCTTAACACTCCGAATACTTCATGTATTGTCAATTGCATGTTATAGTATGTTATCATCGTAGTGTATGAAAATTTCAAAGAATTGTCAATTTCTAAACAAGGAATGATATCACCTACAAAATTGTTGATTTTTGGTAGCATCAGATATGCTCTAAGTCTCAAATTTTGCAGAGAGTCTTAGACACGTGCATTCTCCAATACCCAGAAATCGTTTTGGGAAATTCCACCCGGAGAGTTTTATTAAAATAATTAATTATTTTTAATGGGACCTTAAGTCTAAACTTCGGAAATTAAAATAATTAATGGGTATTAATCTAAACTATGGGTGTAACTTCTAGAAGAAGGCAGAGATCAAGTCAATATGATCCTAGCCATTGATTAGAATCTAATCTGGGTTGTTGATTGATCAACGAGAGGATTATAAGAGAAGGCTTGATGGTCACTTGGAAGATACACACAAAGAGTTGATCAGGCAGATCGAATTGCTGAGGTTAGAGCAGCGCAATGATTTCGTGGTGATCACGCAGAGAGGGGCAGAAATAGTTTTTGGTTGGAGAATCTTCTCCTGAGCCAAGAATACGCAGCAGAGAGACAACACCATAGTGGATCAATTCTATAGACTTGGATAATTTTCTTTTGAAGTTTGTTTGAATAATTTCCATAGAAAAAATAATATAATTGAAAAAGGTCAAATTCCAATGACCCGAAGATTTGTTGGATGCAGCGAAACATTTTGAATCTTGCGACTAATGTCGTGTCTCTATCCACACTTGAAATTGTTGTAACCAAGGGTCCAGTCAAGCGGCTACTTGAGGCCGTAACCTCCTCCGTTAAAACCCTTGCTTTCCTATCCGCGCTTGAACCCCTCGGATAAAACACTTGCCATTGTTCTTTAGGTTTGAATATCGGCTACGACTCGAGCACGGTAATTGAACTTCTAGGCCAGTAGGATCATGCCATAGACGCCACCGAAATTGCAGGCTATACCTTGACTAAACCATGCGGCATCTTCTATATTCCAAAGAGGCAGCTTAGTCCCACCAAGGAAAACCTCTTACAATTGGTGGCTCCTTATCTCTGATAGAGACCTTATTCTCTGACACAGGTATCATCTTTACTGCTGCTCTGCGCTTTATTCACATACTGAACTAGGTCCTTCTCGATGCCTTGACGCTGTAAGAAGAAATCACAGTTTTTTGTGTTCTTTATGGTTTGATTTCATTCATGGATACACAATACAACTTTTCACGTTCTCTCCCTTCTTTGGACTCGGCTTGATTCCTGACAAGTTATCCCCATTCGAAAGAACAAGACATATTACTTCTTACCATATTTACATAGTCCCCCCTTGCTAAACTTGTGATTGAGGGCTTCACTGATAGTGTCATCATCAAACCCTATTCATGCACATAATCAGCTGATCTTCGAAGCTCCTCAAGTTTCACATAATTGCAGTGGGTTGTTGCTCTCTCGACCTTAGTGACAAGGCCAAGATAATAATAGTACTCGGGGTTGATGAAAACTCCACTGCCAATAGCTCTAATAATGCACATTACAAAGAGAACACCCAAAAAAACCAATATAAGTTTGTCAAGTTCGCTTTGAATTCATCATAATCTTTGTTTCATGTCCAGTAAAAATCACAGCACCAACTATGAACTTTGTATTCCATAGAAAATAGATATCTTTGGCCAAACTTTTCCTCCTTTACAGCAAGAACACCTGCCATGACATCACTATGCCCAGTTATGAATTTAGTTGCTAAATGCATCACAATATCTTCTCCAAGAGTACAAACTAACCTGCCCAAAATAACTGCTAGATCATGCATGAAATAACCTCAAGTGATGGTCCTCTTTCCTATGGCTAATAATAGACTGGTCACCAGGTAGAGTAAAGAATAGGTGGAAAACCCTTAACCATCCATGCAAACTCAAATTGTTCCTCACTTCAAATAATGCACCTTACCCTCCATATAAGCCAATTCATAAAGGCACCCTGCAACATGGGTTTATTGCTGTTATCCTGCAGGTGGAATATATCTGGAAAGGTGTATTGTCATTGCCTTATCTTCTGCAAATGTCAGCTCTTCAAACAGGATATGAAGACAGCCTATGTGTGCACTTTAGTATCTCCATTTGCTGGTAACTATCTTTAGAGAACACACTTTCAACTTCTTTTTAGACTGGGATATACTGCCACTGCTTTAGGATAGACCTAGAACAACACATTACAATACTAACAACAACCTTTTATGTCCATCATTATCACTTGCTAAGCCAAGAACCTTGCCCACAACATCCCTCATCCTGGATACCTAACCACATTTCTCCAAAACAGACCTTTCCTTATTTCTTCTACATGTTCATATCTAGCCCCATTCATCGAAAGGAAGGTAAAAAAATTTACCCTTGCTATAAGAAGGGGTAACAGGCTCCAAACCCCTCTAGGGCATAAAAGATAGAAGGTTTCACTAGGGTGTGAAAGGGGTGAACGTTAGTCTCAATATCTGGAAATTGAATCTTGAAACATTCTCTCTCCAAGTTTGTTAAAATTGCATATTCTTTATTCAACCTTCATCTTGACATTGCTATCCAGATAAAAGATGGCCTAATGAATCACTCCATGTTAAGTGTAGGGTGGGTAGAATAAAACTATTCTACATCCCATCCTTTAAAGGCGAGGATAGTATTGGAAGCCTCTTTTGTAGAAATGTTGAAGGCCATAGTTTTGTATTTCCAATGTTGACTTGAAGATCATGGTTATCACAATATGGGTTCAAAGTGTTTGATTGTTTATGTAGTCTACAATTGTGTTGGAAACATAGTTTTAAAACTCCAACTCAGAGTTGGAACTGGCTAAGGGTTGACTCCAACTCCGACTCGGATTCGGAACTGGCTGAGGGTTGACTCCAACTCCGACTCGGTATTGACTCGGCCTAGTTGATTTCAATGACTCGGTCGTTGTAAAAAATACATTAAATATTTTTTTTATGAAAAAACATATTTTTAAAGATTTTCATTCATGTTTCCAAACTCAAAGCATTAGAATATAGAGAGAAGACAACATATGATCAAAGTATGCTCATGAATATATCTATTATATCAAAATGGCACCCAGTGCACTGTCCAATACATGTAATATATAGAGATCAAAACAAAAACACATAACCAAGGAGGCTCTAAATGGCCTCTACAACAAAACATCACTAGCCATGATTGTTAAACAAGGTAAGATCATCTAGCTCAAACTTTGAATCAGAGTCAGACAGGGAAACCCATGGCTCCTCCTTACTATTGCTCCAAAAACCAACTTCAACTCTTCACAAACTCCTCACAAATGCTCACACAAATGCAATGAGATAGTTGTGAGTAAATGTGAGGGGGTTGGGTCACTTTTAGAGGCTTAGGAGAGGGGTAGAGGCATTAAAAAAAAGAACAAAAAAAATTGAGTTTGAAGTTTGAGTTGTCGCCTTTTTTCCCTGTGGACTAGCTCGACCAGTTTAAGACGGGCTCAGCCGAGTCATCTGGTCCATTACCGAACTGCCAAATCAGTGTCCTGCTCAGCCGGTTCGGTAACAGATATGCTGCCGGACCGATTTTTCTACCTAGCCAACTCGGGCAGGGGTCTAGCTCGATCTACCAAACCAAATCTGATTCGGACTGGTCTAGTTTTAAAACACTGGTTGGAAAGAAGGAAAATGACATTCACAAATAGTAGAATGGCAATGTAAACCCCATAAAGAAGGAAATGTTGAAAATAATAAGAAGAAATGTTAAAAATAGCGTTAAGAAAGATCCTAATTTAATTTTTCCTTGAATTAAATTGGGAATAAATTGTAATTCCACATCTCATGACAACTTGTAATAGTTAACTAAGTTAATTTGACTTAGTTGGCTTAGTTAATTCAAGTTGTGTTAAACTTGGCAACTAGGGCCAAACTCCATGTGGGTCATCTTATTAATGGAAGCTGATATTTTTATTGGATCCCTCTCATCGAGAGGTGTAGGATTGATCTAAAGATCATCCGATTCCGAGAAGTATTCATGGAGATATGAATTTATTTGTGTTATGGGACAATTCGTTAAGGTCGGCCAGCAACCAAATAAACTCCACTTGTGCTCAACGTTTTAGTATAAATAGAGGTGGCCTTCAAGTCATTTCAACACACTTGGGATATCTTCCTCTCTACTTATCTTTGGGTTTTAGTAGGAGGAGAGATCCTAAGGGATAATGCTGCCATAATCTAGAGGGCAGAAGCTGGAACTACCAAGATCAACCGGAACAGCCAAGAATAGCCGGAACTGCTGGGAATTGTCGGAACAGCCGGAAAACTGACGCAGACGGCAGAAGTCGGAATTGTCGAGAACAACTGGAACTGCCGGGAATAATCAGAACAGCCGGGAAAGTTGACGTAAACGGTAGAAGCCAAAACTGTCGGAACGGCCGGAACTGTCGGGAACTGCTGGAACAATCGGGAAAGCTGATGCAGAGGGTAGAAGCCGGAACTACCGGGAACAGCCGGGAAAGCTGATACAGAGGGTAGAAGTCGAAACTTCCGGGAACAACCGGAACTGTTAGGAACTGCCGGAACAGCTGGGAAAGCTGACGCAGAGGGCAGAAGTCGGAACTGTCGGGAACAGCCGGAACTGTTGGGAACTGTCGGAAACTGCCGGAACATCCGGGAAGCTGACGCAGAGGGAAGGTGTCGGAACTACCGGGAACTGCCGGGAAAGCTAATGCAGAGGGCAGAAGCTGGAACTGTCGAGAATAGATGGAACTACCGGAACTGTCGGGAAAGCTAATGCAGAGGGTAGAAAAGTTTGATGCAGTTCCTAGAAGCTGACGCTGGGGTTTTTCGTTGGGCAGATTGGAGCTGAGGAGCTGCCGGAGTGTTTATTCGGGGTTTCAGCCAGAGCATCTGTCTCTGAAGGAGAGTAGCATGCAAGGTACAACAAACTAATATTGGGACAAAAACATGATACTTAGTGTAGCAAGCATGTATTGGTACAGCTAGCATGCAAGAGACAGCTAGCATGCAACAGCAAGCATGCTAAGGACAACAAGCATGCTAGGGACAACAAGCAAGCAAGGGACAACAAGCAAGCAAGGTGCAGCTAGCACATAGGTCAATATGGCAACATGGTGCAACAATGGCACATAATGCATTAAAGTGATGGGTACAATCATGATTAATGAAGCATGATGAGATGCAGCATAGTGATGATGGGTGCAGCATGATGACGAAATGCAACACAACGATAGGTGAAGGAGTCAACTTGGAGAATCAGTTGAAGCAGCATGTCTTCAACTGATCCCATGTATCATTTTTTTAGAGATGATCTATGCTCTTATCTAGATAAGTCAAAGTGTTGACTTCTGTTGTAAACATACTATCTCTCTCTCTCTCTCTGCTGAACTATTGAAGAACATATAAGAAGAATTGATCAAGGGTTTCCCCACATTGGGGTTTGTCCCTGGCTAGCGCCACATCTTGTGTCCTCTTGTCTTGGCTTGTCTTTTGCGATTTATGTTTATATTCTATCTGCAGTTTAATTTAATGCTGATGTGATTGCTAATTTGGAAAAGATATTGAGCTAACTGTGAAAATTGAAATAAATTTCTCTAAACATAGAACATACCTAAACTTAACATGGTATTAGAGCTGAGGTGAAGACAAAGCCCAAGCAAGGAACCCCAAGTATGAAGAATCAAATGTTGTTTCTGATAAGATAAAGAAGCGTTATCTTGTATTGGCCCTCTCCTTCAGATTCTTTGGGAATCTGGCTTATTGATTGTAGTGCTTCAAGGCACCTCATCGGATAGAAGGGTGCTCTCTCGAATCTAGTAGAGATGGAAACAATCGTGGGATTATACTTGGAGCCGATGCCCCCTATTCCGAAAAGGGTGTAGGATGTTACTCCTCAATTGAATGAGGGTAACTCGATTCATTTACAAAATCTCTTTTATGTACCTGATCGCATGAAGAACCTGGTGCCCATTTCGGCAATGGAAGTCAAAGGTTTCAGGGTGGCATCCATCGATGGAAAGATGACGACAGGGATGCCTGAATTCAAAAGGAGCATGAAGGTACATGTCTGAGATGTATCGAAGGAAAATCTCACAGTGGGAACATTCCCCTCATGTAGCAAGTCCCCAGGTTTGGAACAACAAGAGGAGTTTGAGATTCATGATCGGGAATCTCATGCATATAGGTGGAAGAAAGCCCTCTATGGATTGAAGCAAAACATCTCGGGCATAGTATGAGAGGATTGATAGCTGTCTGATGAAGTTGAGATTCACTAGGAGTGAAACAGATCCAAGCCATTGCTCGAAGGTTGTGGATGATAGACCTCTCATATCGGAACCTTCTGAGGACGACCTATTTTTGACAGGTGCAGACCCTTTCACTTGCAGAAGTAAGAGGGAGTTGGATTCCAGATGTGGAATGGTAAACTGCAAGCCAGTGACTACCTCGAGGATCTTAACTTTCAAAAGTTATATGGTGGTGATGATGGACCAGATTTGGGAAATGCCTCTGAGTTTCATAAACTCATTTGCATTGATGTTCTTGGTGAACTTCCGTCCGGATATATGTTTTGCAATTAGCATGGTGAGCTCATATTTGGTTGAGCCTCACTGGATTGGTGCCAAGAATCTTCTGAGATATCTTCGAGGCACAATCTCTCATGGATTGAGATACACTGCTGGAAATGTGAAACTGCATGATTATTCGAATGCTGACTGGGCAGACAGTGTGGAGGATCACTAGAGCACTTCTCAGTGTTGGTTCTCTTTGGATTTTGCTTCGATATCATGGATGAGCAGGAAGCAGAAGTCGGTTGCTATAAGCACCGCCGAGACCGAATACATAGCTACGAGTATGATCTCGTGTGAAGCTGCCTGGTTGCGGAATCTCTTCAGTGAGCTATTTGTACACATGATGAATACCACTGTGATTCTCTGTGACAACTAGAGGGGGGATTCGATTATTGAGGAACCCCATATTCGATGTTTGCTCCAGCAGATAGACATCAGATTCTACCTTATCTGGGATATGGTAAGTAAATGAGAGAGGAGGCTCCATCACATTGAGACTGATGTATAGGTTGCAGACACTTTGTCAAAGCCCCGGGGAAAGGTCAAATTTGTGATTTTCCCAAATGACTTGGAGTCGTTGAGAGACCTTTGTATAAGGGAACTACATGTTGCATGCATTGAGCTCTGGGAGCTCTAGGGGGCTTGGAGTACTTACTGGAGTGACATACGACCACAGGGCGACTCACCCTCCCTTGGTAGTGCGCTATGTACATGTTGGCAGGTTCAACCTTTCCCTGTGATACCTCGTGGCTACTATGGAACAGGATGATTAGTACTCCTGTGGGCCAGGATGATTAGTTCTCCCGTGACAACTATGGAACAAGATGATTAGTTCTCCTGTGGGCTGGGATGATTAGTTCTCCCGTGGCAACTGTGAAACAGGATGATTAGTTCTCCTGTGGGTGGGATGATTAATTCCCCTGTGGAAACTGTGAAACAAGATGATTAGTTCTCCTGTGGGCCAGGATGATTAGTTCTCCCGTGGCGACTTTGGGACAGGATCTCCTATGAGACAGGATGATTAGTTCTCCTGTCGAGGCATCCTACCCATATAGTTTGGGACTCATGGGGAGTACCTCTCATCTGATCAATGAGCAGGGAAATGGGGTTAGGGACCATAGTAGTACTATTATCGATGGACACATCGTTGTATCTACCGTACTCCCTATGCTAGGATGACCTCCACTGATCTGGGATCAATGAAATTGATCTGGGATTAGTATGACTAGTTTGAGACACTCTCTTGTGATATTGATCTCGGATCAATAAAACTAACTTCGGGTCAGTAAGAGTGATATGACACACTCTCTTCAGATGGAACTGACTTCGGGTCAGTAGAGAATGGTACGAGACATTCTCAATCAACTCTTCTTCTTCATGGTTCAACAGAGCAGAGCAGAACTAAGCAGAGTTCAACAGAGCAAAGCGGAGTAGAGCTTAGTAGAGCAAAGCAGAGCAGTACAGGGCACTGATGGTAGAGATAGTACAGTCAGACATATGGATCAGCAGATGGAGTTCTCCCTAGTTGAGAGGGAGTGTTAAAATTGGAAACTAGGGCCAAACTCCATGTGGGTCATCTTATTAATCGAAGATGATTTTTTTCTTGGATCCCTCTCATCGAGAGGTGTAGGATTGATCTAAAGATCATCCGATTTCGATAAGTATTCATGGAGATATGAATTTATTTGTGTTATGGGACAATTCATCAAGGTCGGCTAGCAACCAAATAAACCCCACTTGTGCTCAACGTTTTAGTATAAATAGAGGTGGCCTTCAAGTCATTTTAACACACTTGGGATATCTTCCTTTCTACTTGTCTTTGGGTTTTAATAGGAGAGATTCTGAGGGATAACGCTGCCCCAATCTAGAGGGCAGAAGTCAGAACTACCGAGATCAACTGGAACAGCCGGGAATAGCCGGAACTGTCGAGAACTGCCGGAACAACCAGGAAAGCTGACGCAGAAGGAAAAAGCCGAAACTGCCGAGAACAACCGGAACTGCTGGAACTGCCGGGAACTGCTGGAATAGCTGGGAACGCTGACGCAAAGGGCAGAAGCTGGAACTGTCGGGAACTGCCGGAACAACCGGGAAAGCTGATGCAGAGGGCAGAAGCCGGAACTGCCGGGAATAGCCTGGAAAGTTGACATAGAGGGCAGAAACCAGAATTGCCGAGAACAATCGGAACTGTCGGAACTGTCGGAACAGCCGGGAAAGCTGACGCAGAGGGCAGAAGCCAGAACTGTTGGGAACAGTCAGAATTGTCGGGAACTGCTGGAACAGCCGGGAAAGTTGACGCAGAGGGCAGAAGCCAAAACTGTCGGGAACTGCAGGGAAAGCTGGCGCAGAGGGCAGAAGTCGGAACTACCGAGAAAGCTGACGCAGTCCCTAGAGGCTGACGCTGGGGTTTTTCGTGGGTTAGATTAGAGTTGAGGAGCTGCCAGAGTCTTTATCCGGGGTTTCAGCCGGAGCATCTGTCTTTGAAGGAAAGTAGCATGCAAGGGACAACTAACTAACATTGGACAGATGTATGGTACTTAGCAGCAAGTACACCAAGCATGCAATGTTACAGCAAGCATGCAAGGGACAACAAACTAATATTGGGACAACAACATGATACTTAGTGCAGCAAGCATTAATTGGTACAGCTAGCATGCAACAACAAGCACTCTAAGGACAACAAACATGCTAAGGACAACAAGCATGCTAGGGACAACAAGCAAGCAAGGGACAACAAGGAAGCAAGGTGCAGCCAGCACATAGGTCATTATGGCAACATGGTGCAACAATGGCACATAATGCAGTATAGTGATGGGTACAGTCATGATTAATGAAGCATGATGAGATGCAACATAGTGATGATGGGTGCAGCATGGTGCAGCGTAGTGAGGTGCAGCATGATGATGAAATTCAGCACAACGATAGGTGAAGGAGTCACCTTGGAGAATCAATTGAAGCAGCATGTCTTCAACTGATCTCATGTATCATCTTCTTAGAGATGATCTATGCTCTTATCTAGATAAGTCAAAGTGTTGACCTCTATTGTAAATGTACTATCTCTCTCTCTCTCTCTCTCTACTGAACTATTGAAGAACATATAAGAAGAATTGATCAAGGTTTTCCCCACATTGGGGTTTGTCCCTGGCTAGCGCCACATCTTGTGTCCTCTTGTCTTGGCTTGTCTTCTGCGATTTATGTTTATGTTCTATCTGCAGTTTACTTTAATGCTGACGTGATTGCTAATCTGGAAAAGATATTGAGCTAACTGTGAAAATTGAAATAAATTGCTCTAAGCATAGAACATACCTAAACTCAAAGCATTAGAATATGGAGAGAAGACAACATATGATCAAAGTATGCTCATGTTCGGGAACTGCTGGAACAACCGAGAAAGCTGACGCAGAGGGCGGAAGCCGGAACTGTCGGGAACAACCAGGAAAGCTGACACAGAGGGCAAAAGTCGGAACTGTCGGGAACTGCCAGGAAAGTTGACGCAGAGGGTAGAAGCCGAAATTTCTGGGAACAGTCGGAACTGTCAGGAACTGCTGGAACAGCCGGGAAAGCTGACACAGAGGGCAGAAGCCGGAACTACCAGGAAAGCTGGCACAGAGAGCAGAAGCCGGAACTGCTGGGAAAGCTAAAGTAGAGGATAGAAAAGGCTGACACAGTCCCTAGAGGTTGACCCTGGGGTTTTTTGTGGGGCAGATTGGAGTTGAGGAGCTGCCGGTGTGTTTATCTAGGGTTCCAGCCGGAGCATCTGTCTGCGAAGGAGAGTAGCATGCAAGGGACAACTAACTATCACTGGGACAAATGTATGGTACTTAGCAGCAAGTACACCAAGCATGCAATGTTACAGCAGGCATGCAAGGGATAGCAAACTAATATTGGGACAACAACATGATACTTAGTGCAGCAAGCATGTATTGGTACAGCTAGCATGCAACAGCAAGCAAGCTAAGGACAACAAACATGCTAAGGACAACAAGCATGCTAGGGACAACAAGCAAGCAAGGTGCAGCCAACGCATAGGTCAATATGGCAACATGGTGCAACAATGGCACATAATGCAGTAAAGTGATGGGTACAATCATGATTAATGAAGCATGATGAGATGTAGCATAGTGATGATGGGTGCAGCATGGTGCAGCGCGGTGAGGTGCAGCATGATGACGAAATGCAGCACAACGATAGGTGAAGGAGTCACCTTGGAGAATCAATTGAAGCAGCATGTCTTCAACTGATCTCATGTATCATCTTCTTAGAGATGATCTATGCTCTTATCTAGATAAGTCAAAGTGTTGACCTCTGTTGTAAACGTACTCTCTCTCTCTCTCTCTCTACTGAACTATTGAAGAACATATAAGAAGAATTGATCAAGGTTTTCCCCACATTGGGGTTTGTCCCTGGCTAGTACCACATCTTGTGTCCTCTTGTCTTGGCTTGTCTTCTGCAATTTATGTTTATGTTCTATCTGCAGTTTACTTTAATGCTGACGTGATTGCTAATCTGGAAAAGATATTGAGCTAACTGTGAAAATTGAAATAAGTTGCTCTAAGCATAGAACATACCTAAACTCAAAGCATTAGAATATAGAGAGAAGACAACATATGATCAAAGGATGCTCATGAATATCTCTATTATATCAAAATGGGACCAAGTGCACTGTCCAGTACATGTAATATATAGAGATCAAAACAAAAACACATAACCAAGGAGGCTCTAAATGGCCTCTACAACAAAACATCACTAGCCATTATTTCTAAACAAGGTAAGATCTTCTAGCTCAAACTTTGAATAGAGTCAGACGGGGAAACCCATGGCCCCTCCTTACTATTGCTCCAAAAACCAACTTCAACTCTTCACAAACTCCTCACAAATGCTCACACAAATGCAAAGAGATAGTTGTGAGTAAATGTGAGGGGGTTGGGTCACTTTTATAGGCTTGGGAGAGGGGTAGAGGCATTAAAAAAAATAGAATAAAAAAAATTGAGCTTGAAGTCTGAGCTATCGCCTTTTTTCCTCACGGACTAGCTCGACTGGTTTAAGACGGGCTCGGTCGAATTGTCCGGTCCATTACTGAACTGCCAAATTAGTGTCTTGCTCGGCCTGTTTGGTAACAGATTGGTCGTCGGACCGGTTTTTATACCTAGCCAACTCAGGCAGGGGTCTGGCTCGATCTACCATGCCGAATCTGATTTGGACCGGTCTAATTTTAAAACACTAGTTGGAAAGAAGGAAAATGAAATTCACAAATAGTAGAATGGCAATGTAAACCCCATAAAGAAGGAAATGTTGAAAATAATAACAATAAATGTTAAAAATAGCATCAAGAAAGATCCTAATTTAATTTTTCCTTGGATTAAATTGGGAATAAATTGTAATCCCACATCTCATGACAACTTGTAATAGTTAACTAAGTTAATTTGACTTAGTTGGCTCAGTTAATTCAAGTTGACGGTCTAACTAGAGTCATGTAGAGTGTCTCCTACAATTAGGAGCACTAGTTGAGTTTATTTTGAGTTGTAATTATTTAATTCAATCTAACTGAGTTAAAGTCAGTTAAAGTAGTTCCAACTGATGGAGGAACTAGTGGGGTGTAACCTGTTGAACAGTTGGGTGCTGCCTGCAGTGATCAACCAGTAAATTGAAAATTCACTCATAATTAACTCATGCATGTCAGATTAGAGAAAGACTCAGTTGAGATTGGAGTTTAGGGACAGTGTACTATTAGTTGAAAATCATCTAAATTAAACAGATGGTGCATGTAGTCAGAAGAAGGCCTAAAATTTAAATAAATCATTCCTTAATTAGAAAACTCACTAATTTTAACCATTCGAATTGCCTTTAAAAGGAGGAATGAAGGCACAAGTTTATTCATTGTTTTGGTGAGCATGAGTTGGTGAGACCAAGCAATAGGAAGCACAAGTTTGTGCATGGAGCTTGTGAGGGCAAGGAATTAGGAGCTTGGAGGCTTGGAAATTTGGCTAAGTATTGGCCAAAGGCAGTGAGTCAGGCAAAGGATAGAAAATACTTGTGCAGGTTGAGCTCAAGGTTGAGTAGAGCATATTATATTCATCTAGTTTCTTTGACTAATGCAATATACAGATAGGAAAGGGTTTTGAGCAGCAAGCTTTCTCCTTAGATAAATCTTTGAGCATATTGTATTCATCCAAGGCTTCCCTAGGAAGCAGTGAGACAGATAGAGATAGTGCAGAGGTTGCTCAGGCTTGTGCAAAGCATTGTAATCTTCTCATATTTTCTGATTAATGAAATATACGGATAGCAGGGGTTTTTAGTTGTGGCTTTGCCAGAAAATCATTGTGTTATGTGTGATTGAATTCTTTCTCTTCTATGCTTCATGATTTCATCAATCAATTATTGTTTCCTCTAATGATGAGTAGAGTAGATTAAAGTCAATTGTTTTATCATATTACAATTTGTAGTTTGAATTTACAACGAATTTCTACATGGTATTAGAGCTAGATTTGTAGAAATTTCTACATGGTATTAGAGCTAGCTTTGTAGAAATTTCTACATGGTATAAAAGCTAGATTTGTAGAAATCTCCACATGGTATTGGAGCTAGATTTGTAGAGATTTCTACATGATATCAAAGCTAGATTTGTAGAAATCTCTACATGGTATCAAAGCTAGATTTGTAGAAATTTCTACATAGTATTGTAGCTGAAATCATGATAGAAGAGAACAATTTGAAGTTGTCTTTGCAGGTGAATAGAATTTGTAGAATCATTCTTTAGAGCTAGCAGGATGTCTTTCTATGGATTGAGACTTGAATATGCCCTTGATGGTAGTTCTAATTATATTGCTTGGAAGTATAGGATGGAGGCAGTGTTGGAAGATAATTAGCTAAAGGAATTGATAGATCATGATATGCCAAAGCCTCCAACAGCTGATGCTAAAGCTCTAGCAGAGTGGAAGAAGAGTGTAGCAAGAGCCAAGAGCATCATCCTGGGGGTGTGAGAGACCACATAGCCTTGAAACTACATGGCAAAGAGACTCCCTTTGCTATGTGGAATACCCTCAATGAGCTATTCGGTAATAGCCATGAAGCCAAGAAACTTGAACTGATGAAGAAACTAAGGGTTGAAGACAATGGGTATAAGGTAGTCTTCAGAGATGGAAAGGCCTACCTCAAGCATCTTGCTTCATGTCAACTCAAGCAATTTGGTGTCAGGATCGAGAGCCTCTACACATTAGAGGAAGAGGCATGCATAACCTTGAGGAGCAAGGTAGGGATTAGAGATGTTGTGGTTGAGAGGGAGCATGATTTAGCTCTCAAGAGGAAGCCTCAGCCAGTTGACAGTTGGGCTGACCACGAGGATGATGATGATGAGGATGAATCAAAGACCTCCAGTAGGAGGAGAGTTCGACCCAAGTGGGCTGAGGGAGCACATGCAACTATACCTCCAGGAGTGAGGTGGATTGATGTAGATTCTTAGTCCCAGGAGTGCAAAGATTTGGGTAGGGTCTAGCGCAGTTGCAACAAGGAGATCAGTCAAATCTATTCTAGATTTTTGTAGAGGGACCACTACCTTTGCTACAAGAGCCCACAGTATCATAGTAACAGATTTAGTGTCAGCAGGTGCAGGTAGTCATCCAGATGACAACTGCATAACTAGTTGCAGTCAGTACCCGAGAGACAGTTGTAGAACTAGTTGCAATGACACAGCCAGTGCGAATTGGCCAGTTGTAGTATGCAAGTGCAATTACAGCCAAGAGATTCTCAACGTAGAGCTTTGCAGTCCAGTTTCCAGTGCAGGAGAACAGTGCAAGTTGCCAGGAGGGAGCAGAGAGATTTCCCATAAGGAGATTGAGACTCAGAGGGAGTCTAGCTTTAGAAGGAGCAGCCTTATGGAAGCTAGTGCTTCAGGATCTAAGAGATCAGACTCATTATTGCAGTAGTTACAACAGTAGTGCAGAGGTAGCAGCAACAGTATGAGTAGATTAGAGTCCTAGAGTTGCAGAATTTGGGCAGGGTCCATTGAGGTCTGTTTGTCTCGTGGATCGTTACCCTTGGTACAGGGGCCCACAGTGTTTAGTAGCAGGAGGATTAGTTTCAGTCAAATATTGAGGAGTGCATAGCAGAGTTGATAGTAGAGCAGGAGGCTCACTAGCAGAGTCAGCAGCAACACAGTTTTCCTAGTAGATAGTTGCAGACACAGTTGATTTATTTTATTTTGTTTGGATGCTTTTTGGTTGTAGATGTTGCAGTAGCAACAACAACAGTGGCGAGAGTTGCATGCAAAATATTCCAAAGGTACCGGATCAGGATAGAGTTAAATTCCTTTTTTGTTGAGAGGGAGTGTTGAAAATAACAACAAGAAATGTTAAAAATAGCATCAAGAAAGATTCTGATTTAATTTATCCTTTAATTAGATTTGGAATAAATTGTAATTCCACATCTCATAACAACTTGTAATAGTTAACTAAGTTAATTTGACTTAGTTGGCTCAGTTAATTCAAGTTGATGGTCTAACTAGAGTCATGTAGAGTCTCTCCTACAATTATGAGCACTAGTTGAATTGTAATTATTTAATTCAGTCTAACTGAGTTAAAGTCAGTTAAACTAGTTCCAACTGATGGAGGAATTAGTGGGAGGTCCAGTAGTGGGGTGTACCCTACCGATCAGTCGGGTGTTTCTTGCAGTGATCAACCAGTAAACTGAAGATTCACTCATAATTAACTCATGCATGTCGGATCGGAGAAAGAACTAGTTGAGATTGGAGTTCAGGGGCAGTGTACTATCAGTTGTAAAATCATCTAAATTAAATAGATGGTGCATGTAGTTAGAAGAAGGCCTAAAATAAATCATTCCTTAATTAGAAAACTCACTAATTTTAACCATTCGAATTGCCTTTAAAAGGAGGAATGAAGGCACAAGTTTATATGTTGTTTTGGTGAGCACGAGTTTGTGAGACCAAGCAATAGGAAGCACAAGTTTGTGCGTGGAGCTTGTGGGGGAAAGGAATTAGGAGCTTAGAGGCTTGGAAATTTGGCTAAGTAATGGCCAAAGCAGTGAGTAAGGTGGAGGATAGAAAATACTTGTGCAGGTTGAGCTCAAGGTTGAGTAGAGCATATTGTATTCATCTAGATTCTTTGACTAATGCAATATACAGATAGGAAGGGGTTTTGAGCAGCAAGCTTTCCCCTTAGATAAATCTTTGAGCATATTGTATTCATCCAAGGCTTGCTTGGGAAGCAGTGAGACAGATAGAGATAGTGCAGAGGTTGCTCAAGCTTGAGAAAAGCATTGTAATCTTCTCATATTTTCTGATTAATGCAATATACAGATAGCAGAGGGTTTTAGCTATGGCTTTCCCTATAAAATCATTGTATTATGTGTGATTGAATTATTTCTCTTCTATGCTTCGTGATTTCATCGATCAATTATTGTTTCCGCTGATGATGAGTAGAGTAGATTCAAGTCAATTGTTTTAGCATATTACAATTTGAAGTTTGAATCTACAAGGAATTTCTACATGGTATCAAAGCTAGATTTGTAGAAATTTCTACATGGTATCAGAGCTAGATTTGTAGAAATCTCTACATGGTATCGAAGCTAGATTTGTGGAAATCTCTACATGGTATCAGAGCTAGATTTGTAGAAATTTCTACATGGTATGAGAGCTAGATTTGTAGAAATTTCTATAGGAAACTACCTAAGTCTTGGACAATATTCAAAATGAGATTTTATAGTTCATCACTAGTTGAGAATGGACATCATTGTTTAACTCCTATGGTATTGTGTGTGTATATCATGTATGTTTCCAATCAAGTGGATTGTTATCCCTCATTTTTTATGAGGATTGCACATGTGATTTTCCTTACAGGATTCAAAAATTTGCAAATTGGCATGATGATTCTAACCTTCCAAAGGTTGTAATTTAGGTAGAAGTTGCTTCAACATTGCATCATGGACTATTAGGCTTGATTTTGGAGATAGTATTGTTTATTGATTGGATGGTGTCTTGGTGGAGGAGCCTCATATTCTCCTTGATTCATTGTCATGGCTTGGTTCTTTCTTCATGGTTGCACATGCTTTGGTGGATGATTATGAGGTGCTTTTTGATGATATGATTTTGCTACATGATGGATATACCTCAATTGTGATCATTCCATGATGGGTATTAGTGTATCAATGGTTTTTTTAACACAATTCAGGTTGCTTGACTCATTGATAATGGATGATGATATTTACCCCATGATGAGAGATCTTTAGTACTTGATATTTTTGCGATGATCCTATTTTGATACTTGACACACTAGATAAGGATTTTCATAGAGCACTCCCTTTATGGCATAGTTTTTCATGGTGATATGTCACGGTTAAAGGGATTAACCTTACGTGGTTTTGTCTCTCGGTAGGCCTACCTCTTGAGTACCCTTGATTCTTTGGAGGATTTTGATATCTAGGGCACTTTGTGATGACATGGCCTATCACTCTTATTGGAGTGATCCTCTTGTGCACATTATATCTTGATTTAATCCTAGACCTCACAATGACTAGTTGACTCTGTTGACCTAGTTGGAGGTCAATGATGTAGGCATTCTTGCTTATGTGACTTGGTTTGACACTTGGAGTGGTTTATGATCATGTAAATGAGGGTTTCATGTTGGTTGCTCTCCTTCTTATTACATGGATTTCATGCATATTATTTGAGCTTATGATGGTGTGTCCTAGTTTTTTGAGGATGACTTGGCATGATTAATCTTGATGGAGGTCTACTATATGGGCACCCTTGCTTGTTTGGTCATTTTGGCACTTGGATAGACTTGTGATGGGGTTCACTATCATTTTCAATGGAACACTTTCAGATTGTTGACTTCATGGCATATATTTGAAGGTCGACCAATATACATTACATATTTTGAGGAGCCTTCTAAATTGGGTGTCGTGACATTTTGTCAGGAGTTGTTACAATGCATTAGAGGTATGACATTACATTGGGAGTTTTGACAGTGCATTGGGAATTGTAGGAGTTTGCTAGCATGCGGATGTCCACCTTTAAGGAGCTTGTTGATGGAGTGCTCACTTGCCTTGGCACACATGTATGACATCCCATCATTTATATCATTATTTATTTCTAGAGAGGGGTTGTACCCTTTTCTTAGTTATTTTTTAACATCTTGCACATGGATTGAGGGGTTGATGGTTTGATCCCTCACTTTAGGGGATCTACCTACTTACACATGATTTGATGGTTACTATACAATGGAGACCACACTTGTAACTATTACATGTTAGTTTTGGAGGAATGTGCCACCTATGTGGTCTGTGCAAGCCACGTTGAGTTGGATATTGCATATATTTTGATATTAAGGTGACCTTTATCGAAGAAGATTGAGAGGGTGGCTATCATACACTAGTCCTTGCAACCACCTTATTTTCATTCAAGTCATAAAAGTCTATTTTGTTAGAACCATACCCTCATTTCACCTTGAACCCTTATTAGATAAGTTCCATTAATCTTATCCTAGGAAAGCTCCTCGTAAGTTGGAGGAGAGCTAGCTTAAAGTGAAGAAGAGGGTTGATGAGGTGATAGTGGCCTCCCTCTTAGTTACACCAAAGCCTTCCTTGAACTTTAGGACTTTATCTCAAGAAGTGAAGGTTTGTGTGATAACAATTTTGGCATTGTTGTTAGGGATAAAGTCCATTTAAGTCAAACATTTGTAGATCAGTGATTTCTTTGATGAATATATATTTTTGAAGATAATATTCTCATCTTGGCGACACCATTTGAAGAGCAAAGTCTTTGTTATTTGTAATTTTTGAAGACCTTGTGTTTGTAAGGTGAAGAATGCAGCATTTTGAAAGCATTGAAGATTCTCCTTGGCAACTCCACATTCTTAGTATGAGAGATTATTTTTAGAATGTATATCAAGTTGTATGAAGAAATATGGAACCACATGAATTTCATGTATTATATCCCTCTTTAGATGTTGGAAAATGTAATGGGGACCGAAATGATCTTCCTCTAAAATGGGATAAGAATATTCCAAAATTTGATGGTGATCTTTCTACCTCCACACGTGATATCATTCTTGAAGTTTGTTTGAAGAATCAATGTACTACATGAAGATGTTTTGACGAAACTACTTGTAAATTCCTTGGAACTAGGTCTAAAAGCTTGGGTCAGGACTTGTTGTAGGCCAAAGAAGATATCATTCCTTGCAGGTTTGATCGAAGCCTTCCTCAAGTTGGGATCCTCATTATGAAGAGAAAAATTATGAAAGGATTGTTGAAGAATTTATGGCGGCCCTACATAAAGATGAAGAAGCACTTTATGATCCTATGGAGGATCAAGCACATGAAAAACATATGGATGAGGAACCTTCCCATGTTCTCATTGTAGAACAAGAGCCACCTCTTGGTTCGACTGGAGATCAAATACATGGAGATAATGTTTTAAAGATCAATCAACTCAAGACTCCATTGAAGACCAAAAGCATGAAAATGAAATTGATGAATAAGCAATCAAGCCTCCTTGTCATCGTTTCATGAATACAAGGGTTTGGTAAGCCATGATCCCCTTAAAATTTCTAAACTTAATGATGCAATTTTTGAAGATTTGGAGATGGATACTTATAATGATGAACCCTTGAAGAAAGATCAATTTTCAGATCAATTTTTTAGGAAAGAGGGTAGCCCAAGAGATGAAGTTGTAGACATAAATTTTCAGAGTAGTAATCATATTTTTTATGTTGATTGTTGAAAATTTTATGGGGATCCCATCTATGAGGCTGGTTTGAATAAATCTAGTGAAGAGAGCATTGAAATTTTGCCTTTGGAACAGTCATATTTATTGAATGCATTTTCAGAAAATTTTCAGATTAGAGAGCATGATGTAGGATTAATGTGTAGAAAGTTATTTGGGTAAATTATAACTCTATTTGGTGAAGGATGACGGTGTTTTATTTCATTCTATGGAGATGTGTATGAGAGTCAATATTCAGAAATTTACCGGCCGTGTCTCATAAGAGGGGAAGAATTCTTGTAGTCAAAAGGGTGTGATTTCAGTGATGATGATGCAGAAAATTTTCAGCCATTGTCTCCTCTAAAATTTGAAGAATTTGTCTATGAAATATCAGCATTAGAGGGCCCTTTTATGGCTGTAAATAGCATGAAGTTTGCTATTTTTCATAGCAGAAATTTTCAGCGACCTCTTTTTTAATATTTCCAAATTATGTCATTGAAAATCTAGCTGGGAAATCGCTGAAATATGTATGGGAAAAAATGTTTTCAGTTTATGGTGTGTGGAATTTTTTAACCATATATAGAAGTTCAACAAGTGCAAAATTTGAGGCAAAAGTGTTAATTTGTTTTTTAAATTTGTTACTGAATTTTCATATATATTTCATCTTCTCAGTTGTTGGAAAGCAACAAAGATTTATTTTACAGATTCTTTGAAAAGGCATCTCAAGTCTTGAGGAGTGATGTTGTACATGAAATCCTAGGAGATCATCTATTGAAGCATGTGGATTATGTTTGTGAGATGCATAGGGGTCATCATGAAGACCTTGCTTGGAGAAGGATGAGTCATCATTGTCATATTGTAGTCCCATTCAAGAATGGATGGACTCATGGAGCAAGCTTGTAGATGCACATGCCAATCTTGGCATGATTTTTGTGCTCTTGTCCATCCTTATCAATTGGATTAAGCTCCAAGGGATTTCTCCCAAATCCACAATGCATCAAATAGAGAGAGCAAACCCTTATATAGGTTTCAACCTAGGATACCGGCAATGTCCTTCCAAATCCCCAGAAACACCGTTCAACGTTTTAAAAATGGATAGTTGTAAGATTCGACATTGAAATGTCAAAGATACTTTTTCTAGGCGTTTCACTTTTTTGGAAACGACGACCCTCAGTTCGAAAACATTTCAAGCAATTTTTAATCTGTTTGGAAACATTTCCGAAAATACAGATACATATCATGAAAATCGTGATATGTATCTGGATTTTCAGAAACATTTCCAAGCGTAAAGTGCAAAACTGGGAATGGATAATGCATTTTGAAGTGGCGAGTTGAGGGACCCGCCACCTCTTAACCTATATCACTTAATGAAAGGGCCCCTTCACCCAATTTTCATGTCATTTGTTGCTTGGAGGAGGTCATCATTTCCATACTTGGAGTTGGAGGAGGCCATCACCGCTTGGAGGAGGAGGTCATTGCCGCTTGGAGGAGAGGTTGGAGCCTTGGCTATTGGTGCTTGGATGATCCAGGAGGATCCAGGAGGATTGATCTAGGAGGATTGGTCCAGGAGAATTGATCCAGGTGGATCTTCAGAAAAGTACCAGTGGCATGACAAAAGGTTCAAAACTCAAAGTGACATGATCTGGATAAGCTTAGCATTGGATCAAAGTGCTCGTCATCTTGATTCCAACAGTACGAACGACACTCAAATCCGAGTCCAGATGACAAAGTTAGAGCAAGTCAAAGTTTGAGTTTGACTTCTCCAGGTAGCAGGGAGAAGATGACATGGCATAGTTTCAGTGAATAAGGGAGTGCCATGTGGAAGGTCGCCACTGGGCCCTGCATATCGCATATCAATAAAAGGGAGGAGTGCTTAAGGATAATCGGCTCCTGGCATTCCCGGTTACGATTGCGATATCGCATATTGCGGGTTGGAGGAGTTATGAATCGGCCTCGGAAGGACTTAGTTGCGATGCGATATACATCGCATATCGCAATTGCACGTAAAATCTGGTGCTTGTGATACGGTTCGGGGGAAAAGGGTCGATTGCGATTTCGCGATGGATTGTGATATTGCGATAGGGGGCCCAGACTCGAAATACTATATAGTATGATTCATAAACCCGACGGGTCTACAGACGTTACTGCGTACTAGACCAATGCACTGATGGTTTCACACTGATTGTGATAGTGCGATGGAGAGGCCGAATGGGAAACAATATGGTATATGGTGAATACTCTTGTCGGATTCGTAGTTATCATGGGATGCTTGTGTCCAGACTTGGCCTGTCTGCCGATTGAACGAACGTTGATTCTCGGTTAGAGCCGTCGGGTTTTGGGGAGTGCCAATTCTCAGTACTATCCACCGGTTCGAGTTGTTAAAATAGAAACAGGTTGTTTGATTGCTCTCGAATGGGTTTTTCTATTTTGAGGATGTAAAACACCAAGAGCTGTCCGCCAATAAGTATTGCTGCCAAGATGAACGCATGGTTAAAAAAGGGGTTTTTGCCATTTTTGTGAGGTCGGTTGCCTTGTATCATACAGGCCCGAGATCCTCGGTCTCACGACAAACCCGCTTGACAAATTTGTCATTTGTTTGAAAACTGCCCGGTTATGAAGGATTCGACCACACCAACATATATATATATATATATATATATATATATATATATATATATATATATATATATGACTATTTGGGTCTGAAGAAGGGGGAGAGCAAGAGAGAAGCGCAGATTTGCAGAGCAGAGCAGTGGCATGGTGGCACCTGCTCCTGGCAGGTAGTCGGAACCTTTCTTCAACAATTTAGGAGGTTCCAAGAAGGTGCAGAAGGCTCGATTACCCGAATTGGGTGTTCAGATAGGCGTTTTTGCACTATTTTTTGCCAAGAAGTCAGTGGTGCTATCTGTTTCTAGAGCTGCGCTCTCCATTTTCCAGCTATCTTCCATATTGGAGGTATAAGGATGTTTATGTAGAAATTTGCTTGTACTTGTCTCTTTTCATGCCACTTAATAAAAGAAGGCCTCCCCACTATTGAGAAGGGCCCGGAGATGTAGTCCAAATTGGACAAACTCCGTAATCAAATCTCTGTGTCATGATCTTTTGTGATGATGTCTCTTTGTCTTCATTTTTCATGCTTACGTTTTTATGGTTTTTAAGTGATGTAACTAATGTCAACTTCGATGCATCTATTAGCAAAAAAAAATCTTGGATCATTGGAGCTTGGTTACTAGAGCCTAAAGATTGTGTGGAGCTTGGAGATTGGAGGTATTTATAGTTTACTCCTAAAGTTCTAATCAAGATTCAAGCTTGAAAATTGAAATACTAAAATATATATTTATAGATTATGTAACATGTTGCTTGTTGAAAATTGAAATATATATAGAAATAGATTCAAGATTTTTTATAAATTTTGTTTTGTAGTTTCCATTTACATCATCATCATGACATCTTCAAGTTCATCCATTCGTAATGAGGAACAAGAAATTGAATTGACCCCTAAAGTTGATCCAAAGTCACCACTTTGTAAATGTGTAATTGTTGTAGGGAGATCCAAGGAGGGGGATCATTAGTATGGGTTTGCAGTGAGTGTCAAAAAGAGTTTAAGGGATCATACACCCGGGTTAAAGCACATTTACTTGCATTAAGAAACAATAGGACTTGAATATGCATTGGTCCACTTAAAGAGAATGGGACAGAGGCAAAAGCAAAGAAAAAATTGCAAAATATCAAAAAGAACAAGACAAGGAAAATGCTAAAGCAAATGAGGCAAATCCTGCCTCTAAATTCAAACAACCAACGAGGTTGGGAACATCTTCATCAAAGCCTCCACTTTCCTCTTATGGAATTGGTGGCCATGGTTCAAAGCGGTCTAATTTGGGACCGCCTGAAAAGAGTTTTAATAATGATGGTCGAGAGAAGGCAGATGCAGTTATAGGTCAATGCATTTATGCAAATGGCCTTCCTTTTAACCTTGTGTGATCTCCTTATTGGGCAAAGATGATCAAAGCAGTGAATGAAGCCCCAAAAGGGTACAAGATCCCTTGATATGAGAAGGTCCGCACTAGATTGTTGACTGCTTAGAAGTTAGATTTGGAGCATAAAAAACCCCTTTCATAATTCATGGCTTATTTTAGGGGTGTCTATCATTTCTAATGGATGAAAGATCAAAGGAATAGGATTTTGATTAATGTGATTGCTCAGAGCGCAAAGGGGGCAAAATTTTTGAAGGTAGTGGATTGTGAGGGGAAGTTGAAAGATTCCCAATTCATTGTTAAAATTTTGATTGGAGTAATTCAATTGGTGGGGCCAAAAAACGTTGTCTAGGTAATAACTAATAATGCAATGTTGTGTAGAATAGCAGGCCTAATTATTGAAGACAAATATCAACACTTCTTTTGGACCCCTTGTGTTGTACATTCATTGAACCTCATGTTGTGCAAGATGGGGGCGCAAATTGAGTGGATTTGACTTATTTTTGAAGAGGCAAAAGAAATTCAAGCCTTCATCACAAACCACCACATGTCCCAAGGCATCTACGCAAAGTTAGAGCTCCTTAAGGTACCTAAACTTTAAAGATTATTTCATAAATTCTAATTTTTATCACTCTGAATTCAAATATATAAATTGGATTCTCAAATAAGTCATGGTTCGTGAATCATAATAGATATTCAATCAATTATGATTTTTAATTTATTGAAACATTGGCACTTGCAGGTTGTCAAGATTCATTTTGCTGCTCACATCATAGTCTTAACAAGGCTTATGCAGGTGAAAGAAGCATTACAATCAATGGTATGCAATTTTCTTTGGAACCAATGGAGGAAATCCCAAACTAAAAGAGTACACGTAGTGAAAAGGTTTGTTGTTAACGATAAATGGTGGAATAGGGTGGAGTACCTGTTGGCATTTACTAAGCCAATTGTGGATTTCCTACGCATGTTTGACACAAAGATGTCTAATTTCGAAGAGGTGTATGAGGGTGTGCACTCCATGATAGAGAAGATACAGGTTGTTATAAATGTCAAGGAAAAGGACCCAGATGAAGTCTTTTACAAAGAAGTAAAAGATATATTGACCAAAAGGTGGAACAAGGTGACCACACCATTGCACCTTTTGGCCTATGCAGTTAATCCAAAATATTATTCTGCATAGTTGCTAAGTAATCCAGAAAATACTACACCAAACAAAGACCTAGAAGTCTTACAAGGATTTAAGAAAACTTTTAAAAAGCTATTTGTAGATCCTAATATTGAGATTCAAATTCATTCAGAGTTTGCTCATTTTGAGGGATCAGAGGGTTTGGGTGCAGTTCTTGATTCTATGCAGGACAAGACCATATTAAGTCCAATTGATTGGTGGGGAACTTCCACATATCCAAAAATTGACCGTCAAGATCTTGTCATAGGTTGTTAGTTCCTCTTCAAAGGAGAGAAACTGGAGTACATATGGCTTCATCCATTCGGTGAAGCGAAACATATTGGGCTCCAAAAAGGTTGAGGAATTAGTGTATGTTGATTCGAACCTTCGCCTTCTGTCACACAAGAGTGTGTTACAAATATAAATTATATAAAATAAAATGAATATAAATATATATAAATAATAAACAATCAAAATAATGATTATCTTAAATAGTCATTAGTTAAGTGAAAAGGCATGTCTTAAAGACATGCCCAATCATGAAAGGACACTTGCCTAGGTATATAAGCAGGGCCTCATTGTAACATTCAATCATCTTGTACATTTTTTATATATTAATAAAATATTATTTATAAATACATTTGTGTATTTTATATCTAAGAGCACAAACAATTATAAGTTTTGTCACTTCAGTGGTATTAGAGCCATGTGAGCCTTTGGATGTTATCCACTGCACAATATGCCATTAAGTTTGCATCCTAAATTCATTGAGCAGTTAAGTGAAATTCGAGAATCGTTCTAGCAATTAAAAAAATTATCTGTAGAATATTCAGCATGTCTAAAGGAAGAATATATTAAGATGAAAGGAACTAACAATGAAGAATGTTCTAACATGGAAAAAGATTTTGAACATGTTAGTTTAAGAACTCCTCAAGGTAACATAGATAAGACTGTTGAAGAAGATGAAAAAAATGAAACTACATAAATTATTCATGACGAATCACCACATTCTACAGAAGATCAGGAAGAGGTTATGGAAATTTCAGATTATGATGAGAATGGGGGTGATCTTAAAGATAAAGATGAGCCTGCTAGCTGGAAGAGTGTTGAAGAAGTTTCTAAATTTTTCCAAGAAACTGTTGATAACAAAGATGAAGGCATAATTTTGAAGGATTTAGATTCAAAATGGGAACCTAGTGACCGCAGTGGAAAATGGCTTAAGTTGAAACTAGATTATATAAACACTGGATCTGATCTCGATGTTCTCATCATAGGTGGTTTTTTTGGATTTGAACGTCGTGGAGGAGAGGGCATAATTTTTACTAGGTCTTGCACAAAATTCGACTTCCGGTGGTTACCCAACAAGATTTCTCTCTTTTTGTAGAGTTGGAACAGGTTTTTCTGATGAAAAGTGTGATCTCGTTAGCAAACTTAAACCATATTTCAGACAACATGAAGATAATTCCAAGGTCCCCAGCTTCTATACAGTGACAAACAATGCAAATGAGAGCCCTGATGTTAGGATTGAAAGACCAGAGAAGTCCATTATACTCGAGATAACAAGTGATGTACGGATGATTAAATCAGAGGTCTTTGCTTATCCTTTTAGTTTACGCTTCCCTCGCATACGTAGGGTGTGATATGACAAGCCTTGGTATGAATGCCTTGATGTACAAACATTTACGGACTTAGTATAGTCGAGAAGTGGTACTACAAAGATTGCAGATCACTGTGCAGATTTGGATCAAGTAAAACCAAAAGGTAGAAGGCATGCTTCCAAAGGAGGGAATCAGATACTTACAGTTGTACCATCTCATATGCTTCAAACAAATGTGTCTAATGTTAAAAGGGAGACATTGATATTTGTAAATCTAATGTTTTACATTGTGAATTTTCATTCAGATTTTTGACTGGAACAATTTCACAAAATGGTGGGGGAACATGGGGCTTCATTCTCGATGAACTTAAATGACTCTGTTACTCATAGTATTGCAGCTGATAAAAGAGGAATCAAGTACCAAGTTGTTGTTAAGCACAAAGATGCCATTCATTACTCTTGGGTGATAGATTGTTGTAAAGAAAAGGTCATCTTGCCATTACGACCAAAGTACTTTATGAGCCTTTCAGAGTTATCCAAGGAGAAGATGAAAGAGGATATTGATGCATTTGGGGATCACTACTTTTGGGATCTTGATGTTTCAGATTTGGGACAGCTCTTTGATAATCTAGAGGAATCAAAAGTTTTGAAAACCATTATATTGAATGAGCATTACAAAAAGAAGTATTGCCCGAGTAACAAGTGGTGCCTGTTCAATAATTGCTCTAGTTATTTTCATCGTGCCATCCATTCCATAAACATAGATTCTCAAAGAATTTCAGAATTCACATTGAGAAGGTTAAAGCTGGAGTTTTTAATGCATGGAGGTTCTATGATTGGCTGTCCAGTTAATACTACATATGCAATCATATTTTCTACAGCTGAGCATGCAGTGCCTTTCAAATCAATTCTAGTAAGCTTAACGACTGCAGAAAGAAATGTACTCCAACGAAAAGGAATACAAGTTGTGAGTCATGTATGGTTAGAGGATTCCTTGCAAGAATAGAGGAAATTGCCAGAAAGTGTCTATAGTTTCAGAAATAACGTACATGTCTATGAAGCTTCACTTGCTAAAGAAATTGGGGATTTCAAAGCCAAGGATTCTTATGAACCTGGGAGAAAAAAGAATAAATCAATTGAGTTTGAGGATTCTAATGCCCAGGATTCTTATGGGATTGTGAGAAAGAATAAAGCAATTGGGTTTGAGGTTTCCAGTTCCAGGGATTCTTATGAAGCTGTGAGAAAAAAGAATAAAGCAATTGAGTTTGAGGATTCCGGTGTCCGGGATTCTTATGAACCCCCGAGAAAGAAGAATAAAGCGCTTGGGTTTGAGGATTCCAGAGCCCGGGATTCGAACTCAAAACTTGTGCGACTCTCTCTACCCAATGGAATAATGACGATTGCTCCACCTCTAGAGGTTGATGTTGCTAAGGTTGAAGCAACTAAGAGGAAGATAAAATGTGATAGTAAATTGCAGAGCAAGGCTGATACCGAGCTTGGTGAACGCTCTTCGTCTCATGATAATGTCGCGGGGGAGAAAGAAATAAAATCACCATTACAGAAAACAGTGAGTACAATGTGCCATCAATGCCAAAGAAATGACAAGGAAAGAGTGGTCTGGTGCTCCATATGTACAAAGCGTTACTGTGTTTGTTGCATTGAGAAGTGGTACCCCCTTCTCACTGACGAGGAGATTGCCGACATTGCTGATCTTGGCATTGATCCCACACAATCGTATATCGGTCATAAGGATTTCATGAAAATAAAGCCTGCGTTTGGAATCCACTCGATGACAATCAACTGTTTCATTAATTTTTTCAATGGCTTGGAATCCACTCAATTGCAATTAACTGTTTCATTAATTTTAACATTGATTTAATCCAAAACTCAAAAAATGAAGACCAATGTGACTACGAATTATGTTCATCTGGGCGTTGTAAAGATCAGAGTCATTAGAGACCGAGATGGACTACATACAGATTTGGTTTTGTTCATAATGTCAAAACCCATGAAAATAATTCCACAGTTTCTTTGGCAATCAAACAATTTTTTTAGACTTTGTATGTGTAGAGAAAGTGACGTCGGAAGGTGCATCCATTATTTTGGTTCTGAGTGCTTTCCAGACTTTGTTGAATATATACAATGCAAAGGCCTTTGGGAGGATGGCGTCTATCTTGCACATGATGTCAAGGCCAAGCAGATGCCAATATCAAGAAAGGACACGATCGTACAAATCCGTACGATGGTCGATGTCTAGTGGGTATAAAAATAAATAATATAATTTTTAACAAATAAAAACCACTTTATAAAATTATTATAAAGTCACTTTGTTACATCATAAAGTAACTTTGTAATACATTTTTATAAAGTCACCTTTAAAAAATGGGGGGTGGAAGGGGGAATAGATGACCCTGGTTTCAAAACGGTGATACCAGCAAAGTATACAAGCTGAGGTACCAATGTCGTCAAGTTACATATGCTGAGATGACAAACGTAAGATGAAGAAAATTGTCATCGATATAGCTTTGAGGACAAAGCTTTTGAAGGAAGGGGCAATGTTAAGAATATAAATTATATAAAATAAAATTAATATAAATATATATAAATAATAAATAATCAAAATAATGATTATCTTAAATAGTCATTAGTTAAGTGAAAATGAATTTTTAAAAGACATGCCCAATCATGAAAAGACACCTGGTTAGGTATATAAGTAGGGCCTCATTGTAACATTCAATCATCTTGTACGTTTTTATATATTAATAAAATATTATTTATAAATACATTTGTGTATTTTATATTTAAGAGCACAAACAACTATAAGTTTTGTCGCTTCAAAGTGATGAATACAAATTTGGGCCCACCAAACCATGGGACGTGGAACCATAGTTGCCTGACTTGGATATGACGTTGAATGTCATGTCTCATATGAATTTGTTTGATGAGGAGGCACGAATAATTGCATCTTCAAGTGGACATGGCAGCAATGCTTCTACCCTTGGGGAGGATTCAAATGTTGATGTGGATCTTAATTACATGGATAAAGACATATTTGATGATATGTAAATGTAATTTATGATGATGTTTTAAATTTTTGAACAATGAACATTGAATACCATAATATGTCATATGATAGTAGACTGTCAGGCATAGTTCATTTTCTAATTTGTACTATGTAGTGTGCATTATTAATTTTGGTGATGATATTGATGATTGAAATTTGAAACAGAAACTTGATGATATGTTTAATGTTATAATACTCACTGATGATGATGACAATGTTTATGTTGAATTGATGATGATGATTTGTTTATGTTGAATTAATGATGGTGATTATGTTTTTTTAAATATTGAATCTAGATTCTAAAAGGTGAATGGTAATATGAAATTATATATATATATATATATATATATATATATATGTGTGTTGTTTCCTTGCCGTATTGTATTCTGATTTTTTGAAAATTTGCCTTATCCGTTTCAAACACCGTATAACTTAGGTTTCAACTCTATCTCCTCAACAATAAATAAGTATTTTTTTTCCTAGGTCCATTGGTTCTCAAAGGATAACAATAAAGTACTATTCTCAATAAAAGTGGCAATGTATTGTTGAGATTCACTTTCTTCTCCAAGAAAAAAACAATAAAATATCTAATGAAAAAATGCAATATCTAATGATCTCTCATGTAACCAACTTCATGAGATAATGCAACAATAATAAGATAATTTTGATTATGCCAACTTTCTTTTCCAAAGTGGTTGACCATTCAAACAAGCTCCAATCTATGCTCTCAAACTTCTCCAAGGTAGGTTGCTTGATACAAGAGACAATGCAACAATAATAAGATAATTTTGATTATGCCAATTGTCTTTTCCAAAGTGGTTGATCATTCAAACAAGCTCCAATGTGTGCTCTAAAACTCTTCCAAGGTAAGTTTCTTGATTTGGATTAAACCATCTTACAATTTGACATCTATCTTGATACTTTCTGGGTGGAAAGAAATGGAGGAATTGGCTTCTCGAGCCCCTTTTAGTGGTAGATCCTAGTTTGTAAAAATGGGATCTAGAACCTTTTGAAGTCATTTTGAGGCATCAAATGACATTTTTTGGGGTCAAAAGTTTGTGAGCATAATTGACACCCCCACAACACTAGTATACACTATGAAACCTTTCCAAAGGTCCAAAGATCACCTCATTAGAGCTCGTGGGTGGAAGTTATGCCTCCTACAAGTTGACCTACCTAGTTCACCACCATGGTATGAGTGGATGCCACATCAACCCCCACTACTCACACATGTGGGCTAGCCATGTGAGGACTTTCAAGAAGATTCTAAGAGGTCCAAAACCTTATCACATTGAAGCTTGAAGGAGACAAAACCCTACCTCTAAATGGCTATTAGGCTATGTTAAATATTGGGTTGCTGGGAGGAGATGGGGTTCCATTTTTTTGCATTGTACTCGTTCCATAGATGAGCAAAATATCTAAGAGTGGTATTTTCAAATCATAACATAGGAGGAAAATCCTATAGTGGGTTTTCATGTCAAAATCTAAAAAAGGTAAGTCCATAAGAGTTCTCATTTCTTTCTATATGCATTTTTATAATGAAAGGAAAAAGAGGAGGATAGGCTTTAATTTCTAGCTAGGTTTTCTCCCATATTGGTTTCCCGAAGATAAACATTATGTTCATTTGTGTGGATGTTGTTTTTATGTACCTATTTTTTCCGTTTCTTATTTCATCTGTTTCGTAATTTGAACAAAGCTAGTAAATAATTAATCCAGAATATAAGGAAAATAATTCTACAAAATATAATATTTCAAAATATTACAAGATTTGTTTAGATGAATTGTTCCAATGGAATATCTACAACAATTTAAAAATCATCACTTCTCTAAAAACCTTTATAAATGAACAATAATCAACACCCAATGGAATGCATAGTCAAATTGGGCTAAGGGTTTTAAAATGACAAATTCAAAGTTGCCATAATTGCCTTTATAGTTATTGGATTCTTTATTATAACCACTTTTCACAAATGCCATGACCATTCTACATATAGTGGCATTGATCTAGTTGCAATTGGGGCACTCTATCTTAAGATATTTGTTGACAAGAGAGCACCAAAAGTACCCTTTTACATGTGTCATCCAAAAAGAGTAAGAAGACCAAGTAATAAGAAAGTATTATTGGAACATGTTGTGTTAAGCCCCATGTTAACCTTAAAACCTCTTATTAGACCTTAGATATTGAGTTATTACATTTTTATTGGTATATTGTTATGTCAGCTATAACCTTTCATTGTACCATTTTATTAAAACTATACACTTTGTCTCCAATATATATATACACTAAGGAGATTTATATTTAGGATCATCAAATGTTGCCTTGTACATTGTATTCATTATAAAAGGGGGCTTCCCACTCGAAGTGGACTGTAATTATTGGTTTCTTATCATTTTTAAGATGCACGATTCATAACATTTTGTATTAGAGCTATATGATCCTAGCGTTTTGTTGCTTCAAATGAATCATCTTGGAATTTTCACTATAACCTTTTTTGTGGATGTTTCAAACCATAAAATTTTGAGCAGATGGAGAAGACATCACAAGATATATCTAGTAAAAAATTTAGAGTCTTGCACGATAAACTTTCAAATATGTACTTATGGATATTAGGGTTTGTGACTGGTCCTAAAATTAGTTTTGAACAAGTGATTTTGGAATTTCCGATATAATTATTTTTTGAAAGTATTCAAACCATGAAAATTTTTAGCAGATTGAAAATTCATCTCAAGGTACGTGTGGTAAAAAAAAATTAATTGCAGTTTTATAAAATTTTGGAGATATACCTTGGAGAAGTTAGGGTTTGTGAATGATCATGAAATGAGTTTCAAACAAGTGATCTTGGCATTTTTGCTATAATTTTATCCGGGGCACTTCAGTCTGTGAAATTTTTGGGTATCTGAGGAGACATACCGATGTACTTCAACTAAAAATTTCAAAATCGGGTTTGATAAATTAGACATGTGACACACTTTACAAGTTGGCATTTGTAAAGAAGCCAAAAGTCACCAAGTTTTGGGAAAGTTACCATAAATTTCACATGGCACATCAAAATTTTAGTCAGACCTATAAAACTACAAATACGACATATTAGAGTGTTACAATCCAAAACTTCATCTTCAAAAGGGCTCAAATCTCAAAGATATATCAAGAAAAAGGTCAACCATCCAGATAGTCTCCAAATTAAGGTTTTAAAGGTACATAAATTACTAGTGACATAACTGGTGATTGAAAGTTGTGATAAAGAGAAGTACTATTATGGTTCCGAATAAAGATCTGAAAGCTACTACACCAAATAAATCTCCTAAAGGCTCATTCATTACTCATGAAGAAATACAGGATTTTGAGTATCTGTTATCCTTGTTGGAAAGTCAATTTAAGAAAATAAGTGACACTATGAGGGTTGAAGTGTCACAGGTGAAAGGATTAGCTGGAAATATGGAACAAAAGATGATTGATGAAATGGAAAAGAAGATGAATGAAAATAATGAAGAAATTAAAAAAGAAATAGAAAATATTATATTACAAAATATCCAAGGAAATCATGAAAATAAGGAAAAGAATAGTGTTGAGACTCTATCACATATGACGAGTATTTTATCTCAATTTGAGAGCACAAATATTGAATCGTAGAACCATAATCATGAATTTTCAATACAAGATCCAAATCATCAATGATACAAAGTAGCACCAAGGAACTATTATATTCCGAAGATTGATATGAGGAAGTTTGATGGTAATAATCCTTTAACATGATATTCTAGACGGAGCAATACTTTGATCTACAACAAGTGACATCTTTACAAAAGTAAATATGGCATCCATGTATTTAAAAAAAGATCGATTTGTATGGTATCAATGGCTTTGTAAAAGGAAAAAGGATTATATTATATCCCAATATGTTTCTATGGAAAAATTGATAGCGTATTATGGGATATTAAGAACAATACATTATTTAGTCAATTGGTAAATCCTCAACAAAAAAATCCAATTACAATGAACATTCAGTAAGTCCAAAAATTGAGTCTTAGGGTAAAAAAGTATCAGATGATAATTTGTTAGACCTCTTTATTGGAATTTTAAAGAAAAGCATCCAACAAGAGATGCGTCTCTTTGAACCTAAATCCCTAGAGCATGCTTTCATTCTAGCAAGGAAAGTTGAAAGTAAAATTATGGCTACTAGAAAATCGGTCACTAATAACTATGAATAGCCTAGCAAGGAAAGTTGAAAGTAAAAATATGGCTACCAGAAAATTGGTCACTAATAACTATGAAGAACATCGTGCTCCCTCTCCTAAATCAACAAAGTTGACACCTTACCAAATGGATGAAAGAAGAGAAAAGGGACTATGTTTCAACTGTGATAACAAGTACAATAAGGGGCATAAATGTTAGAAAATCGAAAAGGAAGAAAGATTTTCTTATTCTTGATAATTACTTGTGATGTTCTTGATTTGTTATTACGATTATTTATATCTTCTTTCTTTTAGTTCATCAAGCAATTACCAAAGCGAAAGCACATAAAACAATGGACACTAGATGTAGGCACTATGCCAGGGAAAAACCCCCCTTGAGGGGAAAACCCAGTAAAAATTCTCTTCCTTTCAATAGTATTCTTTGAGACTCTTCACCCTAGACAAAGACCAAACCTTCCCTCCACACCAAGTCAGCCTCCCAAATCTTCGACCTTTCTTCTAGCAACTTCGACTATGTAGCAGCTTCCGGCATCAGTGAAAATTGGAAGACTTCAATCTCCCAATTCAGGGCACGAAACAGAGAGAGAGAGCCACCAAAAATTCGTTATTTTTCTTCTCCTTTGACTCCACCCAACTCGCACTTCATTTGGCTACCCGGCTTCGTACTTTGCACTCCCCAGCTTCCTTAGAGATATCGAACTTGCTTGAGATGAAGTGCTCCAAATGAATTCGACTTGCTTCTATTTATAGGCTTCAAGGGAGGTTGAATTGATTTCCTTAGGCTGACTTAATCTCTTCTAGGTTGACTTGATGTGGAGGATACATAAATTACATTTGACTCAATACTTAACATTTTTACATGATTTAAAAGCCTAAGAAAGGTCTCTGTAACAGTACAATGACTCTATTGACCTCAGGATAAATCCTAGAAGTCCTCAATTGGGAATTTGACCTAAAGCATCGTGACCCAAGCATGAAACCCATGCTTTAGTAAGTCACAATAATAATATTAAAAATTCTTTTTTTATTCTTTTGACGAGTACATTACAAGATGACTCAAATATATTAAATGAAGACCGAACCTAGTTACATTTTCCAACACTCCCTCTTAACTAGGGAGGTATTCATCATATACAAATACAAGGAAGATCTCAACTATATGAACCATGAAGAACATTTAGGCACCGCAATGCCATGGACTAGATTCCTGACCAGGGCAATCTATCCATTGTTCTCTCAACAATTTAGGCACCGCAATGCCACAGACTAGATTCTTGACTAGGGAAATCTATCCATGTGTGAATAAGGTGGACTCAAGCTTTCAGCTCCTCTAGGTACCATGAGGCTTACTTGCTAACCACCAACCCAAAGATCCAGGTGTGCATCCAAAAACATAGCTCTATAATCAACACCACCTTTTCCAATTGCCGGACCTAGACATCAAAACAACGTGCCGACCAGATGTTCTCTCAGGCAATGCTTCACTCACAAAGCCTCAACACTCCTTGATCCAGCGGATCAAGCATAACCAATCTCTCCCAATCACACTGATTGGTAACCAACATGTTATCAAAACCTTCGAGAGATTCACTTGTACAAACACAAACCCAATCAATAATATACTTTCATATGTACATAATTAAATACAAACCTCCGGGGTCTTCCAGACAACTTGATGTTGCTTCTCAACTTTTCATAGTAGGACTATCAACTGAATCTCTGACAGAAGATTCCTCAATCATACACTTTCCTTTCCTACTTCCCATGCAACAACATATCCTCCGAAATTCATTCTTTAATCAAAACCAAGTTATGCCCTCCCTCTCAACCGGGGAGCATCTCTTTATCCAAACTCCCTCTTAATCTCAGGGAGATCAGCTTCTTCTTTTTGTCATCAAAGAATATTTCATGGCTTCTAACCATTTTCATCAAAGTTATCATCATCCCCATCATGCTTATCACATCAACGAACATCTTCACCATATTGAAGATTGTGTACCTGCACAACTTAGATAGAAAGTACAACCAAATCTATAGAAGCATGAAGTTAGCCATATCAGAATTACGGAAGCATTTCAACCTTATATATCAAATACCCAAACTTAAACAAGAGACACATTCTCTTCAACATCTTGCTAGGGACTTTGTCATAAACCCTACACTACTTCATAACAACTTTCATTCCATCTAGGGTTTCAATGTTTCTTCCAAAGGTATGATATACCCTCCTGCAACATAAACCCTAGAAACAATTCAAACAAATATAGATCTACAAGGCATCTAACAACTTTCAAAATTCACATGTTAGATTTTCCACTAGGGTTTCATACAAACCATAGATTTCATACAAGAGAATCAATCAAAACCAATTACAGCTTAGTTATTAACATGACCAACTTCCACTAGGGTTAGTTGTAAACCCTAGATTTTCAATCAAACATCAATCCCAATCAAAACTCAGATTTCAACAGTCTTACACAAATCTCAAATCATCATATTGTCATCATACATCAAAGTTTTTTACTTCTACTAAGGTTCAACTCCAAAACCCTAAAATTTCATTTTCACAATCTCAACAATCATTATATAAATAGATCTCAGATTGTTATATCACACATACTAGAGATTTTAACTACTACTAGGGTTTAGTTGTAAAACCCTAGATTTCCAAATATCTTCATCCTAGAATCTCAGACAAGGACTTATATTAAATCATAAGACTTATGACCATCAATAACTAGGTCAATACACATATCTAGGAATTCATTATCATGCATAAGCTTATCATATATTAGACATATACTGACCAAGCTAGGGTTTTGACCAAATGTACACATATATATACACCTAGGGTTTCATTCCTAGGATCTTGCTTTCATAACAAAGGTTTTGCTTATAGGCCCAACCAAACCCTAAAAATCTAGGGTTTCATAACATAGCAAAGCAAACCCTACTATTCCAAAAATTTCAAAGGTTCAAGATCTCAAACAAACATCATTCAACCCTAACAAGTTAAGATTTCATGATCATACCGAAATCCCAATCATGACATCATCAACAAGAACTTCAAATAACATTTCACAATATCCCTAAGTAGTTTAGGGTTTTAGACATTCACATTGTCATACCCTTTCGTTAGGGTTTCCCAGAGAACCTGTCTAGGGTTCTATAAAATCAATTAAGAATGGGAGTGGGGTAAATTTATCAAGTGATGAATCACCCAAAATAAGAATCAATATGATTCAATATAACTAGACACAACAATGTTAGTAAAAGATTGTCAAATGAATAAACATTTACAATAAAGAATTCAATGTTTTGTAGTTTAAGGCATACCTTTGTTTCTTGACAAACCTTATCTTGGGTGGATTTCTTCCATACTCCTTGAGGATATAGCATATGTCTTCCTAATCAAGACAATAGAGGGAGAATGGTGATTAGTATTTAATATAATCAAAACTAAATGAGTACATGAAACCAAAAACTAAAAGGAAATGAGATACTTATCTTTGGGAGTTGTTGGGGGCTCCCTCCAAAGCTTAAGGGATACCTATAAACTTATAAAACAAAAGAAAAAGTCTTTTCCCAAAACATGTTAAAACATATAAATCCTAAACATCGGAAATACAAAAAATAGAATATCTAAGACTAAAATCAAAGGACTTAATAGTGTAAGTCCCTTATGTCAGATTCTTCGGTTTTACTTTCTTTAGGTCTCCTTCTTCAACAATGTTAGCATGATCTCTATTTCTCTTCTTATTCTTTGGATTTTCAGGACAATGACTCGTGTAGTGACCCTTCTTATGACATTGATAACATTCTACCTTGGACATGTCAACTTTCTTCCTTGGTCCTTTCGATTTCTTTCCTTATGTTGAGAAATGTAGCCATTTGATACTCCTTCAGGATTGGCAACTAGAGAGATCCTCAATTCTTCTTGACTGCAGGCAGTCCATAGTTCTTCAAAAGTGGGAGCTTCCTTCCAACTGTTAAGACCTGCAACAAATGCACCCCAAGTAGGTGGCAATCCTAATAGAGTAGTGATCACGAGTTCTTTGTCTGGAACAATTTCATCAATGGCCAAAAGATCATCCCTGATTCTTGCTATCTTCATAAAGAAGGAGGTCATTATATCTTCTTTAGTCATCTTTGTGGTCCTTAGTTCATTCTTCAAGCTTGCCACTTGACCAATGTTCTTAATAGTGAATAACTTTGACAAGGCTTCATACATTTCCTGAGCATGATTGATGTTGGCTATAAATGGGACAAGATTGTCCTTTATTCCTTCTACCATTAGAGTCATGGCCACCAATTCTAATTCTCTGAATTTTACTTTGTCAGCATCACTAGAGTCATCTGTAGGCTTCTTTACTTTTCCTTTGACCAAGTCTAGTACCTTGTTCTTTTCAAGGATGAGGTCAATCCTCTTCTTCCAAGACCTGTAGTTTGAGGCTCCTTCAAGTTTGTTCTCTCCCTTGATTGTGTTAGACATCTTCCTTGAATATAGTAAACTCCTTCCCTGAGATAATCGCTTTTGATGGTTCCTTGATCAAGTGCTTGAGACTGCCTTTTTCTTCTTTCTTCACCAAAGCTCTAATACCATGTTAGAAAATCAGAAAGGTAGAAAGATTTTCTTATTCTTGATAATTACTTGTGATGTTCTTGATTTGTTATTACGATTCTTTATATCTTCTTTCTTTTAGTTCATCAAGCAATTACCAAAGCAAAAGCACATAAAACAATGGACACCAGATGTAGGCACTATGTTAGGGCAAAAACCCCCTCGAGGGGAAAACCCAGTAAAAAATGCTCATCTTTTTAATAGTATTCTTTGAGACTCTTCACCCTAGACAAAGATAAAACCTTCCCTCCACACCAAGTTAGTCTCCCAGATCTTCGACCTCTCTTCTAGAAACTTCGACTATGTCGCAGCGTCTGACATCAGGTAACTTCCGACATCAGCAAAACTTGGAAGACTTCGATCTCCCAATTTAGGGCACGAAACAGAGGGAGAGAGGCACCAAAATTTCATTTTTCTTCTTCTCCTTTGACTCCACCCAACTCGCACTTCCTTTGGCTTCCTAGCGTCGTACTTCGCACTTCCCAACTTCCTTAGAGATATCGTACTTGCTTGAGATGAAGTGCTCCAAATGAATTTGATTTACTTCTATTTATAGGCTTCAAAGGAGGTCGAATTGATGTCCTTAGGCCAACTTGATGTAGAGGATACATAAATTACATTTGACTCAATACTTAACCTTTTTACATGATTCAAAAGCCCAAGAAGGGTCTCTTTAAAAGTACAATGACTCTATTGCCTCAAAATAAATCCTAGAATTCCTCAATGCGAACTTTGACCTAAAACATGGTGACCCATGCTTTAATAAGTCACAATAATAATAATAAAAATTATTTTCTATATTCTTTTGACAAGTACATTACAAGATGCCTCAAATATATTAAATGAAGACCGAAACTAGTTACATTTTCCAACAATAAATGTGCTTGAGAAGAAATTATTCTACATACTAGATTGTGAAGATGAAGAAGATCAATAATGGGAATCATAATAAGAGCTAGAGCTAGAAGAGACTACTCCAATAATATATTGCCATGCATTAGCTGACTTTAGTGCTCCATAAACCCCCAAGATAGAAGGATATATAAAAAAGAAAAAGGTAACAATGTTGATTGATTCAGATTGTACCCATAACTTCATCAATTACAAATTAGCAAATCTTAACTTCTTTGGATATCCAATACCAGAATTTCAAGCAAATCTTAACTTCTTTGGATATCCAATACCAGAATTTCAAGTAATGATTATAGATGGAAGTATCATAAATTGTTTAGAGAAGTGCCATAGTATTAAGCTAAATATGGGGAAGTATGAATTAGATAGTCCCATGATTGCAATCCAAACAGGTGGTGTTGATGTTGCATTAGGGGTCCAATGGTTACAGTCAGTGGGAACAATGGCCCTAACTTTCAAGATCTTTTCATGATATTTTCCTTAGAAAGAATAGAAATTGAGGTTAGAGGTATCCAAGGGAAATCCTCTAAAGTGATAAGCTCTAATAGCATGAAAAAATTGCTAAAAAAGGGACACCATGGTGTAATTACACAATTATGTTGATTAGATGTTCAAAGATATATATCCTCTGCTCCATTGGATCTCCAAGACGTTATCTACAATCATTCCAAAGCATTTGGAGAGATGCTTAAGGGTCCTCCACTTGCTTGAGAATCAAGATCATGGCCATGTTATTCATTTGCAACTTGGAAGTGTACAACCTAAAATTAGGCGTTATACGTATCCATTTACATAGAAGAGTGAGATTGAGCATATGGTTCAAAAAATGTTAGAGGATGGCATCATTCAACCTAGAAAAGTGCTTTCTCTTCACTAGTGATGATGGTTATAAAAAAGGATGGTTCGTGGTGTATGTGTCAATATTACAAGAAACTTAACAAAACGAAAATCAAAGATAAGTTTCCTATTTTTGTCATTGATGAATTATTAGATGAATTGCATGGAGCAATTTTCTTCAGAAAGTTGGATCTTCATTCTAGATATCATCAAATCAAAATGAGGCACGAAAACATTCCCAAAATAGCATATAGAATATATGAAGGTCATTATGAGTTTTTGGTTATGTCATTTGGACTTAGTAATGCAACTTCAACATTCCAAAGCTTGATGAATTCTATTTTCAAAGCCACCCTTAGAAAATTTGTGTTAGTATTTTTTAATGACATACTAACACCAAATCTTGGGAAGAGCATGTACAACATGTTGACAGGGTCTTAACTGTTAAAATATGCAAATGCGGTCAAATGCCACTTTGGACAGCTCACTTGATGAAGATAATGATTGCATTGAAATTGTCTTTTCGAAAGGACCAAAATCGACCTAAAGATCGCTCAAATCAAATAAGGGAAAGTGTATCTTATGAAGAAAAGCCCACATGTGCATATTTGATAAGGTCAGTCCTAAAGCAAATTGGACACCCTTGGAAAGCTATAAATACAAGTGACCTCTACCTCATTTGGACACAATCATGAGACACTCTTCTATCTTGGTTTTTGGCTCGCACAAGTCTAAGGCTCGTTCGCAGAGAATCAGGTTCGCTCTGAGGTGAAATTCCAAGTCTGAAACTCGCATCTCGGGTTTAGGGTTTCTGGGCCTCGGTCGCAGGCACAACATAGGAAGGATTCGACCACAATCGGTTGCACAGAAGCTCATCAATGCGACTAGAGCCTTCCAGTCACACAAACAACTCTCTATCCATGCGACTGGGAGTTAGGGTTTGCGCGGTCTAGACCTGACCCCAATCCCTTGCATGCCAAGCTTAAGGGAGCGACTGGGAAGCTATAGTCACTAGCATGACTCCTCCTCCGTGCGACCGGGACCTAAAAGATGAAGTCTTAGTCTTCCGAAGATTTTGCTCTGTGACCGCAGTGTTCGACAATCTACCACAAACAGTGACAATTCATTATAAGTTTCTGAATCAGGGCTTTGAGTATAAGCATTGTTGGGTTCATTCCATGGATGTTGTAATTGTTTTGTTGAATAGTTGCATAGATGAAGATATAGATCATTATACTCTCTTTTGTTGAATCATTTGATGACGATCTAATAAGAAGAAGAATTTGAAAGGGTTTTCCCCATAGTGGGTTTTGGCCCGTTCTCCGACTAATCCTGGTGTCTCTATGTGTGAATGTTTTTCTTCTATTGTTCCTTTATGTTTTGCTACATTGATGATGATGATATTGTTCTTTCTACATAGTTTCATATGTTGTTGAATAATGATGTAAATATGAATAATGTTATGATGTTATGGGGTGAACTTGATGTGTTAATGAAGAAATGCAATTATCAAAGCAAATAACAATATATCCTGAAGAAAAATTAACATTAACATTATTGAAAAAGCAACTATATGCAAAACCTTCCAACTGTGCCTTTGGGGTTGAAGAGAGGAATATTTGGGTCATATTGTATCCCATGAAGGTGTCAAAATGGACCCTAACATAATCAAAGCTATGAGGGAAAGGCCAATCCTTAAGACCTCAAAGAGACTTAGAGGATTCCTAGGATTGACTGTGCATTACCACAAGTTTGTCAAGAATTATCATCAAATAGTTGCACCTCTAACAAAATTATTGAATAAGGAAGCATTTTATTGGACTAAAGAAGAAACCAGAGATTTTTATTGATTTGGGGTAGCATCGAATGTGCTCTAGCCATGAAAATTGATGGAGAGGCTAAAGCACATGAGATCTCCAAGACCCAGAAATGGTTTGGGCAGATTCTAACCGGTTTGGGAGATATTAAAATAATTAATATTTTTAATGGAGTTCCTAAGTCTAAACTTATGAAAAATAAAATATTAATAGGTATTACTATAAAACTGGGTTAGAAGGGTCCAAAAGTCATGGATCAAACCAAATCTAATCTTAGTCATTGATTAGAGATTTAATCTCAGTCGTTGATGGACCAAAGAGAAGAGTATAAGAGGAGGCTTGAGGGTCAGTTGGAGAACACACCGAGAGAGATCAAGAACTTGATTTTCTAGGGAAGGTTTTGCTGAGGAAATTCAGTGAGTGATTAGAGTTGCAGCTGAGGAGCAGTGAATACATGCAGAGAGGTAGATTTAGTACCAGGAGGATCAACGCAGAGCTGGGAGAGGGATGCAGAGCCAGCAAGAGGCCACACAGAGGCAACCAGGAGTTGTGCAGAGCTAGAGAGGGCCAGCGTGTGAGACACAGAGGGTCCAGGGGCTGATGCAGAGGCTCCTGAAGCTGACGCAGAGCCCAGAGAGGCTAAGGCTAGGCCAGAGAGGCTGACGCAGTGCCTAGAGGCAGCGTTGGGAGCATTTCGTGGGACAGACTGAGAGCTAGAGAGACAGATAGGGTGACGCAGTCCCTATCAGAGTGACGCAGAGCAGTAGAAGCTGCATTGTTGCTGTGGGATCATTCATCCAGTGTATTAGCTGGAATATCTGTCTCTGACTAAGAGGTACTATTACCAAGGGCATTCTATGTTGGGTGAGCCATTTCTGGCACCTAGGTTGTATTCTGAAACTGCATAATAATAAAACCCTCTGAATAGCTGCACCGGTTTTCCCGCTTTGGGTTTTTCCTGGGACGTTAGTCCAAAAACAACGATGTCACTTGTGTGCTTGTTTACTTTTAGTTGATGATTTGTATGTGTTGATACTGTACTTGTATTTATTTTCAGTATTTACATGGTAAATAACTTGTTAAGTAATTGAACAAGTAGAAAGAAATAAATCAAAGAGTATAGGAAGAATTTCTAACAGGTTAAACTTAGAAATTCCAACATAGTATCAGAGCGTGGTTGCAGATCACAGGTTAACTAAAAGCATTAGCTGAGCAGAGCAGTAGTAGTAGAAAACAGTTGTCCCGAGTGACAGAAGTTGTTCCTAGCAGAAAGAAGCAAGGAAGGGGTGACATAGAGTGCCTGCGTCATAAGTTCGAGCCAGAAGGAGGATCAACGCAATGGTAGAGTGGAGCAGACTTGACCTACGCAGTACTTGGTCATCTTTATCAGCCAGGAAGGATTGACATTGTGGCCAAGAGGTGAGATTTTGCTAGTGTCAGGATTGCGCAGAGCTTAGAGGCTTAGTTCTTCAAGTTGCTGAGGTATAGGGGGCTGCGAATAATTTGCGAAGCAAAGACAGTGGCATATTGTGGTCAGAACCGTACCTAACAGGACAAGACCAAGGAGGAGGGATTTCTAGAAAGGAAATCAAGACTCAGAGGGAGTCGAACCGAGGAGTTCCAGGAGGGAAGTAAAGAGACTCAGAGGAGTCGGAAGAAGAGCAGCAAGATGCAGTGAATGGGCTGAGAGATCGGGATAGACTGGATGGAGCTTCCAACTTCATAGTCTGGAAGGCTAGGATCTTGTCCATTCTAGACAGTTATCGCATCAAGCACTTCGCCTTGAAAACGATAGTGATCCCAGTTGACCCAGCTGAAAATGAGAAGTATGAGGAGGCAATGGCTAGGGCAAAGTGCATCATCCTTGATGGGGTCAAGGATCATGTGGTGCCGCATATTGCCGAGAAGGACACGGCAAATGAGATGTGGGAGGCCCTGAAGAAATTGTACTAGCATACTTCCGTGCAGAGGAAGATGTTACTTCAAAATCAGTTGCGGTCATACCAGATGCAGAGGGGAGAGCAGATAGATATCTTCCTTGGTGGATTGAAGGAGATCCGTGATCAGCTAACTTCCATAGCGGCCACACCGGATCAGGAACTGATGGTGAAGACTGCATTGAACGCAGTCTTAGAGGATTGGGAGGTATTTTTCCATAGCACACTGGGCAAGATGAGCCTTCCGGATTGGAAGGAACTGTGGGCGGCTCTTCGTCAAGAAGAGATCAAAAGGGTGACCAAAGCGGGGAGTAGTGGAAAGGGGGTCAAAATCAAGGAGGAAGAAGAAGATGCGGCTCTCACATCTACGAGAAAGTAGGAGAAGAGAAAGAAGAAGGACCTCTCCAAGGTCAAATGCTTCCATTGTGGGGAACTGGGTCACTATGTGAACCAGTGTTCGAGGAAGAAGAGTAAGGGAGAGGCTTCTGAGACCAAGGTAGCGCCAGCGAGGGCGGAGAAATAAGTGGAGACAGATGACCACTATGCCATCAATGCTCATGCGCCACTTGAGAGGAAGTGGGGAGACATCGAACTATAGTCAGACGGACTATAGACGATGAGGGGCAAGATCCTTGAGGTACCCAACCTCTTGGATTATACCTTGCTACAGGAGCCCCGAAGAGAAGTAGCAGGACTGGTGGATGTCGGTAGAGAGGGTGCTACAATGTAGGAGTCCCGGGATAGCATGAGGCAATAGTGCAAGATGCATGGAGTTGTTGCAGCAGCGCAGAGGTCAGTAGAGGGAGCACTTGTTAGCGGCAGAAGGAGCTTCAACATTGGGAAAGTCTCTAGCCTGACAGGGATGTCAGAGTTGGGTGGATCAGTTACTTACTTTTCAGTAACTGAGATGCAGTGCAGCAGTTAGCACTGGCAGTGCTATGGGCAGCATGGTGCAGCGTGAGGAGAAGGGGATGCAATGCAAATGCAGCAGTGGCAGTGGCAGAGCCATGGGCAGCAACACAAATGCAAAGGGAGCTGCCGTACAGATGCAGCAGTGGCAGTGGCAGGGCCATGAGTAGCAGTACATGATGCAACAGAGCAGAGGATGTTGGGTAGGGAGGCCTAGCATCATCACAGGGACCGATGCTGGATGATCAGGGTGATACTCAGTGAGGAGTATTATTTGAGCACAGTCCTCGGTAAGAGGGAGTGTTGATTTGGGGTAGCATCGGATGTGCTCTAACCACGAAAATTGGTGGAGAGGCTAAAGCACATGATATCTCCAAGACCCGAAAATGGCTTGGGCATATTCTAACCAGTTTGGGAGATATTAAAATAATTAATATTTTTAATGGAGTTCCTAAGTCTAAACTTAGGAAAAATAAAATATTAATGGGTATTAATATAAAATTGGGTTAGAAGGGTCCAAAAGTCATGGATCAAGCCAAATCTAATATTAGCCGTTGATTAGAGATTTAATATCGATCGTTGATGGACCAACGAGAAAAGTATAAGAGGAGGCTTGAGGGTCAGTGGGAGAACACATCGAGAGAGATCAAGAACTCGATTTTCTGGGGTAGGGTTTGCTGAGGAAATTGAGTGAATGATCAAAGCTGCAGCTGAGGGGTAGTGAATACATAGCAGAGAGGCAGAGTTAGTACCAGGAGCATTAGCGTAGAGCCGGGAGAGGGATGCAGAGCCAGCTAGAGGCCACGTAGAGGTAGCCAGGAGCTGCGTAGAGCTAGAGAGGGCCAGCGTGTGAGACACAGAGGGGCCAGGGGTTGACGCAGAGGCTCCAGAAGCTGACGCAGAGCCTAGAGAGGTTGACGTTGGGCTAGAGAGGCTAATGCAATGCCTAGAGGCAGCGCTGGGAGCATTTCATGGGACAGACAGAGAGTTGGAGAGTCGGATAGGGTGATGCAGTCCCTATCAGAGTGACGCAGAGCAGCATAAGCTGCATTGTTGTTGTGGGATCGTCCATTCGGTGTTTTAGCCGGAATATCTGTCTCCGACTGAGAGGTACTACTGCCGAGGGCATTCTTTGTTGGGTGAGCCATTTCTGGCACCCAAGTTGTATTCTGAACTACATAATAATAAAACCCTCTAAATAGTTGCACCGGTTTTCCCGCATTGGGTTTTTCCAGGGACATTAGTCCAAAAACAACAATGTCACTTGTGTGCTTGTTTACTTTCAGTTGATGACATGTATGTGTTGATACTATACTTGTATTTATTTTCAATATTTACATGGTAAATAACTTGTTAAGTAATTGAACAAGTAGGAAGAAATAAATCAGATAGTACAAGAAGAATTTCTAACGGGTTAAACTTAGAAATTCCAACACTTTTAAAAACTTAAAGAGTCTATGTGTATAGCTCTCATCCTGGCCACACCTAACTTCACAGAAACCTTCTTTGTGGAGTGTGATGCCTCAAGCCATGGCATTGATGCAGTTTTAATGCAAGAAGGAAGGCCCCTTGCCTTTGAAAGTAGAAAAATTAAAGGAAAAAACTTACTGATACCCATCTATGAAAAAGAAATGTTGCCCATACTACATGCAGTTACGAAATCCATGCCTAATAGCAAGACACTTGAAAGTAAAAACAGATCATGATAGTTTGAAGTACTTCTTGGAACCAAGACTACCTTCCGAAGAGCAACAAAAATGGGTTACAAAGATGCTCAATTATGACTTTGAAATTATCTACAAAAGAGAAAACAATATTTGTGGTAGATGCACTCTCAAGGGAAGAGGAAGACAAAGGGCTCACTATGCATTATTTACATTCCAAAATCTGACTAGGTGGAAGAAGCAAGGATAGAATGGAAAATAGATGAGAAGGTATGCAAGATCATTCAACAAATATAGGATGACCCCGATGCAGTGGAACATCCATGTGGAAGAATGATTTGTTGGGGTATCAATATCACTTATATAAGAATTTTCAACAAAAACAAAAGGTCATTTTGGAATTACACACTTCTCTGGTAGGAGGACATTCAGGGTTCTTGAAAACATACCATAGGATCAAGAAATATATATATATATATATAAAGGTATTAACGTAGATGTGCAAAAATTTGTGACTGAATGTGTAGTATGGCAACAAAAGAAGGGAGAGACAATCAAGACCCTAGGACTCCTACAACCATTGGCCATACCAAGCTAGCGTTGGGAATAAGTTTCAATGGAATTTATTGCAGGTTTACCCAAATATTGAGGAAAGAATGTCATTATGGTAGTGGTAGATTAAATGACAAAGTATGCCCATTTTTGCTCCCTTTTTTATCCTTTCAAAGCAAGTATAGTCGTAGAAGCATTCATGGAAATATTCCAAAAGCTACATGGAATACTGAAGATTATTACGTGACAAAGATCCAATTTTCACTTGAAATTTTGGGACTGAACTATTTTCTTCTTTGTGTATTCAATTGGCTCACAGCTCATCTTACCATCCTCAATCTGATGGGAAAATTGAGATTGTGAATAAATGTTTAAAATGATATCTACATTGCTCTATGTCTATTAAACATACACAATGGGTCAAGTGGTTTCCCTTGGAAAAATGGTGGTAGAACACATCCTTCCATATTTCATCAAAAATGTCCCATTTATGGCATTTTATCAGTATCATCCTCCCTCCATGACATCATCTTTGAAAGGGAATATAAATGCTCAAGCAATGAAGACATAGGGCTTCAGCAAGAGGTTCTCAAACTATTGGGACAATTTGGTTATAGCACAAAATAGGATGAAATAAGAAGTTGATCAACATTGTAGTGAGAGGGAATTTGAAGTGGGGAAAAGGGTATTTGTGAGACTACAACCATATAAACAAATTTCCCTCCAGAAACAAAAGGAGGAAAATAAATTAGCATCAAGTTATCATGGCCCCTATAAGGTGTTGTAGAGGATTGGAAGTATGGCTTACAAATAAGAGTTGCTTCCCTCTTCACATGTACATCTAGTATTCCATGTTTCTTGCTTAAAAAAGGTAATTAGTGACAAGATCCTAGTCCAAACTATTTTACCAAAGATTAATGAAAAAAGGAAATCATACTAGAACCATAAACAATCCTAGAAACCAAGATTAAGTAGCTAAGAAATATAGCAATTACTAAATATCGCATCAAATGGAAGAACCTACTAGTGGAAGTGGTGACATGGGAAGATGAGTTCATGTGGAAACACCTGCAGATAGTCAAGTGTTGAGGACAACACTTGTTTAAAGGGGAGGGACATCTTAATCCCTATATAAGCCCCATGTTAGCCATAAAATCCCTTATTAAGCTCTAGATATTGAGATATTACACTTCTATTGTTATATTGTTAAGTCGGCTAAAACCTTTCATTGTACCATTTTATTATAATTGTACCTTTTGTCTGCTATATATATAATAAGGAAACCTAAGTCTTAAGATTGTCAAATCTTGCCTTGTACATTATCTTCATTGTAAAAGGAAGTTTCCCCCTCGAAGTGGAATGCAATTATTGGTTTCTTATCAATTTTGAAGGTGCATGGTTCATAGCATGTAAGCATTTTGAGCCAAAATTGTTAAAACTGGCAACTAGGGCCAAACTCCATGTGGGTCATCTTATTTATGGAAGCTGATATTTTTCTTGGATTCCTCTCGTCGAGAGGTGTAGGATTGATCTAACGATCATCCGATTCCGACATGTATTCATGGAGATATGAATTTATTTGTATTTCTTGACAATTTGTCAAGGTCGGCCAGCAAGCTAAAGTGTGTGGCACACCCCCAACTTGTCCTCCACGATTCATATAAAAGGAGGAGACCTTGTGGCATTATTCCACTCATCTCACCACACATCTTCTCTCTCTCCTACGCATTAGAAGAGTCTCTCTCTCACACGTGTGGCTGAAGGAGGAGGACGCAGATCAGGTTTAGGGCAGTGTTGACTTAGGGCTGAACGTGAAGGACGCAGATCTGTTTTATGCATGCGTTGACCAGCATAGTGGAAGGTTTGACTGTGTTTTTGGGTTGGGCAGCCTCTCCTAGGCTAGCCACATTGCTGGGCAGCCAAACGTTGGCCTGTTTGACCATTGATTTGACCAGCGTTGACTGGTTAGGGATGACCGCAGGGCTGCAGTGCGTTGACTGTTGTTTGACCATATTTTGTGGACTGTTTTGGGCTGCTTACTATTGTTGTTGGAGGCCAAGTTCTCCTAGGTTGACTTGAAGTCAAATTGGGGTTGTTTTGACTAGCTTTGACTTTGCTGGTTGTTGTTGTATTACTGCTGATATAAAATCACAGATTTGTGATATTGTACTATCTCTCTCTCTCTCTGCTGAATTATTGAAGAATATAGAAGAATTGATCAAAGGGTTTCCCTGCATTGGGGTTTGTCCCTGGCTAGCCGTCACATTTTGTGTCTCTTGTCTTGGCTTGTCTTTTGTCGATTTATTTATGTTCTATCAGCATTTTACTTTATGTTAATGTGATTGCTAAACTGTGAATTGACATTGGGCTAATAAGAAGAAATTGAAGTAAATTACTCTAAGCATAGAACATACCATAATTTAACAAAATTGCTCAATTAAAGAGAATTAATAAATATGCCAAATACATCCAATGAAGGCTCATCCCACAGTGAATATAAATAAGAAGCCTGCATGTGTGCAAGCATAAGAAAATTCTCTCATAAATTCCAAATAAAACTCCATGATGTGATCTCCAAGATGTAGTTGTTTCCTCAATAAATGTGCAAATGGCTAAGTATAAGGAGGAAGAGGTCAACATATCAAATAATAACCCTCAATCCATTTGCAAGATGTAGATACATGCCAACTGACTCCATGGATGAGGAAATGGCTCCATCATCAAGTAATAACATACAAATAAATATAGATATGCCTTCGAATGTATGCCAATAAGGGGAGTGCACTCCGCCTAAATCAATTTTCTATGTCATAATATAGCCATCCAAGTGTTAATAATCACCAAATAGGCTAGGACACTCACAGCATAGGATCAACCATGCCCAATAAAACCATAGAAGGTCTAGAAAACACTAACACATGAGAAGAAATAATTCACATAGAAACTTACAGTAATCCTTAGTTTATGGTTTCCCTATCCTGAAATGCACCAAAGTTCCATGAAATATGTGAACAAATTCAAAGTAAAATGCTCTAATACCCCTTATATACTAGATGTGTGCCTCCAACCACTGAAAACACACATAACAACATGATGCACAGATCCATCAATAATTACTAAGGTGTTCCATCAATAAGAGCCATAACATTCCACATCATCATCATCCAACCACTTGTGAGGATAGAAACATCATACATATATGCAAGGAGTAATAACATGACACTGATATAAGCCACATATAGTAGCAAGCATCATTATCAACTATTGTTAATTTTAGGTTAACATGTTCTTTACTGAGGTTAGATACTTCATGAGCTCATTCATTATTACATTAATCCATTAGCAATCACATCAATCATTATCTTATAGCAGTAACTGATGAAAGAACATGAATGCAGAAGACAAGCCAAGATAAAAGAACACAGTAATTGGCACAAGCCAAGGAAAAACCCCAAAATGGGGAAAACCCTTTCTCATTTCTTCTTTTATTAATATCAAAGGTTCAACAAAGAGAGAGTACAATGAAGACGTCTTGCCAATAGAGGATCTAATAACTTCTGAGAATGAAGAGCATACCAACAGCCCTAAATAAAAAAGGCATCCTTCTCACAATGGACCGATCCCATGACGTCCGCTCAAAGACCTAGGGTTCAAGGCAACCTTGTACCAATCACAAGAAGAAGCCTTAGATTAATTGTGTTGTTCTTTCAGATTGTTGCGGCTTGAAGAGAAGAGCCTCACTAGGCATTATGACCCCTAAAATAAGTGATTCAATCTGTTTTGTAGCAGCTTCTATCATGTGGCCAAAACTTAGACATGGAACTAGCACAAAACCCCTTCTTACTTGGAGTAAGACATGAAAAAGGCTACACCCAAACTTGGCCTTATTTGATGTTCAAGAATCCGGTCCTGAAGTGACAAGAAGGCCCATACAAACTACCCAGAAATTCCTTCAGTTCCTACGATTATTTTTCATAAGTATCTTGGCCCTTGTGACAGAATAAGTAACCCAAAAACACTCTTGCGTCCTTCTTTTGAACCTGGCCACCTCAGATCTATGTGAGAGCTAATTTGATGATGTAGATATGAGGTTGCAGGATGCCTCTTATATACCATTAGACATGTTGATTTGACCTTATGAAGGAGAAGCCGACCTTGACATTTGGAGGAAAATTTAAATTTCAATTTTTCCCGCCTTGATAAGATCATGACTTGTTAAATTTATTTTGAATAAATAAATATGTTTCCTTATCCAAATTTGGTGATCTTTAGGTCGATTTTGGTCCTCTCGAAAAGAGGAATTCAATGCCACAATTATCTTCCTCAAAGGAGCTGTCCAAAGTGGGATTTGGCCCTAGTTTCCAATTTTAACACTCCCTCTCAACTAGGGAGAATCCCACCTGACAAACCAACAACTATGTCACTGATCATCATGCCATCATGAACCATCTATGTATCTCGACTCTTCTCTGTTGAACACCGAAGTCACAATGAAGAAGAATTGATTGAGAGTGAGTTAGAAGACCTTACCACTCTCCACTGACAAAAGTTAGTCCAGAGGTAAAACCTCAATCAGACTTGATCCCAGATCAAGTTGAAGAACACCAAGAATCCTAGTCATAAGGAGTATGGCAGTACCCAACACGTCCATCAATAGTGCTATGGTCCCTGATCACTTTTCCCAACATATTGGCTAGATGAGAGGTACTTCCCATGTGTCTCGGACTACATGGGTAGGATGATACTAAATCAATAACAGGGAAAGAATGTATCACATCCTGCTCACAACCACACATAGGGAAAGGACGAACCACATCCTACATATGCAAATCACCGAGAGTAGGGAAAGAATGAACCACATCCTACAAACACAAGTTACAATCACATGTAGGGAAAGGACAAACCACATCTTACAAACACAAGTCACAATAATCAATCATAGGAAGGATCCTACACATGGGGAAAGGATGAACCATGTCCCACCGACATGTCAACCAATAATTGTAGGGAATGAGCATCCTACATGTGGGGAAAGGATGAACGATGTCCCACTGACATATCCACACGTGACAACCAGCAAATACCTAGATGCATCTATCACTGGGGTGTCCACAGGAGAAGGTGAACCATGTATCCTGCTCATATTCCATAGGAGAAGGTGAACCACTCATCCTATGCATATGTCATCAATAGTAGGGGAAGGCGAACCACTCACCCTACACACGTGCGTTGTCAATCATAGCGGAAGGTGAACCACTCACCCTGTACATAGCGCACCTATAGGGGAAGGTGAACAACTCACCCTATGGTCGCTCATAGCTTCAAGAAGTACCTCAAGTCCTCAAGAGCTCCCAGAGCTCAATGCTCAATAAGGAACCCTCATAGTAGGGTCTTTCCATGACTCCCAACTTCTTTTTGAAGGAAGATAAACTTACATCTCCCTCTGAATATTGGGAAAGTAAGCTTGCTCAAAATATAAACATCGAGCTATTTGCAATCGTCTATTAATCCTTTGGCCCATGTGCTAGAATTATTCAGACATAATCATGCAGCTTGTATGCAGTTTATCAAACTCAGCTGTCATGACTTGCTTCCATTAAAAAAATCATCGGACAAAAACAATCATCGGAGATTTTATAGCTCCCTCTGAAGCCTTGCTTAAGGTGATCATGAGCTTCCTATATGAGAGATGAGACCTTGCACGAGGCAACAACTTCAGGTAAAAGAGGAAAGTTCTGAAGAATCATCATGATCCTAGTTGTATTATCCTTTATTGTTAGAAGGCAACTACCAACACATCAAATTTCCCAATCCATGATGAGGAGTCTTTCTCATTCAGGCATTCATATCTATAGAACCATTCTTCATAAGATCCTGGCTTAATGCAACCAAGATATCTAACTCAGAGTCTTCTGCTTCTCATGCTTGTCAAGGCATGGAATCTGTCAAGCACTCCTCCTAGTTGCTCTTCAAGAATGAAAGCTTCAGGTGAGTTGCATTACTTATCAAGGGTGTTTCAATTTCTTTTTTTTTGGCAGATCCCTGTAGCTTATAATAGGTAACCTTTCAGAAAAATAAGTTGTCCAAGATTTACATCTGTCTTGTTCACAATCGAAGTTGTGAACAAGACTATCAAGTTACTGGAGTTACAATATATCACCATAGCTACGAACTGTAACGATATTGTATATAATACTGGAACAAAGTTCTATCCTGGATTGATAGCTCTAGGTCTTCATACTTCCAGGAAGACTATTCCTCCTTGAGAGATTCAGGTCAATTTTGACCTTGAATTATTATGCTCTCTCTCTGTTGCTTTCTGTTTCTCTTTAACAAGTTGTTATGTCTTCACGTTACAAGATCATGGTACAACCATATGAACCCAAGTTCAATCACAGGTCACAATTTATTAGGTCCCTTCCTTTATCATCAACAATGTTACTGTTTCACTTGATCGCTAGATACATTGTCAGGAAGGTCTTGGTTTTACTGACAATAGACCACATAAGGTATGTAGGCGCACTGTCTTACTGTCCATAAGCATCACTGGAATATTGTTCAGAGAAATTATTATCCTTCATCAAAGACTCATGAATACAGTCCTGCCATCAAGAGGAAGTTATCAAGGTTGCCATTGTCCTCAGGAGACTGTCATCAAGTTACTCATTGTAATGATTGGTAGAAACAGTTTCCAATGGATAAAACTTTATTAGAAATGCTTTCCATGTGTTGAGTGATTATATGATGCTGACATTCTCTTTTTGAGTGTCAGTTATCAATATCAACAACTTTGATATGCTCATCTTTACCATGTGCAGCCACGCCAATAGAGGGCAGACAAAATCCTGCATCCCATCCTTTCACCTTCTCTTCTGGTACACTAATCGGAGAAAGAGAACCTTCTCTATTCTTGCCTTTGTTAGGATTATCCTCAGACTCGTTGGTTATCAGTTTTCCTTCTTTATCATTTAATGCTTGCAGTCTATGAATTGAGTTCACCACTAAACTGGTCTCCTCTAATTTGTTGACCTTGTCCGAAATACTTCTATGTTGACCAATAAACTTCACTGCTTCAATATTGTTGTGGAAGGAGGAATTCCTCTGTACAGATTCATTAGCATCTGCATCACTGACTTTGACAACAATATCCTCTTTCTTTGTGTCTGCAGCTTCAGTTAGATTCTAACCCTTTCTGAATTGGATGATTTGATTCTATATTGACATTAGAGTTTTTAATACGGTGAATATGACTTGAAGTTTTTCCTGATGGAAACTCATCTACCAGATTTTGCAACCGATCTTGTGATCTTTTCACATCCTCCTGTGCCCGAACAAAATGAAGATGTGCTTTGATGAACTTCTTTATTTTGGATCTGAGCCTCTAGGTCACCTTTATGGTCATTAAGCGCATTGATCTCTTATTCTTCAAATGCATCTCTTGAACTAGCATATGGAGACTTGATTTCTTTTGTATTGCCATGATCGGTATCATCACTTAATCACCAAGATGCCTGTCCAACCTCTGTCTCTTTCCTCTCCCTCCTCTTACTGCTTCTAGACGGTGACCTTGATGGACTATGACTCCTATCATGAGGTAAAGATCTCTGATCTGCATATGGCTGATGCCCCTTGGCATCCCTTGCGGGAGAGGAGAGTGAGTTTTGTCTATGTTGCCTTTTAGATCATCGCTCTGATGATTACATCTACCTGCAACAATTAGGACTAGAAAATCACAAAGGATCAGCATCACCATGAGCAAATGAACAACTTTGCCGAGGACAGTGACCCCTCTGATAAATAGTGCACAACTTTGTATCATCTCTAAAATATATTTCGTATTAAGAACAAGGAAAATAAACATAATCAATTTCTTTCTTCTTTGATTTCAATGCCTAAGATTATGGAATGAAAACAAACAATGGCAAGCAAAGACTGTCGCATTTCACTTGGAAATGATTCTCAGCCTCAAACACCTTCTAATCCGATAGCTCATAGAAATAGCTTGGCCTTGTTTTCGCATCAACCATCCCTTTACTCCTCCGTTGATCTGAATCAGTGGCCCAACGAAAACCCTTTGAAACTTATAAACCAAAAAGAAACCCTTGCATCCCGCTCAGAAACTGTGCCGCAAAGGATAGATATTCAAGGCCGCAGAGTTGGAGTTTCTAAGCCTTGATCTGGACGAGATCATGTTTCAAAAAACTTCATTGGACAAGAAAGCCTGCAAAATGAATCCCAGATAATGGACCCAAAAAAAAGCTCGCAACTGTAGCCATAGTAACTATGGCAAAATAGAGTGATATTACGTATCTCTTCCACAAAGCAATCTCCTGAAAGTTATGATAGCTGATATCAACCAATGTCAAGCTGCCAATCCACGTATGGCCTTCCTGAGATGGCGGAAGGGTGGTTTCAATGTGAGTGCAGAAGCTCCACTGTTATAAGCTTACATATTCTCGTGAACAGGTAATTGATGTGAATGTCTTTCTTCAATTTCCTGAAAAACTGTGTGATACAATTGAACCCATAGCAAACATCTTACTAGTTCAAAAAGATACGACATTCACTTCAAAATACTTATTCGTTCATTAGCTATCAAATATTGATTGATCTAGAGAATTAGAGGAGGAAGACAAACTGCCTAGAGATTGCATTCTTTCTTGCTTGGGCTTGTCCTCACCAGGCTCGATACCATGTTAATTTTAGGTTAACATGTTCTTTGTTGAGGTCAGATACTTCATGAACTCATTAATTATTACATTAGTCCATTAGCAATCACATCAATCATTATCTTATAGTAGTAACTGATGAAAGAACATGAATGTAGAAGACAAGCCAAGATAAAAGAACATAGTAATTGGCACAAGCCAGGGAAAAACCCCAAAATGGGGAAAACCCTTTCTCAATTCTTCTTTTATTAATATCGAAGGTTCAACAGAGAGAGAGAGTACAATGAAGACGTCTTGCCAATAGAGGATCTAATAACTTCTGAGAATGAAGAGCATACCAACAACCCTAAATAAAAAATGCATCCTTCTCATAGTGGACCACTCCCATGACGTCTGCTTGAAGACCTAGGGATAGAGGCAACCCTGTACCAATCACAAGAAGAAGCCTTAGATTAATTGCATTGTTCCTTCAGATTGTTGTGGCTTGAAGAGAAGAGCCTCACTAGGCATTACGACCCCTGAAATAGGTGATTCAATCTGTTGTTGTAGCAGCTTCTATCCTGCGGCCAAAACAGAGACATGGAACTAGCACAAAAGCCCTTCTTACTTGGAGTAAGACATGACAAAGGCTACACCCAAACTCAGCCTTATTTGATGTTCAAGAATCCGGTCCTGAAGCGATAAGAAGGCCCATACAAACTGCCCAGAAATTCCTTCAGTTCCTGCAGTTATTTCTCATAAGTAGCTTGGCCCTTGTGACAGAATAGGAAACCCAAAAACACTCTTGCGTCCTTCTTTTGAACCTGGCTACCTCAAATATATGTGAGAGCTAATTTGATGATGTAGATATGAGGTTGGAGGATGCCTCTTATATACCATTAGACATGATGATTTGACCTTATGAAGGAGAAGCCGACCTTGACATTTGGAGGCAAATTTAAATTTCAAAATTTCAATTTTTCTCGCCTTGATAAGATCATGACTTGTTAAATTTCTTTTGAATAAATAAATATGTTTCCTTATCCAAATTTGGTGATCTTTAGGTCGATTTTGGTCCTCTCGAAAAGAGGAATTCAATGCCACAATTATCTTCCTCAAAGGAGTTGTCCAAAGTGGGATTTGGTCCTAGTTGCCAATTTTAACAACTATCCACCAACAAGTTGATCTGTCAACTAAAGATGTGCAATCATGAAGACAAAATGGAGCCATGACAATCCATCACAAGGGAGAAATGGGTCTCCTCCAATTCAAATTACTCAAGAAACCCAATTCAACTAGCATCCTCATGAAGTTATCATCCTGTGAATCTCTATAATATGTGATGAAAATCACATATTTAAGCATCACTCTAGACGAGGGGTAAGAGATCCTCTTCCTAAAGATTCTACTTTGTGGAACTGTATTTAAAAAAAAAAATTACTCACCAATCACTACTTATGGGTTATTTGAAATTGCTCCCAAGGGCAATTTTGAAATAATCGATGTTAAAGCCACTCTTCTTCGAAAGAATTTGTCTTAAGTAGAGCAAGATAATCATTAAAAGAACAAGGATTGGTTAAAATCAAATATTATTGGGAAGACACGTGAAATAAGAGATGGGAGAGAGGTTTTGTAAAAGAATGACAAAAACACCAAACCAATGGCCAATACAATGGAAGTTGAAGGAAAAGCATATTTGAGAGAAGATCCTAAAGAAGAGGAGAATATTTTCAAACCAGTTAAAGATCAACTCTATTAGATGGAAGGAAAATACTTCATAGTAAAGGAAGGCTACCAATTGGGTTAAAGGAGTCACAACAACCTAGAAAAATATTCCTTTTGGAAGAGTTGAGGCTAGCCAAATTTTATTGCTTTTGGCTAGGTGGCAAATAGAAATAAGTTTCTTGCATACTCTACCCTTCAAATGAGAGGCATGACCAGTCCCTCAAGTTTTAGTGGAAAACAAGTCTTAATTGATCTTCTTTGAAATAAATTCTTTAGAATTAAAAGCCCGCTATTTTCTCTGAACTTTTGAAATTGATTTGGGATATAAGTCCCCTTTTTATTTGTTGGAATCTCTAGATTGGTAGATATTGTAGAAGTTTCTAAAATAGAAGAAAATATACTTAACAAATCTAGGCCAAGACTAAGGGGGAAATCATGGAAACAATACATGTTTCTCTTCTAAACCCTGTTAGCCACCATTTTGTGGGTGATATCCCTAAGAGAAAAATTTTCTCCAAGATGGTCCTCAACCGGTAGCAAGCAACTCCTTGCAGCCACCAACTAGCTCATTGTGTCATTTCTCGGCCATCTGAGCCAGCCATGTGGTCCCTCACCCATATTCCATGATCATATGTTTGAAGGTGGGCCTCTCGAACCTAAAGATATGACTTGTCATTTGGTAATTGAGTATTGTAGTTTGCTTATCATGGACACTTTTGGGCATGGATTAATGGTGGGATTGGGTAGAAAGAATGGGTTAGGTCTGTGCTCTTGTCCCCTAGATTCTTTTTGGATATTAACCTTGGATTTAGTTCTGTGGGATCTCTTTTATTGACCATTTGGCTTTAGGGATGGCATTTCACGAGAAACCCCGATTTTGGTTGTGTGGTCCCGCTCCCTTATCTGCTTATATTACCCCCTTTCCACTCATTATTACCCCATTCATCATTTCTCCCACTTGGGTCCACATTCCTCCACTGGGTCCACATACGGTTAGCTCACCCCTTTACTTGCCCACACCTTGGCTCCGGCCTGGAATGAAGCCCGGAGGTTGATGCAGCTAAAAACAAAGATAAAAGTATACATGGCCACATTCAACAGGTAAATGTACCACAAAATGCAAAAGATGGTCGGGACGAACATATTTAGCACGTGGGCAAAGGCCGATACATGAGCTCTACCCCATCATCATGGCCATCACCTTGGTTCCCACAGGTTTTATGAACCTCTTTCATCATATAGGAACCCATGATTGTCCCAACCCCTGGTGGGCAATGAACCGCCCCACCATTAAAAGGGGATATTCACTGCTATATCTTATACATCATGCTCTCACCCCTCACTCCCCGATCAGTAAAATAAAGAAAACCATATAAAGGCAAAAGACATATAAAGAAGGGTGGAAAAATCAAGGTCGGGGCACCTCATGTACCATGATTGCTCCCTCCTATACATTATAAACTCGAGTGTGGGCTTCTTTCTTATTAGCTACCCTTGTACCCCATCATGTGACCCAAGGGTACCCCCTTCTCATCCCTTACTTCATTCACATATTTGTCACGTGCCTCTGCCTTTTGAAGAATGTACCCTAACTATATCATCCCCTTTAGAAGTAGAAACCACCTAATAGGATTATTGGTTAACCCTATTTGAATTTTAGGAGACACTGGCACATCTTGAAGCCCATTATGGAAGGGCAGACCATTATGAAGTCCCCACATGTGCTCCATGATTTGGTAAGCTCATTTACTCGATTTCTCTAATGACTTGTTGTACTAGAAGGCTAGGGAACACATTAGATCTTATGCAAGATTGTAGATAGTCTCCATTTTGGGTTTAGTCTCCCTATACGGTGACCTGATCCTTTAGAGGACTACATTGGCACTTGTAGGGTGTGTGTTGAGAGCCATGGGCCTCTACAACAGTAGACAACACTCCATGGATCCCCACAGCCATTCAGAGATTACTCGTGGTTCACTTATTGGATGAGGAAGATGCACCTGATCCATCATGCCCAGCTGGCCCCAAATTTACACCATACACTTGGCAGATGATCCAGGCCTTGCACAATGATGTGGCACCACCTACACCATCATCCTAGCCCTTGCAGGCAATCTACAAACATCTTCGATTTGTTTGGAGACCCATGAGGACACTTGTGTGCCCCCACATGTCATTTGGAGCACCATAGGTTATTACAAGGGGCCAACCCCTTGTCCACTGCTTTTGAGAGTCCTATTCTTCATTGTGGCACCCATGAACCTCATTAGGCCTCTTAGAGAGCCCTACGACATGCATAGATTATTATTTGACCTCTTGAGAGACTTACTTTTTCATTTATGAGCTAGTTTGGTGGGCTTGTCACCAAAAAGTTGAATTATTACAACATTTGGGATTGAGAGATCATAAATTCCACAGTCTGCATTTTTATGTCTACATTTCGAGTCTAGAACAAGACTCATCTTCAGGACTGAATCTATCCCGAGTCTTGTTCTACACTCTAAACGTAGACATCAAAATGCAGATTGTGGTATTTCCGATCTCTCAATCCCAAAAATTACACTACAAAAATCTCCAAACTATTATTATTACAAAATTATTTTATTTTTGGGTTTATGTAGGCCAAGGAGGCTAATTCAAACTCCTAAGTTGTGTATAAATACAAGTGAGATGAGCTCATTTGTTGATCATCACTTTGGGTTGGATCTTTTCTCTCTCTTGAGAATTTCACACTTTTTCTAGAGGATGAAATTGAGCTTTATGGATGAATTTTGATGTGTGGATATTGGTTTATCTTCTCTTGGAGCTTCTCTCTTGTCAATTGTGAATGGTTGGATATATTCAGTTACATGTAAGCACATGCTTTTAATGTTATTCTTGTTTTACTTTGTCATATACATTGGACTAGGATTTTCGTTGTTCTAGGGCTAATTGTTGCATGCATTTATTGCTTAAAATTGTGGAATTTTGTCTTTATTACAACATCTATCAATGTATGGGCCATGTAACATGAACGAAATCTCCTAGGGGTAATTCTATCAAAGAATTTGACCTTGGTAAGCCATTTCCTTTGCACATTGAAATATAAAAGTTGCAAGATTGCTTCTCCTTGACCTAAAAGGCTAGCAAAGTGGTCTTGAGGCCTCTTTGACTGGGAAACAAGAAATCCTACTCACATTCATCATAGACTCTATTCTCCCAAAGATTAAGGCACTGATCTACCAAAAGGTGGTCACCAAAAATCACATTCATGCACCTTCTAGGTCTAGCCAAGTTGGGGCACCTAGGGCATCAATTTCCTAACAAGCTAGGCCCCCGAAAAGTTCAATAACCTAGGGTCTCCTACGCTGGTGTTTCCTCAAGGTCTCCTCCAATTTTGACACCATTCCGACGGTGGAGTTGGGAGAAAATCCAAGCCCTAGCTTCGAGATATCAAACTTTGCCTTAGCATCCCCAAGGCTAGTACCTCAAAGGGTCAAATCAACACCTTCAAGTGAAAATTCTTTCTTTGATCCTTTCCCCACCTTGTCTAGGGTAAGAACATCATTGGTTGCTATACTCATTCCCCCTATCCTAGACTGAGTCCACTTGGTCTTGTGTGGTCTCATTGCTTTTAAAGGATAACTCTTCAAGAACCATCCAGGATACCAATTACAATAAGGATTTTAGGGATTGGGAAGTTCCTTCATAAGTCATATCCCATAAACCTAACCCTTATATCCTCGTCCTGTCCCTAGAAGACTTCGTACTTTGCTTAGGAAGCAACCAAGCCTTATCTTTCTAACTCTTTTGGGAAAGGGATTGTTTGGGTCACTCCACATCAATTCATTGACTTATCCTTCATCGGTGACTCCATAATATATCAGGTCTCCTCCCATCGGTGAAAGTTCGTAAATAGAAGGGAGCCTTAGCTAAGGTGGCAGTGGGCTAAGTCTCCATTTGTTGCCCTTGACCTAGCATTTTCCCTTTAAGGATCCCCTTTAGGTCCCCTGTTAGTTTGAGTGGTAACATTTTGGCGTTGTTGCCGGGGATGCGATATGTGTGCTTTGTTCCCCATATGACATTATTGATATATCATTTGACGACTCCATTGGAGGAATGAAGTCCTATTTCCTCATTGAACTTCAAAGGTGCTTGTAGGGTGAAGCAAACATTTGTGAAGGCATTTTAATTCACCCTGGCGACTCCATTTTCGCATTATATGCAATATCATGAAAAATGGTTAAAGAAAGTATCCACGACATTAGCCCCGAAGAAGAACAAGACCTATGGGAAAGATTGGATTCGTGGTCTGAGCTTTGTGATCATTTGATAGAGCACAAGAACGAGGACTTCATACTCAATTTTTATAACAAGAGCAGGTCAAACCTCGACAACATAAGGAAGGAGTATGAAGAAGGGCCCATAGATTATCTCTTCTTGGAGCTTTCCTATTATACTGGTGCATTTAATTCCTTGTCTCACAAGATCAAGGAAAAATTTGGCTCATTACCAGATGAGGATTTGGATGACCAGGATGACCAAGAAAATGAGGATGATGAGCAAATATCAGTTATGGAATTGGGTGCGAATAACAGTGAAGTGAAAGACATATCCTCTGAGGATGACAAAGAGTTCAATCCTAAAAGCCTCCAAATCACACAAGAAAGAATGGATGAATATAGTAGGTCATGTAGGGGGTTAGTAAGGGAATGTAATTCTAATGAAGTATTCTCCCGTTTATATGATGAAGAGGTGAAGCTTCATAAGATGAAATGTGAATATAAAGAGAACCCCACTAATGCTCTCCTCCTAGAAGTGTATTACCAAAATCATGTAACAAATACCTTAGCCATTGTTCTTCAAGAGAAGAGAGAAGAAGAGGGGTCTCGCTTATCAACCAACCATGATAAAGATGACCTTGAGAAGCTCGAAAATGAGCCCTCATTGGGGCCTCAGGATGGACAAGATGATTCTGACAACACGTGTTGAGGAGAATGAGGCTATGGAAAGTAAGGCTGAGACTAAACTTACCTTTCTCAAGGGTATCACTCTTGATGACTCTCCTTTTGAGAACCTTGAGGAAGGTGATCCCATGAGCTCCTTGGAAGATGACATTGGAGATTATTTCCACATTGAAAAGGAGAAATGGGAGATTGTTGGGCCTCAATTTGATTGTGCTCCCATTTATGATACTGACAAAGAAGATGAGATTGAGATTGGTTTTTCCTTTATCCCAAGCATTACTTGCGATGATATCTCCATCGATACCCTTGGGAAGGAGAATTATTATTTTCCCTTGCATGAAGGACAATCTTTGATGGAAGTGATTGACTCTCCTTTTAATGAAAGCCCAATCTTTGACTCTCCTTTTAATGAAAGCCCAATCTTTGATGCTTATAATGAGGAAAGCAACGAGGCTCTTACCTACCCACCTTATGATTATGTATTCAAATCACTTGAGCCTTTAGATTGTGGGGAAGGAAAACCCGTTGAATATGACACTTCACCCTCCCCTTTGCCTTTCCCTCTTGTTCATCACCTTGAGTCTTCCTCAAGTAAGTCCCTCATCCCTTTTGGTATAACCTCGAGTGACCATGCCCCTTTTCCCCTTTCTGAATATGGTGTCAAGAAGGAACCCTTCATTGAATATACTTTATCCCTTTGACCCATCATCAGGATTATGATCACTCCGCGACCTCCCCTCTCTGATGTGACCATCACATTGAGTGACCTATTTGTTGCACCCCTTATTTCCCTAACCCTTCGTTCCCCTCTCATCACAACCTTGTGGCATATACAAAGGATAATATTATAGACAATGATTGTGATAAGGAGTTCTTGAGAGTAATCATTCGTTCCACCATTGTATACCTAGAAGGAAAGCCCAAGACCTCTAGATTGACCTATTTCCTTTCTCCTAGGACTTCCCTTTTCCTCAGATGGAGATCATGTTTTCCCACCTCCCGCCCACAACATCCTCCATGTGTTTGGGTTTGCACTCGCTTTGGGATTTGTTGCATGAGTAACCATATAGGCAGGCATATTTATATTCACTTGATGATATGTTGGTTACACTGGCTTTGTGATTACACTTAATAATAGCTCTGTCATATTCATGTTAGGGTAGGATGCATTGCATGCTCATTTTCACATTAGAACTAATGTCATATGATATTTCTCATGGTAGACAGATGCATATCCGCATGTTTTATTTTCTGTTGATTTTATAGCCTAACATATAGCATTGGCAATCACGAGACGTCGTGAAAGCATGTTGCCCCGTGTTTTTCCATCTATTATATGTGCAGGTGACAAGTCTACAGTGACCAAGATATTGTTGGAGTTCTCGTGACCTCCCATTTGAGTAGCTTCGCCACTTCAAGAGAGACCACGTCCCAGTTGGAGCTAGATGTCACCCACCATTTTTTGGGTGATATCCCTAGGAGAATGTTTTTCTCCAAAATGGTCCTTAGCCAGCAGCCACCAGCCCCTTGCAACCACCAGCTAGCTCATTGTGCCATTTCTCTGCCACCTAAGCCAACCTTGTGGTCCCTCACCCATCTGCCATGATCGTATGTTTGAAGGTGGGCCTCCTGAATCTAAAGATATTTCTGGTCATTTGGTAATTGAGTATTTTAGTTTGCTTATCATGGACACTTCTGGGTATGGATTAATGGGGGGATTCGGTGGAAAGAATGGGTTAGGTCTGTGCTCGTCCCCCAGACCCCTATTGGATATTAACCTTGGATTCTAGTCCGGTGGGATCTCTTTTACTGACCATTTGACTTTAGGGATGGCATTTCACAAGAAATCCCGATTTTGGTTGCGTGGTATCACTCCCATATCTACTTATATTACCCCCTTTCCACTCATTATTACCCCATTCATCATTTCTCCCACTTGGGTCCACATTCCTCCATTAGGTCCACATAGGGTTAGTTCACCCCTTCCCCTAAGGTTGATATAGCTAACAAGAAAGATAAAAGCATATATGGCCACATTCAACAAAAAAATGTACCACAAAATGCAAAAAATGGTGGGAACAAACACATTTAGCATGTGGGCAAAAGCCAATACATGAGCTTTACCCTACCATCATGGCCATCACCCTGGTTCCTATAGGTTCTATGAATCTCTTTCATCATATAGGAACCCATGTTTGTCCCAACCCCTAGTGGGCAATGAACCACCCCACCATTAAAAGGGGGTATTCATTGCTATATCTTATACATCAAGCTCTCACCCCTCGAGCCCCAAGTAGTTAATTAAAGAAAATCATAAAAAGGCAAAAGGCATATAAAGAAGGGTGGAAAAATCAAGGTCGAGGCACCTCATGTACCACGATTGCTCCCTCCTATACATTATAAACCCAAGTGTAGGCTTCCCTCTTATTAGCTACCCTTGTACCCCAGTATGTAACCCAGGGCTACATTATTTCATCCCTTACTTCATTCACATATCTTTCAGATGCCACCGCCTTTTGAATGATGTACCCTAACTATATCATCCCCTTTAGAAGTAGAAACCACCTAATAGGATTATTGGTTAACCCCATTTGGATATTAGGAGACAATGGCACATCCCGAAGCCCATTATGGAAGGGCATGACATTATGAAGTCCCCACCTATGGTCCATGATTTGGTAAGCTCATTTACTCGATTTCTCTAATGACTTGTCGTACTAGAAGGGTAGGGGACACATTAAATCTTATGCAAGATTGCATATGGTCTCCATTTTGGGTTTGGTCTCCCTATATGGGGTCCTAATCTTTCAGACGGCTACATTGGCACTTGTAGGATGTGCGTTGAGAGCCATGGGCCTCCACAGCAATAGACAACACTCCATGGATCCCCACAGCCATTCAAAGATTGCTCGTGGTTAACTTATTCGACGAGGAAGATCCACCTGATTCATCATGCCCAGCTGGCCTCAGATTTACCACATACACTGGCAGGCAGATCATCCATGCCTTGCATGATGATGTGGCACCACCTACACGTCATCCTAGCCCTTCCAGGTGATCTACAGGCATCTCCAATTTGTTTGGAGACCCATGAGGACACTTGTGTGCCCCCACATGTCATTTGGAGCACCACAGGTTATTACAAGGGGCCAACCCCTTGTCCACTACTTTTGAGAGTCATATTCTTCATTGTGGCACCCATGGACCTCATTAGGCCTCTTAGAGGGTCCTACAACATGCATAGCATCTGACCTCTTGAGAGACTTACTTTTTCATTTATGAGCTAGTTTGGTGGGCTTGTCACCAAAAAGTTGAATTATTACAACATTGTTTTATTTTTGGGGCTTATGTAGGCTAATGAAGCTAATTCGAACTCCTAAGTTGTGTATAAATACAAGTGAAATGAGCTCATTTGTTGATCATCACTTTGGATTGGATCTTTTCTCTCTCTTGATAATTTCGCACTTTTTCTAGAAGATGAATTGGAGCTTTATAGATGAATTTTGATATGTGGATATTGGTTTATCTTCTCTTGGAGCTTTTCTCTTTTCAATTGTGAATGGGTGGATATATTCTATTACATGTAAGTACACGCTTTTAATGTTATTCTTGTTTTACTTTGTCACATACATTGGACTGGGATTTTCGTTGTTCTATGGCTAATTGTTGCATGCATTTACTGCTTAAAATTGTGGAATTTTGTCTCCATTACAACATCTCTTAATGTATGGGCCATGTAATATGAACAAAATCTCCTAGGGATAATTCTATTAAAGAATTTGATCTTGATAAGCCATTTCCTTTGCACATTGAAGTATAAAAGATGCAAGATCGCTTCTCCTTGACCTAAGAGGCTAGCGAAGTGGTCTTGAGGCCCCCCTTGACTGGGAAGAAATCCTATTCATATTCATCATAGACTCCACTCTCTCAAAGATTAAGGCATTGATTTACCAAAAGGTGGTCACCAAAAATCACATTCCTGTACCTTCTTCCAGGTCAAGCCAAGTTGGGGCACCTAGGGCATCAATTTCTTGACAAGCTAGCCCTCCAAAAAGTTCGATCTCCTAGGGTCTCTTGCGCTAGTGTTTCCTCAAGGTCTCCTCTAATTTTGAAGTCATTCTGATGGTGGAGTTGGGAGAAAAGCCAAGCCCTAGTTCCGGGATCAAACTTTTCCTTACCATCCCCAAGGCTAGTACCTCAAAGGATCAAATCAACACCTTCAAGTGAAAATTCTTTCTTTGATCCTTTCCCCACCTTGTCTAGGGTAAGAACACCATTGGTTGCTATACTTATTCCCCCTATCCTAGACCGAGTCCACTTGGTCCTGTGTGGTCTCATTTCTTTGAAAGGACAACTCTTCAAGAACCATCTTGAATACCAATTACAATAAGGATTTTATGGATTGGGAAGTTCCTTCATAAGTCATATCCCACAAACCTAACCTTTGAATCCTCCTGTCCTTTCCCTATAAGATTTTGTACTTTGCTTAGGAAGCAAGCAAGCCTTATCTTTCTAACTCTTCCGGGAAAGGGATTGTTTGGATCACTCCACATCATTTCATTGACTTATCCTTCATCGGTGACTCCATAATATACCGGATCTCCTCCCATCAATGAAAGTCCATAAATAGAAGGGATCCTTAGCTAAGGTAACTGTGGGCTAAGTCTCCATTTGTTGCCCTTGAACTAGCATTTGCCCTTTAGGTATCCCCTTTAGGTCCCCTGCTAGTTTGAGAAGTAACAAACCCTAAAGAGGATCAAAGCCCTCATCAAAAATCTTTAATTATCAAGGGTTGGGGGGTACATTATAAACCCCATTTGAGATCAAGGATGTTGAGATCGCTTAAGGAACTTATTTGGGAAGCTCCCAAGGAAGGAGAAATCAACATTAACTTTGATGGAGTGGCTAAAGGAAATCTTAGGAAAGCTAGATGTGGTGGGGTTAGAAGGGATCATACATGTGATTCCATGAAATTTATATGAATATAAGGGAAGATACAAAAATGACCATCTAGAAGCAATGACTTTAATGATAGGGATCAAAACTTAAAAAAAGGGAAATGGGATTTAACGATATTGTTGTGGAAGGGATTCAGAAGTGATGATTAAAAGGTTACAAGAGGAGTTGAAATTGAATAATTGGAAAGCGGATCACATCTTAAATTCATTAAAGGATGTGAGTAGAACTCTTAAAAGCATTTCATTCCATCATGTAAGAATAGCAACTATTAAAGTGACAAAGTAGGATGCCAACATGGTGATAAATCTAATGGACAGTAAATTAAAGGTAATCAAAAACTCCTACCCTAAGAGAAGATCTAGATTGGGAAGATTCTCTCAAATGTTTTCCAACTGATAATTTGGATCTTGTATAATCCCTAAATGGAGAAGAAAAGACAAATTTTAAAACCAAGCAACGTTGAAAAGCGAAGTCTTGGATAAGGTAGTAAGATTAATCAAACTTAATCTGTTATTGCTTAAATTTTTGTTTAATATATTAATTCTCATTGTATGGGAAGAGATGAGTTCCAAATCGAAATCTTCATCACCTCCACCACCAACCTTTGGGTTTGCTTCAATGGCCCTCTCCTGCATTTTGAGAAGAAGAAAAAGCAATATGACACTTCTGATTTTATGCCAATTTGTAGTCTGGAAGAATTTGCGCTTCGCTATTTTGAGAAACAATGTCATGCACCCATTTCCCTCCTTTGGATGTAAGGTTCTAGATTTATCATGTGTCCTCTTGATGGGCTTCCTTGCCATCTTATCAAAGTAACATAAAAGAACTAATAGAAACACTAATACTTTTATTCATAAAAAAATCATTATGAACCTAATCAAAGCAACATGCACATCAATATTTGCAATAAAACATCATAGTTCTAAGCAAGCATGCATAGAATCATAGGAGATCTGAGATTAATTTACATCACCACTGCATAGCAATACCATTAAAACGACCAATCCATTTGCATAAATCATAAAGGAGATGGATATTTATCTTTTCAATAAATTTGCACAACTATCTGCCCCCAAATGATTTGCCACCGAACCACAGGCTTGTTGAAAATTAGACATGACAGAAGAATCTGGAATAGGAAGACCGTATGGAATTATTCCTCATATTACGTGTTTGCACACAACGTCACCTTTTATTATGGGGTTAGTGCGTATGGAATTATTCTTCATATTACGTGTTTGCACACAACGTCACCTTTTATTATGGGGTTAGTGCGTTACACATCTTGGGGTGGTTTCATACTAACCCCATGTTACTTTAATATAATGATGTATAGTGATAATGACTAATTGTCGAGTGTCCTACTGCCTACTATCTTGACAACTAGTTGTAAAGGAACACAATATCCGAACAACCCTTCTTTTCATGTTTATTTCTGTTACACCCATAAAAAAAAAAAAAAAAATCAGAATCAGAATTTTCTTTATTTAGTGCTTTTGTGAAAATGCTTGTTGCTTGATCTTTTGTTTTATAGTAAATCAATTCAATTTCCCTGTTCTAGGCATCATCTATAGTGACAATGGATTTTTATAGACTTGCCTTTATTATGAGAAAATGATTCTTTACCAACTTGATAATACTTTGATTATTGCACTTCAATGGTGTAGATTTAATGACGTCCACTAGACCAAGCAGTCTAAGGGATTTAGGACTCCAACCCATCACAACTTCAAACTTTTCTCTAATTCTACACTCTTGACATGAATCTTGACCAAGAAGCTTGTAGTTTTGATAAGCCTTGCTTCCTCGAACAACTTGTTCAAACAATACACCTTCAGAATGCTTTTAAACTGATTACAAATATCCTCATAAACCAGACAATCCATGATGTAGTGTCATTCTGTTTCAACCTCTCCTTTCCTACAAAAGATGCAGATTCTTTCTTCCCACTCTTCTTTTGGAGTTTTCCCTCTACCTGTTTCACATCTGAGATTATGAGACCCGATCCTCAACTATGCTGTTAATAATCTAGTGTTTCCAGTGATTTTGGCACCCAAATATATCTTCTCATCACGAGACCATGTCAAGTTGAAATCTTTGACATACAGAGATTTTTTTTCGACCAATCTGCTTTTCCCACATGGTAGTCCTGAATTTTTCAAGCACCCATTTTTTAACCTCCTCTTTAGAGTTAGGACAATCCTGCCACTTAATGCCCCACTTACCCAACCACTTGTCATTTTGTTTCCCCCAAATTTTCTTCCTCCTCTTTAACTCCTTTGCAACAACTATTTTAGGCCAGTGATGCCCATCCATGCCTTCAACCTTTTTTAAGTAACTTAACATGCGAAAGACTGCCTCACTCTCTATAAAAAACAAACCAGCCTTAGCTAACAAGATCTCATGAGAACTCTTTTGTTTGTGTTCCATTATAATATTTTTGGTGCATCCATACCTAGACAACATACCAAAAAACTAATGGAGCTGATATATGGTTTGGTAATAGTTAGATATATCATGTTGCCACTAAGTTGTACAAACATCCTTTTATAAATAGTATTTTGTTCATCTTTAGATGAATATAGTCCAACCTCCATCAATCTATGACAAGGGTTGGAATTCTCCATTCTCAATTTCTCACGTAAGTTGTTTAACATATTTGCACTGAGAAATAAAGATTTTATGCTTCTCTTTCTAGAGTTGCATTCTTAGGAAGTAATATAGTAGACCTGTGTCAAACATTTTGGATGCTTTGTGGAGGTTCACCTTGTCTTCTTCTATGCATTTTGAATTGTTCCCTATTGTTATCAAATCAGCATAAACAACCATAGTAACCATGTTTCCATCCTTCAAATTAACATATAAGTTTGGATATAGGTCACTTCCCTAATCAATAAGCCTATTTAGTCACGAATCTTGTTCTATGTTTATCAATAAGCCTATTTGACTTGTATTTTGTTCTCTATGCGCCTTTTCATCCTATTGTTTTCTTATGTAGATGCAGTTCAACTAACTCCATGTATAGTTTCTTATTCAACTTGCATTGCATTTCTCAAAATTTGTTATTTATTTTTATCTTCGAATGTGGTGATCATGATGGGAGGTATAACATTCATTAGGGAAAGATTTACCCAACTTTAGATTTTGGGGGAGCTCTTAAAAAAGAATCCTATTACATTTTGTAGACGCACAGTAGATACAAAATCAAAAATCAAAAATCAAATACAGGGCACACAGGCCCACTAAAAACGGTATCACTAAAAACTGTATGAAAAAAATTACATCTTGTAGAAGCACACAGTAGATACAAAATCAAAAATCAAATACAGGGCACACAGGCCCACTAAAAACCCTATGAAAAACACACAAGAAGCCCAACAATAAGCAGTCGTTAGATTCAAAATCCCTGTCAACAAACCCAACCAACAGTGGTCTGATAATCATTCAGACGGATGTCCCAAAGGAGTAATGGCAGTGAAGAAAAAAGGAGCGGCAACACCTAAGAAAATAACGGTGAACCCATCGCCAGCTTTAGAGGGAAGTTGCTTGTAGAAACAAATAAATAAATAAGCCGCAATGTCCGAAGAATGATCATGGCAGCCAAAAAAGAGACCCGCCAGGCTCAGAGTTGAGTCGCCGAGACGTGGAAATCACGAGGCCCAAAACATGAAGCCAACACCAAAATCTGACAAACGAAAAAATGTTGCCCAGGTCAAAGGAAGAGCGGAAAAATAGACGACGACGAGGACCCCTTGTCGACTCATATACCGAACCACCCGCAAAAGAAGACCTGCAAAAAACGAAGTCGCCCACCAGAGAAAGTCACAACACTGACTCCATAAAATATGGGAGGCATGGGCAAGGGGTGAAAGCAGCTAGGGCCTGAGAAAACCAGCAAGGAAAGTCGTCTGGACTGCGAAGCCGCTGCTAGGGTTTCACTGCTCCTCCCGCCGCTTGCCTCTTCGCCCTTTTCGGAGGAGCTCCTTGTTTGCACATCTCTCCGTTTATGTTCATGAAGGTCTTTCATGGCATTACAATACCGTTTTGGCCTTTTCTTTGAATGTCGATTAAACGTTTGATGCCTAGTTTCCTCTTATTTTTTTTCCTTCTTTGAGCAGCTATTGTATGGGTGAGTTGCCACATACTATTTCGTTGTTGTGCTTCAACAATTCCTTCTAGCTGAGATGATCTCCAAGAAGAGGCTTCTTCTTCCTCTTAAATAAAAGATCAATTTTTAGCAAGGATAATGTCTCTACTAAAAAATATCATTTTGTTAGTAGGATCATATAATTTAGATAGTGTGGATTCCATGTTATAGTCAATGAAAACATATTTCCTACTCGCAGTTTCGATTTTATGCTAATTATCCTCTAGAATATGAACATAGCTTAAACAATAAAAGATTTTGGAATTTTAGTACCTGGTTTTCTACCTAACCAGGTTTCTTCTAGAGTTAAATGTTTTAGTTGATTTCATAGGATTTCTATCGAGTAGAAAGGTTATTTTTTGCATAGCTTCTCGTTGAAAATTCAGATCATAAATTATGACCTTTCTACATGCACTGGACCATTTCCATTATCATTTTGTTTTCCCCCTTGCAATGCCATTTTTTGTGGTGTGATGGAGGTTGCTTGTTGGTCAAAGTGTCAAATCCTTCTTTTTGACAAAAGAATAAGAATTCATTTCGCATGTTCTCTTTACCTTTTTTAGTTTGGAGAATTTTAATCTACTTTCTACTCGCATTTTCTACCAAAACCTTTAAGTTTTCGAAGAATCCAAAAGTTTGAGATTTTAATTTTAAGAAATACACCCAAAATTTTCTTGAATAACTAACTATGAAAGTTAAAAACTTATTTCTCCTTCTATAGATCCTGTTCTCATTGGACCATAAAGATCATTGTGATAAGTTCAACCACATGATTTTCTCAAATTGCACTATCTTCAAATTTGGCTAGTGTGTTGTTTTCTTGCTAGGCAAGCTTCACAGAAACTTCATTCTTGAATTTTTGAAGACCTTAAATCTTGCTCTACTTGTTCAATAGATTGAGATAAAATGAATAATGGTGCTTGTATGGCCTGTATCAACACCCATCTTCAAACCTGTCACTAGGAAAAATCCTATTCTTTTTATGTTATCTCATGAAACTTGTAGAAGTTCTTTGTCAAGCACTTTGTTATTTTTATCTTTGACTATAAACTATTTTTCATCAAAAAAAATTATGTAATTTTCATCTACAATCAGACTTACTGAAAGTAAACTTTTTGTGATGCTAGGTGCATCCTTTGTAGGAATTACTCCTCTGTCTTTTAACTTAGGCAAACACTCATATATAAGTGCAACACTGTGAACATTGCAACTTTCAATCTTTCAAAAATACTCCTTTATACTTGTATTTTATTTGGTAAACACCTTGGGATACATTTCAATGAGAGTTCATAGGCATAAAAACATATTTCTCATTAAAATTACTTCTATTATTATTTTCTCTTCCTCTTTCTATGTTTACGTTTGTATTATTTGATTTTTTTGTATTTTTTTTTTTTGTTTCTTATAGTATTCTTCTTAAAAATGACCACTTATTCCACAATAATTGCAATACGTTTTATATTATTTTAATTTGAACTAGATTTAGCATTATACTTACATTTTACTCAAAGGTTAAATTAGTCCCTGCTCTACCATGTCCATGTTTTCTTCTTCATCTACTACAAACTTTGTTTTTGAATTAAAAAGGCTATGCCGACTGGTTGATTTTTTCCTGCATGCAATTTATGTTCCTCCTATTGAAGCATCGTGCAAGTTATGTTCCTCCTATTGAAGCATCCCTGCAATTTCATCATATGAGGGAAAACTTGTCTTGGAGGATACACACAAAGTGATAATAATATTTGTAAGTATTTTATAAAAGAGTTCAAAGAAGAATAGTTATAATATTTGTAAGTCTTTTATAAAAGATTTCAAAGAAAAATAGTTATAATATTTGTAAGTATTTTATAAAAGACTTCAAAGAAAAATAGTTATGAAGTCATCATATAAAATCTTTCTCCCATAGCTTATAGCTATTTTGAGATTTCTTTTGTCTTAACATGATCTATGACTATATTTAGGTTTAGGTTTCATCTTTGTATTTGACTATTGGCCTCACAACGTTATTATTTTATCTTTCTTTTCATATATGGCTTGCAACTTGTTCAACGCTTTAATATCATCATCGATGTAATTAATGTTTAATGTGAAACAAAAATTTATCAAAAATAACAAATGTGAGTGTCTTGAGTGCTTTCTTATTTTTCTTGGACTTGGTTTTGGTGTTTTTTTTATAATGAGGTCCCATATATCAAGAGGGTTTGCACTTGTTTTTCCAAGTAGGATCATTTTTCTTAGTGGACAAACAAGTCATCATATTCTCAAAACTTGACATGTTTGCCTCAAGAGACTCAACCTCCAATCCACAAATAGGTTATCACCAAGAGAGCAATTAGATAAACTTCATATATTTTTCTTAAGTTGATTATATTTTGAATGTATACTCCTACATTTTCACTATATTTAGTTTTTTTTTTTTAATATTATATCATATCTCTATCTCTATGTATATGCTAAAATTCATATATTTTTCGTATGTTGATTGTATTTTGAATGTATACTCCTACATTTTCACTATATTTAGTTTTTTTAATACGTATTTTTTCTATATTATATCATATCTCTATCTCTATTTATATATGTATATGCTAACCATGACTTATAGAAATGACTTTGGCATAGAAAATTGTGTTGTGGATGGAAAGGAGACATGAATGCAATTATCCCAAATTTTATATATAAGCGTTTAATTTCTTAAATAATTCACTTCTTGTAATTATTTATGGTTAGTTAAATTACCATTAATAATTAGCTGCACAAGATAGAACACTTTAGTACAATATTAATATATGCAATTTTATGACAGTTATTGTTTCAACTTTAGTTTTGAGAAGTTTTAGATTGTAAATAGTCAGATTTACTTAGAAGAATAAAGTCCACATAGAAGAAATGGCAGGTGTGACATGTAAGTAGAGATATAGCCATGAAGATGACTAATAAGGAAGTTTTAATATATATATATATATATATATATATATATATATATATATATATATATATTCTAGGTAAAATGTGTTTAGAGAATGGTTATTTTAATTGAATGATGTCTTCCATTTTTTTTAGACAAACTACATTTTCTAGTATAGAATTGTGTTATATGAATGATGAAATTACAATTCTTTTTCATGTGTAAATGCTTTGTCTCTAATGTGTGTGTTTGTTTACAGATTGTTTTTGTTGAAGACAAACATTTGAATGAAACACTACTAAATGATATCGATGAAAGTCAACTTCCTGAAATCTATGGAGGGAAATTGCCTTTAGTAAAAATTCAAGATTGTGTTGTACCAAATTGGCCCCCAATTACCTCCACATAGGAATATAGAAGAATTCCAATATGATCTTATTGAAGTATATTAACCCCTATTTGGCTAGTATATTGTAATCTTGAATGCTTCCTTAAAATTATGTGGTCCTCTTATATGAATTGTAATGTTCTTAAAGCATAAAATGAGAAAGGAATGTTAAATGAGGATACTTTCATTTATATTTTAAGAAAATATAATTTCTAATCTTAGCAATTGATAATGTGTGTAGCAAATATTTTATTTTATTATTTAAACCATTTTACTACATACAATGAGCAAGGAATGTTCATATTTTTTTTTAGAAAGTGTAAAATTTGTTAGAAAATGTTTAGAAATCATATGAGAGTTGATCTTATGTTCATGGTAAAGAATTTCATCTTTTTCCCATCTCAAATTATGTATCATCCAATTTTGATTTCTTTTGGAAAGATGCGATGATCTTCTACTTATCATTATATTAATCATAGAAATATGATGTGTCAATGCACTAGGATTTATTGATATCGACTAATATTAAACCAATTGCGTTAATGAAACATACATGTAAGAACTTACAAAATTATATGTCAAAAATATCCCAACAATTAAATGCACAATAAAATAAGATGCATAGCAATGGAAACTAGACTGGAGTTAAGAAAACTCTTCAATGGAGTAAAAACCAAACTTTGTTAGAACCATAGAATGCTCTGTATTTATAATGTGGCATTAATCATTTTAGTTCTCTTGCGGAGGCAACATTATAGTTTGGTGCTAATTAGGGGTAATTGGGGCCAGATAGAGATAATTGGGGTCAATTAGGGGTTAATTAGGATCAATTGAAGGTCGAATTGGGGTGCAATTTGAGTTAATTTGTGTTAATATAGGTTCAGATGGGGTTCAATTTAGGGCTAATCATTGTGGTCAATTTTGGGTCAAATAGGATTAATTGCAGGCTAACTGGGGTCAATTATGGGTCCATTAGGGGTTGATCGAGGATAAATTTAGTGTTAATTTTGGGTCAACTAGATTCATTTAATGGATAACCAACACCAATTTGAAGTCAATTAGGGTCAATTAGTAGTCAATTAGGCTTCAAAGAGTGTCGAAAATAATCTTATAGGGTAAATGACATTTTTCCAAGGAAGTTGTATTCATATTTTCAAGGTTTTCAACCTTTAAGGGATAAAAACAACGCGCTCATACAATTTAGGACAAGGTACAATAGATAAACCAAAATATAACATTAATTAATAGTTCAAGACAAGATCTATACTGATAATACATTTTATTACATATGTACCTCAAATTGATCTTGAACTTCATCCAATTCAATATTTCACTCATCAAAATTAGAATTTATATCCAACCTTTTCCAACCTATAGGGTAGACTATGTCTATAGGAATTATCTCTAACCTTTTCCAGTATCTCCAAGGGATCATATCACAGAGCCTTGATTTTCTTACCATGACCCTACAACCTCTCCTTGTTCAATTATAATCATACTTTGTCTCCCACTTTAAATGACTTCTTGGTTATGAGTAGATCATGCATGGCCTTCTATTTTTCATGTGACTTCTGCAACATCTCTTGTACCTATATATGGATATGCCTGATCTTCTCAACATTTTTTTTTTCTCGGAGGGCATCTGCTGTAAGATCCTCCCTCATTCCTCCTTGTTGCCGATATGCAATATCCAAAGGTAAAAGTGGAAATATCCAAACAAGCTTCAAATGTGAACTGACCAGTGGAAGTGTTGACAACTATGTTATAAGAGTGTTGTATATATACCAAATTTTCGTCCCATGTCTTCAAATGCTTTTAATTGTAACCCATAAAATGTTGCACCAAAGTCATGTTGATTACTTATTCTTTCCCTTATGTTTATGGATGGAATGTGGTAGACCTCTTCAAATTCATGTTCATCTTCTTCCATAATTTAGTCCAAAATGCACTGAGAAATCTAGTGTCCCTATCTAAAATGATTCTCCTTCGTATCAAAAAAATGCACCCAAACCTATCCAAAGAACAAGTTTGTTGCTTCTGTTCCACTTATGGTCTTTTTATAGGGCATTAAAACACACATCTTGTTGAACTTTGCAACTACCATGAACAAGTAGTAATTTATCTTCTTAGTTGTTGGTAAACCTCCCACAAAGTCCATGGAAATTCTTTTTCAAAGACAAGTGGGTACAGTAGGGGATGGTATAGACCTTGTTTCCTTTTACTAGGCTTAATGGTACAACATATCATGCACCCTCTTATGAACCTAGCTACCTCTTCTTGAATCTTAGGCCAATACACATACCTATGCAAGTTGGCCGTTATCTTCCCTATACCAAAGTGCCCTGCAACCTTGGAGGTGTGAGCCTATCTAATTAGTTTTAGACATTAACATTTAAGAATTCATGACGTATCCAACTTGTAGAGTAACATGTCTTGGAGATGGTATTCAATTGTGTTGTCACCGCTATGCACGACTCTAACTCTAAAACCACTGGAACACCTCCTTGAAGTCCTCATCCTTTGAATATGTCTCTTTGTATGCATCATGGGTGAATGGCTCCATGTGCATCAAAATTCCTAAAGTTGTGATCTTTGATGTGGGTGGCCTTGAAAGCATGTTATCCAACTTGCTTGTGCTACCCTTATACTTTCTCACTAAATGAAACTATTGTAGAAACACCATCCACTTATGATGCATGGTTTGTTGTAGCTTACTTTGGGCCTACATGTACTATAGTGGTTAGTGATTTATGTGGATTTTTGTCTCCTTTCCCACCAGATAGTGTTTCCACTTCTTCACAACTTGCACCAGGCACAAAGCTCCTTGTCGTAGGTAAGGTAATTGAGAACTGCCCCATGAAATACTTCAAATGTTAACATATAATCCTTCCTTCTTCCATCAAGACCACTCCCATAACACACCCACTCACATATGTCTACACTTTGAAGGGTTGTCGCAAGTTCGGTGATGCCAGAACCAATGCTTGACCAATCTCTCTTTTACTCCTCAAAGGCCCTCTATTGACCCTTTGCCCACTGCAAACTCTTGCCACTTACTATTATGGCATGGAGTGATGTTACTATTGTTGAAAACGAGGCTATGTATTTCATCAGGTACTCTGTTTCCCCAATGAAACTCATAAGCTTAGAAACATTAGTATGCATTGGCCACTTCATGATGGCCTCCATTTTGGAAAGATTTATCTTCAACTCTTCTCCACCCATCACATACCCTAGGTACACCAAAGAGTGCTTTTCAAACTACACCTTTTTTAGATTTTTTAGTTATAGGTACTTCTTTAATGTCTCTTAACACCTGCAACAAATGTGAGATGTGCTCCTCCCAAGTAGCATCGTATACCAATATATCATCTAGATAAATAATAACAACTTAATTTATAAAAGGGCACAACATATCATTCATTAACCTCATAAACATCGTTGGTGCATTGCATAGGCCAAATGACACGGCTAACCACACGTACAAACCTTGCCTAATTTTGAAGGTAGTCTTTTAGGTATCTTCTTCTCTAACTCGAACTTGTTGATATCCAAACTTCAAGTCTAGTTTGGTGAATTATTTGACTTGCTTTAATTGATCTAGTAAATCATCTATCCTAGGCATTGGGTACTTTTTCTTGAATTTTGTTTGACGCCCTGTAAATAATACACATCTGCCAAATCACATTTTCCTTTGGCATAATGATGATGGGTGACCCACATGGTGAGGTACTTGGTCAAATGACACCCTATTTCAGTAGCTATTGCAATCGCTTCTTCACTATGCTTCAATAATGGACTTCTTGTACAACCCATTTTTTAGAACAGGGAGTTCAACAACAACTAGATCTCATACCCCACTTCCATCTTGGGTGATAACCCTTTGAGCTCTTGGAACACACCCCTGTATGCCTATAGAACTCTTCCAACTGTTGTTTTTGTTCCTTAGTACACCCCTCCAGGGATGACTTTGCCCTCACTGACTCTTTGACAAACTAATTTTCTCTTAAAAATAGTAAAGCATACTTCTTGTTAGAATTGATCAATTTCTTGGCTTTGGTTGGCACTTACCAACCAAATTTTGGACTTTTCCTTGTGCAATTTTATGGTGAAATATTTTCCATCCTTGACGAGGCGACACTGGTTGGCTCTCCACATGAAGAGTGCATCCCACATGTCATATAAGGACTTCCAAACACCACTCCACATACATCAATGAGAAATACATTCAGTTCTATTTTATCAATAAAAGCAACACTGATAGCAATTTTGGTTTTGCATTGTTTGGTTACCTTCATTTTTGCATCCTTATTTACCTATCCTAATGGATATGGGCTTGGATGAGCATGAACTTCCAATTCCAATTTGTTGACGAGTTATATTTCAATGAGATTCTTTTGTGATCCGAAGTTGAACAGAATATAAATATTTGTCTTCTTAACCTATATCTTTATATGGAAAAGTGGTCATTTCGTTCTCTTCTTTTTAATGAAGGCTACTCAGATTCACCTCCTTCTGCACTAATGTACAAATAATATTTTCATCCACATCTGAGTTCCTTTCCACTTGGTTGCTCGAATCAGGGACCATTATATTTTTTCTTCTTAACATCTTTCTTTTTATTCTTTGGGTTGAGTTTTAGATTCAACTTCCAACACTTATCCTTTATATGATTTCCAATGTTACAGTGGTTGCAATGGTTGTTGAAATCTTTTCCCTGGTGTATTGTGGTTTTTTTCTTTTTATTTTTCCCCATTTCCACTTCTTCTTGTCTTCATTGGAAGCTTCTCGGTGCTCCTTCTACTTTAACCTACTTGATTTCCCCTTCTTCTAGCCTATTTTCTCAAGTTATTGATCTTGTACTCTCTAGTTATTATCCCTGTACACAAGTCTCATCCATTAATCTAGGTTTGAAAAACATTACTTGCTTTCATAGATGGTTGTGTAGACCCCCCAGATACTTAAGGAGAATGTCTGGCTTCTTTGGGGAGAGACCTAGCATTATGACCATGTTTTTAAATTGTGTGTTGTACTCCTATACACTTTGCCCCTACTTCTACATGAAGTAATCTCGTTGTCTCCACTGGTCCTCTACATACCCACTAAGGTAAAACTATGAATTTACGACAGTCTTGAAATCCTCCCACATAGTCATTAAAGGATCTCCCTCTAACCTCAGGGTCTCCATGTGCCTTTCCCGCCAGGTTAAGTGATGGCCCTCTAATTTTTGTTGAGCAAAATGAAATCTTCTATTCTTCCTCTATATGATGAACACCAAAATAAACTTTTGATATTTGTAACTAGCGACTTCACTTTGGAGCATCAATCTCACCTCGATATGGGTTGATATTGACCTTCGCTTCCATGTTGAATATGGGCTATGAATGGTTCACACACTTGAAATGGGTTTATCACATTTGGGTTATTTCTTAGATTCCATCTCTAGTTCTTCTCGATCTACTGATTTCCTCTTCAATTTGTCCTTAGCTTTAGAAACTCCATCTGCTTTGTATAGATTGAGCTTATTGGTCAAGGATGTCATGAAGAGGCTCACATTATGGTTTATATCTACGACTTGTGCTTCCAATTGCACAAACCTCTCCTATGCGAGATCTATTAGCACTTCGTAATTCCTCCAGGCTGAGGAGAGGAACCCAAAGGTAACCACAAACCACTTTAAAACTGAAATCTAGCCCTTTTAGTTTCAGAGAGGGCTCTCTCTATATGAATCTTCAATCTTAGGTCTTAGGCTAGGTATTAAGATCATAGAGGAATAAGTTTAACAATTTGATGGCAAGGAAGAGGGAAAATCCATTGGGCATGGAGTCATATGGAGTTAATGATTTTCAATGATATGATGGGTAAAATGAGGAATCCCTAGACAAGGGAAAGGTAGCAATCCTTATGATGTTTTTGTCAAATTTTGTTGTAGAGGGGTGAGCAGAGGAATAGTGGAATTGATAACATCTAGAGTATCTAGCTGAGGATGAATTTTAGATGTCACAATAAAAGAAAAAACATTAAATGTTTAGTAAGTTATAATAGAGCACTTAATAGTGAATTCTGAAATAAATTCTTGCTTAACTAAACATGAAGACATAACAAATCAAGCATGATTATAACAAGAGAGAAATTCACATACACAGGAGAAAACATCACCATAAGAAATTGACACATGAATCACTGTAAAAGTCAACTTCAGCTTTCATCATTCATTGAAACTTAATGAAAATATACAATGTACATTGTCTTCTCTATCAAACCCTAAACAACCCTTTTCTTAGTCCAAAATACATCATATATAGATAAAAAACAATTATTTCCTTTAGGAACCAAATTCCCCAAAAATATTCAGTTTCTTGTAGATTTTCCCACTGTAGATCACCTGGTAATGCAATGTACTAAAGCAAAACATTTGATCTACTTCTACAAACAATTGAGCGGAAGCTTAATCGAACATAAGCAACATCAAGCATGAACAAATATAACTGAGAATGAGAAGTAATCAACCATAACACAGAAGATATATCACTGGGGAAAGCACCAGCCTAAAACCCCAACTCTGTCTTATCATACAGGTGGAAATCTTGTTCAAGTTACAAAAAGAATTAGCTCTCAAACTATCCTGCTCTCTCTACAATCAAACAATACTGGTCATAGACTCAATAGACATAGAATATATCTTCCTCAAGCCCTCCAAGCCTCCTATTTCCTTGCGCAGTTTTGATTGGGGTCCAATGATGTCACATGTGTGAATTGGCCTCATCACACTCACTGTAACCTCTGATCCAACTACGCAATCCTTAAGGAATACTATTCCTTCTGCATGCAAGGAATATTCACCAAGGAATATCCTAGCAACTGATAGTACACTATCCCTCCATCTGATCTCAACTGGGTCTCTCACTAAACTGACATGCATGAGTTATCCATGAGTGAATCTTCAGTTATCTAAAATACAGTAGTTACATGCATGCAAGCATTAACTAACTGAACTCTCATTAATTTAACAAACTGTTAAATTAATCTAACTAGACTTGACTCAGTTAACTGAGCCAACTAATTACAACTCAATATTACAACTCACTCTTATCTCTTTAACTAATGGATAAATCCATCAATCAAAGGAGAAATTGTTGCATGTCCTCACATAGACTTCAAGTTCATAATTCCTTAACTAATTAACTCAAGATGAATTAATTAATCAATTTACAAACTGCTGTTAATATCAAATTCGAATTTTACTTCCTATGTTTAGTCTAGGGACTAACTAAAATAAGAAGGGATCCCGAAATGCTATTTTTTAGAAAAGTTATTTTTAGCACTTTCACTTTTCACCCATTGTAGCTAAGATCTCCAATGGCTGAACTGCTATTTATAGCCCGACTATTTATAGTAGTGCTATTTTTAGCATCTTCTATTTTTAGCATTTCTTGTTGCACATTTCAACACTCCCTCTCAACAAGAAAGGGATTATCAGTAACCCCGATCCTGTCTCTGTGGAACTCGAACTTGCATTTTGACAATGCCTTAGTCAAAATATCTGCATCCTGCTCCTTGGTTGAAACATACTGCAACATCATGATCCTCTTGACCACATAGTCCCATAGATGATGGTAACGGATATCTATATGCTTGGACCTGTCATGAAACACTGGATTCTCAGAGAGTTTTATGCAACTATGATTATCACAGTATATCACCGTAGGATCCATCATCTGACCAAACAATCCCACTAGAATCTTCCGCATCCAAATGGCCTCGCATGCTGCCTGACTAGCAGACATGTATTCAGCCTCTGTTGAGATAAGTGCAACTGATCTCTGTTTCCTGCTATACCAAGGAACTGCAGCTGAACCAAGGTTGAAGATTCCTCCAGAAGTGCTCTTCAGGTCTGATGGACTACCAGCCCAATTTGCATCTGTGAAGCCTTGCAACTTCACTCCCTCTGTCCGTTTGTACCATAATTCGTACTGTGTAGTGCCTCTGAGATATCTCAGCACATGCTTCGCTGCCTTCCAAAACAGCTTGGTAGGCTAAACCATAGCTTAACTCAGCTGGTTCATCGCAAAGCATAAGTCGGGTCTTGTGTTCACCAAATACATAAGTGAACCCACTAGCTGTTGATAAATAGTAGCAGCTACTACCTCACCTAAAGTAGCATCCTCCTTCCTCCAGTTCCCAACTAGAGGAGTCTGCATGGGTTTGCACTTCTCCATGTGAAAGTGCCTGAGTATCTCATTGGCATACTTGCCTTGAGACACAAATACTTCCCCATCTTTCTGCCACACTTCCATGCCTAGAAAGTAGTGCATGAGGCCCATGTCCTTCATCTCAAACTCTCTTGCAAGGTCCTCCTTGCAAGATTTGATTAGCTGATCATCACTTGTCAAAATCAAATCATCGACATAAAGTACAATAATCAATGGCTTACCTTCTACCATGATGTGGTAAAGGTTCGCATCTGCGTCACTCTTGGTGAAGCCCAACCCGATAAAATAGTTGTTGATCCTGGTATACCAGGCACGGGGTGCTTGCTTCGGCCCATACAGTGCTTGCTTGAGCCGGCAAACATGCGACTCACGATCGAAGGTCTCAAATCCTTCGCGCTGCTCAATGTATACCTCTTCCTCAATCTTCCCATTGAGGAACGTTGTCTTCACATCCATTTGATGGATCTTCCAACCTATCTGAGTTGATAGAGCTAGCATCGATCTGATAGATGAGTACCTTGCTACGGGAGCAAAAGTCTCATTGTAGTCGATCCCCTCAACCTGTGAGAAACCTCGGGCAACAAACCTTGCCTTGTGTTTCTCAACACTGCCATCAACTGCCTGCTTTAACTTGTAAAGCCATCAGGAACTAACCACTAACTTGTCCCCAGGTCTAGGGACAACATTCCACACGTTGTTTCGTATGATAGAATCGTACTCTTCTACCATTGCATCACCCTAGACTGGTTGCTGCACTGCCTCCTGAAAAGAAGAAGGTTCGGTCGCTACACACTCCCCAACCAGGGCCATGTAGCCAGTGTATCTCTCGGGAGATCTCCTCTGTCTGTGCTGAGAGGATGGCTGCCCCACATTCTCTCTCGCATCTAGCATCAATTTGTTAGCTTCCTGCGAGCGTTTCTGCCCGTCTCTGGAAGACTCTCCAGGAGTGGTGGTCTCCACTACTGGATCCTCTGCGTGTGGCTGATCCACATCATCAGGAGGCTCCTCATCTTTTGGAACTAAAAGTTCCTCATCACCATGCAACTTGAGTTCCCTCTCAAGTGACACTCACATGGCTCTCTACCCGTCGAACTTCAGATCCCTAGCCACTACGGTCCTCTGATTGGCAGGCAGACACACACGATAGTTGTGGGGTGTATCTGTGTACCCCACAAGTATCCCCAACTTAGCTGTTTGGTCTAACTTCTCTCGAGCATCTTTGGTCACATGACAGAAAACTGGTGATCCAAAGATACGTAAGTGACTCACATCTGGTTGCTTCCCCGAAAAAGCCTCCATGGGTGTCTTCATCCCCAAAATACGGTGAGGACTTATGTTCTGAAGGTACACTGTTGTATTGCATTCCTCAGCCCAAAGATGAAGTGGTAGGCTTTGGTCATGCAACATCGCTTGAGCTGCTCCCACAATAGATCTATTTTTCCTTTCAGCCACCCCATTCTGTTGTGGGTTATGGGGTGTCGTCAGTTCCCGTTTAATTCCTTCTGCAGCACAGAAGTATTTAAACTGTTGGGAAACATACTCTCCACCATTGTCGCTACACAAGGCTTTTACTTTCTTTCCAGATTCTTTCTCTGCCAAGGCTTTAAACTCACAAAACCTCAAGAAGGTTTGATCCTTCTTTTGCATGAAGTAGATCCAGCATCTACGATAAAAATCATCAATAAAAATAACATAGTACCTGTGCTTAGCGGTGGAGGCTGTAGAGAATGGTCCACATACATCTGAGTGAACTCGCTTTAGGATTGCTCCAGCGCTACTATCCCGATCTTGAAAGGAAGCTTTTGCATACTTACCCAGGGTGAATCCTTTGCATGTGTCTGTTTGCTCTAGTTTTCCCTTGGGTAAGCCGGTAGAAATTTGCTGCATGGACTTCAAGGCCTCGTGATGCAAGTGGCCCAGTCTTCTATGCCACAGCTCGCCAACATCTTGGCTTTGCACCACCTCTGCTTTGGAACTCAATGCAGCACAGTCATCTAGCTCCAACTTGTAGAGATTCTTTACTCAAATCCCTATTCGCTTGGTCTGTCCGGTGCCAATATGCCTCAGGAAAACTTTTCCTTTACTAAAGACTACATCATAGCCTTTATCTTCTAGCATAGCAACAGACACAAGATTCTTTTTCAAACCTGGTACATACTTAACAACAGATAGGGTGAGAGGAGCACCATGCTCCCTCTAAAACACAATTGTACCTTCACCTGAGACAGTACTTTCCATCATCGCCCATCTCGATCTACATCTGGAGATCCTTCTCCTCCAATGTACTGAAAAGATTCTTGTCACCCAACATGTGGAAAGAAGCTCCACTGTCCAGGTACCAAACACATCCCACCATGGATGAAACCATGCATGCGATAAGCGAGAAATCCAGCTCAAACTGTGAAGCTAGTGCATCACCATCAGATCCCTTTGAGGAACCCTTCTTGGATTTCTTCTGTGGACAATTCATAGCATAATGGCCCGCTTCATGACAGTGAAAGCATTGCACTTTTGACTTGTCAACCTTCTTCCCACCATGAGAAGATTTGGATTGGGACGCCTTCCCTTTCCCTTTGTTAGCTTTACTCACTAAAGCTAGATTTTCTTCATCATCTTGTTTTGATGAATATCCATCCCTGGTGCTTCGCGTTATCTCCTCCTGCATCAGATCCGACCAAAGTCGTTCCCAATCTGGAAGTTTCTCTCTTCCATTAACCGAGTCCTGATAGCTATGCCAGATCTTAGGAAGACCGAGGAGTGCAAGACTCACCATGTTATCATCAACAGTCACAATCCCTACGCTTCCAAGCTCATCCCTGCAAGTGGTAAGCTTGTTTTGGAATGTACAGATTGTGTTGCCCTTTTCATACTTGATCTTTCGAAGTTTATCTTTCAGCACTAGCTTCCTCTGATCGATGCTATTCTAATAAAGATCTTTCAATGTTTTCCACATCGAAAACGGAGTCTCCTTCCCATGGAGGATCGAGAAAATGTGATCTCGAACTCCCTCCAGGATGATTCTCCTTGCTCTAGCCACACACTTTTTCCATTCCGCCAGTTGAGTAGCATCAGTCGACTTCTGGACTTCTTGATCAATGAAGTCCTTTAGACCATTATCTTCTAATACTACCTCCATGCGATCCTTCCAGGCTATGTTATTCGAACTGCCATCAAGGGCATATTCGAGTCTTAAACCACTGAACGCCATCGGTGAAATAGATGTGATAAGAACTCAATTCAATATTTAGAAACCAAACAAATAGGCAAAAAGAAGAAATTATCTTAGTTTCCTGTCCAAACTCAAACCTTTGTTGCCTCAACCAACAAGTCTAGGTTTCCTCTTTCTTCCCTTTGGTTTTCCTGTAATGCCTCCTACAATTGTTGCTTTGTAGCCCTCGGCTCCTTTTCAAAGTGAGATTTTGCCTACAAATGTTCTTGAGTTGTCTGTGTAGGGAGGAGTTCTCTTCAACATATGCTTAGCTTCAAACAATGTTGGCTCACAGATGTTCATCTTGTTTTCTAAGCCTGATAAATTCATCTTGAGTTTTCTTCATCTACTTCCTCATCCCATGGAAGGTGTGCCGCCCTTCATCTAACTCAGCCTTCTTATTTTCTTGCATTGACTCTTCTTTCATCACACTTTCTTTTTGTAGCTGAAACTTCCTGGCTAAAGACCTAGTTAGAGGAATCCTTGTTGATGAGGCAGGCTAGCTCTTGAATGTTCTCTGTTTATGCCTTTTCTTTACCTTTAGACTTAGTGGTAGATGGAGTTGTTTTCATCACTGTTTTTATTAAATCAATCTTAGGTCCCTTCTCCAAAAAAAAATTCTTCAACTCCCTATTATCATGTTGAAGTTGGGTAATAACTAAATGAGCCTTTTTCAATTGTTCTTGTAGTTCTATAATTTCCTTATCCTTGCCATCTGAAACAACATCCTCTAGTATGGTATCTAGAACTTCAGTTGGCTTTTCAGGTGTTTTCTCAATGGTCAATCTTTTCGCAATAACTCTTGTGAGTGGTTTTTTGGGAACCTCAACCACCTCAGGAGAAAAATGAAGTTTTCTACCCTTTTTCTTGTTTGATGGGTCACTGAAGTTGATGGCCTTTTTACTAACCTCTCCACTGCTGATTGAACATCCTTTGCTACATATGAAGGTGTATCCTTTTTACTCCAAGGGCTATTTGGAAACTCAGTTGTCAACTTGGATGAATCCAAGAATGCTTGCCATGATTGATTTTTCTTTTTCAGCTCCTCCACTACTAACAATTTAGTTAAAGAAAAATGAAAGAGACTAGGATCTACTTGACTTTGCTTACCCTAAACCTTATCTGCCATCTTACCAATGCTTTTGAACAAGTAGAAAGACATACTCAAAGGGCTTTTACCTATGAAATGCATCAACAGTCTAAAATGATACTGATAAACTCTCCCAAATATGCCTTCACAAGTGAAATACCTCTGGATGACCTTGAGTAGTTTGCTATAAGGTTCAAGCAAATATTCCCTTAGCACAATAGCTTCATTTTTTTTTTTTGTAGTTTGGATTTAGGAAGTCTTTGTAGTGAACTATATCTAAAGGCATGCCCTTGAACCACTATTCTCCTTGCAGAGGGATCTCTGTAGCAGCTGAAATGGTAACCTATGACACTGTAAAACTCAACTCTCCAACCTTAACATCTACCCCAGTGAATTTCAAAGCAAACTCTTTGGTTAGTTGAACACTGTAACCCTGTATAATTTCACAAAATCTGATGCAACCAGCCTGCTCGAATGCAACCCTAGTTGTTGGATTTGAGTTTATCAAGGAAAGGTCTTGAGGCTCAAACCTGACTATGTCTCCCCGTTTGTGCTTCTTCCTATCTGGTGTGGTCATAGTTTACAATGAAAAGAGAATTCTAGGGTTTCTCAATGCAATTACAATGCTCAACAAAAAAGTGCAATGGGAATGACATTAGTGTTTTGATGAGAGTTTCTAGCAGACTTTGAACAGAAATCTCGTGTATTAAAAGGTTCAAACTACAAGAACCCAACACACACACTATAATACAACAATTCATTGTTTCTAAATGTAGTGAATTTGTTAATACACAAAGAGGTTATGGGGGTTGCAAACTTTTTTGGGTGCTCTTTTCATTGGTTAAGGATGAAACTAACAGCACACAACATGAGTCATGCAAGAGAAGAAAAAAATGGAAGTTGTGAGTGATCGTGGTACAAGAGAACCTCCAGCTTGAAAAAGCGCAGCGGGTCCCCTGTAGACAAAGCGTAACAACTTCCTTTGTTTGTTTAGAACATCTGAGGAGGAGAAAAAACTGGTTCAATGGCTTTTTGAGAGCTAAATGCATGCATTTGTCACCTTTCACGCATTCCAAGCCTCCTTTGTTTATAATGATTAGTTGCAAATTCAAATATGAAAGCGCAACACCAACTTGTAATGATGATGATGTGATGACTCGACCTTGCAACCAACTTGACAAGACACTATTGAACTCGACTCAATGATGAAAACTCAAATCTGTTATAATTTTCACTCATGACTTGATTGACACATTCCCCTAAACTTTCTAAACTTAGACCTTAGGAAATCAATGACTATTTCCATCATTATTTGAAACACTTTAAACATAACCCTACTTAGACTCAAACCAATCATATGATTTCACACTTCTCTAAAAAAAAACTAATAACTTGATCTCTAAGAGATCATAGCAACATTTTACAATTTGACCAAAAATAATAAAAAGAAGAAGCTTGCCTTTTGACTACTATAACATAGGACACTAACATGATCTTAAGGGTTATTATCAGATTTATCAGCCATGGTTGGGGTTTTATGACTTTCGCATTAACATATTTGAATCCCTTGCAACTCCCCACAATATACCCAAAGAAACCTGCTTTGATACCAATATGATCTGTAAACTATCATGAATATTCCACTAGGCAATTCGTTACAATAGGTCTACTAAATTATATTACAAAATTTGAAATCTATATTATGTGTGTTTATTTCTCCTTAGATTTATGGATATGTTAATTATTATTTATTTTATATGCATGCAAATTCTAATTATGTAGAAAATAGATAACTACAAAACTCACAAAATGAAAATTAACACAAGATATAATCTGGGAAAACTTTTCGAAAGAAAACCCAGTTGGAAGTTAAGGTTGCTCTGCTCTCTTTCTCTCAATGGAAAATAGATGCAAGTACAAAGAAGTGAGGTTTTGGCCTATGAGATGCTACAATGTAAAAATAGTCTATGTTTTCTCTCTCCCTATCCACTCTCAGCTACTTTGCTCATCTATGGAGCAAAATGCACTCGAATAGAATAAAACCCCCTTTTCTCCTAATGTCCTAGTATAACTTAATAATAAGTTACTAGTGATTTTTGTATTCGAGCTTCTGTGATCCATAATGAATTAAGCAAAGTCTTTCGGTAGAAATCACATAAGATAAATTTTTGGCCGACGCGTTTCGAACCAACAAGTGTGGTTCATCATCAGGACCAGATGAAGAGGCAGACCATGACAAATGCTTAAATAGAGAGCAATGTAGAGACATAATTTCAAGTGACGACTATATTTGAACAATAATATTTAAATGATGATATTAATTTATTAAAAACAAATATTATTCAGTAATGGCTATATTTTTATAGTATTTGTTGTTGATTTATTCTTCCTTAGAGTTTAGTTTCTTGATCCCTCGTGTTTTTTATGCATTTTATCATCCTATTTGTTCTTAACTCCTTTTAGTATTTTTTATTTGTTTAATGGGCATGAGCCCCATATTTTATTGTTGACCCCGTTTTATTTATTGATCCTTCGTGTTTTTTATGCATTTTATCATGCTATTCATTCTTAACTACTTTTAGTATATTTTATTTGTTTAATGGGCTTGAGCCCCATATTTTTTTGTTGACCCCGTTTTATTTATTGATTACCTCTCTCTCTCTCTCTATATATATATATATATGTTTCTATTTTTGTTTATTTATTTATTTTTATTTTTATTTATTTATATATTTATTTTGACTTGTGTATATTTTTGCTTTATTTTATTTATTTTCCATTAATTATTTTTAATTTAATTTATTTTATTTCCATTAATTATTTATCAAATGATCTTGTCTCGATTAGGATCTTGACTCGTTTTTATAATTTTTGACTCAACTTCTTTAATTTTTTTTTAATAAATTAATTTAAATATTATTTTTCAAAAACTAGCCGTTTAATATAGTTGTTACATATTAATATTTTTAATAAATTAATAAACTAATATCATTATTTAAATATTATTTTTCGAAAACTAGTAATATTTGGTTTTAATAAATTAATTTAAATATTATTTTTCAAAAACTAGTCGTTTAATATAGTCGTTACCTATTAATATTTTTAATAAATTAATGAAATAATATCATTATTTAAATATTTTTTTCAAAAACTAGCTGTTTAATATAGTCGTTACTGAATAATATTTGTTTTTAATATATTAATAAATTAATATCATAATTTAAATATTATTGTTCAAATATAGTCGTTACTTGAAATTATGTCTCTACATTGCTCTCTATTTAAGCCTTTGCCATGGTCTGCCTCTTCATCTAGTCCTGGTGATGAACCACACTTGTTGGTTCGAAACGCGTCGGCCAAAAATTTATCTAATGTGATTTCTACCGAAAGACTTTGGTTAAAAGGTTACTAGTGGTTAAGTTTGACTCCTTCAACTCTTAACTAGAGTTACAATATTGACTCTTCTAGAGTCTTCTTCATAACAATCACATGGATAACCCTTTTTTCATGAATAATGAGGGTTGACATGACATCCTCTCGAATCATTGTGGTCAAAATAGGAATGTCAACTTTTGGGTGGCATAACGTTTGCATATGAACACTTATTGAGGCGATCCTTGTGTTGTTGGAAACATATTTGTGTCTATACTATCACTAGGGGGTGTATAGGAAAAGTTTTAACCCCCCAAAAAACATCGTTTGATGCCTCAAACTGCTTCTAGGAGGTTTCAGACCCCAATTCACTAAAAATGGACCCATCGGTAAAATGGTCTCGTGAGCTTATTCTTCCACTTTTTTCCACTCTTAAAGCATCAAGATGGGTGATGAATGATATAATGATCCAATCTATATGATGTTTCAACTCCCTATAGTCAAGTGTTTGTTGAATTATTTTAGCTCTCCTAATGTATTTTTCCCATCCCCAAATTTTTTCATGGCCTAGTATTTTTCAAGTGAAGTGTGTGGAAATACTTCACTCATCCACACATTGCTGCACCTACACTATGGTTTCCATATTTCCAATACCTAGTCATTTTTCCTTGTGTGTGGAATGATTCATTACCTATTTTTTTGCACATATATTCCTCTCCACATCAATTCTCCCGCACATAAAATCCTTCTCACAAACAGTTTTCCACACACTCATGTTTCCAAAAACATGCCATAAACTTGCTTTTCCACTTTCATTCCATACTTAGTGAAAATCAATTTTTTTCTCCTTTCGAGGATAATTGAAAGATCATTTAAGGAAGTCTAATCCGTGAGGTGGAAAAAAGATTGTGATATTGTATTATGTGAATCATATCTACTTGTACCTTGATACCATGTTATGTGAATTATTTGCATGCCACGTTCTACCATTCCACTATGGAGATTACTTAACTGATCACCTTGATATTGTGTTACATGGATTAATTCCAATAGCATCTCTTTAAGACTAGTTGTCAATTATTAACTTTCATTAGCACTCTCACATGGCTCGATGAAAGTGGTACGTGAAAAGACAATATCCTGTTGAAGACTACCATAACTCAAGGATTTAACAAATAATACTCCCATTAAAGCATCACTGATTCATCATGCATCTCCAAACACATTAAACAAATGAGCAATATGGTGACTAAAAGAAGGAATGAGTCAATTTGTGGAGACATTTTGTACTCATTAGCTAGACAAGGCAAAAATTTCCACTGGTCTACTACATATCAATGGTACTTAAAATTGGCTCCAAAAGAAAAACAAAGAAATAGAATATGGAATAGAGGGTTGGTGAATGTTTCATGTGTTATGTAAATATCTGACTTCAAATAGATAGTGCATTGTGTTGAGAAATCGAGGGCATCTAGGTTAGGGTGATTTCTCTTACTTTAATAACTTCTTGTGATGTTATTTTAATTAACTTGATGTACTTGTAGTTAACTTCTTCTTTCTCTTGATTATTATTGTGTTATAATAATCAAGCAACTACCAAACTATGAAGATTAATGAGATAAGAGGACACAACATATAGGGTGCTAGCCAGGGCCAAAACCTCTCCTCTTGAGAGGAAAACCCACAAGAATTATTCTCTTCTTATATAATCCTCAAATGACAAATTCCAAGGCATAAGACCCTTGACAAAAACCCCCCTCCAAGACCGAGTCAACTTCTCCTTCTGATGAGCCAACTTCTCACAAAATCAACCCATGTCAATTTCTTCTTCTTTTGCACAACTTTGACCACTGCAACAAATTTTGGCTTCTTCAGTAAGCCTACAACTTTTTGGGCCCCCTGCAGTCTCTATGATTTTTGCAAGTGTGAATTATGTAGGGCATAATAGAGTCCCTTTTCTCCTTTTCTTAGTTTAACCTTTTTTTCTTGGATATTCAGATTCCAAAGTAGATCTTATTGACATCCCAATTCGGCTTTATGATGACTATAATTTGGTCTTGCTACAACAGAAAAGATGCTCTAATTACAACCCGCATGTGTGAGAGGATAGACACAAACTTCATATTAACAACTTCTGCTTTCCTTCCTTGAGTTATTCTTCACTTGTCCTTCTTTTCCTCCTTATAATCCTTGAGATCGAACTTGCTTGGTGAGCTCTTCAAATGAGATAAAGTTTTCTTTATATATACTCTTTCATGAGGCTCGAACAACCCTAATGAGATCGACTTCACTGCTTGTAGGTCGATGTATCTTATGTAGGCCGACTTGGTATTGGAGGAGGACATTTGACTCTTTTTTACTTATATAAATTCTCTTTACATGACACAAAGTGCCTAATAGGGACTTTTACATATGACAATGACTCTTTGACTCCTATAATTTATGACAAATCCCTAGAAGCACTTAATGGGTGCTTAACCTAGAAATAAAATGATATTGAGCATGAAACCCATGCTACAAAATAATAATAATAATAAATCTTTTTCTTTTTACATCAAATACATAAAATCATGATTACATGAGACATTATGAAGACCGAACCTAGTTACATTTTCCAACACTCCCTCTTAACTAGGGAGGTATTCATAATACATACAAGGTACTTGGACATTCTCAAATTGAAGAATTCTCATAAGAAGAGTCAGATTGGTAAGCCATCCCATAATCTATCTTCTCAGTTTATACATGTGCATCTCATCATATCAACTAACATTGTCAATATAGTAAGGCCTTGACTAACAACTCTATCTCTCCACAAGATTAAAGCACAATGTTGGGGAGATAAATGATTTATAGACACCTTCATCATTGTCTCTCAAGGCACATACCCCATCCGGATGTTCACAAGGTATGTCCTTCTAGGACCATTCCCATCTTGGATTTACACATCCTCATGGAATTTCCTCTTCGACTACTCTTGCCTATTGTATGCCCCACCTCATCCTCAAAGAGTATCGGAATTCAGATGCTTACCCAATCCCCCATTCTTTCTTCACAATGAATACAAGAATGATGTGTCTATCTCTCTCTCTCAACTAGGGAGGATCTACTCATTCCTATAAAAGGAATATTCTCAAGTTTCCTCTTAACTAGGGACTTTCCTAAGCTCCCTCTTAACTAGGGATTTGTGTACAAAAACAACTATTTGTTCTTCAGTGGAGATCATTGTACTATCAACTTCTTGTATATCTCATTTTTTATGCATCATCATGTCATGGATGAACTTCAGCTACTTCATTATGGATCCATGTTCTTATATAACTTCTTTGTAGGGAATCGACCGGTAACTTCGTCACTTTCCCTTCAACGAAAAAATAGTCATGTCATCCTTCTCTTCATCAGGAATGACCTTCTTTTCATCATTTGGCTATCCTTCATACTGCTACCTCTTCCAAGTCATCATTCTTTCAGGATCTTCCATCCAATCTTAGTTGTGGATGAAATTCTACAACCCTCTTCTAGTAGCCTCGTTACAAACCAACCAAATGCTTTCTTTAAAAAATAAAAAATGAACATCAAATCAACATTACCTCTTTATGATGGCCCTTTGTCATGACATTTGATTCTTGCAACATCAACATCCTTTCGCATACTTTCTGAATCCATCTCCAAGACATGCATTACCAAGGTTCTCCTTTTCCAGCATACATATCAGGATCTTCATACCTTTTCCATGGAGATGTCATAACTAATCCTTCTTGTTATCATATGTTGATCACTTATCTTATCTTACGTGACTATAGATACATCTTTCACAAACTATTCTTCCACCTTCTTCACATATTGCTTTCTCATGATCTTCTATACATAATTCCTTCATCGTAGGAACCATGGTTTCCAACCACCTCATTTTCTTTATGAGGTCATATCATGCCATTATGTAGAATATTTCAAGACACATTGTATACATGCCTTCATGTATCATAAAAAAGGAATATTTCCTTCTTCTTCAACCATGCTCATGAGATAGAGTATTCAACCATTCTATCTACAACCATATGATGACATGAATTTATCTATCTATTACCAAATATATACATACCTCTTCGTTCTTTTGATCATCTAGATTTCCTTCAACAACTTCCCTTTCTTTGCTTGAAGATGAAAATACTTCAATCAAATTTACATGTTGCACATCTATGTCATCATACCATCGTCCTTCTAAACTTTGGATCCCACACTATGTGGAACGTAGACCACATATGAGACGCTTCTTCTGAGTAGAGGTGAACCTTTTAACAAAGTTTCCAATGGATCTTAATGATATTCATTCAACAAATTCTCCTTTATAATGATGATGAGGTGTGACAAACTTTAATCTTCTTATCTTTCTCTATGAATTACTTCAATCATTCAAACTGTTACTTCGGTTATCTGTATATGCTTCCAATGAAAATGTCATGAGCCACTTCCTTTCTATCATGTACTATGACTGCTTCAATGATACAAACTTCTACTTCGACTATCCTTCCATGCATCTATGTTGATGACATCTCAATATCTGCTATAATGCATCTTATCATGATTGTGATGCTTTCTTCTCTTACTTGCTAACTTATATGTACTTGAAAATAGATTAAATGTGCGAGAGACCTTCTAATGGTGGAGATCTAATACTTTTTCCTTCTTTGACTTCTTCTTTTCACGTTCTTCTATTTCTTCGGTGGCATGGGCTTCATTTCTTTCCTTTTTCTTCTTGTTGTCATTCTTGAGTTTAGGACAATTCCTTTTGAAATGGCCATATTCATTATATTTGTAGCATTGAATCTTAGACATGTCGATTTTATTTTGAAATCTTTTTCGAGACTTCTATTTCTTCCTTTCCATAGTTGCATATGCTTGAGTTTGTTCACTTGATCCAACGTCATTCTTTGCCTTCGATCTAGTTTCTTTAATCTTGCATAAAGGCGATGGCTCATTAAATGGGGTAGTTTCCTTCTTTCCATAGATACTTGATACAAAGTTGCCCCATTCATCATGTAGTGCATTGAGCACAATGGTGGTCATTTCTCGATCAGACATTACTTCTCCTAGCTCTTGTAGTTAATCTCTTATTTGACATACCCTCATAAGGTATGTTGGCTTAAGGGGGCCTAACCCAGGTTCAACCCTAATTAGCCAAACAAATCCCTACACTACTGGCCCTTTCGGCATCAGCCCGCGGAACATAGACCAAAGTCTCACCCGAAGCAGTATGGGTGGGTGCTGGAACCAAGCTTCCGCACCCTGAGATAGTCGTGATGTCATTTTATTCCTTCTATTCCTTCCTTCGCGCATGTCACTTAGTCCTAGGGCTTTGTCTTTCTCCTCCTTTCAATACCTGTGCGAAATGGCATGACTGTCCTTCGTGCAACCCTAACCTTCGATTCAGATACTTTTGTGCTGCTAAGGCAACATATTGCACAAATTTTAAAGTTATCTTAAGAATCTTACTTGTCTTATTAGATACTCGCAGTTAGCACCGCGTCAACATATAGTCTTATATGCATTCAGTCATCCAACATAATTATACACATTCTAACACCATATAAGCATTATAAAGGAAATTCACACATAAAATGACAAGATGCATCAATTGGAACAAATATACGGAAATTGCAGAATACTTCTCTTTATTAATCTCTTCCAAGTGATTACAGACTCTATCCACCCTATGCACACAGCTGCAGGGGTTCGCGCACTCAGCTGCAGACTTCCACCCTAGGCCTTTGCGCACTCAGCTGCAAAGCCTTTACCTACACTATGACCCGAAACTTAGACTTCTTGCTTCAGAGCTATCACTATTTTATCTTCTCTGTCTTTCCAACTACTTAGAGCTTAGCTCTTTTTATACAATCCCATGGTCCGTGGACCATGGGTAGATCTCTTTACAGCTGACTTTACTTTACAAAACTAAGGGCGGACAACCCTTTATGACTTATCACACCTATGCACTCTGTGACCACAAAATGTGGAGTCTTTACAATTTTATTACAAAATTAGACTCAAACATGGGTTTTTAGCCCCAAAATTGCCCTTTGGGGGATCCCGTTCCCAACAAGCCCCCAACAGAAACATCGTGACTCGCCCTCGAGTCACTTTGTAGTCGCAAATATCTTTGCGCGAAGTCCTTTCAGCTCGACCCATATGACCACAACCTCGGCCGTTCACTGAGCTACTGCCTGCTTCGCGTCTTCCACAGTCTTCTCGGTCACTGCTCCTGCGCTGTCAGCTTGAAGTTTCTGTTGCGTTGCCTACAGAGTCGCAAACTTGCCTTTGATATTACCTATTAGTGTGTAAGACTCATCTAGCCAGGGCTTTAGTCTCGCCTTGAGCATTGCTTCCTTATGCAGCGTTGCGTCCACCTGTTCCTTCAGCTACTTGGCTAGTCTCTATGTCAGCGTGATGATTCACGTTGTGCCCTTGACCTCATTGTAGCGCTGTTGTAGCTCGCGCGCTTCTATCTCTAACCTCTGTATATTGGGGTCCTCCTGTAAGCTTGTCAGGACCTCAAATGACTACTCAAACAACTATGTACAGTCTGCTACTGCACTATCCACCACCGCTACTGCTTCTGTGACAGCGGCTACCCACTGTTCCTTCACTTCTAGTGAAGTTGAAGGCTGGACCATTAATTGTAACTCTGTAATTTGCAGGTTCAACTCCTATGAACCCGCACCATCTCAGTCTGAGTGTCGTGCACCCTTGTGGCCAACTTGGGGATGCGTACCTTGACTGGCTCCTCCTTCAGAATGGCCAATTCTGTGACCATTCTGCATGCCTCTTCAACGACCTGCAAAATGTGGTTCATTTGATTAGTCACCTCGGTTTCAGCAACGATGGCAACATTTCTCTATAGGGCCATCTGCTTGTTATTAATCCACTGTTCATTGATCACCTAGAGGGTGCGGTGCTCTCGGGCCCTCAGTTCGACAATTACTCCATCCTGCAAGAGGTGGAGTACTTCACGCGGGAGTGCTGCCAGGTTTAACCTTACTCCTTTTAGGGTGCTGATAGTGGGCCTGTCAGCCTCATTATCTATGGTTAGAGCTCCATCCGACAACACTATTGCACTGGAAGTCTTCGTACGCAGCATATCGGTAGCCTCTGAAGTGCCGATAGCCAGGTTGGTAGACACTGTGCCAGCTTGCGATGCGCGGGTTTGCAACTCCTGCAACCCTATCTGGATAGCCCTCAAGATGATTAGCTGTTGCTATTCAAATTGTTGTAGGGCCTCCGCGGTGACATCCCTGACTGTGTCACCGATATCATGTAAATCACCCTCTGTCAATGTGATGGGGTCTAGCGAGGTCTTGGTTGCCTTTGATTTCTTCCTGGACCCTCCCTTCTCCAGCTTTCTTGGGCGCTTGATGCAGACGTATATCTCTTGAGGGTCTGCACCATGATGTTCATCTGTTTCCTCCTCGATCTCAGGTGAAGGAAACCTCGCGCCTTTGTCAGAGCCATGCTTTGTCCCACCTGTTTGCTTCCCTGTCTGCTGCATGGCCTCGCGCTCCGCCTGAGCCTTATCAGTAGCCTCCTTCTTCCTCTTTTCGGCCAGTTGTGTCATCTTAAGCTTGGCCTCCTCCTTTTTCTTCTGTGCGGCAGACTTGCTTCCGCCCATCGCCAAATCTATTGTAGAGCGCCACTCTGCTGGCCATTGATCAAGCACCACATCAATGGCATCATTCGTTGCCAGATACGACAAGTCGTACCATTTCTGCGTAGGGTCCTTCCGCGCCCTGATGGATACTCGATGGAAGTCTGCTTTAAACTCGACATAGCCCTACAGGTTGGCATACACCATAGGCGACAATCACGGCTTGTGATTGATGGCCATCCAGATGTTCATTTCCATCAAGATCCAAAAGATCTTGTTGTCCCTGACTTGCTGCGCATCCTTGGTCACCCACAGCGAAGCGTACTTCGTTGCTTCAGGGAGGTCTAGCGCAACTGAAGGGAACTGGCTATCCTCTGGCAGCTCCCACGCTACCAGCACAATTGACAGCAAGAGCCACGCGTAGTGGAACATCTTGCTAAGCTCTTGTGCTTCGCGTAAGTTCGCCAAGAACTCTCCGCGAAGGTAGTTCGACCAATTGAACTGGAATCCTTCAGCACACTGTGATGCTAGCGCAATGACAGGTCCTGACACCTCATGAATGCAACACTTCCTCATCACCTTCCCTACTAAGATCTGCATGGCTACCTTTATAGCAGGGCCACAGATGCTGAATATAGCATATCCGCATGACTTCTTCACCAGTTTAAATTTTTATTTCATTGATTCTATGAGAGCCTGCTCGCCACCTTTTCCGCCAAAGATCATGGCCGGATTCTCTGCTGTATATGGTAGTTGCATTATCCGTTGAATCAACCTATCTGTGATGGGTATTGGCTCCTCCACTCACAGACACACATCATGCACCAAGCACAGCAGCTGCTTGATGACCAAAACTGTGAGTGCGGCACCCAAAGCAGGTTGTGTAACCCTGCCTTTTCTACTCCCTTGAGCCACCTTTGCGACTCCAATGCGGTCATTCTTGAATTCGTATCAATGATGCGGCGCATCAACTGTTTGGTTGCCAAGTGTGGGAACTTCTCGTGGTCCACTAAGTCCCAGTCTTCAAGTTTCAGCAGCGACACTCGTGCCAAGCGTGGACCGTTGAAAACAATTTCGTCTGGCAGCAGAGGAGTTTGCAGGGGAGTCTTACTCTCATCGATTTCCTTTGGTACCTTGGACTTAGGCTTGCGCAGAGGGACATACTCCGACAACCAAGTAATAGGGTTTGTGCCCTCGACTTCAACCTCCTATACTTCGATTCCCACATCCTCATCATCCATCGGGATGTCTTCAATGTCTTCCTCCTTCGGCTCTAAGTTTATAGCTTTTCCCATCTTCTATGCGGTGGGTTTTGGTGGGTTTCTCCTTGGCGATGCGTGCACTGGTATGGCAGGTTGCTTGCCCTTTTTGTCCTTCACGGTTTCCTTGGTTGGGGTCGGCTTTGGTCTCGGCATCCTCGGCGATTTAGGGACCTCTACTAGTACTTCGACTACTTCCGGAGCAGCTACTTCTGCCTGTCTTTCCATTTCCTATGTCGGTTCCTCTACTACTTGTTCGGTATTTATAGTTTCTAACATAATGATTTTTGATAGTGCTCGTGACGTCTCTGGCAAGTTTGCAAATACAGGAGTCTCTTTGAAAGCCTCGAAGAATTCTCTTCCATGGGTGTCTAAGAGCTCAACAACTCAATTCTCAAAATGCCAAGTGTTTTTCGCTGAACAACCACTTGTAATTTATAGGGCATTTTGAATTCAAATCTAATCATTCCCCCCAAATTCGGTTCATTTCCACCTAGCTCGTGTTCATTATGGGAGATGGACATCTTGTAGTGATAGGTGGAATCCTTTCATGCCCTATGTTGGTCTTCATTGGAGTAACACAGGAAGACTATATGGGTGTAAAGTCCTTGAGTAGCTGAGTGTTACACAACATTTGGTAATTGTCCCTGTACTCCTCGTTCCTTGATCCTAGAGGACCTCTACAGTGAACCCTACATGCTTTCCCTTCATGAAGAAACTCCCAGTGTGTCCCTCTTCATGAGCGGAACAATTCCCTTTTGCACCAAATCCCCAAAATCTTCTGTTTTTCCTAATTTACAAGACCGGTGCTAATGACCCTGGTCCTCCTCGCGTCGATATGCAAGGATTAACATTGTCCCTGGCACTGATTGAAGCGACTAATTTTTGTTCCATTCGCGTCGATCCTCTTATGGAAAGTTTTTTAAATAATGAGTTGAAGCTTCAAGCTCTAGACGCTTCGTAATGGAAGTCTGGTAAATGGTTTTGTTGGATGGAGTTGAGGGTGTCAGTTTGGGCTCCTTTCCCCTATAAGGATGGAACTACCTCAAGAGATAAGACCTTCTCCCATGAGAAGAGGAACCATCTCTCATCCATTCATGCTATATAAACCTCCATTTTTCCCAAGCACAAGCTAGTGTTAGTGTTGAAGTGTTAATGTTGGTGTGTTAGTGCTAATTAATTTTGGAGTAAACAAAAAGCTATTCATAGTTGTAGCTCTCTAGTTGTGTGATGAAGAAGTGTGAATTTGGTTTAGTGTGAAGCCTAAAGGGAAGAGTCTTAAAACTATCATTGTTGAGGCCATCATGGAATGCTAACGGAAGTGTGTGGGAACCTGGTTTTGTCGGAGGAGAACAACAACGTCAAGGCAATGGTTGTAATCTCTTCTTGATTCAATACATATGCAACTATCGATTGATTTCCTACATAATGTGTCATCTTACATGTTTATGGCTTAATATTTCTTGACTTATTAAGTAGGTTGAATTATAATTTGTCTATTATGTTGGGTCCCTATAATACTAGTGATTACCCCATTACTATTGTAGTTATACCCCTTATTAATATTGTTGTGCCCCTATTGCCCCCATATTGTTATTACTGTGCCCCATAGAATCCCTCTATTGTTATTTTTGTGGCTTTATATTATTATTGTTAGGTCGGCTGGATTATATTGTGACTCCTTAGACTCCTATATAGAAAGGAGGTTTTGTCATTTGAATCATCCAAGAATTGTTCATTTATGTAATGTAAAGGAGGTTGCCCCCTCGAAGAGGCTGAATTCTAAGGCGTTGATCTATCTTTTCTATCTTTTCTTGAGCTGGTTTCATAACATTTGGTATCAGAGCTTTGGATTCTAGGGTTTCGCTGCTCCAAACAGGTCATCGTGGCATTTTCGCTATAACTTTTTTTCTGTGACGTTTCAGAAGTTGCAAAAAAAACCCATTTGAGAAGAAATTGTGCTGAACCTTGGGTCCGAATTTCAGAGCTTTTCACTCTATATTTGCGGAGATATGATCTGAGGAAGTTGGTCTTTTTGCAGACTCCTGAATTACATTCCAAACAGGTGACCTGGGGAAAATCGTCATAACTTTCTCTCTAGGGATCGGATTGAAATTTTATAAGAAGGTACAGAAAGAGGACGGACTGTAGTTTCTTGTATGCATTTTTTAGATTCAAAGGTCGAAACAGTGACTCGTGGCACGTCGTACAAGTTCGCTCTACTGAACTAGTCTATAATCAAGTCACTGTGGGAGATTTCGCATAACTCTTCCTTGGAGAATCCAATTTGGGTCAGACTTGTGGCATTGGAAAGAGGACACAGAGGGCTACTACAGGTCACAAATTCAGAACTAGATGATCAGAAAGTACAGAGATACATCAGAGGCAATATCGAGCTCCTACAAAGTGAAAAAAGGTGTGTATTTTTCTTAAATTTTTGCTTAAGCTTGGTTTGAAAATTTATTTTGAAGGAATTCAAAGGGCATAGTAGAGCATTATTATCGGTAACTGATGCCCCGAGGAAAGAAAATGCAAACACCTAGTAAGGAACCTGAAAGCTCTAGCATGACTCATGAAGAAGAGGAAGAAATGCTACATGATATATCAAAATTACAAGAACAAGTGCAACAAGTGTCACTTGCACAAAAAGCAACAGAACCTAAGATGGATGGTTTAAGGAAAGATGTAGAAGCTAAGATGGATGGTTTAAGGAAAGATGTAGAAGCTAAGATGGATGGCATGGAAGCTAAGGTGAATGGCATGGACGCTAAAATTGATGGCATGGATGATAAGATGGAAGAATTGAAGATAAATATGAATAAGTTGCTACAAGAAATGGGTACTAAGGGTGAAAGGGTACTAAAGGAAACTCATGATGAGAAAAAAAAATGTTAATCATGATTCCATAGACTCTAATGTTGGATCGAAGACTCACCATATTCCAAAAATCGATATGAGGAAGTTTGATGGCAAGGATCCCGCCACATGGATATTACAGATGGAGCAATTCTTCGATCTCAATAATGTGCAAAACACACAAAAGGTACGTATGGCAACTTTATATTTGGAACCAAATCAGTTTGTATGGTATCAATGGCTTTGCTCTCGTAAACAATTTATCACTTGGGCAATTTTTACGGAAGAATTGATAGCACATTATGAGGATACAAAAAGCAACACTTTTTTTAGCCAATTGATAAGTCTCAAACAAAAGGGTTCAATAATGGAGCACATTGAGGAGTTCCAAAAATTGAACATAAGGGTAAAAGATATTCCAGAGGAGCATAGGATTGATGTGTTCATAGGGTCTTTAAAGGATAATATCCAACATGATGTTCGCCTTTGGGAACCTGATTCATTAGAGAAGGCATTCAGGTTAGCAAGAAAAATGGAAAGCAAAATTATGGCAACCAGGAAGCATACCACTCACAACTATAAAGACGGAAGTGTTGTTGCCCCTAGTCTTCCACAACCTATAAGGTTGACACCACAACAATTGGAAGAAAAAAGAGCAAAAGGGCTTTGTTACAGTTGTGATAGCAAATACACTAAAGGTCATAAGTGTGCTGAGAAGAAATTATTCTACATAGATTGTGAAGAGGAAGAAGAAAAGGAGCAAGAAAGGTCAAAAGAAGAGGATATACTCCAGGAACAAAGCCTAGATGAAGAAAAAATAAATCCGACCATATCTTGTAATGCATTGGCGGGAATTACCACTCCTCAAACCATCAAGATAGAAGGACAAATCAAGAAGAAAAAGGTAATAGTGTTGATTGATTCAGGAAGCACCCACAATTTTATTCATTGTAAGGTAGCAAAAGAATTGAATTGCTTCCTATATCCAGCACCAGAGTGTCAAGTGATGATTGCAAATGGAGGAACAATAAATTGCTCTGGAAAGTGCCATAATATCAAGCTATCCATGGGAGAATATGTATTGACTAGCCCAATGCTTTCCATTCCAATGGGAGGTGCTGATGTTGTACTAGGAGTCCAATGGCTACAATCCTTGGGTACAATAGCTTTTAATTTTCAAGAACTTTTCATCAAATTTTCTACGGAAGGAAAGGAAGTTGAATTAAGGGGTATTGCAGGGAAACCAGGAAAGATAATCAGCTCTAATGGTATGACAAAGCTTCTAAAAAAGGAGCAAAGAGGTGTAATTGCACAATTATGTTCGCTAGATGTTTCCACATTGGAATCATCTATTTCTCCAGATCTCCAAAAAGTCTTGGACAATCATTCCAAGGTATTTGAGACTCCCAAAGGTCTCCCACCTATGCGTGATCATGATCATGCTATTCATCTGATTCCAGGAAGTGTTCCTCCAAACATCAGGCCGTACAGATATCCCTATGTCCAAAAGAGTGAAATTGAACGTATGGTTGCAGAAATGCTAGAGGCTGGTATAATTCAACCGAGTCAAAGTTCTTTCTCTGCTCCAGTAGTATTGGTGCACAAGAAGGATGGATCATGGCGCATGTGTCCAGATTATAGGGAGCTCAACAAGCTCACTATTAAAGATAAGTTCCCCATTCCTGTCATTGATGAATTACTGGATGAATTGCATGGATCAATTTACTTCACCAAGTTGGATCTTCGTTCAGGATATCATCAAATCAGAATGAAGATTGAAGACATTCCGAAAACAGCATTTAGAACTCATGAGGGTCATTATGAATTTTTGGTCATGCCTTTTGGCCTTACCAATGCACCTTCAACATTTCAAGGTTTGATGAATTCAATTTTCAAACCATTCCTTAGAAAATTTGTGTTAGTATTTTTTGATGATATACTAATCTACAGCAAGTCTTGGAAGGATCATGTTGAACATGTTGACAGGGTGCTACAACTATTGGAGGAGAAACAATTATATGCAAAAAGATCCAAATGTTTCTTTGGAGTCCAGGAGGTGGAATATTTGGGTCATATTGTATCTCATGAAGGAGTTAAGGTAGACCCTAGCAAAATTAAAGCCATTAAGGAATGGAAAATCCCCACATCCATAAAGCATCTGCGAGGATTTCTTGGGTTGACAGGGTATTATCGCAAGTTTGTTAAGAATTATGGGAGAATAGCAGCACCTCTAACAACATTATTGAAGAAAGATGCATTTTCATGGACTCCGGAAGCAACAAAGGCCTTTGAACATCTTAAAGAGGCAATGTGCCAAGCACCGGTCTTAGCTACACCGGACTTCACAAAAACCTTTATTGTGGAATGTGATGCTTCAGGAAATGGAATTGGTGTTGTTCTAATGCAAGATGAAAGACCCATTGCTTTTGAAAGTCGTCCAATCAAGGGAAAGTTTTTAAGCAAAGCTATTTATGAGAAGGAAATGTTGGCAATACTCCATGCACTTAAGAAATGGCGACCCTACCTAATGGGAAGACACTTCAAGGTAAAAACGGATCATGATAGCCTTAAATACTTTTTAGAACAAAGATTATCCTCTGAAGAGCAACAAAAGTGGGTCACAAAGATGTTGGGTTATGACTTTGAAATCATCTACAAAAAAGGGAAGCAAAATGTGGTGGCAGATGCACTCTCAAGAAAGGATGAGGATGTGGAAGCATTGTTGTGCGCCATTTCTATTATCCAACCAGATTGGATAAACGAAGCAAGGGAGGAATGGAAGAATGACGAAGAAGTGTGGGCACTTATTCGAAAGTTACAACAAGATTCCAGTACGTCTGATACATTTAGCTGGCAAAATGATTCGTTATGGTACAAAGATCGCTTATACCTCTGTAAGAATTCCCAGCTAAAACAAAAGATTCTTATGGAATTGCACACTTCTCCCTTAGGAGGGCACTCAGGATTTTTAAAAACTTACCACAGGGTTAAGAAGGAATTTTTTTGGGATGGCCTTAAATCAGATATTCAAAAGTTTGTGGCGGAATGTTTGGTTTGCCAACAAAATAAAGTTGAAACAATTAAGACACCGGGTCTATTACAACCTTTATCCATTCCAAGCCAACGTTGGGAGGAGGTTTCAATGGATTTTATCACAGGTTTACCCAAGTCTGAGGGAAAGAGTGTCATCATGGTGGTAGTTGACAGACTTACCAAGTATGCACACTTTTGTGCATTATCACATCCATTTAAAGCCAGTACAGTTTCTACTGCATTTATGGAAACAATTCAAAAGCTACATGGAAACCCAAAGATTATTGTAAGTGACAGAGATCCCATTTTCACTGGAAATTTTTGGACAGAATTATTTTCTTGTCTTGGTACTCAGTTAGCTCATAGCTCATCTTATCATCCTCAATCTGATGGGCAAACTGAGATAGTAAACAAATGTTTGGAAGGATATCTTCGTTGCTTTGTATCTGATAAACAGACACAATGGGTCAAATGGTTGCCTCTGGCTGAATGGTGGTATAACACTTCCTTCCATACAGCAACAAAAATGACCCCATTTATGGCACTTTATGGGTATCAACCACCATCCATCACATCATATTTAAGAGAAAATTCTAAGGTTCAGGCAGTGGAACATCACATCGAACATCAACAACAAGTCCTCCAACTCTTAAAGGATAACCTCGTGTTGGCACAAAATAGAATGAAACAACAGGCAGATCAACATCGCAGTGAAAGAAGTTTTGATGTAGGTGATTGGGTATTCCTACGGCTACAACCATATAAGCAAATGTCCCTCAAGCAAGCTAAGAAGGATAATAAATTATCACCAAAGTATTATGGTCCGTACAAGGTGTTGCAAAAGATTGGTACTATGGCATACAAATTGGAGCTTCCTGCAGCTTCTCGATTGCACCCAGTTTTCCATGTTTCATGTTTAAAGAAGGTTATAGGCGACAAGCTCCCAGTTCAAACAATATTGCCAGAACTTGACGAGGAAGGAAAAATTATATTGGAACCAGAAGCAGTCACAGAAACAAGAACTCGACAGCTACGAAATCGATCAATTTCAGAGTATCTTATCAAGTGGAAGAACTTATCCGCTGAAGATTCCACATGGGAGGATGAGAATTTTATGCAGAAGTATCCAGAACTACTCAAGCGTTGAGGACAACACTTTTTTGAAGGAGAGGGGCATGTTGGGTCCCTATAATACTAGTGATTACCCCATTACTATTGTAGTTATACCCCTTATTAATATTGTTGTGCCCCTATTGCCCCCATATTGTTATTACTGTGCCCCATAGAATCCCTCTATTGTTATTTTTGTGGCTTTATATTATTATTGTTAGGTCGGCTGGATTATATTGTGACTCCTTAGACTCCTATATATAGAAAGGAGGTTTTGTCATTTGAATCATCAAAGAATTGTTCATTTATGTAATGTAAAGGAGGTTGCCCCCTCGAAGAGGCTGAATTCTAAAGCGTTGATCTATCTTTTCTATCTTTTCTTGAGCTGGTTTCATAACATATTATCACGGTTGTTGTTTGTTGTTGTTTACTTGTTTCAGGTGTTCGAAGAAGGAAACGAGAGATAGCTGGAGTGAGAAGGCGAGGTCATCATCAAAGGGGATAAGCGTACTAAGAGGTAGGCCCTCTTAATTGGTTCTAACCTAAGGAAATCTTCCATAGAATGTATTGGTTGTGGCTAGACCCATTATCGGGCTAGTGAAATTGTTTGTGTCCACACTCATAACTTTACTTCACCACAAATTGGCGACTCCACTAGGGAGCCAATCCTTCTGTTTGTTTGCTTGGAATTTCATGGTTTTGTGTAAACTTTTCTAGTTTTGCCATTTCCCTTTAGGTCTATTTGTTTTCCTTTGCTTATTGGTCTAGGTTTGAAATTCATAGTAGCAAGTCTGGTCCCAACTTTTGAAAATTTTAATTTTTTTCTTAGCATCCTCGCTCATCGTACTTAATTCACTAACAGTTGTGTTGATCAGCGCGATATGCTGAGAAACAGTCACGCCGACCCCCTTTTGGTGTTTGTTTTCAATTAGGCAGTCGCGTCGATGCTTGTAAGTGAAGATTAGGGTTTTCCCCAAATCTTGGCCAGTGTGTTTTGCTTTCATGATTTTTACCCTATAAATCTTTTAGATTGCCTTCTCCATGACTAGAAAGTTTCTTTTCATTTGGTTTGTTTGCTTGTTGATTTTTCATCCTTCTGCTTGATTTCTTGGGTCATTGGATGGTTAGTGGCACTAGGACATCTAGATTGTCATCCATTCAGCTGATTGTGAACTCAGTAAGTCGAGTTGTTGGTGCATTTACTCCTTGCATTTTGTTTACGGTCCTTCTATGGCTTTGACCTCCATTACACAAGTTTGAAAATTTTTTCATTTGCTTGTCTAAATGTTTCTTTTCTGGCATGGATCACATTGCTTGTCTTGTTTTTGGTAAAGTCATTGTTTCATTAGTTTGAAAGAGATTCTCTTTTCATGTTTTTCATTTGCTTGAGAGCTAATTGTCTCAAAAACTTTTCCATTGAAGTGTTTTATGAGAAAATTCATTTCGTCATTTCATGAAAAGTATAAAATTCTAGTTTGTTGCATCAGTATGCTACGGTAGTTAGCATCATTGAAGACTAGGATTGCATTTGGAATTTGAAAGGAAAAAGAATTCTCTTTGCTTTTGAAAGGACTGTTAGAGTGTACTTGTCAGGAAATTAGGAATTTGAATGCATTTTTCATTAGTTTATTTTCTCAAAAAGTGTAGTGAAGAATCATTTTGCTTTCGGTTGTTTGGTTGTTTGCATTCAATTGTGTGTTTTCTACCCTCTCTAGTGTAGACAATTCATTGAATCTAAAGGGTCTTGTCTCATTTAGTTGCATTTAGGGTTTTTCGAGTCACATCACTAAGGCCTGAAAACTGAGACATAACTCAAGATAAATTTTAAACTGAACTCAATTAATCTAAGGCGCATTTGAAATCTAATGATCACAACTAGAAGGTCTAGGCTAGAGACGTGTTCCGACATCTTTAAACCTAGCAGCTATCATTAGCTTCGGCACTAGATAGCACTAGTATTGATTTGTGCTCCCCGTACCATCAAGTATATAACGGGAGACCCCTCAAGGCTACAATCCTTTATCCATAGGAAGCTGAGTCAGCCGCCTTGCAAACGTGATACATCGAACACAGGATTCGGGGAGATTGCCTGCTCGTACTTCTCGGTTCGTCAGGAGGTATTCTATAGTTCATGGTTGCCTGGTAATCCTTTTTACCTAGATCATCCAGAGCATTCATTTCCAATCGAAAGTGATAGAGTCGTATTTGTTTCTTTCTCGACTCTTAAAACATGAAATGGCACTAGTCTATTTATGCATCTTAAAAAATTGATCGCCTATGATATTATAACATCCTGTTAGTCTTTTCTAGACCAAATCGTGAGTTTTCCCTAAAGAAAATTCTAAATCCTTGAAGTTTATCTCTCTCTTCTCCTGTTAACTAAGACAAGGTCATCGTGGCTAAACCATCTAGTTCCTCTTCCTCTCCTCCGTCTGAAAGATTGTCTAAGGAGACTTTTCCTAAATTACCAGAGTCCCTCGAGGACCAAGGTGTTGAACTCGGAATCGTTCTGAGCATTCAAACTTTGTCATCCCGTCCTCTGCCTACTTCAGATGCTGGGTCATGTGTTGATTTTGACCTGAAATCTCCAAACAATCCTGTCCAAAGTCCTGAGAGTTCGTCGAATACTGACGGTCAGCTTGGACTGGTTATCTATCCCCTGAATCCTTTGTTTGACCCTATTGTGATATCACTGCAGCATTCGTACAGTCTTTATGATCAACCCAGTGTTACTTTGGAATACTCCCTCGTACCTCTTCAATTGTTCGTCATCGTTTGTTCCCAGCTATGGAACCCAAAGGAAATGCTCCAGTCACCTCTCTGGATGAGTCAAAAGTTTCTACTCCACACACTATCGAGGAGGAAGAACATCCATTTCCTCCTGAAGGTTTCCCTATACAGGGAGCATTCGAATCAGTGTGTATCGAAAATTGTTGCCTAATTATGTGTCTTTGGGACAATTGGTTTTAGGTACACCTATTGCCTCGTCACTTTACCATAACCCTATTTGGTCGTTTAGCGTCATGCCTACTACAGGTCCGTTCATTGTGAACTCGACCTCCCAATAGGTCGTTACCTCAGTCCTGGTGCAACCCACCATTCCAAACCCTTTTGTATTGTCCCTCCTAATTACCCGTCCAGTTCAACCGACGGTCTCGAAGAATGTTACTGTTGGTTCTTCAATCCCTCCCATAAGTGGCCAAGATGTGCCACCGCCTGGGGGGAAGAATTTGAGTGTTTATATGGTGTCAAGAACCACCAATGTGAGTAGCTCACAATCTAACATGGTTGGTATGAACCAACCTTCTTCTGGCGTTATTCAAAACCCTATTGGTCCTACTGGATCAAGCAATTTCCAGTACCAATAGGTTCAAAATCTTGTTGGTTTGTCTGGGTCAAGCAATTTCCAGTATCAGCAGCCTTATGAGGCTCAGGTTCAATACCAAACTCCTTACGTTCCATATGGTTCTCAAGGAATGGTCAATCTGCCTTACGTCCTTCAGTCTAGGTAGTACGTTCAGCCTGGCTCATCCACTTTTTAGGGTGGCTATGGCTAGATTCAGTTTGGAAATTTTTCGGGCACTGTTCAAGTACCCTTGCAACAGCAAGGACAACCTATGCAGTAACAAGGGCAACCTTTTTTGCAGCAACAGTCGTCCATGCAACAGTAAAGGCAGATGATATTGCAGCAAGGTCAACTGCAACAACCGCAAGGGCAACCATCCCAACAGTTGCAACAAACCATGCAGCAGCAAATGCAGTATGCTCTGCAAACCTCCCAACCTATGTCTTCATAGGGCCAACCTCTATAGCCCCAGAGACAGCTTTTGTAGCCGCAAGGTCAACCCTTGCAACAACAAAACCAACCCAGGCAGCAGCAACCCTTATATTCATATCAACAGGGTCAACCCTTGCAAGGAGAAGGCCAGGGACAAGTCCTGCAACAACAGACACAAAATCCTAATGTCCTAGGTCAGCAAGTATAGAATCCTTTTGCTCAAGGGCAACAGGCCCAGAATCCCTATGTTCAAGGGCAACAACTGTACAATCCTTATGCCCAAGGGCAACAGGTCCACAATCGTCTTGTTTAGGGACAACAGGTACAATATCCATATGTCCAAGGTCAACAGGCTCAACAACCTCTTAACCCGTATGTTGCTTATCAACAACCTATGACCGGACAGTTCCAAGGTGTTCAAGGTCAAAATCCTCCCTATGGCCAAGGTAACCCACAATGGGGGCAGAATCAAATGCCATATGGCCAAAATCCCCCACTATGGGGCCAAAATCCTTACCAGCAGGGATGGGCTCCTTCGGTTGGACCTGCTTATTGACCTCCAATGCCTTTTAATACTCAATTTTCATTCTTGGCCACACTAGAGTTTCCAGATGTGTCTCGCCTTACGAATGATCCAATTCTTCATTCGCCATACTGGCCTCCAGTTCTGTCCAAGATCCTGAGTGATTGTCCTAAGTTCAATGGGAAAGCAAAAGAAGATCCTCAAGCCCATGTGATGACATATCACCTCTGGTGCTCTTCGAATTCTTACGTTGATGATTCTATTCGTCTCCGTCTTTTCCAATGAACCCTCACAGGTGCTGCAGCCAAGTGGTACATCGAGCTTCCTCGAAGTACTTACCATGACTTCAACTCTTTAGCCATGGCTTTCCTCACGCATTTCCAGTTGTCGGTTCGCTATGAAATTGGCACCTATTTGCTCACATTGCTTAAGCAATATACTGCGACACACATCTCTGATCACATCCATGAATGGAGACGTAGAAGTCGCCTGATCAAATTTGAGATTGCTGATCAGTTACCCACCGAATGGTTCACTAAGTCATTCGTAACTCCAATTGCTCACGATATGGCCATGGGTGGATGCGTTACTGAAGAACAAGCCATTGCTCGCAAGCCTCATATATCCATGGCATGCATACCTCAAAAATGTAAAATGCTAGACCTAGGAACTAATCAGCATGGTGATTGTGGTAGCATGACATGGCTCGTGCAACACGAGTCAGCAAGCGGCGGATTCGATCCGATACTCCCACCGTGTGTCTCTGGTACTGGCGAGGAATGTCTCCACCCAAGCATACTCTAGAATACGATGAGTCAACCCCTTAAGGTTCCTCGCGATATCCTCCTCGTCGTTGCTCCCCTCCTGACAAGGAGTGACGACATCAAACTGGTGGGCGATCCGCCTGGCTATTAGGGACATCCAAGCAGGACACTCTGGTCCAACATCTGCATTAACAAAAAGAAATGTTATAAACACATATATATCAAAAACAACTAAAAAAATCACAAAATTAAAAAATTGGTTTTTTACCTTCATCGTCAAAATCCTCTCCATCTGGCAACGGCATGTCCGGATCTCCATGGAAGTCGGTGCCACTGTATGGCCAGTCCTCCATGATGATCAATTGTCATCGTAGCCATGAAAAGAAGGCAAGGCCTGTAAGACATATGTTGGCCCCCAGTGATCCTATGCATCAAATGACTCCATCGGGCCATCTGTGGGTCACGTGGCATCAGAGGATCTACTTCAGTCAACTGGTACTCAAACAGTAGCACCCGTTCCAAGAAAAAGGTCACTAGTAAGGATCTGAAGCAAAATTGCTTCAGATTCCTCGCCTTAGCTTTTTTTAGCTAGCGTTTTATGTTGATCTTCATGGCTTCCACCCAATTGAAGATCATTGGTGTTGTGCAGTCAATGGCATATAGAAATTTTGACTTGTTATTCTCATGCACTGCTTAGGATCCCACCACTCTTTTGATAGTCAACAGTAGCACTCTCAGTGTCAGATCTCGCACAGTGCCAATCTCAATCTTGCCACTCTTGGGTTTGAGGGCTTCAGGGCAATAGTCGATGTTACACTAAAAAATGTCACCTTGACTACTTACAGTTAGTATGGCTCAAATCAACAGTCATGCTACCCTCTTAGGCAAGTCTCATGCCTCTGTTATCCATCTCAAACTCAAAGAAGAGAGAAAGTCTTGTAAAAACTATGTTTATCTCTGGGGTCGCAGGTTCTCTCTAGCCTTACCTGCGGGGACGCTGACCATGTTCACAAAATCTGCGTCCATGGACGCTCTGTATGTTAAGGGACAGGTGCGTCCCTCTGTAAAAGGCAAAATGCGCGAGTTTTATCTTGAAAAAGTTACTTGTGGTTACTTCTAGAACATTCTAGAGGTCGGTTTGATGAAATGGATGCGCCTCCAGTTGGTTCATGTATCTCTATTAAGGGGGAACTTATCCCATCAATAAGGGAGCTATCCCACCCATAGAGGGGGATGATCCCATTGATAGTGGACCTGAATAACCTCTTTACAGCACTATAAATAAAGGCATTGAGCCAGAAGGAGAGGAGGTTGGAGCTATACATTTTCTTTGGGTAAATGCTGCAGGATTTAGGTCTTCCATTAGAGCCTTTGTGAGGAGAGATTGTCTTCACTTGATTCTACTTGGGAGAGGGTGAGCTTTGTCAAAGTAGAGGAAAACCCTTGATGGACCCTGGGAGGAACTTGCACAACACCAAGGCCAGGTTGTAAGAGTTTCTTTGTTTCGTTATTAATACAAACTGGTTTATTTTTCTCAATAGCTTGTGTTAATGAGTTATTTCATGTGTTCCTTGGTCTGCATGTTGAATATATGTTTTATTATATGAAATGCAAGTGCTTGGTAATTGTTTGATTGTTTGTGGTTGCAGGAATTGACTTGAAGGAGGAGCTCATCCGGATCGTCAAGAACGGACTTCAACAACAGCGTTTTGGAATAAGGTAAGCCTAAACACTTGTAGTTTTCATGTTGTAAAAGGTGTATTTAGAGAAAGATCACTCCATTTTGTCTTGTTTGTCATTAGAATGTCTTAGACTTCTAGGAAGGTCAGTCGTGTCCGCACCCTTGACAGATTCCGTGTGACAAATTGGCGACTCCGCTGGGGAATCCATTAATGAGAGAGTCTTTTCCTTTATATGAACTTTGCTTTGAGAAAATCATTTTTATTTTCTGGTTTTTGACTGTGAGAATTAGTATTTGGGTGGCTTAGCTTTAGATTTAGTTAGATTTGGTTTTTCTTCATTTTCCAGAAGGACGCAGTCTCTGAGTACTGCACAGTGCGTCTTTGGACGCGCTGTTGCCGTCTGCACAGAGCGGGGCCGCACCTGTGACAACGGGTTGCCTGCGTCTTCCTGTAAAACTTAAGAAAATTCCATTTTTGCTTTAAATTGCTTTTAGATTTTGTTTTTCCTTAGTGTTTTCTGCCCAGATCCTTTAGTACCCTGTCAAGAATTTTCACCTGAACTAGTTTTGTGAGCTTTGAGTGTTTTAGTGGTTTTCAACGAAGTTTAGACCTAGGGTTTGATTTTTGGAAAGGCTTTGTAGTGACTTTGATAGTAGAAAGTTGTCCAGCCTTAGATCTCTCTGGTTAGTCAACCTTCTTAGAAGTCGGGCCTGTCGTAAAGTCTCCTTTTGTGAGCAACTTGCCATTTGAGTTGTTTTGGGTCAAATTTCGAATTACTTGTTTATAAAGTATTGATTTCCATTTTACAAAAAGAACAAAAAGATTAGAGTTTTGTTTTGGCTAGTTTTTGATTCTGCAATAAGCTAGTCCTTGATTTGATTGTGATCAAGTAAAACACCTTAGAAATAATCATTGTTAGTTTTGGCCTCGTTAAGATTGCTTAGAGTAAATTTGCCTTTAGTTTGCTTATGAGTGCATTTTCATAGATTTTAAGAGTTGTTAAGATTGATTTTTGGTTATATTAGATTTATTTGCTTTATTAAAAGAAAAATACAAAAACATCTTCTTAAAAAGTCTTGTTTCAAGTAGCTTTTTGTTTTCAAAAGAAGAAAAGAGTTTTTTCGTGCATGTAAAGAGAAGTTATGTTTTTATGCTTGGAAAAGAAAAACGAATTGTTTCTTTGATTGTCTTCAATTAAGAAGTTGCTTTTATAAAGATTGCATTCTCTCAACTTTTTAGTTAAGCAATTCATCGAAAAAGTAAAGTAGTGGATAAATCATTCTAGGTGCATTTTGTAGTGGTTTCGAGTCGAGTCAACACACCACTGGTTTCACTTCCATCACCTTTTGACTTAAGAAACAACCTTAAAAGTAACGCTTAAATTAAAATCAATCTAGTAATCTTTATTTTTCTAGGGCTCTGAAGCACCAACATAGCTTAGGCTAGGGTCTTGGAGTAGGTGAGTACTTAACTCTCCAAGACTACAAAACCAAACAGATAGTCTATCTTGAGTAGAACAAATCCAATTGTTTCAGTTACATTCTGGGAAAGCTCCTCTTAAAGGAGAAGCACGAGCTCGTGTCCGAACCAGTGAGGGGATCATTCCTCCCTCGTTGGGAACGACGCCAGGCAGTACGTATTACAAACGGTAAACCTCGGATTAACCATTGTCGAGGAGCCAGGGGTCACTTATCGGTAAACCTTGGATTGTTGTCAAGGAGCCGGTAAGGGGATTGGAGCTTGCTACTCTGCCCTTGCGTGCTGTCGGAGTTTAGACTGTTCCCCCAGGTGTAATTGTTGTGATTGGTAACCTTAGTGGCCATAATATCTAGGATTCTACCCAAGGTGACGGTGGAGGGAAGGTCCCACTGTACCTGGAGCAGACGTCGGTTATACTCACTTGGATTTTCTGGGGGGTTCGCTTCACTTCGAGACGGTTAAAGTGGAGGAACTTGGTCCAGTCTATTCATTAAGCAGGTTGCCGGGGTAACTGTTCCACCCACTATTTCTGTACTGAATCCTGCGAGGTTGGGCCTAATCACCAACTAGCGCTTTTGGTCCGGAAGACTACTGTTTGTGTGTGGTTTGACGCTCTAGATTATTTAGGCGTGTGCTTCAAATTTGATTGGTTCTTTAGAAGACTTTAGGTGGTTTGATTTGAAATTTTTTACTTTGTTTTCGTGTGTTGTAGTTAAAATCTTTAATTGTGGCGGAATTACCGAGAAGGTCCCGTCGAATTGCGGGCCAGTCTCCTGAAGTTGTTTTTGTGGCCGAATTGTTGAGAAGATCCCGTAGACTTAGGGGATCCCTCCTCGAGACGACCCAGGTAATTTAGAAGGGTTAAAGGTCCTTGTAACTCCTCCTAGTGGCAGTAGAGTAGGATCACCTGAAGAAGGAGAATCTTCCTTGGTAGTCCATCCAGATTACCAAAGTTTAGAAACAGGTTACAATCCCGAAGCTGTTACAGTTTCCGAGCTTGCTGGTAGTTTTTCATCTGCCAGTGAAACAGGCGAAGAACCTGAAATTTCAGAACCTGTTACTCCAACTCCTAGTGTTCCTGATTCACCAAGAATAGAAAGAATTATCACCGAAAATCTTCCTGTTGGATTAATTGCTATAGAAGAACTTGTTCCAGAGGAAGAAATAGGCGTTTCTGATTCTGAAGATCTAATTACCCTTGATCTAAGGGAGCGTGAATCCATCTTTTACAGTCCTCCTAGAAGTGAATCTTGGTACCTTGCATTAACCAATTTTTTAGACAACTCAGTAGGTTTTTCTACACCTCGTACTCCGGTTCCACCTAGAGGAATTCATTCTCCTGTAAATATGTCTGGTCAGTCATCTGTGTTTTCACAAAGTCCTGAATCATTTTTACATGGCGGTCCTTCTGTTCCTACTGGGTATCAATCACTTTCTGGTACCTTTGCGGGAGCATCTCCTCAACCCATTGATCATGGGTTATTAGTTGGAAACAGTGGTAATGTACCATTGAGTATAGGTGAAGTTTATATGATGTCAGGTTCAACTCCCATTAACCAACCTCAAGGTGGCCAATTACCGCCTGGGGGGCAACCTTCGTTAATGCCTGGGGGGCAACCTCAAGGTACTTCATTCGTGACTGGGGGGCAACCTCAAGGGTATCAACCCCAGCCTCAATATGTACCCCAAAGTCAACCTCAGTATCAGTATCAACCTCAAGGATGGCAACCTCAAGGATGGCAACCCCAAGGGTATCAACCCCAAGGGTATCAACCTCAAGGATACCAACCTCAAGGTCAAGGTCAACCCCAGTATTCGTATTTACCTCAAGGTTATCAACCTACGGGTCAATACCCTGGTCAAGGTTATCAACCACCTCAAGGGCAATCATATGGGACTGCACCTTACAGTTATCAACCCTATCCTCAATACGGCTATGGATCTCAGTATCCTCAACCTGTTACGAGTCAATACCCTGGAATGTTAACATGGGATCCGTCACAGGGTCAACAGATGTCGCAACCAAGTATACAGTCGGTACCTCAAGCAGGACAACCTGCAGTTCCTGGTCCACCCCAGCAACCGCAACCTGTCCAGTCAAGTGTTCAGACCCCTGTAACTTCTGTAGTTACTCAGCCGCCAATTGCACCTGGTACTCCACCTCACACGGCTGCAGCAACTACCGCTTCATCTACCATGCTTACTTCTGGAGTATCGGCAGCTCCGGTTTCTACTGTCCCTGTAACCACTCCTCAGACATCTGTACCGTTGTCTGGACCCACGGTTCAAACCACAGTCCAGATGCCTGCAGGCCAACCTGGTACAAGTACGGTTGTTACTACTCAACCTCAATTTGTTCAACCTCCGTACCAGGGACAGTATCAACCTGGGCAAGCTGCCCAACAACCGGTTTACCAGTATCAACCGTATCCTGGGTACACTTATCAACCACCTCAGCAACCCCAGTACGGTCCGGTTAATCCTGGTTTTCCAGGAGGATATAATATCCCCAATGCGACTCCTGTTCCTAGTTATCCTGGATATCCTCCTCCTGGGGCTGGTATTGTGACTCAGAGTTTTAGAGATCCTAACCGGCAGTTACCGTTTATTGCGACTTTAGATTTACCCGACTTGACGCGCCTAACGAACGATCCAATTCAATATCTTCCGTTCTGGCCGCCAATGCCAAATAAGTTGCCCAGCGATATACCCAAGTTCGAAGGTAAGTCTGGAGAGGATCCGTCTAATCACGTGATGACTTACCACCTCTGGTGTGCATCAAATTCCATCTCAGATGATTCCATCCGCTTACGTCTTTTCCAGCGTACACTCATTGGTCTCGCAGCCAAGTGGTACATTGAGTTACCACGGGCCTCTTTTTACAACTTTAGCCAGTTAGCTACCTCGTTCTTAACTCATTTTCAGTTACCAGTCAGATACGATAATGGTACAGAATTATTAACTTCGCTAAAACAATCGACATCCACGTACATTTCTGATCACATCCATGAGTGGAGACGTCGAAGAAGATTAGTGAAAGTTTTTATCCCGGACCAAATCTTAGCTGAATGGTTTGTCAAATCATTATTACCAAGAATTACTGAAGATGTAGCTAAGGCCGGAGTAGTTACTGAGGAGCAAGTCATTGCTCAGGCACAATACCTTGACTTAGTTTACACTCAGTCGGGTACGTTACACGAGAAAATTCCGGATCTTCCAAAGTCAAACCAAATCGCTGCTGCTCCTTCGGGATCTCATGCCGCTGATGGTATGATTGGTATCGTGACTACGAAGAGTAAGAAGAAGTCTTCCAAGACCTCCAATACTCCAATTATCACTTTGCCTGATTCTCCGACAGGAGAGTCTTCTCCTCCTGAACTTACCGCCGACATTCACGCTGTAGAGTCATCTACGGCCAAATCCAAAAACGGTGGAAAGAAGAAAGGAAAGAAGAAGGCTAAAGCAGACAAGGCTCCAAAGGAGAAAACGGAAAAGTCGGAAACCAATGACGAAAAGCGCAAACCTCGATATCCTTGTCTTATTTGTGAAGAAGATCATTTTACGAGAGACTGCCCTCATCGGGCCGAGGTAGTGAAAATAGTCAAAGGTTCTCCCACTCCTGCTGTGTTAAAAAATCCATTTCCAGAGCAGGAGAATAAGATGATAGGTTCTTCTTCGAATGCCAGTGAAGAACCCATTTTGATGATGTCTCATGTCAGGATTGCGACTCGATCGCAAGATTATGGTAGTAAGGCTCCTGTTGATGGTAAGGAAGCAGAATCTTCTCACTCTAACCCATCAACCTCAGCTCCTGGTTCCGATCCACTACAGATCGAAAAACCTAACCCAGACTTAGTGATTAAGCCGCCCGCCAAGGGTGTACTTCGAAGGTCTGCTTTCAATCCACATGCGAGAGCAGCCCAGAATTACAACATTGTTGAAGACTTAGCTGTTTCACCTTCAGCAATGTCGGCACTCGAAGTGCTGCAATCATGTCCAGCGCAACGAAAATTGCTTTTGTCGGCTATTGGAGCTGTCGATGTTCAGGACCCGAACCTAATGATCTTTGATCTAGAAAGTAGTACACCGCGTCTCCCCCATCAAATGGCTTTCCAAATTCCAGTGATAGTCAAAAACAGGCCTATTCATCGGACTGTGATTGATGAGGGAGCTTCTACGTGTATTATGTCGATTCAATGTTGGAGATCGCTTGGTTCTCCTTCGTTGAACCAATCCCCCACCATCCTTAAGGCCTTTGATGGCCGTGGGTTCCGTCCGTTTGGTATTCTACAAGAATTGCCTATAGGGGTCGAAGGTAAAACCGTTAGTCTGGATGTGGAAGTGGTTGATGCCCCTCTAGACTACAACCTTCTTTTGGGTCGAAGTTGGTCATATGCTATGACAGCGGTCGTTTCATCGGTCTTCAGAGTCATTAAGTTTCCACATAACGGTAAGATCGTGACTATTGATCAGCTGACATACTTTTCATCCGACCCAACCTCTTCAGAAACTATCCAGCATGTTGGTAAAACGACAATCCCTTATAGGGACATTGGTGTAGGTTTAGTTAAGGATTCCGGTTTACTGGGAACTTTTCCTCTCCCTCCACTCAATGCAGACCCTTCGTTTGCAACAATTCATATGATCACGTCAGAAAACATTATTTATGATGATCCTTGGTATGTTCCCTCTGACTCTGAGCTAGACTCACTCGGTGATGTTATGCCGTTGAGTCCGTATGAGATTGCTTATGAAGCTCTTATGTCTTTTACCGACTTTCATTCAACCGACCAAATGAATGTGGTCAGTGAAGAGTCACTTTTCACCTCACCCTTAGAACGGATAACGTTTCCCGAAGAAGTGTCATCTGACGAACAACTTCGCGAAATCCTAAGTGTAGATGATCTACCATGGGAAGATCTCCATCACAGATCTTCGTTTTTACCTAAGGATGATGCATTTGAAAATGATTTTTCATCTATCTTTACCGCTGAATATGTCAAAGACGCTCAGGATCCAACGAAACATTCTGATTCAGAGCTGAATTTAGGGAATATTTCTCGTACTATTCCCATTGATATTTCAGTGAAGCCCGGAATCGAGGAGAACATTCATATAGGTGCCGCATGTACTGAAGAAGAAATCCAAACTTACAAGGCCCTATTCCAAGAATTCCGCGACGTGTTTGCCTGGTCTTACGAGGAAATGCCGGGAATTGATCCTGCCATTGTTGTTCATGAAATCAAAACCTACCCGGATGCTAAACCCATTCGGCAACGGTTGCGTCAGATTCACCCTCGAAAAGCGGCTGCGATTAAAGCAGAAGTCGAAAAGCTGTTGAAAGCAGGTTTCATTTATCCGATCCCGTTAACGGATTGGGTATCGAATATTGTTCCCGTCAATAAAAAACAAGGAACAATAAGAATCTGTATCGACTATAGGGATATCAATCGAGCTTGTCCAAAAGACAACTATCCTACGCCTTATATCGATCAAATTATTGATGATTGTGCCGGAAGTGAGATGTTTTCCTTCATGGATGGTTTCTCAGGCTATAATCAAATCAATATTCTACCTGCCGATCAACCAAAAACGGCATTCATTTGTCCATGGGGGACATTTGCTTATTGCAAATTACCTTTTGGACTTAAGAATGCCGGGGCCACTTTTCAACGGGCGATGTCTTATGCATTTCATGACATCAAGCACATTGTGCAACCCTATCTCGATGATTTGCCTGCTCATTCTTTACAACGAGCTGATCACCTTGTCCACCTACGAGCAATCTTTATGAGGTGTAGGCATTATCGAATTCGGTTGAATCCCCACAAGTGTGTTTTCTGTATAGAAACAGGTCGATTGCTGGGATTTGTTGTTTCAAAAGCCGGCATTCGCGTCGATCCCTCGAAAGTCGAGGCTATCATCAAATTGCCTCCTCCTTCGAGTTTGCGCCAACTCCAAAGTTTGCAAGGGAAAGCGAACTTTTTACGCCGATTCATCCCAAACTACGCCGAGGTCACTAAAGGTTTTACACGGTTGTTGAAACAGAACGCACAATTCTTTTGGGACGAGATTGCCCAACAATCTTTTGATGCACTAAAACACGCGTTGACCCATGCACCGTTATTGCATCCTCCCAACTACAACCAGGACTACTTCTTATACCTCGCAGCTTCGCATTCCACCATTGGAATGGTGTTAGTTCAAGAAGATGAATTCAAAGCAGAGCATGTGATATATTATCTTAGTAGAACCTTAAATCCCACTGAGTTAAAATATTCGCATGTGGAGAAATTGGCCCTGGCAGCCGTTCAAGCTGTCCAGCGTTTTCGTCACTACATTCTTCTCCGCAAGACTACAGTTATTTCGGATTGCAACCCTATGATTTATATTTTGACAAAACAACTGCTAGGGGGCAAGTACTCTAAATGGATTGTTATCCTGCAAGAGTTCGACTTGGAGTTCGAGAAGTCCAAGTCTAAGAAATCTTTAGTTTTTGCGGAATTGATGTGTGATTTCCCGAGTGCTGACACAGAGACTGTGGCAGAGGAGTCCATTGCGGACGAATCTTTGTTTCTTATTAGCACTTTAGATCCGTGGTATGGGGATATAATCATCTATCTCCAAACCCAAACCTTTCGGCCTGAAGCTTCCAAGGAAGACCGTCGAAAAATTCGGTTTCGATCCCAGCAATACAGAATTATTGGAGATACACTTTATCGCCGGGGGGCAGACTTAGTTTTTCGACGTTGTTTAACTCACGAAGAGGCTGAGAGAGTTTTGAATGATTGTCACTCTGGAGCATGTGGCGGTCATATGTCTGGGTATGCCACAGCTCAGAAGGTGTTGCGCGCTGGCTATTTCTGGCCGTCTATGTTTAAAGATTGTATCCTTGCTGTCAGAACATGCCACAACTGTCAAGTGTTTGATCGAAAGATGCGCGCTCCACCTGCTCCTCTCCACCCTATAATTGCCGCTGGTCCATTCGCCAAATGGGGCATTGACTTTATTACTTGTAACCCTCACTCGGCCGGGGGGCATGCGTATATCATCCTCGCGGTTGATTATTTTACAAAATGGGCCGAGGCGATGCCTACATTCGACGCAAGCGGCAAGACAGCTGCAGTTTTCGTATTCAATCATATCATAACTAGGTTTGGTGTCCCACAAGCAATCATTACTGACCATGGGAGCCATTTTCGAAACGTCATGATGACTGAGCTTACAAGCCAGCTTGGTTTGCGCCACGATAGCTCTACTCCTTATTATCCGCAAGCCAACGGTTTGGTTGAGTCAATCAACAAAGTTCTAGTCATCATGATTCGACGGATCATTGGTATCCATCGAACGAATTGGCATAACATGTTATTTTCGGCGCTATGGGCATATCGAACTTCAGTGAAAAATTCAACAGGTTTCACCCCTTTTCAGCTAGTTTATGGCTTAGAAGCTGTGTTACCTATTGAATGCGAAATCCCATCACTTCAAATGGCTGTCGAATTACTTCCAGCTACTTCCGAAGAGGAGAAACGGTTATTATACTTGGCTAAATTAGATGAGACTCGACGTGACGCTACTTTAGCTATCGAGACTCACGCGAAACGAATGAAAGCTCAGTACGATAAAAATGTAACCCCTCGAAGTTTTTCGGAAGGAGACCTAGTACTATTATATGATCAAGCTAACGATAAGCTAGGTGCCGGAAAATTCGTTCCCATGTGGCATGGGCCCTACATTGTAAAGCGAAAGCTAGCAAAAGGGGCTTATGAGTTAGTTGATTTTGATGGGGACTCTTTGGGTAAACCCAGAAATGGACTTTACCTAAAGAGGTATTATGCTTAAAATGATGGGTATGGAGAAATTTTTAGATAGGTTAGATTTTCTTTCTAGCTAGCAAGTGTGTTAGTTTAGTCAGTGTGCTTAGCTTAGCAAGTGTGGTTTTTCGTCATTATTCTGGCTTATCTTGGTTTTACTCTTGATATTGTAGATGTCGACGCCTCTCCAAACATACATTGGATTTGCTGATGGTGCTTGTCGTAATACACGGAATATCTCTTCCGCAGCTTGGGTTATCTATTCGCCCTCTGACGAGTTAGTTTCTATGCATGGGGTAAGCCTCGGTCAAACAACGAATAACATTGCAGAATACAGTGCAGTGGTTGAATTATTATCCGAATCTATTTCATTTGGAATTCGACGTTTGATAGTGAGGTTAGATTCTGAACTTGTTGTATTACAGCTTAATAGAGTTTATGCCATTAGAAATCCTGTGTTATTAAGGTTGTTTTTGAGAGTGCGTCTCTTGGAACGTGAATTTGATTACATTGAATATCAACATATTCCAAGGTCTTTGAATACATTAGCAGATGCAATTGCTTCTCGAATGTTGGACAGACATTTACGATAATCATGCAAGTAAATTTAAAAACATTTCATCACATATGTTAAACAAGATAAGCCGGTAATAGTGATATATATAGATAGAAGTGTGTCAAAAAATATATACATCGTCTTCGATCATAGGTTTAAAACACCTTATGATCGGCAAAATGATAGTACAAAAAGTCAAAAATGTCACATGTGACTACAAAAGTGACTAGTCAATCACTGGTGGTGCTCTCTGTACGACACCACTGCGCGGGCTACCTTACGCAAAAATCTCCTAAACGGTCCAGGGACCGCGACTACGAAGCGCTGAAGCCTGATAGGAATGTCGTCCATAGTAGTCTCAGGTATATCTGCCGTGAGACGCTCTAGATCATGCTCCAACTCAGCTAGTACTTCTGCTGTCGCATCCTGTGGGGCCGGTACCGGTGCAGCTGGATGTAGTCTATCATAAGGCCGGAGGTTGGCTGGACGCTGTGGACCAACATCTGCATTTTGAAAGATTTACTATTAGTTTTGAGACGATATATATAAAAAATACAAAAAATACATAACTAGAAAACTTGTGAAAATAAAAAGTACCTCTGTCGTCCCATTGTTCTCCCTGTGGAAGAACCATGTCCGGATCACCTCTGAAATCCATTCCGGCATACGGAAAGTCCTGTATCACAAAAAGCTGGCCCTCTAACCAGTCAAAATAACTATCTGAGAATCGAACTACTGTCGCGCCCTCGTCAGGATGCCGGGCCATCACCGCAACCCATCGTATCAGCTTTGGCTGCTGGGGACCCAAGATATCAACAGTGAGTTGCTGAGGGATCAGCATTGGAATTCTCTCCAAGGCAAAGCTCACGACTATAGGCCCATATCCAAAAGTCTTTAGTCGTCCGTTCTTTGCCTTGGTCAGTTGGCTCTTCATATGAGCCGACACAGCTTCACACCAGTTGAAAATGGTGCCTTGGTAACAGTCAATTGCCATCCGCATTTGGGATCCGGAAGCAATGTGTAAAGCGGCCGCGCCGCAAATTCTGGTAACCGTGAACGCTATGACTTTGAGTTCCGGTAGAGTGATGTGTTTTATCTCTATGCCTTTTGAATGGTGAGCCCCAGGTGTGCACCAATTCTCGCGGAGACTATCAAGGGATTGGCCACCCGGCCTAGTCCCCGCAAGACTGAGTTGCTCACCTCTGTTTGGCAAGCCAGTGAGAAAGTATACATCCGAGGGCTCTATCTCGAGCTGGTGCCCTCCTATGTAAAAGCATTGTTCTTGTACGTTCCATCGCTCAACCAGCCATTCCAAGAATCTTACCTGGCCCCTCATGCCCGGTATGGTCCAATATTTGTATAATCCGCATGCTCTTAGGGCATCCAGGGAAGGTTGATGATTTATTGCAGCTTCATCTTCCTCTACATGCTCTCTTTCTCTCCAGTCTAACATGATTAATGCCCTGCATATCAAAAATAGCAATTAGAAATTAATTTGGGAATTTTTGTGGTTTTTTGAGAGAGTTGGGGTTTTGAAATGCGCATTTCTCGGAGGACGCACCCCGGCTTTGTAGCACAGGGCGCCCGGACGCAGCTGGCCTAAAGGCGGACTGCGTCTTCCGACCGTTTTCCCGTATGAGAAAAAGTCGGGGGACGCAGGTCACCCGAAGGGCACCTGCGTCCGCCGAGAGGCGCATTCCAAAACCAAAACCCCCCAAAAAATGAAACTAAAACCTAAAAATTGATTCTAAACGGATAGAAATGCAGAGTAGGATGTGTAAAATACCTGGATGAGACGGCGTTCGATTCCGACGGTCAGATTTTCCGCAGCGACCACGGGAAGTTTCTTGTCAAAAGCTCCTTTTTCAACCTCAACAGTGAAACGGTAAAAATGACATGGTAAAAGGTCTTTTTATAGGTTTTTTGGATGAATTAGTTCATTTTTTACCATGAAAAGATGTTTTTGAATGTATTTTTGCCTATTTTAAACAGGTATGAGTAATGTGTCGCTTTTGTGCAGGACAAAGGGATTTCGAGGGAAATTGTAATTTTTCACAAACAAAATTTCAGAGTCATCTTTTAAGCCCTTTTCTGACTCCTAAAACATGAAAAGATCGCCGAGTGTTTCTTTTTCACTCGTTAAAACGGAATTAAAAGACGGTCCCCTTTTAGCTCTTTTCTGACCGCAAAATCAGGAAAAGATTGCCGGGTTTTTGTCGTTTCGAACTCGATAAGGAAATAAAACGACGTGTCCTTGATCGCTTTTTACTTTTCAGGTTAACGACACTATTATGAAAGTACTCCTTGGTCGCAAGATCAAGCGGTTCCCCCAGGTATTATTTTATACTTTTTCGGGCTTGAGGGACACAAATATACGAAAAAGTTCAACGTGGAGTCTCCTTTAGTTTTTTCAGACTCTCTAAAATTGAAAAACGCCGAGTTTCTCCTATACTGGGCTCGTTAAACTTTTACAGTAGAGGACCTGTTCAATTACAAACAGGAACGAACCACTCCTTCCTAGGGTTCGAATTTAAACTAGGTTGGACTCGTCCGAAGGATGAGCTTATAATCAAGCATATGTTATCCTCCTCAAGCTTGTTAAAAATAAAGAGGTACTTGCCAGAAATGGTGGGGGAAAAAAGAGAAGAATGAACCTATTTGTCACCTTTTGTCTCAGAAGAAACTTTATTACCGCTCTTGAACACGACACTTTTCATTCACCTGGGTTGGGAAATCTTTTACCTCACAGTTGACCAAATCACTTTGAAAGTCTTTAACCGGGTTCCAGGGGTTAACTTTGAGTTATTCGTCACCAAGCCATCTGTTGTGTCGTTATGTGTTCAAGAGGTCTGCAAGAAAAACTTTCATCTGCAAAATACTTGTCATCCATTTGACCATCCCTGAGTCAGTCCTTACAGCAACATTTCTTCAACTTGAACAATGATTTCGTGTTGCGGGCTTGCCTGCAACGGGTCGCTTTCTATCGACATCGACACATTATCTAGAAAGATGACTTAGGAATCGACAGTACCTTGAAGTCTGCATGCATCAATGGCAGGTTTCTCGCCTTTGACGTCAGTTTACATCATTGACTTTCGATCAGAGGATTCCGTGAAGTGTTCGACATCAAAACATCTATTCACATTTCACGGGTTGTGCTTGGTACTTTGAGAACCATTGACATTACTGGTGGTTTCTCTCACGCTTGTTAACAGTTTACATCATTGACTGGTAATCAAGTGGTTTCTACCATGTTCGACATCGAATCATTTAATCACATGGCTAGAATCGTACCAATTCGGGAAGTAGAAGTGAAGACCCTGGATCTAGTTTCTACCATCCAGGCTGCGAGGAGTTTTGTATTCATTATCTATGTAGACTAATCATAAACAGATGGCTGCGTCCATACTGTGTCTACAAAAGTCTATAAAAATGATGTACTGCAAGATCATTCCTGTATCAGAATAGTTAGTCCATTAGTTAAAGTTTTGAATCTGAGTATGGGAATGCCTACCTCAGTGATGATATAATCTTATCCATGTATTTTGTGTTGAAAATTGCAGGTTCCAACCAGGCCATCCACAAGGCAATCCTTGAAATGATAAAGCGCTTCACCCTTCCTAGAATTACAAAACCCTATTCTATTCCAGGCTTCGCACTTTAGGGGGCAATCTGTTACACTAAAAAATGTCACCTTGACTACTTACAGTTAGTATGGCTCAAATCAACAGTCATGCTACCCTCTTAGGCAAGTCTCATGCCTCTGTTATCCATCTCAAACTCAAAGAAGAGAGAAAGTCTTGTAAAAACTATGTTTATCTCTGGGGTCGCAGGTTCTCTCTAGCCTTACCTGCGGGGACGCTGACCATGTTCACAAAATCTGCGTCCATGGACGCTCTGTATGTTAAGGGACAGGTGCGTCCCTCTGTAAAAGGCAAAATGCGCGAGTTTTATCTTGAAAAAGTTACTTGTGGTTACTTCTAGAACATTCTAGAGGTCGGTTTGATGAAATGGATGCGCCTCCAGTTGGTTCATGTATCTCTATTAAGGGGGAACTTATCCCATCAATAAGGGAGCTATCCCACCCATAGAGGGGGATGATCCCATTGATAGTGGACCTGAATAACCTCTTTACAGCACTATAAATAAAGGCATTGAGCCAGAAGGAGAGGAGGTTGGAGCTATACATTTTCTTTGGGTAAATGCTGCAGGATTTAGGTCTTCCATTAGAGCCTTTGTGAGGAGAGATTGTCTTCACTTGATTCTACTTGGGAGAGGGTGAGCTTTGTCAAAGTAGAGGAAAACCCTTGATGGACCCTGGGAGGAACTTGCACAACACCAAGGCCAGGTTGTAAGAGTTTCTTTGTTTCGTTATTAATACAAACTGGTTTATTTTTCTCAATAGCTTGTGTTAATGAGTTATTTCATGTGTTCCTTGGTCTGCATGTTGAATATATGTTTTATTATATGAAATGCAAGTGCTTGGTAATTGTTTGATTGTTTGTGGTTGCAGGAATTGACTTGAAGGAGGAGCTCATCCGGATCGTCAAGAACGGACTTCAACAACAGCGTTTTGGAATAAGGTAAGCCTAAACACTTGTAGTTTTCATGTTGTAAAAGGTGTATTTAGAGAAAGATCACTCCATTTTGTCTTGTTTGTCATTAGAATGTCTTAGACTTCTAGGAAGGTCAGTCGTGTCCGCACCCTTGACAGATTCTGTGTGACAGTCGACAAGTAGCATGGATATGCTTGCCCCGATCGATCGTGACCCATATAAGTTGACTGGTTCTCCTCTCCAGGATAGTCCTGTGATGAAATATATGTCTAAAATTTATAACTCCATCTCTTGGTCACCAATGATGAATATTTCCTGATTTATGTCCCAGAGACTAATCAGGTACCGAAGCAGCTCAGGTTGGGCCCACATCCCTGTTGTGAGAAAGAAATTGAGGAGCCCACAGTTCCTCAAAGCGTTCAGGCAATTTCGATCATTCGGTGCCTGAGTATCCACATTTTCATGCCCACGTTCTTTCCAATCTACCTTTTTCGACGATTCTTTCCTGCAAAAACCATATTTTTAAGTCAATAATCATTTTTGGCCCATAAAATTTGGATTCCAATGGTGGTTTTGAAGGAAAACTATTTTTTTCCCTATTCACGGTGTCAATGCACTTGTTTTAAAAACAGTTGCGCCGACGGCGCAATAAGCCATTTTAATCACCCTCAGCTAGCATGATTTTGTGCTCTAAAGTCACACCGACTGAGGGTGAAATGTTTTTGATAAAACCTCCCCTGAAAATCCAAAAAATGGATGAAAATGGGAATAAATGGTATGAAAATGGAGCTTAGGGCTTTGGCTCTTACCTACAACTGGTGGCTCAGTGAATGACCTCCCATATCTCCCGCAATATGCTCTTGAACAATTAGGGAAAAAGTGGGTGAAAAGTCTTTCACAACAAGGTAAAATGGTAAATGGTAAAAAAAATTTACATTTCAGATATTGCTTTTGGGATTCAACTGCGTTAAGTAAGTCATTAACGTATGACCATTTCCATGAGAGGTAGTCGTAACTGACTAATTTCTCATGATTTTTTAATTGTTCACTTAGCACTCATTACATCGGGCGATGCTCACAGGGGTGAAGAAGTGGGATTGAAACTAGTGAAATGAATCACATAGCGTCAATCATCACTTCCGGGGCTTGCACCCGGTAACCAGGACTTCCCGGGAGGTCACCCATCCCAGATCTCCTCTGGCTCAAGCGCGCTTAACTGTGGAGTTTTCCCCACAATCAAGCCCACTTAGCTTGCTACCCCATTTGCAAAACCTTAGCAAGTATTGTGCCTCATGAACCATTCAAGTAGAGATCCCTTCACTCTTTTTGAATTTAAGTATTAGGGGCTTACGCAGTGCATTATATTAGATATTGCTTTTGGGATTCAACTGCGTTAAGTAAGTCATTAACGTATGACCATTTCCATGAGAGGTAGTCGTAACTGACTAATTTCTCATGATTTTTGAATTGTTCAGTTAGCACTCATTGCATCGGGTGATGCTCACAGGGGTGAAGAAGTGGGATTGAAACTAGTGAAATGAATCACATAGCGTCAAATCGTCACTTCTGGGGCTTGCACCCAGTAACCAGGACTTCCCGGGAGGTCACCCATCCCAAATCTCCTTTGGCTCAAGCGCGCTTAACTGTGGAGTTTTCCCCACAATCAAGCCCACTTAGCTTGCTACCCCATTTGCAAAACCTTAGCAAGTATTGTGCCTCATGAACCATTCAAGTAGAGATCCCTTCACTCTTTTTGAATTTAAGTATTAGGGGCTTACGCAGTGCATTATATTAGATATTGCTTTTGGGATTCAACTGCGTTAAGTAAGTCATTAACGTATGACCATTTCCATGAGAGGTAGTCGTAACTGACTGATTTCTCATGATTTTTGAATTGTTCACTTAGCACTCATTGCATCGGGTGATGCTCACAGGGGTGAAGAAGTGGGATTGAAACTAGTGAAATGAATCACATAGCGTCAATTGTCACTTCCGGGGCTTGCACCCGGTAACCAGGACTTCCCGGTAATTTACATTTCCTCCCTTTTATTCAGTTTTTCATGAAATATTAGGTTTCGTAAATGTTTTGACCTATTTTGCCTCAAGAATTGGATAATTCACTTTACCTTTTTGTGCAGCGACAGATGATGGATGTTCGACGATGATGTCGAGTCACGTTTCAGCTCTTTTCTTGACTCGTAAAAGAGAATAAAATGGGGGTCTTCTTTCAAGCTCTTTTCTGACCCTTTAAAAACGAAAAGATAATCGAGCCCTTGCCATTTCGAACTTGTGAATGGATGCGAAACGTCATGCGCCTAGTATAAGTTTACCCCTTTTTCAAGCTGGGATGCACTATTTATGAAAAAAGTAATCCTTGGTTGAAATGGTCAAGTGGTTCTCTCAAGTATCATTTTCTACCTTTTTAGGCTCGAGAGCCACAAATGTACAAAAAGGGACCATGTGGAGTTTTCTTTTTCATGTCTTTTTCAAACTCTCTAAACATGAAAAAGATACCGAGTTACACCTTTGTCGGGCTTTTTAAAATATTAAACAACAACGAATTCATCACCATGATAAACAAGAGCTTCTCCTTCCTAGGGCTCGTTAAAATTACTAGGTCAGATTCGTCTGAAGGATGAACTTACAGTGCAAGCATATGATATCCCCTTCAAGCTTGCGATTAAAAAATAATTGGGGTACCTTCCAGAAATGGTGGGGGGAAATTTGGAAATCTAATCAGTTGTGTCGGCATCTCACTCTTGAACATGACACTTTCTGTTTCGTGTCAGGTTGGGATATCCTCCTTTGTATCATTGACCTCCCTAGGTTGGGCCATTTATTTTTGCCTTCCATTTGATCTCTGCCACGTCATCATGACCACTGATCCTATGGATCCAAAAGCTGCCAAACTTCCAATCTTGTTGCCAGTATGTTCAAGAGTTGTCCTTCTACAGTTAAACTTACCCCTGATTCTCTGTATCATCCAAAATCATTTTGCACCCTTTGTTTCATGTCGATGATGTGGGATACATTATGGCCCTCCTTTGACACAATCACTTCCTGCCGACTTCAACTCATTATCTGGGAAGTTGATCGAGAGACTCCCTTCTAGTGCCTTAGAGCTTGCATGCCCTAATGGCAAGTTCTTCGCACTTGACGACAACTTCACATCATTGGCTTTCGATCGGGTGATTTCACGGGTGTTCGACTTCAGTTCCTCTATCATATTTCGTGGATTGTGCTGATAGTACCTTGAGGACCATTCTCATTATTAACAGTTTACATCATTGACTAGTAATCAAGTGATTTTCTAGCATGTTCGACGTCAACACATCTATTCACATGTTATAATTTGTACTCTGATCGGGTCGTGTTGGAGCGCAAGACCCTGGGCTCAGATTACAAAAGTCTAGGTTGTGAAGTGATGTGACATGATTATGTTGATATACATGTCTCTTTCAGATGGATGGTTGCAACCATACCATGAGTTATCATATGTGATCCTTCTCATTATTGGATGGTTGTAACCATACCTTGGTTTCAATATGATCCTCTTTATAGGATGGTTGCGCCCATGCCTGGATCCATTTACATGATAATTCTTTGGATGGATGAGTCCATGCCATGATTCATGTATTATTTGACATGGTTTTCAGTTATATATATGTGTCTGTACTTGCTTGCAGGTTTTCTGATGATAGATTCTGGTTCCCTGCACTAATTCCTAAAGTATTTCATCCCTCACTCTAGTTCAGAATTCACTCTTTAGGGGGCATCTGTTACACACCATTTTGTCACTGTCCCTGTACTCCTCGTTCCTTGATCCTGGAGGACCTCTACAGTGAACCTTACATGCTTTCCCTTCATGAAGAAACTCCCATTATGTCCCTCTTCATGAGCAGGACAATTCCCTTTTGCACCATTTCCACAAAATCTTCTATTTTTCCCAGTTTACAAGACCAGCGCTAATGACCCTTGTCCTCCTCGCACTGATATGCAGGAACTAACACTATCCCTGGCACCGATCGAAGCAACTAAGCTTTGTTCCAGTCACTCTGATCCTCTTATAGAAATTTTTTTAAATAAGGAACGGAAGCTTCCAGCTCTAGAAGCTTCGTAACAGAAGTTTGGTAAATGGTTTGGCCGGATGGAGTCGAGGATGTCAGTTTTGGCTCCTTTCCTCTATAAGGATGGAACTACCTCAAGAGATAATACCTTCTCCCATGAGAAGAGGAACCATTTCTCATCCATTCATGCTATATAAACCTCCATTTTTCCCAATCACAAGCTAGTGTTAGTGTTGAAGTGTTAATGTTGGTGTGCTAGTGCTAATTAAATTTGGAGTAAACAGCAAGCTATTCATAGTTGTAGCTCTCTAGTTGTGTGAGGAAGAAGTGTGAATTTGGTTTAGTGTGAAGCCTAAAGGGAAGATCCTTAAAAATATCATTATTGAGGCCATCATGGAATGCTAACGGAAGTTTCCCTGGACCTAGTTTTTTCGGAGGAGAACAGAAACGTCAAGACAATGGTTGTAATCTCTTCTTGATTCAATATATATGCAATTATCGATTGATTTCCTACATAATGTGTCATCTTACATGTTTATGGCTTAATGTTTCTTGACTTGTTAAGTAGGTTAAATTACAATTTGTCTATTATCACGGTTGTTGTTTGTTGTTGTTTACTTGTTTTAGGTGTTCGAAGAAGGAAACGAGAGATAGTTGGTGTTAGAGTCGGTCTTGAGCCCTCCATCAGCGATCAAAACTCTTTGCATTTGCATATGTAGGTGTCTCATCAGTGTCAATTTTTGCATCCCATTAGGCATGCCATAACCCTGATGGAGGAGCTGGTATATTTTTCCCCTCTTGGCATTGCTGGCTCAGGTCATTTCAGTCATTGAGCTCTTTCAAGCTTGTCTTGTCTTGTCTTGAGGTCAATTTCCTAGGTCTAGGGTTTTGGTCAAAAATGTTTACAAGGTCATGTTTCTGAAGGTCAATAAATGTTCAGCAAGCCAGAGGGATGATTGTAAAGATGTTTATTCGAGATTTTTTATCTTGTACAGTTAATTTTCACCTTGGATTTAAAAACTCTGTTTTTAAAGCCAAGGTCATTTTTCAAAATGTTTGTAAAAAGTGATGAAATTTCAAAAGACTTCAGTGGACAGTATGCAACCCTGGTCCCCTTGCCAAGATCCCTCAGATGATCTACCTGCAAAAAGAATCAAGCAAAAGCACTAAATGAGTCAATTTCAGGACAAAGAAAACCAAAAAAAAAAAAAAAAGTCAGTTTTATAAAGTGTCAAAGAGAAACATTAGAAAATGGGTTTGAGCATGAAATTTATTCAAATGGAAATTATAAAGACCCAATCTCCCTCCTTTTACTCTCATTCTGCATCCAAAACACTTGCAAGAGAGATTGGGTGAGCTTCCAAGCGAATTTGGGCGAAACTGGTTGAAATTGGGAGTAAGACAGGCGCGCGACCCGTCAGGCCAGGCGCGCGACCCGTCAGAGGGGCGCGACCCATCAGGAGGCTTCCCGCAGTTCAAATTTTAAACGGGCGCAACCCGTCAGGCCCGCGCGACCCGTTGGGCGAGGTGCGCGACCCGTCAAGCAACCTTCCTCCCAACTCATTTCAAATTTGCTCAAGCGCCTTCTAAATCATCAAATCGCTTGAGGTAGGTTCTCTAAGCTTGGAAATGGTTGCTGGTTAAGTTGAAAGACATCATGAGTGTGTTTTTAATGATCAAATTGTGCAAGAGAAAACACTCCATATGGCTGTATAGTAAATGTGTAAAAAGATGCTAGGGTTTATTGCTGTTTCACTGTTTTTCCCCTTGAAAATATTCTCTTCATTCCCATTTCATTTTCCCTATATTTCCATGTCAATTTCCCTTTTAAATTTGTAAAGAAAATAAACCCTACCCCTTTTCCCTTTAAAAATAAAAAATCACATCCTAACCCTATCTCTCCTTATGCCCATGTAAACATATGAATTTGATGATATATATGCAATGATGTTTGTAGTGTATTTCCCTAAATTCCCTGTCATATACATGTATTCCCATTTTCCTTGTAAAAATGTCCCTTCCCTAACAGTTCCCTCATGTTCCTTGTCCCTTTGAAACAGCATATAAATCAACTTTTTACAGGCAGAAACAGCAGTACAGTTTGTCCACTTTGCTCCTTAAACAATGTCAGAAACCGAAACTTATGAGCAAAGTGATGACCAGTCATCAGCTTCAGAGATTGAGGTACAGAGGAGGCCTCATAAGGGCGGAAAGGGTGGACATCATAAGCGAGAGGAGCCCACCTCTTTAGCAGAGTTACAGACCTGTCCTATGGCAGTCACATGTTTCCAGTACATGTCTTGCTATGAGTTTTGTGAGAGGATCTCTCAGATTCAGCACCATAGAGAGTTGGCTTGCCTATTTGTTTTACACTTGCATGACGGACATGTCAACCTTGCAGGGGTGGACTTTACATTGACACCTGAGGTGATCTCACATGCCACAGGGATACCTAATGTTGGGGAGGTGTGGAATAAGCGCAAGGTGCTGGATAATGTTCACTTTGAGCCTTTTGTTCGGCCACCATTCATGAGACATTTGGCAGGTGTGTTTCCATTTAGGTTTCTCAGGAGCGAGTATGCTCCCATGATGAGGCTCATCATGCACTATTTTACCTGTGAGGGCAGATTTTCACAGGTATATTCATATCATATTCGCCTCTTGATGCACTTCACCCGAGTGAGGATGATGAACATCCCTGTTTTCTTCTATCAGAACATTCAGAGGATGGTGCCCATGTTGCAGAGGAAGAGCCCGGCACAGCAGTATAGGAGCCTGTACCATTATGGTTTGATTCAGCTTGTAGTATTGCATCAGTTGGCTCAACATGGCATCTCATGGGAGGAGTTCATCTCTCGTGAGTTTTTCACAGCACCACCCTCGCCACATCCTGAGGTTGTTCACGAGGAGGGAGGACCATCCCAGCAGCATGACATCCTTGTCACTAGACATGTCAGCTCCTCACCCCTGGTTACCTATCAGAAAGGCCCGAGGGCCTTATTTGCAGCAACTCGGCGAGTACTATCTCCACAGCAGGTGGAAGGGGTCTCGCCTTCATCATTAGCTCAGCGAGTGTTATCTCCACATCAGGTGGAAGGGGCCTCGCTCTCTTTAGCAGCACAGGCAGCACAGAGGGGCAAGCAGCCCAAGATTGATGAGGGGCCATCAGGAGTTCCAAATATTGAGCTTGTTGATCTTGAGGCCATTTCTCCGAGCCAAGAGGCAAAGGAGGTCATTCAGCATCTCAGAGCTGAAAATGATGCCTTACAGAGGAGATTAGAGGGTGCACAATGGACCATCACATACCTGGAGTAGCGCAACAAACAGTTGGAGGAGGAGAAAGCACTTGATGAGCTATGGAGGATTCGTAGTGACCGAATCTTGAACCGAAGAAGACCCGGTGACCCATTGCCCGCTGACCGAGAGTCCATGCTCATCCGGGAAAATGCACACTTGGAGAGGTTGTTGGCTAAGGCCAACCAAGAGAAGAAATTGCTGAGGAACATGAAAAATCATTACTGGGCAAGAATGCATGTGTGCAAGGCAAAGATGAAGATGTTTCAAAGGCGGTTGACCGAGGCACTAAAACGGAGAAAGAGGCCAAATCCCCTCCGTATCTTGGCTGAGGCTTCACTCAAGGATCAAGGCACTAAATAGCCTAGCCACAGCACAAATCCCAAGAAATTTTGAGAATTTTGGGTGAATTTTGGCATTTTTTGGCAATTTGCAGGTTTTTCCCATTAACGGGTCTCACCCCCCGCGCGACCCTTCATCATGGCAACTCCTTTTGACCAAAACTCAGCATTTCCAGATTTTTCATGCAAATTTACATTTGCTCATGGATGGACTTGAGATTTAGTGAAGTTTTGGGCCTCCAGAAAGTCAAAAAACTAGCAAAAAATGACTTTCTGCCACTTTTTTGAATTGCAGAAAGAAGTCTTGGGAGATTTGATTTTTGACAGGGCAAATGAACTCCAAATTCAAAAATTCCAGTTGGGTTGGAAATTAGACTCACAGACCTTTCCAACAAGCCTACTTTTGCTCAATTTGGCCACCTGCAAGTGCCCCAAAGATGGCTCCAAAGGCGCGCGACCTGTCAGGCCAGGCGCGCGACCCGTCAGGCAGTTTTTTCAAAAAATGCACTGTACAGCCCAGAAAACGCAGATTTGACTCAGTTTGACTTTTTGGGATGAAATGTGATTCTCTTTGATGTAATTATTGTACTTTTTAGACACTTTTACTCTTATGTAACACTTCTAGAAGATTCATTCATGAAAAGGGTAAATATTAAATGAATGAATTGGTTTCCAAGTTTATAGAGGCAAGTTGTTTTGACTGCCTAGTTTGTAGTGCTTAGTTTAGAAGTGGTTGAAACAGCTCCTAGGATAGTGAGCTCGACCCATGGAGGCAGGGAAAGAGGTTAGATCATCTATATTATGTACTTTCTTGCTCGTTTTCATGGTTGGACTCTTGAGGGATAAGCTATCATTGTATTATTCACTGTATTTCTGCAATTTTTGGCTAAGGAAGACCAGGGTTTTGCAGTCCTCTTTGGGACTCTTGTGGACTCATGTGTTGATGGTGTGTTTCTCAATGTACTTGTAAGCTTTTTATGTGATTCATTTCCTTTCTTTTACTTCTGCACATTAAACAAATGAAGTGTTAAAGTAAGAATTCATGCCTGCCATGCTCTGCTTTTAAGTTTGTTTAATTTCAATGTTTTCTTCTGTCTAAAGAGAATTCAAAGTTATTGTTTGCTCTCCTTAGCTCCTCACCTGTCATTCCTGACCATCCACCTCAATCAAAGGCATCAATACTGTCTCCTACCTCGCCCCAAAGAATCCCCTGCAGAAACTGTGTCCAATCCCCGCACCCAAAATTGCCATCCCCTCAATTTGCCACCGAAAACCCTAAAAACCCCAAATCAACCTTTTTGATCAGTTTACTAGCCTAAAATCAGTTTTACCCTATTGGTCATTTCATCCATTGAAGATTTCACGAGATAGACTGGAGAGAGCCTTCTCCTGCCCCGTAGGGCTAGCTACGAGGCTAAATGGTTTGATGTTGCCTTGAGGTTTACCTTTCTCAGCCTGAGGTGAAATTTCAAGCGCTAACATACTGGCGACCATACTGGGGAGAACAAACTAATCGTTTGCTCATTGACGTGTTATTTCATAAGTCTTAGACGGAGCCTGAAGTTACGCCAGGTAGCCTTCTAAAATGCTCTTGTTTTACATCAGCGTTAGTAGATAAACGCTGCTTCATTCAATCTCCGTGAGCTTGTGAACGTAGCGCTTCATTGACACTTTATCCCAGTATAATTGTTAACTCTGAGCCGTGGATGATAGGTTGAGAGTTTTCACAGGCTGAATGGTTTTTCCTTCCTAGTTTTTTGAGAAAAACAAGCTGGCTACAGATCCTAGACCCATTTTCAGATCTCATTCATGCCCAGCTATTTTTGATTATCTTGAAGATTTAGATTTTGACGAAAGTTTTGAGTTGTCTCTGTTTAAAGCCAAGTCTGAAAGTGCGCTCGATTCTCTAGTCCTTGACCCTGATTTTGCAGCTGCTATTGAATTTGAGAAACATAACAAATTGGTCGAAAATTTCATCTTGAGACATCTCCAGACACATATTCAAGCTACTACCCTTGCTGACTTTGTTGAGAATATCTCTGATCATATTGGATCCACTATCACGGCTCACGAAGAATCTTATCCTCCTTATGTTTCAGTTTCGCCTATAATCACCTATCCCGAATCCACAGTCGGTTCTCCTTCTACACCCCATACCCCTCCTACCCCTCCGACTCCCCCAACTCCACAAACTACACCTCCTCTTATTATAGTCCCTGCTATCACAGCTCCTCCTCCTCATACTCATCCTACTCCCCCTCCTAGAGCAATGGCTGCTCGGTTTGCCCCACTTGCTTTGCCTGCAAATCTTCATGATATGCCAGCTGATTATCAAAGCAAAATTCCCATGTTTGATGGCACTCCACAAAGTATTACTGCTCAGCAACATATCGAAAAAATGACCACTTTCTTTGATCTATATGAGTTAGATGAAGAAGATGTTACCATGCGATTGTTCGTGCAAACATTTGCAGGAGAAGTTAGAAAATGGTTCAGAGGGTTGACAGCTAACAGCATTGCCACTTTGGAAGCACTTCAGAATCAGTTTTTAGATCGATGGGAAATCAGAAAGGATCCACTTCAGATTAATGCCGAATACAAAAACCTCAAGCGTAATCCGGGTGAGTCCGTTCAAGATTACATAATCAGATTCAACACAGTTTATAATGCTATTCCTGATGATTTGAGGCCATCTAGAAAATCAGCACTTCTTAAGTTCCTGGATGGTTTTGATCCGGAGATGGCCTACTCATTGAGAGACAGAGATCCACCTACCTTGGAGGATATGCAAAAAATTGCTGTTAGTGTTGAAGCGAATTTGAATGACAAAAGAGCAAGGATAAAGGCAGAAAAGCGAGTCACAATCAAAGAGGAAGCATCCACTTCAAATCAGCTACTTCGTGATGTTGAACAGATAAAGAGGGCACTTGAAAAGGTTACTATTGACAAGCCAGAGCCTCAGATTTGTAATCCAAATTTCAGAGGTCAACAGCAGCAACAATATAGGATCAAACAGCGTGAAACAAAGGCACAAGAGGCAGCAGTTCAGCAGCAAATGAAACCTCCTTTTCAGCAGAATTTTGTTAGTCAAGAATCAGAGGATGAAGGTGATAATCTTGGAGAGGAAAATCACTTCTTCACTCCTGATGACATGCCCACTTATATTACAGAAGAAGATGAGTTGGTGAGTAATTCCATCATTCCCCAAGATGAGCATTATATTTTTTCAAACGATGCAATACTTGAAGAAGAATCCGAAGAGTATCAAAGAGGGTATTTGCATGCTTTGTCAGCCCAGCAAGGCCAGCAAAGGCAATTGAGAAACTGAGCTATTCCCATAAATCCCATTCAGAAAAGGAAAGACACATCAGCAAAGAATGATTCGGTTTCCTCACACGCAAAAGGAAAAGACATAGTCGATCCTTCAACAAGTCAATCATCACCAGCTGCTAAGACGGATCAGCCATCAAATGCACCAAAAGATAAAGCTGAAAAAAGAGATAATCCGGCTAAAGAAGGTGAGAAGGTTTCAGTTTTCAGTTTGGAGAATGAGATCGCAAAGTTGAAAGTGCCCATTCCTTTGACAGAAATCATGAAGAATAGCACCTACCGAGGCCAGCTCTCCAAGATGTTGAATTTTGATCCAATGCTAGATACGGTGAATGTACAAGATGATCAGCCGGAGTTGATTTTTGGGCCAGCTTTAAATGGTGAGTCTCCTGAAAGTGATGTTCCTCCATTTTATATCAGTTTGCGATTGCATGAGTATGTGCTGCACAATGCCATGTTTGACTCGGGAGCTTCGCACAATTTGATGCCGAAAACGATCATGGAGAAGTTGGGACTTGACATCACAAGGAAGTATCATGATTTTTATTCGTTTGATTCCAGCCGGGTAAGATGTATTGGTTTGATCAAAGACTTGGTGGTGAGTCTAGATCAAATTCCCGCGAAGAATGTTTTGATGGATGTGGTGGTGGCGGATATTCCTCCGTGGTTCGGCATGTTGCTTTCGAGATCATGGGGAGCCAAGCTCAAAGGTACACTTCAGCTTGATTTTTCATATGCCACAATTCCAGTTTTCGGTCAAATGAGGAAGTTATATCGGGAACAAAAGATGAAATACATGATTACTAGTAAGGAAAAGCCCGTCAATCATCCTGTAAATTATGTACAAACAGATTTAGAATCTTTTGTTTTGTTTGCGGATAATTTCAATGAGGTAGATAGTCAGTTAGTGCAAGTAGAAGATATACCAGGCATTTCAGAAAATTTCAGAGAAGTTTTGACAAAGGAAAGTGAAGAAAGGTCTGCTGTCATAAGGCCAATTGCTGAAACAAATGGGCAGCAAACAGATCATGCATCAACATCAGATTTTCAGCATTTAGAAGATGATGAGGATGGTCTTTGGACCATGGATTTTGATGGCGCAGTGGGCAGCGATGGTGCTGGTATAGGTGTGTGGATTCGAAGCCCATTTTCAGTCCAAAACCAAGTTCCAAGTAAGGTACGGGTATGTTCTTATAAATTGGCATTTGATTGTTCAAATAATGAGGCGGAATACGAAGCTCTTATTGCTGGTCTGAAAATCCTTCGGAAGTTGAAGGCAAAGAAGATAGCGGTATATGGCGACTCCGAGTTGGTTATCAAGCAAGTGAAAGGTGAATTTCAGGCCAAGCATCCTCGTATGCGAGCATATCGGAATGCTGTCCTAGATATCTTAAAGCGGTTTTCAGAACATACTTTGACATGTGTGCCCCGGATTCAAAATGGTGTTGCGGATGCATTGGCAAAGGCAGCAAGTAATTTGAAAATACCCATGAATTCCAGCAATAAGTTTGAGATATATGTGAAGCATCGTCCTACAGTTCCAGATAATCAAAGGTGTTGGCAAGTTTTCCAAGATGACGAAGAAATCAAAGATTTTCTGCAAATTGAGGGTAAATTCGAAGACATTTCAATAGACACGGAAGCTGAAGGAGTAAATCAGATGGATGTATTGCAGCTCAAGGACAATTACATTCCTAAAGGATTAATTCCTTTGGAAGAATTGTTCGATCAAGATGATGTGGCCCGCAAGCCAACTTTGAGGCCAACGGATGAAGGTGTTGAAGATGTCAATCTTGGGACAGCCAAAAATCCAAAGATGGTTAAGCTCTCGAAAGCATTGCCGCCAAAGGTAAAGAAAGAATATATCAGATTATTGTCTTCATTTTCTAATGTTTTTGCATGGGACTATTCAGATTTGAAAACTTATGACACAAGTATCATTCAGCATACCATTCCCATAAAGCCAAATCAAAAGCCTTTTCGACAAAAGTTGAGAAGAATTAATCCTAAATTGCTGCCATTGATTGAGAAGGAAGTTAACAGGTTGTATAAGTCTGGAATCATAGTGCCAATCCGGTTTTTTGATTGGATTTCCAACTTGGTGCCCGTGAGAAAGAAGTCCAGCGAGATTCGATTGTGTATAGACTTCAGAAATCTGAACAAGGTGTCATTAAAGGACAATTATCCGCTGCCCAAAATGGACCACATATTGCAGCGGGTAGTGGGGGCATCAAGGATGTCATTGCTTGATGGTTATTCCGGGTATAATCAGATTTTGGTACATGAAGATGATCGTGACAAGAAAACATTTACTACTCCATGGGGTACATTTCATTATGCCAAGATGCCGTTTGGATTGAAGAATGCGGGTGCCACATTTCAGCGGGCAATGGACATGGCCTTTGCAAATGAGAAGGATGTCTTTTTGGTTGTTTATCTTGATGATCTAACCGTGTTTTCTAAATCAGATGAAGAGCATTTGTTTCATTTGACTAAGGTGTTTCAAAAGTGCAGAAAGTATGGTATCTCATTGAATCCGAAGAAGAGTCTTTTTGCTATGAGCGAAGGCAAGCTGCTGGGCCATATCATTTCTAAAGATGGCATTCGTATAGATCCTGCACGGGTGGAAGCAATTCAGCAATTAGAGCAGCCCCGTAGCAAGAAAGAAATTCAGTCCTTCAATGGTAAATTGAATTTTCTGCGTCGCTTCATCCCCAATCTTGCCGAACATCTTAGAGAGATAACCAATATGCTCAAGAAGGGCAGCGAGCTCAAATGGACCGAAGATGCGGTAAAGTCTTTTAATTTGATCAAGGTAATCTTATCTTCAGCCCCAACTTTGATCAGCCCAGATTATACACAGGATTTTATTTTATTTTCCTTTGCTTCTGAGCATACATTGGCAGCCGTATTGATGCAAAAGAGAGATGGGGTTGAAAGGCCCATCGCTTTTTTCAGCCGTATCATTAGGGACGGAGCGCTGAATTATAATATTATTGAGAAGCAAGCATTGGCGCTGATCAAAGCCTTGAAAGATTTCCGGGTATACATATTGAATTCTCATATTTTAGCATATGTTCCCAATGCAGCTGTTAAAGATGTTTTAGTACAAACGGAACCAGAAGGAAGAAGAGGTAAGTGGGTCGCTGCACTATTAGATTATGATGTAGAAATTAAGCCTACCAAGTTGATTAAAGGTCAAGGTCTTGCTAAGTTGATGGCTGAAACAAATCTTCACATCCTTGATATCAATTTGATTGCTGCCTTGTCCAATGAAGATGAAGAAAATTCAGTTCTACAGGTATCCGATATCTTTGTGTCTTCTCCTTGGTATGCTGATATAGTTTATGTGCTTCAAAATTTGTCTTCACCCCCTGGGATGCCTAGAAACAAAGCTAGAACATTGAAGCTAAAGGCTGCCAAATTTTGCATTATCAAATCAGCACTTTATTGGAAAGATCCCAGTGGCATATTGCTGAACTGTTTGGTCGAAGAAGAAGCTAAGACAACAGTAGACGATTTTCATAAAGGTGACTGTGGGGGTCACTTGTTTTGGAAGACCACGGCTAATAAGATCTTGAGAGCTGGTTTCTATTGGCCTTCTTTGTTTTCTGATGTGTATAAAGCGGTAAAGCGCTGTCATGAATGTCAAATTTTTCAAGGAAAGCAAAAGTTACAGCCGTTGCCTCTCAAGCCCATTGAAATCAGCGCACCATTTCAGCAATGGGGCTTGGATTTTATTGGTGAAATCCACCTAGCATCTTCCGGGCAGCATCGATGGATCTTGACCGCCATAGATTACTTCATGAAGTGGATTGAAGTCATTCCCACTCGGCAGGCCACGGATTCGGTAATTATCTCTTTTCTTGAAAGTAACATATTGTCACGTTTCGGCTGTCCACATAAGTTGATTACAGATAATGCAGCAGCATTCAAATCGAAGAAAATGGTTGATTTTTGCTATAAATATAACATCAGCTTGGGGCATTCGACCGCCTACCATCCGCAAGGTAATGGGCTGGCTGAATCTTCGAACAAATCTCTAGTGAACATCATAAAGAAATTGCTGGAAATAAATAAGAAGAGCTGGCACAAAAAGTTAGTAAATGCATTATGGGCTGATCGGGTAAGTCAAAAGAAGTCAATTGGTATGTCACCTTTTGAGCTGGTTTATGGAGTTGATGCAGTGTTTCCTACTTCACTTAGTGTTCCAGTAGCCAAGTTGTTTCAAGAAGCTGGTGGCGAGGAGGATCCTATGCAACGGCGGATCAGTCAAATGATTCATTTACAGCAGACACGAGAGGAGGTTCATCAAAATTCCCTTAAGTTGCAGGAGCGCATAAAGAAAATCTATGACAAAAAGGCTAAATCAGATGATTTTCAGATCGATGATGTTGTTTTGAGATGGGATGCCCGAAATGAAGACAAAGGGAAACATGGAAAATTCGACAACTTGTGGAAAGGTCCCTACAAAATTGCAGCATACCGTGGTCCAAATGCTTTTCTTCTCAAAGAAATGAACGGTGATGAATGTCTTGGTGGGTCGGTGAATGGCCGGCTGCTCAAAAGGTATCATGCTTGAGAATTTTCTGCACTAATCACTCTCATTGTAATTACCATTTTACTTTCATTCTGCAGCAAGTGTGAACTGATCCCCCATCTTCAGTTTGGGGCCCGCGGTGAAGGCTATAATTCTGAAAATGGTGATTAGTTGGTGTGAGTTTCTGAAGTTGTTTCAATCAGTTTATTTTCTGCATAAAGTGAGTTAGTTAGTGTCAAAGTTAGTCTAGGATTTCAGTCAATTGTCCAAGTCAAATAAAGTTGTTCAAATTTGGTCACATGTGTAAAAGTTGACTCCATTGCCCAATGTTAATAAAGCACTGGTCTGCTCTCCCAGAGGTCTAAGGTTCTTGGTACCTCCAAGGAGCTACCATCCCCATTGGAGCCAATGTTAGAGTCGGTCTTGAGCCCTCCATCAGCGATCAAAACTCTTTGCATTTGCATATGTAGGTGTCTCATCAGTGTCAATTTTTGCATCCCATTAGGCATGCCATAACCCTGATGGAGGAGCTGGTATATTTTTCCCCTCTTGGCATTGCTGGCTCAGGTCATTTCAGTCATTGAGCTCTTTCAAGCTTGTCTTGTCTTGTCTTGTCTTGAGGTCAATTTCCTAGGTCTAGGGTTTTGGTCAAAAATGTTTACAAGGTCATGTTTCTGAAGGTCAATAAATGTTCAGCAAGCCAGAGGGATGATTGTAAAGATGTTTATTCGAGATTTTTTATCTTGTACAGTTAATTTTCACCTTGGATTTAAAAACTCTGTTTTTAAAGCCAAGGTCATTTTTCAAAATGTTTGTAAAAAGTGATGAAATTTCAAAAGACTTCAGTGGACAGTATGCAACCCTGGTCCCCTTGCCAAGATCCCTCAGATGATCTACCTGCAAAAAGAATCAAGCAAAAGCACTAAATGAGTCAATTTCAGGACAAAGAAAACCAAAAAAAAAAAAAAAAAGTCAGTTTTATAAAGTGTCAAAGAGAAACATTAGAAAATGGGTTTGAGCATGAAATTTATTCAAATGGAAATTATAAAGACCCAATCTCCCTCCTTTTACTCTCATTCTGCATCCAAAACACTTGCAAGAGAGATTGGGCGAGCTTCCAAGCGAATTTGGGCGAAACTGGTTGAAATTGGGAGCAAGACAGGCGCGCGACCCGTCAGGCCAGGCGCGCGACCCGTCAGAGGGGCGCGACCCGTCAGGAGGCTTCCCGCAGTTCAAATTTTCAACGGGCGCGACCCGTCAGGCCCGCGCGACCCGTTGGGCGAGGTGCGCGACCCGTCAAGCAACCTTCCTCCCAACTCATTTCAAATTTGCTCAAGCGCCTTCTAAATCATCAAATCGCTTGAGGTAGGTTCTCTAAGCTTGGAAATGGTTGCTGGTTAAGTTGAAAGACATCATGAGTGTGTTTTTAATGATCAAATTGTGCAAGAGAAAACACTCCATATGGCTGTATAGTAAATGTGTAAAAAGATGCTAGGGTTTATTGCTGTTTCACTATTTTTCCCCTTGAAAATATTCTCTTCATTCCCATTTCATTTTCCCTATATTTCCATGTCAATTTCCCTTTTAAATTTGTAAAGAAAATAAACCCTACCCCTTTTCCCTTTAAAAATAAAAAATCACATCCTAACCCTATCTCTCCTTATGCCCATGTAAACATATGAATTTGATGATATATATGCAATGATGTTTGCAGTGTATTTCCCTAAATTCCCTGTTGTATACATGTATTCCCATTTTCCTTGTAAAAATGTCCCTTCCCTAACAGTTCCCTCATGTTCCTTGTCCCTTTGAAACAGCATATAAATCAACTTTTTACAGGCAGAAACAGCAGTACAGTTTGTCCACTTTGCTCCTTAAACAATGTCAGAAACCGAAACTTATGAGCAAAGTGATGACCAGTCATCAGCTTCAGAGATTGAGGTACAGAGGAGGCCTCATAAGGGCGGAAAGGGTGGACATCATAAGCGAGAGGAGCCCACCTCTTTAGCAGAGTTACAAGCCTGTCCTATGGCAGTCACATGTTTCCAGTACATGTCTTGCTATGAGTTTTGTGAGAGGGTCTCTCGGATTCAGCACCATAGAGAGTTGGCTCGCCTATTTGTTTTACACTTGCATGACAGACATGTCAACCTTGCAGGGGTGGACTTTACATTGACACCCGAGGTGATCTCACATGCCACAAGGATACCTAATGTTGGGGAGGTGTGGAATAAGCGCAAGGTGCTGGATAATGTTCACTTTGAGCCTTTTGTTCGGCCACCATTCATGAGACATTTGGCAGGTGTGTTTCCATTTAGGTTTCTCAGGAGTGAGTATGCTCCCATGATGAGGCTCATCATGCACTATTTTACCTGTGAGGGCAGATTTTCACAGGTATATTCATATCATATTCGCCTCTTGATGCACTTCACCCGAGTGAGGATGATGAACATCCCTGTTTTCTTCTATCAGAACATTCAGAGGATGGTGCCCATGTTGCAGAGGAAGAGCCCGGCACAACAGTATAGGAGCCTGTACCATTATGGTTTGATTCAGCTTGTAGTATTGCATCAGTTGGCTCAGCATGGCATCTCATGGGAGGAGTTCATCTCTCGTGAGTTTTTCACAGCACCACCCTCGCCACATCCTGAGGTTGTTCACGAGGAGGGAGGACCATCCCAGCAGCATGACATCCCTGTCACTAGACATGTCAGCTCCTCACCCCTGGTTACCTATCAGAAAGGCCCGAGGGCCTTATTTGCAGCAGCTCGGCGAGTACTATCTCCACAGCAGGTGGAAGGGGTCTCGCCTTCATCATCAGCTCAGCGAGTGTTATCTCCACATCAGGTGGAAGGGGCCTCACTCTCTTTAGCAGCACAGGTAGCACAGAGGGGCAAGCAGCCCAAGATTGATGAGGGGCCATCAGGGGTTCCAAATATTGAGCTTGTTGATCTTGAGGCCATTTCTCCGAGCCAAGAGGCAAAGGAGGTCATTCAGCATCTCAGAGCTGAAAATGATGCCTTACAGAGGAGATTAGAGGGTGCACAATGGACCATCACATACCTGGAGCAGCGCAACAAACAGTTGGAGGAGGAGAAAGCACTTGATGAGCTATGGAGGATTCGTAGTGACCGAATCTTGAACCGAAGAAGACCCGGTGACCCATTGCCTGCTGACCGAGAGTCCATGCTCATCCGGGAAAATGCACACTTGGAGAGGCTGTTGGCTAAGGCCAACCAAGAGAAGAAATTGCTGAGGAACATGAAAAATCATTACTGGGCAAGAATGCATGTGTGCAAGGCAAAGATGAAGATGTTTCAAAGGCGGTTGACCGAGGCACTAAAACGGAGAAAGAGGCCAAATCCCCTCCGTATCTTGGCTGAGGCTTCACTCAAGGATCAAGGCACTAAATAGCCTAGCCACAGCACAAATCCCAAGAAAGTTTGAGAATTTTGGGTGAATTTTGGCATTTTTTGGCAATTTGCAGGTTTTTCCCATTAACGGGTCTCACCCCCCGCGCGACCCTTCATCATGGCAACTCCTTTTGACCAAAACTCAGCATTTCCAGATTTTTCATGCAAAGTTACATATGCTCATGGATGGACTTGAGATTTAGTGAAGTTTTGGGCCTCCAGAAAGTCAAAAAACTAGCAAAAAATGACTTTCTGCCACTTTTTTGAATTGCAGAAAGCAGTCTTGGGAGATTTGATTTTTGACAGGGAAAATGAACTCCAAATTCAAAAATTCCAGTTGGGTTGGAAAGTAGACTCATAGACCTTTCCAACAAGCCTACTTTTGCTCAATTTGGCCACCTGAAAGTGCCCCAAAGATGGCTCCAAAGGCGCGCGACCCGTCAGGCCAGGCGCGCGACCCGTCAGGCAGTTTTTTCAAAAAATGCACTGTACAGCCCAGAAAATGCAGATTTGACTCAGTTTGACTTTTTGGGATGAAATTTTATTCTCTTTGATGTAATTATTGTACTTTTTAGACACTTTTACTCTTATGTAACACTTCTAGAAGATTCATTCATGAAAAGGGTAAATATTAAATGAATGAATTGCTTTCCAAGTTTATAGAGGCAAGTTGTTTTGACTGCCTAGTTTGTAGTGCTTAGTTTAGAAGTTGTTGAAATAGCTCCTAGGATAGTGAGCTCGACCCATGGAGGCAGGGAAAGAGGTTAGATCATCTATATTATGTACTTTCTTGCTCATTTTCATGGTTGGACTCTTGAGGGATAAGCTATCATTGTATTATTCACTATATTTCTGCAATTTTTGGCTAAGGAAGACCAGGGTTTTGCAGTCCTCTTTGGGATTCTTGTGGACTCATGTGTTGATGGTGTGTTTCTCAATGTACTTGTAAGCTTGTTATGTGATTCATTTCCTTTCTTTTACTTCTGCACATTAAACAAATGAAGTGTTAAAGTAAGAATTCATGCTTGCCATGCTCTGCTTTTAAGTTTGTTTAATTTCAATGTTTTCTTCTGTCTAAAGAGAATTCAAAGTTATTGTTTGCTCTCCTTAGCTCCTCACCTGTCATTCCTGACCATCCACCTCAATCAAAGGCATCAATATTGTCTCCTACCTCGCCCCAAAGAATCCCCTGCAGAAACTGTGTCCAATCCCTGCACCCAAAATTGCCATCCCCTCAATTTGCCACCGAAAACCCTAAAAACCCCAAATCAACCTTTTTGATCAGTTTACTAGCCTAAAATCAGTGTTACCCTATTGGTCATTTCATCCATTGAAGATTTCACGAGATAGACTGGAGAGAGCCTTCTCCTGCCCCGTAGGGCTAGCTACGAGGCTAAATGGTTTGATGTTGCCTTGAGGTTTACCTTTCTCAGCCTGAGGTGAAATTTCAAGCGCTAACAGTTGGAGCAAGCAAGAAAGGCCATTGTAAAAAGAGATAAGCATACTAAGAGGTAGGCCCTCTTAATTGGTTCTAAGCTAAGGAAATATTCCATAGAATGTATCGGTTGTGGCTAGACCCATTATTGGGCTAGAGGAATTGTTTGTGTCCACACTCATAATTTTACTTCACCACACTGAGGAGCAATGGTGGGAAGTTGTGAGTTATTCACAAATGGAGTTGTGAACAACTCGACAGGAGTCTCGATGTGTTGTGCCCCTGATGGACTAAGGGACAACTAGTGAGAATATTGGGTAATCGAGGTTTAGTGGCCAGATGGACTTGGATCGTCGATAGAGATAGTGTTGCAGATTGGGAATCGAAGGACCAGGAAGGTACAACGTACGACCAAGAGGAGTTGTGATTGCATGCTACATCAACTAGATGGTCAGATTATCTTGTTGAGGGTAGATTGGTTGTCGATGAACTAACACCATGTGCTAGTTTTGTATTCTTAGACTAGTGGATATTTGAGGGTCATTATCCATGGTACGGGATCCCTATACTATTGTATTATTAGTTTCTTAATATAACGCGGTTGGGTTATTGTACAAAATTATGTCAAATGTTGTATATATCTTGTGCACTAGTACATTTACTGTTTTTTATATCATGTTGTGAAAAGTAGCTTCGTTTTGATTCTTGGTTTGGTAGCGTCATTGATTTAAGATTCTATCCCAGACACTAGGATCGTGGAAATTCAATATGGTATCAGAGTGTGTTTGAGCTATTTTAGGGACAGTGAATTAGAGAGTGCACAGCGAAGCAACTCAGAGGGATTTATGGATGTCTATATCATGGAGCAGAGGGTTCAGCTGAAGATATGGGGATGTGGTCTTCACTGGCTTGGCATCGATATTGGCTGGGAGTTTTGGTGGATTGGTTGAGAGCGTGGTGAACAAAAAAAAAATTAGGGAAGATTGTTGATCATGGACTTCCATTGATTTGCCATGGATCGTTGGGATAGCTCAAGGATTTATTTAGCATGGATGAGATCGGCATGATCGATATTGGTTCATGTGATGGACTAGATATTGGTAACATAGAGTCTTCATCAAATCGTGATGTTTCAAATCTGAGATTGGAGGGATTTTCATGAGTGGTATTTGATCCAAGAGGATGAGTGCTTGTAAGACTAATATAATGGAGATCATGTAGGCTCAAAGGAAGAATCCCTATGGAGTTTTTGGATCTTCAAGTTCATATGTGATGAGGCAGTCACAATACCGATATTGCAGGGCTCATTCAACAGAGTATGCTGCAGTGATGGATTCCAGATGGGCTAGTGTCAATGATAATGATGGAGACTTCCTAGTATTGGAAGTACCTCCCTCGCTAAGAGGGAGTGTTGATATTTGTAGCTTGGGAGGTACTCCAAACCCTAGGATTGAGGGTTATGGAGGAATTTGCACACAAGTGTGGCTTATGGGTGTGGAACCCAAGCATGTGGGCTTTGCATCCAAGCTTGTGGGTGTGAATCCATGAGGCTTATTAGACATGTGATGGATGGAGATGATAGAGGATGTTGAGAAAAATCCAACACAATGAAAAATCATCAAAATCTAAGTTGTCTATGTGGAGATATTAATTTTTGAATTTAATTTGTGGGTTTGGTCATGGTCAGCTAGGCGTTTAGAGACCTTGTGACATGTTCTCAAGCCCACACATGTGATTTTATGGACCCCTTGTATTGTGTATAAATAGAAGGTGGAGGAGAGTCATTTAACACATCCACGAAGCATCTTTCATAGTCTACACATCAAGAAAGGAAGTGCAAGTGCGGGCAGTGTGAGTGAAAGCAGCTTCAGTGAAGAAACATGTGAGTGCAGGAACACGCGAGTGCAGGAAAGGGCGACTTTAGGAATGTGCAAGTGAAGGAACGTGTGAGTGCAGGAACGCGTGAGTGTAGGAACACACAAATACAGAACACAAAATTGCAAGAACACGGGAGTGCAGGAATGCACAAGTGCAAGAACACAGGAGTGCAAGAACGCGAGTGTAGGAAGTACAAGTGTAGGTAGTGCAAATGAGGGATGAGCGTGTTGTAGACTGCAACAGGGTGACACAGAAGCTACATAGGGCTAGGTATGTATTTTATTGATATGTTAAAGTTGAATTGATGCTAGTGGATGGTGTCCTAGGAGAGGGCAGTTTGAAACTTTGTTAGCAGTCAAGAAGAAGGGTTTCCTAGGTGGTTGGATGACCTAACCAAGAGGATATGCTATAGGGAGGATTGGTCACTCGTGGTATATTGGATGAAAATGTGAGAGTTATGTGCACCATCTTCATGGACTTAGGTGGTTGCTAGAGTGGTAGTTGTTGAGCTCAAGGGTCTGATCAACCAAGAGTAGTTTGAGTATCCCTAGACTTGCATGTGAAGAAGGACATCTACAATAGAAGATGGGAAATCCTCCTAGCCTGTGTTCATTATGGAAGATGGAAATCTTGCAGTGAAAGGTGGAAATACTATGTGCCCTATGTTAGTATTTGTTGGAGCAGCGCGGGAAGACTATAGTGGGTTGAAATCCCTGAGTAACTAAAGAGCAGCAGTAGGAAGTTATGAGTTGTTCACAAACGAAGTTGTGAATAACTAGACTGGAGTCTCGACGTTTTGTGCCCTTTATGGACTAAGGCACAACTAGAGAAGATTGGATACTCGAGGTTCAGTGGCCAAATGGACTTGGATCATTAATAGACACAGTGCTACAGATCGGGAGTTGAAGGATCAGGGAGGTACAAGGTACGACTGTAACAACCCTCGTGAAAATTCGAGGTAATAAATGTTAAAAACAATAACCACAGATGACTAGGACACTTATTCCAAGCTGAATGTCGAGCAAGATATCCTAGGGGGTGTTCATTTGGTTGCTTATGGGTAAGGAAATTGGCAAAGGCTAAGGCTATAAAAGGCATTTTGGCACATTTATTTATGAAAATAATGGAAATTAGGAGAAAAATGAAGTGAAAGGTCACAGGTTGCATGTGAAGAGGAAAATGAAGGAAAATAATGGGAAATGAAGAAAATAGAGGCATCATTCATAAAAAGGCTTCTTAGGATCAATCGGTAACCTTTTGCCAATTCAGTGTTGGAACTCTCTCTCATTATTCTCTCTCTCATACTCTAGGATACTTAGAGATTTCTTGGAGCACTCTTGGAGGGTGTGGCATACTTGGATTCTCTGAGCAAGAAGGCAATGGAAGAGTAGGAAAGCATAAGAAGGCATCGACATCAGCAGCTACATCAAATTTTCTTGCAGGTACCGAGTTGCATGTATGGTTTCTTCACTAGTTTTGGAATATGCATGTGGTTTGTTGGTTGTGATCTGTCATTAGGCATGGATGATGGTCGGGATTGACAGTGGATTACCTAGCCTTTCCATTTCCTAGATAGCCATGGTGATTGTGGGTTTATTTCCTTATTGTTTTTTTTATTGGTTCTTATGTTTCCATAGCTTGGGTTGAGTTACTATTCCAGTAGCCTTGGTTGGACAAATGCTCTGGAGCCATGGAACAACTTGGGTTGAGTTACTAGTCCCATAGCTAGGTTGGACAAATGCTCTGGAGCCCAGTAAAAGTTGTGGGCCAAGTTACTAGTCCCGTAGTTGGGTTGGAAAAACGCTCTGGAGCCCTGGATGGTTGGGATAGAGATCGATCTGATGATATTTTTGGTGATGTCCGACCATGAGGTGGAATCATTGTTTGATGGGTTGAGGTGGATGGCCTCTGGAATCCCTAGATGAGTTTTGATTGATGTGTTCTATGAGATCCCAGATTCAAGCTTAGAATATGGCACGGGGATGAATGGTTGAAGAGATATTTGGCTCATCCATTCTACAGTCGGGTGGAATGTGGTAGTCCAATCTCGGGTTGGTTCATTGCATTCATTAATGAGAAATCCATTCCCTTAATTTTCATGTGTAAAGGTACTGATGTATTTATGGATTTGATGGATGATATGTTTATTGTATTTTTGTTCCTATTATGATGGTTATATGCACATTTTATGACAGCAACTATGTATGGCTCTTAGCATGTTTTTACTTGTATGTGAATGGATAATGTGTCTATGAACTAATAGATGATAATGCAACAAATGGCATGAGGGAAAAATGGTTCATAGCGATTCTCGGATAAGTATAAGATCCCTACACTTAACTCTGTTATTTAGACCTATAGATTACATGTTGACGATATGTTTGACAAAATGCCTATCATGGCTAGTAGGGATCCAGTCAAGGTCTTGAACAAGTATTTTCTTTAGTATTGTCATTTCCATTCTACTTTACTGATTAGAAGAGATGGATCAATTCTAGGTAGTGACCTGGGATATGGGCCTGAAAAAGTGGCTCAAATCCTAGAGTCGTTGGCACAGTATTGACAATTCTGGTCCACAGTCGCTAGTAGGCAGACCTGTGAGAGAGACTTTAGGTAGTTGGTCGCTCCCTTTCCCATAGCATGAGAGCGACTATGTCCCAAGAGACCTAAAATAGTAGTGGGACCTAGGGACAAGCTATCTAAGTGGCTGACGTGTCCTCTGAGGGTTTTTTTGATGATGTTGGATGTTTGTATAGTGTGTTTCTATCAGTTCCACTTCCTTAAGGTGACTTATGAGGTCGAATCATATCATAGTGGCCTCTCGTCGCATGTTTACCCCAGTTGGACGGTTGCTTGGGTAGATGTGGGAGGAGGGTGTTACAAAGTGGTAATAGAGCATGGTTCACCCCTCGGACTAGATGGGAAATGTGTTCGTCATGCATGCATGTTAATTCCATGTGTTTCTCTTACACTTATATACTTATTGCAATTGTTTGATGTTGGATTAGGGTTGTAGTATGGCTATCATGGAGAATTTGTTATTGATTCCATGAAATGTATTTGAAATGAGTATGTGACTGACTGTGTATGGATTATATGTCGCGTACATGTTGAATTCATGGTACCTACTTACATCCTTGTATGTTAGGTTACATTTTTTAATATTTTGATTACATGCATCAGTCTTGTAGGTTGATTACAAGAATTGATCGATTATGTTTGACTACATGTGGTTATGTGTATTTGTAGTTGGTTTGGCATTGTTATGCATACTACTAGTTGAATGTGGTAATGTGTACAATGGAGTAATGGTTGTTGTCATGCATGAGGTCATAGCATGCATTGTTGATATGGCCTTGCATTGATGACTGGATCCTAGTTAGAGTGATGTTTATGTGTTGATACATTTATTGGTGTATGTCTATATGTTGTTATGATTATGTTATACATGTATCATGCTGATTTGGTAATCTTGCAGACAAGTATCCTCCCCAAGCTATACTAGGTACGTTGTTTTATTATATTTGGTTTATCTGACATATTATGCTTGCAGGAAGAAATATCAAATGGTTAGCAAGATGGTTGACTACAGAGACTCTCCCTACGAATCTGAAGAGTAGTATGGTGTTTGGAGCCCCTCTAACTTGGCAGTTACATTGATAAGTTTAAAGGAGGAGATAAGGAGTTGTAAGGAAGATAATAAAATAATCATACAGTCACAGGAAACGTTTGCAAAGGTGAATGCAGTAATACTTCATATCTTGTCATATTTGCATCGACAAGGACCGCTATGATCAGTCATGAGCAGAAAGATAAAACTAATGGGGCATACGGTAGTAGATCACATGGTGGTCATTGATCGGATAGAGATGATACAGTTAGAGATGGAATATTGTTGGAAACTCTGGAGAGGAGGAGGGATAGACATAGGTATGATTCTGGTTCTGATTCAGATAGGCACTATGATCATCATTGGTATAATCCTTACAGGAGGAATGATAGGGGATACTTGTTAGATGAATTTAAGAAGGCAAAGCCACCTACTTTTGATGGAGAGGTAAAGAGATCATAGGATTTTGAGGCATGGTTGCTTGGTATGAAGAAGTTTTTCAGGTTGCATGACTACTAGAAGAACATGAAATCTAAAGTGGATGCTTTCAGTCTTAAAGGTAAAGCAGACATCTTGTGGGAAGACGTTAAGAATGTCAAGGACATAAATAAGGAAGACCTGGCTTGGAGTGAATTTGAGCAGCTAGTCAAGAAGAAGTATTTGTCAAAGAGATACTTCAATGACATGGAAAAAGAATTCTATGAACTAAAGATGGGATCCATGATAGATGATGAGTACACTAGTAATTTCTTGGAACTATTGAGCTATGTGCCTTACCTCAAGGAGGAGAAGGCTAAGATTTAGAGATTTTTTAGTGGGTTATCAGTTGCATTCAAAGATAGGATTGAGTTCGACGAGCCTAGATCATTGAAGGAGGCTATCCAAAAACTGAAGCATTGTTGAGAAATCAAAGTGTTGAACTGAGACGAAGCCATATTGGAGAGGTAAAACAAAGAACAAAGAAAAAATGGACAAGAAGCGAGCAAGACCATAGGATTCGAGCAACAAGGAGAATGTTGCACCACTTAAGAGGTACAATGCATCAAATAGAGGATAGGGACATAGATCTGAGGAGCAGAATAAGGAGCCAATACAATGTTGGACTTGTGGAGGAGATCATCGCAGGAGGGATTGTCCACAGTAAAGAGTGGCATGCCTATGATATACAGTGCACAGGAGGCATAAACTGTTGGAGGCGTTGGTCAGAGTATTCCATGTATTTATGCAACCTTGGATAAAAAACAAGAAGAGCGTCAGGCATATATCATCGAGATGGATGGTAAGCTTTGTGACTAAGTTATTTATATTTTCATTGACCCTAGATTGTTATGTTAGTCCTGACTTGGTGGATAAGTCTTGTTTGAGTAAAGAATTGCATGCAGAATCTTGGTTAGTGCAATTGGTTACAGGTACAAAGAAGCGAGTGCATCATTTGGTAATAACTTGTGTATTTGACTTAAATGGTATGCCTACAACAGGACATCTAAATGTATTACCGTTGGGTTCATATAATATGTTTTTGGGCATGGATTGGTTGTATCTTCATAGAATCAAGGTATATTGTTATGACAAGACCATTGAATGTGTTGATGGCAATGGAGAACCAAGAGTCTTTCAAGGTAAGAAGAAATCCACTTCAGTTAGGATGGTGACAACTATGCAAGAAAATCATAGCCACAGGAAAGGGTTCAATCTATTTACAGTACACATTTCTAGTGATAAGGGTAAGGAGGTTGAGGATGCATATGTGTTGAACAAGTACCTAGTTTTGCAGAAGTTTCAGGATGTATTCCCTGAGGACATTATAGAATTGCCACTTCGCAGGGAGGTAGATTTTTCTATTGAGTTTGTTCCAGGGGTAGCTCCAGCATCAAAAGCACTTTATGGGATGAGCACACCTAAGTTGGTTGAGTTAAATTTGCAACTGAAGGAAATGTTAGATAAGGGATACATTAGGCCAAGTGTATCACTATGGGGTGCATTGATCTTGTTTGTGAAGAAGAAAGATGATAATCTCAGGTTATCCATTGATTATAGATAGTTGAACAAAGTGAGAACATATAACCTTTGCCGAGGATTGATGACTTGTTCGATCAATTGAAGGGGGCAGCAGTGTTCTCAAAGATTGACTTGAGATCTGGATACCATCAGGTACACATCAAAGAGGAGGATATATACAATACTACATTCAGGACTAGGTATGGGAATTATGAGTTTGTTGTTGTTCCATTTGGCTTAATGAATGCTCCAGCTACATTCATGTGTTTGATGAATAGTGTGTTGCATCCATATTTGGATAAGTTTTTTATTATCTTCATTGATGATATACTAGTATATTCTAAAAATCAGGAAGAGCATGTCGAGCACTTAGCAGCAGTGTTGAGGTTGTTGAGAGAACATCAGTTGTATGCTAAGCTCAACAAATGTAGTTTCTTTCAGACAAAGGTACACTACTTGGGACATGTTGTCTCCAAGGAGGGAATTACAGTAGATCCAGAGAAGATAAGAGCCATCATGGAGTGGATAGCTCCTAACAGTGTGTATGAGGTGAGATCTTTCATGGGTCTGGCAGGCTATTATAGGAGGTTCATCAGGAAATTCTCACAGATTTCTTATCCTATCACATCATTGCAAAGAAAAGGTAAGAAATTCGAATGGACTGAAGAGTGTGAGACTAGCTTTGAGAAGCTTAAGCAGTTGCTGACACATGCATCAGTACTACAGATTGTAGATCCAGATAGAAAGTTTGTGGTATGCATAGATGCTTGCAAGAGAGGGCTTGGTGGAGTCCTTATGTAATATGGATAGGTGGTATCTTATGAGTCCCGGAAACTAAACGAGCACAAGCAGAACTACCCGATGCATGATCTTGAGTTGGCAGCAATTATACATGCATTGAAGATGTGGAGGTAATATCTTCTTGGGAGGTGGTTTGTGCTTATGATTAATCACATTGGGTTGAGATATTTGTTCAAACAGTTGAATCTGAATGTCAGGTAGGCTAGATGGTTGGCCACGATCAACTAGTTTGACTTCAAGATCAAGTACATCAAGGGTAAAGAGAATAGGGTGGAAGATGCTCTCAATAGATAGGTACAATTATATCACTTGGAAGATATGAGCTCTTATGGGACAGATTTGCAGGATAGGATCTTTCAGAAAGGACAACAAGATGGAGATATATGGATATTGTGCATAGGTTGCAGCAAGGTGATAGTACATGTATAGTTATAGGTCATATTACAGGTACAGGTGCAAGTGAAGGCACAAGTACATGGAGTGGTACATGTACAGGTATAGGCATAGGTACAAGTATAGGTACAGGTGCAAAGGATTTGGATTATTGTCTTACAACAGAGGGATTGGTCAAATTTCGAGACAAGATATATGTGTCAGATAGCAGTGAGCTCAAGAAGTTGATATTGAGGGAGTTTCATGCGAAACCATATTCAAGTCACCTAGGTTACCAGAAGACACTAGCTGCAATGAAGAGATCTTACTATTGGCTAAACTTGAAGAGGGATGTAGCATATTTTGTTGCTAGATGTTTCGATTGTCGATGAGTGAAGGCAGAGTGAAAACATCCAGATGGAGTGCTACAACCAATCGTGATTCTGGAGTGGAAATGGGAGGTCATTTCCATGGATTTCATCACAAGTTTTGCAAAGACAATGAAGCAGCATGATTCCATCACGGTCATTGTGGATAGGTTAACAAAGATTGCACACTTAGTTCCAGTGAAGTCTATGCTCTCATATATTGATGTGGCACAGGAATTTATCAAATATGTGGTTAGACTACATGGTGTCTGTTAGAGTCTAGATTTGCCTCAGGCTGAAAAGGCAAGGTTCTAGGTCCACATCAAACCACGCTCAGCCTCGTAGCTAGCCCTATGAGGGCAGGAGAGGGCTCTCTTCGGGTCAATCTCAACGAAAGATAATCGATGGGGCTTGAGATGACTGATTTAACAATTGATATTAGGCTAGGTATGAAGTGCAAGGATTTGATTTGAGTTTTTGAGGGTTTTGTTGGAAAAAAGGGACAGACAAATTTTGGCTCCGGGGATGAGGCCTAGTTTTTGCAGAGTTCTGATTGGGGCAAGGAAGGCAATCATTTTGATGCTTTGGATTGAATGAATGGATGGATCAGATCGGTGAGGGGCTAAGGAGGGCAAGAAAGTCTCAAGAGTCCTCCTCAAACAGATGAAAACATGTAAAATTAAACAAAATTTCAAGGCAGAGCACAACAGTCCAATGAATTCTACCTCAATCACTCATTTGTTTAATTGCAGAAGAAAAGAGAAAGGAAAATGATACACATAAACATCAGTGAACTTACAAATACATAGAGAAAAACACCATCAAAACATAGAGCCACATGGATCCCAACAAGTGCTGCAAAACCCTGGTCTTTCCTTTGCCAAAATTGCAGAAATGAAATGTACAATGAAGTGCCAAGCAATCCCAAGTATCCAACCCTGAAAATGATTGAGAAATTACATGATATAGACAAGCCTAACTCCTTCCCATGCCTCTAGGGGTCGAGCTCATCATTCTAGGAGCTATTTGAACCAATTCTAAACAAGGAACTGAAATCTAGGCAATCAAACAACTTGCCCCTATATGCTAGGAAACTGATTCATTCATTTAATTTTCACTTTTTAGTGAATGAATCCTCTAGAACAAGTAAAAATGTGCCAATATTACATCATGGTTATCAAATTACATCATGAAAGATCAATAGTAACATCAAAAAGCAAAACTGGTCAAAACTGGGCGAATTTCTGAGCTGAAGAGTGAAAATGAAGCCAAATTTCTCTATGCGCTGCGCCCAAATTCTCTATGTGTCGCACCAATTTGGAGCTGATTTTGAGGCACTTCCCGAAGTCCAAATTGAGCTCATGATAGCTCGTTGGAAAGCCCTGCCTGTGTACTTTCCAACCCAAGTGGAATTTCTGAATTTGGTGTCCATTTTCCCCTCCAAATGTCCAATCTCCCAAGACTGCTTCCTGTGTGTCAAAATAGGGGCAGTGAGGTCATTTTTGAGTTTTTTTTGACCTTTTGAGGGCCCAAAACCTGCCCAAATTTCTTGGCCATGAACAAGAAACCATAATTTTTCATGAAAAATCCAGAAATGCAAATTTTTTTGGATTTGGAGCCCTCTAGCAAAAGCGAGCGCCACGTGGCGCGGCGCATAGGGAGGCAAAACCTGTTTTTTAGTGCAAAAAATTTCAAAATGCCAAAAATTGCTCCAAATTTCTTGAAATTTGGGCTGGACCTTCTCTATCAAGTGTCATGCTGGGCTAAAGAGGCTTTGGCCAATATCTGAAGACGATCATGCTCCTTTTGCCTCTTTTGCTTCCTTATTCGTGCCTTGCAAACCTTGTTCTGTGCCATGTAGTGGAAAGCCATGTGTCTCAGCAATGCTTTGTCCCTGTCGGCCTTGTCCAGCAGTCCCTCTAAGTGGATGTTGACTCTTTCGAGCCAAGACTCCCGATCATCATTAATCTCTTGCTCCAATGAAGTTAATTCAATCCTACTCCTTTGGGCAGCTTGGCGATTCTCCCTGATGTTTTGTAATTCCATAATCGCCTGCTAATCTTCAAGCTGCTTATTCCTTTGCTCCAAGTATTTTATATTCCAATTAGCCCTCTCCAAGTCGAGAGACAAGGCTTTGATCTCTGTCTGCTGCTCCTGGATGATATCTCTAAGGTTGGCACTTTGCGAGCCCATGTTTGTATCATCATCCTGAATGAGAATGAAGTCGGTCTCTCGTTCCCTCTTCCTGCATTGGCCTCTTTCCTTTGTGTTGTACCTGTGGTGCTGCTGTCGGAAGTGAGGCCCCTTCCACACCAGGTGGAGATAACACTCGCTTAGCTACCGCAAACAACTACCTAGTACCCTTATGATAATTAATGAAAACCGGTATAGTAGCAGTGTGTGGATCATGGCCTTCATGCTGATGAGAAGGTCCACCTGTCTCATGCCCAGCCTCTGAAGGCCCCTGTGAAGATCTGAAGAAGTCATGGGAGATGAAATCATCCCAAGTGATGCCCTGTAATCCAAGCTGATGAACCACCAAAATCTTGATGAGATCAAAATGATAAACACTCTTAAGTTGCTGCTGAGGGGTTTTGTGCTGCACAAGGGTGGTCATTCTCTCTATGTTCCGGCATATGAAATAAGGAATGTTCATCATCCGTACTCGAGTGAAATTCATGAGCAACCTTATGTGATAAGAATATAAACGAGAGAACCGTCCCTCACAGTTGAAATATTTCATGATTAATTTCATTAGTGGAGCATATTCATCTTTAAGATATCGGAATGGAAACGCTCTCTTGAGCTGCCTCAAGAAACCGGGTTTAATATATGGCTCGTAATGCTGCCGATCAATCTTCTTCCTCTTGTTTCATGGTTCTCCAATGTTTGGTATGCCGGTTGCCAGTGAGATAGATTCTGGTGTAAGTGTGAAGGTGACACCAGTCAAAGTAACCTGATCTCCATGTAAATGCAGAACAAATAGACGAGCCAACTCATGATGAAATTGAACATTAGCCACCTTCTCACAAAACTCGTAACATGACTGATGCTGAAAACAGGAGATGGCTAGATGGCAGGCCTGTAATTCAGTAAGGGTAGTTGGTTCTTCTCTGATATGTCTGCCACCTCTATGAGGTCTCCAGGGTGCATGTTCCTCCATGGGTGAGTCACTTTGGGTTTCCATTCCATAATCAGATGAATGACCAGATGACATGACTATTGTACAAAATGCCTTGGAGAAAACTGATTGCTGATGTATGAAAACTGTGTTGGACTGCTCTTTTGTGATGTGCTTGACCTCTGCCACCAAGGGGAAAACAGAACAAGGGACTGTTAGGAGGGAGGAAAATAGTGAGGGATTAGGGGGTATTGGGATAGATTTTGTTAGGAAAATATGGGAGGGTTTGGGATTTTATGTATGGGAATAGGGTTTAGGGTTTTACATTTAGAAATTTGGGAAAGGGAATTTGGGATAGGGGTTTAGTAATTTTAGGGGATAGGGAACAATGAAATCAGGGGAAAATGGAATAAGGGAGAAAAGAAAATGATGGAAAGAGAATAAACTTGGTGGCAAATAGTTGTTGAAACCCTAGGCAGCCATTTTTATGTGAAGTCTTTGACATGGTAGGGTTTGATTATGTTTGAACCATTATCATCCATAAACCACCATAGCATATCACAAAATTGGATGAAACATCAAGATGGAGGCTCTACCTGGCAAATCCGTGCGAGTTCTTGGCAATTTGGAGGAATTGTGAGCAGTTTCGGGCCTTTTGCTGTGTGCACCGCGTAGCTCGCCCAATGCGCCACGCCTTCCCAATGCGCCGTGCCTTCTCAATGCGCCGTTCCCATGCAAAAATACACTGCTCTTTTGCTCCCAGTGCGCCGCACCTTCTGCCCAGTGCGTTGCACGCACTCTAAACACAGTCTTGGCTTTGAAAATTACAGTTTCACCCTCTCACCACTAAACTTCGACCTTCTTTGATCTCTTGGATGCAAATGACATTGATACACATAGAGATATCTTTATAAAGACATGGCTTTGATTTTGTCTTTGTAAAGACCCACTTTTGTAATGTTTTAAAATTGGCATTTCTTCACTTTAATACAAACCCTGTTCTTTTGTTTCCTCTTTGATTATCTGACTTGAATGATGAATCTTTTGGCTATTTTTGCAGGGATAGTGGCATGTCTTGACAAAGGAAGACCAGGGCTACACTTGGAGAATTCAAGAACTGAAAAACTTTTGACAATTACATGGCAATTCATTACAAAACGAAATGACGAATTTTCTTCAAAACAGAGTTTTGAAGAAAAGTCATAGTCCAGAAATATGACGATGAAAATATTTGAAATGAAAACTTATTGAAGACATCCTCATGACCTGTGGACATTATTTGACATTCTGAAGACCAAACCCTAGACCTAGAAACTAAAAGACTCTTTTTTTACCAAAACACCATCTATGACTGTAAATGACTAAAATCAACTTTAATGATCTTTGAGAAATTGTGACCAACCCAGCAGGTACAACCATGAGGGAAACAGCTGAAGAGACCTTTCCGTCAGACATTGGTATGACCCTAATGGAATGCAAATGAAAGAGCTGAATGAGACACCTAAAATGAAATGCAATAAGAGAAATGATCTCTGATGGAGGGATGACCAGACCGACTCTAATAGTGTCCTGAAGAAGATTGTGTTTGACAGGGATGCAAAGTTCACTTCCAAGTTTTGAAGGAGTTATTTGCATGTTTGGGCATAGAATTGGCCTTCAACATAGCTTATCACCCACAAATAGATGGACAAACAGAGAGGGTCAACAAGATATTAGAGGGCATGTTGAGGATGTATGTGATGCATCGACAACACAAATGGGAAGAACATCTCCCTTTGGTTGAGTTTGCATACAACATTTATTATCAAGAGTCATTGAGGATGAGTCCTTTTGAGGCATTGTATGGGTTGAGTTGTAACATTCCCATTAGTTGGAGTGATCTGGTTAGTAGGGTATTGATTGGACTAGATATGTTGGCAGACATGGAACAGGAGATGCAGGTGATCAAGAAGAATCTCAAGGCATCACGGTATAGGAAAAATAGTTATTCAGACAGGAACAGGTTGTTCAAGGAGTTCTATGTTGGGGAACAGGTGTACTTGAGCATCAAAACCGAAGAATAGCTCCTTACGGATTGGATCATGTGCCAAGCTAGCACCACGGTTTTGTGGACCCTTCAATATTATTGAGCAAATTGGGCCAATAGCCTATCGACTTGCACCGCCTCCGACAGTGAAATTCCATGATGTTTTCCATGTATCTCTGCTTAAGAAGTATGTTAAGGATGTTGATAATGTGATTAACTTTTCTATATTGCAAGTGAAACTAGATGGAGAATTCCAGCTGGAGCCTCATTGTATATTGCAGAAAAAGGTGCTCATGCCCCAGAACCGAGAAATAGAGCAAGTTAAAGTGCAATGGAATCACTTTGGGCCCAATGAAGCGACGTGGTAGATGGAGGATCAGATGCACACCATGTATCCTTCCTTTTTTACCGGTTGAAGCAAAGTAGCTTTGATATGGTGGTTTGGTGATTGCTTATGGTGGTTGGTAGTTGCTTTATGGTGGTTTAGTATTTTCTTATGATGGCTTGGTATATGCTTCATGGTGGTTTAGCATTTGTTTTATGTTGGTTTAGTATATGCTTTATGGTGATAGATATATTCTTTATGATGGTTGATATATGTTATATGGTGTTTTGATATATATGCTTAGATATGATGTTAGTATATGTTTGATATATGTTTTGATATATGATTTGGCTTATGTTTTGGTATATATATTTTGATTAAGTTGCTATATGTACACCCATGTATGGTTGTAAATACCGTAACGAGCTGTGTTATAAAGATCCACTATGTGGTATCAATGTTATGTTATTATGCTATCATGTGGTTATGTTATCATGATGTTATGATGCCATATGAGCTTGCCTTGAGTAGGACTTTCATTGTAAATATCGTAATGATTTGTGTTATAAAGCTCCACTATGTGGTATGTTGTCATGATGTTATGTCTTAAGAATATATTTCATTGTAAATAATGCATCAAGTTGTGTTATAAAGATCCATGAGCAGTGTGTCTTCTTTCCACAGGTTGTTGAGGTATATGTGTGATTGAACACTGAGGGAAGTATCCCCCAAGGGGGAGGGTTCTGTAACAGCCCTGGTGAAAATTCCATGTAATAAATGTTAAAAAAAAATAACCACAGACAACTGGGACACTTACTACAAGTTGAATGTTAGGAAAGGCATCATAGGGGATGTTCCTTTGGTTGTTTATGGCTAAGGAAATTGGAAAAGGCATTAAAAGGCATTTTGGAAAATTTATTTATGAAAATAATGGAAATTAGGAGAAAAAGTAGGTGAAAGGTCATAGGTTGAATGTGAGGAGGAAAATGAAGGAAAATAATGGAAAATGAAAAAAATAGAGGCCTCATTCATAAAAAGGCTCATGAGGATCAGTTGGTAACCTTTTTTCAGTTCAGTGTTAGAGCTCTCTCTCATTATTCTCTCTCTCATACACTTGAATACTTAGATATTTCTTGGAGCACTCTTGGAGGGTGTGGCATACTTAGATTCTTAGAGCAAGAAGGAAAAGGAAGAGGAGGAAAGCGTAAGAAGGCATCAACATCAACAACTACATCAGATTTGCTTGTAGGTACTGAGTTGCATGTATGGTTTTTTCACTAGTTTTGGCATGCATGGCATATGCATGTGGTTTATTGGTTGTGATTTGTCATTTGGAATGGAGGATGGATGGGATTTACAGTGGATTCCCTAGCCTTGCCATTTCCTGGATATCCATGGTGATTGTGGTTTTATTTCCTTGTTGTATTTGTTATTTGTTCTCATGTTTCCTTAGCTTGGGTTTAGTTACTAATCCCGTAGCCTTGGTTGGAAAAATGCTCTGGAGCCCTGGAACAACTTGGGTTGAGTTACTAGTCCTATAGTCGGGTTGGACAAATGCTGTGGAGGCCTTGTGGGTTGAGTTATTAGTCTCGTAGCCTTGATTGGACAAACGTTCTGGAGCCCGATAAAAGCTACGGGTTGAGTTACTAGTCCCGTAGTCGGGTTGGACAAATGCTTTGGAGCCCTGGATGGCTAGGATAAAGACCGATCTGATGAATGTTTTGGTGATGTCTGACCATGAGGTGGAATCATTGTTTTATGGGTTGAGGTGGATGGTCTCTCGAAGCCCTGGATGAGTTTTGATTGATGTGTTCTATGGGATCCCACATTCATGCTTGGAATATGGAAGGGGGGTGAATGGCTAAAGAGAGATTTAGCTCAGCCATTCTATGGTTGGGTGGAACGTGGTAGTCCCATCTCCAGTTCGTTCATTGCATTCATTAATGAGAAATCCATTCCCTTGATTTTCATGTGTAAAGGTACTGATGTATTTATGGATTTTATGGTTGATATGTTTATTGTATTTATGTTCCTGTTATGCTGGTTAGATGCACATTTTATGACAGCAGCTATGTATGGATCTCATCATGTTTTTACTTGTATGTGAATGGATAATGTGTCTATGACCTAATAGATGATAATGCAGCAAATGGCATGAGGGAACAATGGTTCATAGTAATTCTCAGATAATTATGAGATCCCTACACTTAACTCCATTATTTACACCTGTAGATTACATGTCGACGACATGTTTGACGAAATGCCTATCATGCTAGTAGGGATCCAGTCAAGGTCTTGAAAAAGTATTTTCTTTAGTACTGTCATTTGCATGCTACTTTATTGATTAGAAGAGATGGATCAGAGTGACTTGGGCTTTGGGCCTGAAAAAGTGGCTCAAATCTCGGAGTCGTTAGCACAACACTAATAATTCTGGTCCACAATTGCTGGTAGACAGGCTTGTGAGAGTGAATTTAGGTTGTTGGTCTCTCCCTTACCCATAACATGAGAGCAACTATGGCCCAAGAGACCTAAAACAGTTGTGGGACCCAGGGATAGGTTGTCTGAGTGGCTGACTTGTCCTCTGAGGGTTCTATTGCTGATGTTGGATGTTTGTATGGTTTTTTTCCATTGGTTCCACTTCCTTACGGTGACTTAGGAGCTCGAATCATATCATAGTGGCCTCGCATCGCATCTTTACCCCCAGGTGGTCGGTTTCTTGGGTAGATGTGGGTGTTCCAATGACCAATAGGAGATGTGATTGCATGCTACATGAGCCATATGGTCAAAGTGTATTGTTGAGGATAAATTGGTTGTTGATGGACTTCCACCAAGCCCCAGTTTTGTATTATTCTACTAGTGGATATTAGAGGGCCATTATCCCTAGTATGGGAGACCTAATATAATGAAGTTGGGTTATTCTACAAAAATGAGTAAACTTTTGTATATATCTTGTGCACTAGTATATTTACTGTTGTTTATATTTTGTAGTGCAAAGTAACTTCGTTGTGATTCTTGGTTTGGTAGCATCAGTGATTTAAGATTCTATCCCAGACACCAAGATCGTGGAAATTCAATAAGCAATTGAGCATTGTGACTGTGCAATGCGTAGTCCTTGGAGGCAGTGACTATGAATTGAGCAGTTCCAATAGGTAGGACAAGCTAACTAAGGTCTGAGACTGTGCAATGTGCAGTTTAGGGAGGCGGGTTAGAAGGAGGTTGACTAGAGAAGGATTTTTTTGTAGAAAATGAGTAAGTGTGGGATCCAAGAGGCTGCGAGATGGAACCAAAACATGACTTGAACATGATAAAAAACTTATAGATGATCAACCACTTAACAATGAATCATTAACCACCAAAAATCAACATGTCCTCAGTGAAACGACAATAGAACAACACTTACCTCCAAGTGAAATGCTTAATATACACTTTGCGACACAAGAAACAACACTAATGAAACAGTGTTCAAAACTTGGTGAATGAGTCTAATGCATGTCTCTATGATAAATAGAACATAGTAGTGTAGAAGAATGCATTAGAACCACCCTTCAGGAATGTACAAATGGATCACTTTTATTAGGTGCAACACTTCCCTTATCAAAATTTGACACTTTGCAACAACAAGAAAAAGTGAAAATGACACTTGCAAAAGATAAAGAAAGTGAAAGTGACACATGTTATAGCGAAGAGAACACAAAAGTACCACTTGTAGAAGTGAAATCAAGAAAAAATGAAAGTCGTAAACATGAAAGTGAAACTTATGAAAGCAAAGGTGCGCCAAAGAGACAGTTGCAAAAACTCACTAGAAGAGTAGTACAATTCCAACCAGAGTGAGAGGGACTATCAAGTGATATTGTGCACTAATTGTCAGCATAGGTCACGCAGAATATTACCTGCTAGGGTGCACATTGACCGTCAGGATTTCTTGAAATAAGAGTGGTTATAAATGCATCGAAATCTAAGCATGTGTATGCAAGTGAATTTGACAATTAGAAACCTCAACCATCCATGAAGTGACAGCGAGCAATCAAGGAATGACAGATCATAAGTTCACAAGTAGGCTCCAAAATTCAAGTGTAAGAAAAATTTTGGAGGGTGTTTTTCATAGTGACAACACTTCGTGACACATTGGAATAACTCCAACTTCTTTGTTTAAGTTTCACCCTTAAGTGCAAGGTCTCAGTCTTTCAAGAAGTATTGATTCATTGCATGGATTACCTTGGCTTCCTCATCTGATCCGATTATCGATATAGTCTCCTCTATTACTTTTCTCAGATAAAGACATTTACAAATCCTACGAAATCACAATTATTTCAATTCAGGAGAAGGGTAATATATAATTGCAATTTTAAGATAATTAGAGTCTTAGTTTTCATCTCTGGTGTTGCTCCCCTTCCAGTGGACCTAAACAGTACCCCGCCAGAGTCACTACAGGAACACAAGCATTGCTTCAATACTAGTGAGCCTGAACAGTGCCTCGATGAAGTCACTTACTTCACCTATCTTTACAGGAAGCTTTTCTCTTCTTTTTCCCTTTATTTATTTTATAGAATTGTTCTTAGGCACTTATTATTTCACCAGAGCAAAATAGGGATCTTGAATTATTGAGACAATAAGAGTTTGTTCCTTTAGAGAAGTTTATTTATACCTATGTTATTGGTTCGCTCGCTAATGGTTTTCCCCTTTCCCTTCTCTACTCAATTGGATCAGCATGCAAAACACCATTTAATTACAACATTGAGTTAAGGGATGAAGATCCTGGAATAGGTACGAGTGTCATGGTTCTACTCAAATTTTTTTGTTCAAATGGATTGTGTTTTCCATTCAGACATCATTGACTTTAAAGTATATGTAAACTGATGATAGAGAAGAGGATAATAGATGACCAAGCGTTGTTTTCCATCACAATTTCCCTTTTCAAACTTTTCCACATTGTATTTTGAGCCAACAATAGACATATTTCATGCAAACACTACTACATTTAGGCGGAAATTCCGACGACAGAATCCGACGAAATGGCTAAAATTGGAAGAAGTCTCGGAAGTTAAATGATTTTTTTGTTTTTTTCTAAAATCCCGACTATCGTTGAATATCCGACGGAAATTCTTTACCAGTCGAATATTCTATGGAATGTCTTATCCTCTTGATTATTGGACTTTTTCTTATAATACCTCCTATCGTCGAATAAGTGATGCTCATTCTTTTACCATCGAATATCCGACGCTATATCCAATATGAAAATGTGTTGTCCAATTTCCTACAAATGATAAATAACCATTTCATAACGTTTAATTCAACCATTAATGGATTTTTGCGCTAAAAATGTCTAATATGGGACCTCTTTTAATCAGTTTGACTAATTAAAATAGATATAAGATTAATATTATAATTAAATATAATATTATTAATATATAATTAATATATATATTCATATTAATATCTATAATATATTAATATTAATATTAATATAGTATTATATGATTATGATTTAAATTAAATATATAAAGTTAATAAATATATTATTATAATTAATATAATTATTATAAATATGTGTGTGTGTGTAGAGGGCCTAACACCATATAAATTTGGGATAGTTGCTATATATATATATATATATATATATATATATATATATATATATATATATAGTGATTGTTTTGAAAGGTTGTAGGCTTATTTTGAGGTTAATTTTTGAACAAAATTATCACTGAATGTTTGGCAACAAAAAATGTCACACAACATTCCTCAAAGAGACCAAGGATACGTGGGATCGGCATCAAGGAATTCTCAGGATGGAAAATTTTATTGCTCTTGTAGAAATTGCAAGGGATTGAGGCTAAGGATAATTCTAATAAAATCAGCTAAAAACCATTGTAGAAACTATGGACACGCTAAAGGCGGACATGAATATCATCCATTTGTAAGTTATTTATTATATGTCTTTGTATTGTATATTATTTTTATAAATGTTTATACGTATATTCTATTTTAGAATTTATGTCTTTGTATTGTAAATTGTATTATCTTTCTATTATAAATGTATTTTATAATATTCTTTTGGGAGGTGTTTGAACTATTTTATCATCTTGATGTGGACTAGAAATATTATATGATCATTTTCATTAGGGTCGTTTAAGGGGTTAGGTCGAGTCAGGGGTTAATTTCTTTATGCGCTTAGGGATAAGGGGTTATTGTTTAAGGGTGTAGGGGTTACAGGTTAAGGGCTTATGGGTTAGGGGTTAGGGGTTTAAGGGCTTAGGGGAATGGGGTTAAGGTGTTAAGGGGTTAATTTGGACCTAGAGGATTTAGAGGTAAATAATGGGTTTTTATGGAGCATTATTAATAATTTTTTAAAATATATTATGCAAAATATGCTATTAGGAAAGAATATGACATTAAAATGATGAATGAAAAATAAGATCAATATGTTTTATATTATGGTCGTCACTATATATCTCGGAAAGTGTCTCACTTCCTACATGTCAAGAAAAGTAACATCTTTCTTATATTTTTTCAACATATTTTGAAATATCTTGATGAATTTCACAAGAATTCTCATTGATTTGTTGTATTTGTTTCTTGGTTTCACCTAAGTTGTATTTCTCTTTATCTTTGTTGTCTTTGTTTTCCTTAAATATTATATCTGTAAAATGTTGTTATATCGACCTTTAAATATTTGTTATATATACTAATATTAGTTTATTGGTTGTAATTGTATAGTATGGGCCCCCTAGGGCATTGCTCAACGAGGAAGAGATGTTTGTAGAACAAGCACCTATTCAAGAACATGGAGAGATTAATATTGAGGATCAAGCTAATGATCCTATGGAACAAGATAATGATGTTGATAACATATTTTAAGAAGATGGGACAAATAGATTGATCTAGGAGACATTTAATAATATTGGAATGGATGATGATGACAACCAATATGATGACCATGCTTTTGATTTACCTGTACTTGAGAGAGAAACCGAACCTCTTTATGAAGGCTCAAAAACATATCTTCTCTGTATTGTATTGTTGTTGGTCAACTTAAAGGTGGTGAATGGTTTTTCAAACACGTGTGACAAAACTCCTAAGGTATGTAATATATTTTGTAGCATTTAATACTATATACATGATAAAGAAATTATGTTTTCTATTGCTTTTAATGGTAATACGTTGATCTCCATCATTTCATTAATTTGTAACATTTGGATGCAATATGTACGATTAATATTGTTTAGTACATTAACCAATACTATTTTTTTATGTTGTATATTATTAGGTGAATTTTTATTACCACCGTCAAATGTTTTACCTCGTACGTACCGATATTTACATGTCGTTATGAAATATATTGGAATGGAGTATGAAGCTATTCATGCATGCCCTAATGATGATATTCTTTATTATAAAGAACATGTGTTGAAAGACAAATGCCCAAAATGTGATGAGAGTAGATATAAAACTGATAAAGTAACAAAAAAGGTGCCTCGCAAGGTTCTTCGTTATATTCTCATAATTCCACGTCTGCGAAAATTGTTCAGGTGCAAAAGCATAGAAAAACTTATGGATTACCATGCAAGGAATAGAAGTGAATATGGTGTTCTTCGAATGCCTGCAGATGGATTTGTATTTAGGAATATAGAGGAAAAGTGGCCAAAGTTTAAAAGAGAACCTTGTAATCTTATGCTTTCATTAGCAGCTGACAGTGTCAATCCATTTGGAGAGGCCATATCTACTTACTCGGTGTGGCTCGTTTTTGTTATCAACAATAACATTCCTCTGTGGAATTCAATAAATAGGGAGCACATAATGTTGACAATGATTGTTCTAGGTATTAATTTGTTTAGAATAAATTGTTTTAGCACAATAACATATTATTTGTCTTGTTCGCTTCATAATTACGTCCTATATTTTTTTGTTGATTTACTCATATATGTTCAATTCTGCCTTATAATTATGCCTTATAATTTTTTTTATCTATTCATATATGTAGTAATTATGTAATGTATGTTCAATCAATTAGGTAAGTACTAGGTCAAAGATATGAATGTATATATCAAGCCTCTTATCGATGAGTTAATGGAGTTATGGAACAGTGTCACTATGTATGATATCTCTAATCCAGTAGTTGCACAAAGGGAATTTGATTTCCATCAAATGCTTGTGGGGACAATTCATGATGCCCCAAGGCTAACACATTTATGTGGTATGTTATAATGTTACCCTGCACTTTAATAATGTTTAATTTTATGAAGTTCGTTTCAAGTATGTTTTTTAAATAGTTCAAACTTCATTGTACATACTTAAAATAATTGATATAAAAAAATTTCCATCTCTTAGAGGTCTTCAAACAAAGGGTAAATTTTATTTTCCAGTTTGTGCTCCTAATATTAAATCTCGTCGTTCAAGAAGCTTAGGAAAGGAGGTGTTTGATGAGTATATGCACTTCCTTTCTAAGAACCATAGGTATTGAAGTACTAAAAAACATATTTTCAATGGGAAAGAAGAGACTGGAGTAAGACCATGGAGAATGACACCTCGTGCATGGAAGTTGCAATATAATAGAGTCTCTCAAGGTATGGATCGAATTGTCTTTGTATCAATATACATTATATGTTTGGATTATTTTATCGTTTAATAGGGTTTTCTTCACTATACTAATTGACAGGTTATTTTGTTGTTATACTATATTTATTTATGATTCACGTTGTAGGTTGTGAAGCCATAATAATAGGACACTTCCACGAGGAATGAAAATTTATCCCGAGCAATTCAATAGACTCCCCTACTATGAGCACCTAGAAATTGTTCATTTGTTTGATACAATGCACATAGGGAAGAATGTAACAAAGACATTATGGTGAATCTTAGATGGAAGGAGAGATAAAGAAAAAATTATCAAGATTTGTAATGACATTGAGTCTGACCATGCATTGCAAAGTGTGATTCATTCAAATAGCGATGGAGATGGAAAAAATATAAGCACCCTTCCATGGTTATTGACAGAGCAACAAAGTAAGCATGTTAAAGAGGTTATTGAAAAGAATAAATTTCCAACTGGATTTTCTTCAAACATAAAGAATATCCTAATAAAGATAGGTGAATTAAGTGGGGTAAGAACTCATGATTGGCATATTTTCATTAAGGTAATTGTTTTGGTGTATATATATTTTATACAGTGGTGAAACATCTTGTTAATTAGTGTTTTTTTTTCTACTAATTTGGGAAATAATGATCAATCATTATTTTTGTTACAGTATGTTCTACCTTTATCTCTCCCAAAAAACTTTGACAACAATGTCAAACAAGTTATATATGATCTTGGAAAATACATGAGGTAAGTGGAGATTTATGTGCAAAGTGTAATTTGTTAAATAAGTTGTTGTGTTGCATATTTTTCACTACATGTATTTTTCTTTTCATCATGTTCTATATTATTCTTTTTTTGTTGAAACATGTGATTTGCTTGCTTCATTTGTAGATGATTTTCATCTAAATAAATCAATAAAGAAGATATAAAGTATTGGAGAAAACAAATTCCTTATCTAATGTGTGAAATGAAAAAGTATCTACCTCTAGAATTTTTCAATGCACAAGAACACTACCTCATATAGGAGATTGAAAAGTGTGGACCTGTACACACAAGATCAATGTGGATGGTTGAGAGGCACTTGAAATCACAGAAGGATTTGGTCAGACAAAGAGCATGTCCTAAGGGTTCTATGGTAGATGGATATATGGTATATCAAACCATGGCTTATATTCATCAATATAGTGATGAAATACGAAAAAGTATTAATGTCTTGGATCACATTTGGGATGTCAACTCCATGGACGATTTCGAATGAGGGAACCTATTGGGGAAAGGTAGAATGAACAAAGTGAGATGTAGGTAGATAGTGTTGATTTATAGCACATTTGACTTATTTGTTTTTATGTATATCGTACTTATTTAATTTTTAGTCTTCCTACATAATCCATTATTATGAAGGTATAACATGGTAACTAATATAATATATGTGAATTGTTTTATTTTAATACAGCCGGTCGAGAGTGGGATGCAATACATTTATACATTACGAACAAAAAAGATTGGATTAAGGCATGGATTGAATGATGCAAGCAAGCTAATAATGTTAGGTTATCACGGTATGGTGTGTCTTCATTGGTCAAAGAAGCTCAACATAGTGGAGATACCAATCTTACACAGAGGGAAATTGATTTAGCATATGGTTTAAAAGATTATCGGGCAAGCATACTCACCCATACTACTTAACTTCTTTACAATTATATTGATGCAACATATGGCATGTTTTTTTCTTAATTTTCAATTATAAATATGCACGCTTATCAATTTACAATGCATTTTTATGTGTTTTATGTATTGCAGTTGAAACACCACAACAAAATGTGGTGCAATGGCCACAAATTTCACATTAAAAGGTTGGATGAAAAGATGAAAACTTATGATAGTGGGATAACTGCAGTATTTCAAGTTACCAATGTTTCCTCTAGAGGTGAAAAACATCAAAAACTCTCTGAGAATCGATACTATGGGTATTTTCATGATATACTTGAGTGTGACTTTGAATCCTTCAAAACAGGCTTCTTCGATGTCAAATGGTTTAGGCTACGAATCCAAGAACGTGACCCTGATAATATTGTTATTGAGCATGCTACCGGATTTACCATGGTTGATACAAGGAATGTTGAGCCAGGATCAGAGCCAGATGTTCTTCCAAGCAAATGTGAACAGGTATTTTATTATCTGTTCTAGGTACAGTGGGTTGGTCATATATTGTTAGATATTATCCCAGAGGAAGGCCTGTAAAGTATAAAGTAGTGGAAGAAGATGAAATTGAGCAAGATGATGTAGAGGAGCAGGGGGTTGATGCAGTTTCAAACAAAGATGTTAAACAAGTTTAAGGAATATGTGTTAATAGAGACAATGTTAATTTGGATGAGCTATATGATATTGACATTGTGTCAAACAAAGAACTTGAAGAAGTTGAACCTAATGTAGAAGAGCATGTTCTAGATGATGATGATGTTGATATGTTGAATCTTTTTACATGAATTTTGAACTAGATGATACAAATGATGAGATGGATGAGGAAAAATATTAATGATATCAAAATGTTGAAGAGTACAAGGTATGTATTTATATGTTTTCAGTTGGTTTGTTCTCTTTCGTTCACCTTAAATTTTTATTTTCCTAGTTTTATGTTTGAATATTATTGTGTTTCTTTCAAATATATTATAGTAGATAAATTGGGTATGGGTAATTGAGAGTGATGTGAGGGGGGGAGGGGCCATATGAGATTCCACCTTCATTCGGTTGGCCTTGTTAAGTAGAAAATATATTATTCTTGAAATGAAGAGAAGATCATTTACGTTTATACCATAATTTCCAATTTTCACTTTAATGGTTCGTTAAGTAGACATACCAGACGAGTTGCGCAACGAGTGAGGCAGGTGATATGATGGTTGGGTATACATGTAAAGTTAGGTCGTCGAATGATTTCCCATGAACTGAGTTCCCACTAGGTTGAATCATAATTATTTTTAGAAAATTGACTAAATTAATATTTAGGTGTTAAAATATAGTTTATAATTGAGGTATTATGCAACATGGAAGTACTAAAAAATGATAATAGTTTGTTGTCATTGATGAGCTAATGATTTTTATAATCGAGTTTAGGCTTCTGTGATCCATATCAAGTTAGAGAAATATTTCGGCGAAAATCACATGGAATCTCATTTGTCGACACGTTTCGAACCAACCAGTGTGGTTCATCGTCAGGACAAGTTCTGACGATGAACCACACTGGTTGGTTCGAAATGCGTCGACAAATGAGATTCCATGTGATTTTCGCCGAAATCTTTCTCTAACCTAATGATTTTTGTTGACTGGTTTGCACAACAGTGTGAACGCTCACACACTAGATGCACCGGCACAAACGCAAAGTGCCTTGGCACCCATAGGGGCATCACGAGTCAGGCACGCCATGACATCCACTCGGTAGGGGTGCCCATGCGACGAGTTGGTGGGTTGACCCAACTTGGAAAGGGGTGCTTGCATAAAATAAGTAATGTAGGCCCATGATTTCCCATGAACAGAGTTCCCACCAAGGGGTCTCATAATGATTTTTATAAAATTGAGTAAAGTAATGTTTGGGTGTTAAAATTCGGTTTATAATTGATTGATTATGCAACATGGTACTAACAAATTATAATATTTTGTTGTCATTGTTGAGCAAATGAAGGTAGGGCACCCATAGGGGTGTCACCTATTGGGCACGTCATGGCACCTGAGACCCATGGGCATGTCACGTGTTGGGCACTCCAAGGCACCTGCCCAGTAGGGGTACCCCTGTGACAAGTTGGTGGGTTGGCCCGACTTGGAAAGGGGTGCTTGCACAAAAGAAGTAATTCCAGCGCATGAATGCCCATGAATAGAGTTCCCACAAGGGGCTCTCATAATGACTTTTAGAGAATTAAGTAAATTAATATTTAGGTGTTAAATTCCAATTTATAGTTGATTATTGATCATGAAACATGGAAATAACAAATGATAATATTTAGTTTTCATTGATGAGATAACGATTTTTGTTCACCGATTTACAGAGTAGGGAAAATTATCATGCCCTGGGTGTGCTTGTACGAAGGCATGGCCCCTGGGCACCCATGGGGGTGTCGCATGCTAGGAACACCAGGGCATCCAGCACCCATGGGGCATCGCGTGTTAGGCACGCCAAGCCACCTCATGCCCATGGGAGCACCATTTGTTGGGCATGCAATGGTGCCTGGTGCCCATGGCGGCATTGCATGCTAGGCACGCCAGGGCGCTTGTGCGACGAGTTGGTGGGTCGACCTGACTTGGCAAGGGGTTCCCGCATAAAAGAACTAAGGTCGGCCTATAACTTCCCATGAACAGAGTGCCCACCAAGGGGTATCATAATTATTTTTAGAAAATTGACTAAAGTAATGTTTGAGTGTTAAAATTTGGTTTATAATTGATTAACCATTCAACATGGTACTAAAAAATTATAATATTTTTTACTCATTGATGAGCAAATGAAGGCGGGGTGCCCGAGCGCCAATGGGGGCATTGCATGCTAGTCATGCCAGGGTGCCCGACACCCATGGGGGTGTCGCATGCTGGGCACACTAGGGCACTCGGTGCCCATGGGCGCGTCATGTGTTGGGAAAGCTAGGGCGCTCGCCCAGAAGGGGCACTCGTACGACAAGTTTGTGGGTCATCCTAACTTGGCAAGGGGTGCTCGCACAAAATAAGTAATCTCAGCCCATGATTGCCCATGAGGCTAGTCAATCCTGATCTAATATTGGCAGTCTTGGTTTGATAGGCAAAGATCTAAGGTAAGGGTCCAAGCTATGACCTACGAGCTATGTCGATCTCCTCAAGTTCAATCAAAATATCTAGTAAAAATGCTACTCAAGAGAGGCCCGCTAGCTTGAGGTGAATATTTCATTATAGCACAGGCCTATAAGGTGATCTTTTGTTCAAGTCGACCTAGATCCTCTCCTAGGTGTCTTCTTCTAACTTGCACATAGAACTATATCTATGCACTTTTCCCTTCTATTGTAACATTCTTGTTTTTGATAAGTTAGCTATTAGATGAAAAAATCAAAATGCCACAAAAAAATGATAAGTTAGGATATGGACCAAAAACAAAATGGAAAATAAAAATGTTAGGAGTGATTATTATTTCAGGTCCATGTCACATAAAAAATGATAGGGTAGTTGCTCTAAAAAAGAAAGGCAAATGAAAATGTTAGATAAGCAACAAAAGAAAAATATTTGCTTTAGAAAATAAAATTAAGGTTGCTAAGTTTAAACACACCTTTGAAATTAGTTCTTTAAATTAAGCAGTGTTTAAAATCCTTAATCAGGGTTTAATTATTGTTTAAGACCTTGATCGCTTTGTTAATAAACATGATTTTTTCGTATCTGTGGAAGCAAAAAAACATCATATCGCGCACAAATAACCACCAAGCAGATTCCAATGGGTAAGATTCACTCTGCCCGGATCAACGGTGGAGGAAGCTTTTCGGCCCCCCTTCAGTCGTTTCCCGTTAATGCGGGGGGGGGGGTCCGAAAAGTAGTTTTAATGACTGCCACTTTTTACGACGTGGCACTCCCGCAGCGTTTCGGGCCCCCAAGGCTCGAAACCATAAACCATCACACCCCCCACCCCCCAGAAATCCGCTGACGGTTTTCCTCCATCCAACCATTGACCTTGCTCCCGCGCCGTGTCATAGATCCGTTATCCCCTCCTCCATACAAAAACCACCACGTCACTAGTTTGTTATCTCTCACCCATTCACCACCCGCCACGTCACAAGGTCGTTGCACCATACGCTCCAAAGTCATTGCTAGCCTCTATTAACCGTTTAATCTCCCATTAGACATTAATTCTCGCTCCTCTACAAATTAATTGCCTACGGCTAGATTTAAACAGTCAATTAAGCCCGATTGCACCTATAAATACCCCATGGCTCTAATCTTTGCCACTTTTCCACTTCCATCCATATACCAAAATTTGTATTCACCACTCTGTGTATTTTCGCCACTGTTATCCATCTTTTAATTGAAACAGTTTCCGAATTTCCCCTGCAACAAGATGGCTCCTAAAGCTAAAATACAAAAGACATCTGGTTAGATATTAGCCACTCCATAACAAAAATATGGCCATCCATACAAATAATTTTTTAGTAGAAAGAATTGATTTCCAGATTTAGGGTAGAGATAGAGAACCAGAAAGCAGCATTGGGCACAAAACCCAAAGAAGCATCAGGGATGATCAAAGTATTAAACTCTAAAACTAGGTAGCAGTTACAAGAGATGAATATTCCAGATAGGACAGCTACTATTTCGGAATTTAAGAAAGTCCTAATAAAGAAAAATCTGTTAACTCATCTAAAAACAAAGTGTGAAGCTTTGAATACTACAGTCAAAAGGTTTCATTCTAAATTCAGTATGTTGCATAAGAAAGCGTTACCAGAGATAGTGTCATCAAATGATCAGCTAGTAAAATTGGAGGATTACTATGAAATACTATATATTATTGCAGTGGACAGTAGTCAATTTGCAGGGATAAAAAGACAGATTACTGGCAAATATTTTTTGGAAGCTTTGAGCTCTGACCTCACAATCAAATATGAAGTTGGACACCTTTTTCTCACTAAATCCAATTTTGAGAGATATACTGAAGTTGATGAGATATTTAGAAGAATGGTAAATCTGGAGATACCAAGTGAGAAGAGGTGGGATTAATTGTGTGAAACAATTAATGAAGTTTCCATTCCATCAAGAAGATAGCAACAACATACTTTGAAGGAACAGTCATCAATAACTTCCTATCTAATAGGGGCACATCATTCAACAGTTTTCTTTTCCTATCTTCTTTTAGCCTATTTTGTAATCAGTTTAGGATATTTTGTTTACTATCTAAACTTGTATAAATAACTCTCTTCTACGAGTTATTAAAGGTGGTACCTATCCATAAACAATTTTGTAAGGAATTGATGTACAAGTTCTCTTTAGATCACTGATAATAAAGCAAAGGATTCTAAATTTAGTATCATACAGTCTCGTTTTCTTCTGTAAGTTTTTCATGTGTTTCATTCATTCTGTTAATTCTACATATGTTTAATTTTTACAGAGATATCAGGTGAGAATAAATGTGTTACAGTTATTCTTAAAATTCCTTCTGAAGTTATTATCATAAAGAGATTGAGATATTGGACTATTTGTCTGAAAGGCTCCCTCTAAATCATAAAATTGTCAGTATCTTATGTAATTTTAGGCATATTTCATTTAACTTTTGAACATTGGTCAGAGGTTTTCCACTTATGATGATTTATCTTTCTATTTGAAATTTAAATTAGTGATATATTCTTAATATTCTTTCAGCGCGCCTTATAAATTCAAATCACTGTGTGAAGTTAAATAGCAACCCTTTGGTTATTTATTAGTACTATCTAAAAGAGTTAAATACATCATTCTTACAGTTTTTTCTATGTATTGGTCCTCCATAAAAACCAAAGCCAAAACCCCCAAAAAAAATATCTTAGATGTTATGGCATGATCAATTGATCATTATCATCTCAGAGGTACAACATCAATCTGGTGCCGTTGTCGAGGACTCGAATTTGATTAGTTTTCCTGGGACAACGATATAAATCCTATTCCTTTAAAGGTGACTAAAGGTCTAGATAGGTCAAAATTCTTCACCTAGCGACTCCACTATGCCAAACTGACACCTTTTAAGCACACTAGATCCCATTCTGAATCTGACATAGTTAGTCCTCTATCAGATCCAGGAAAACTTGTGAGAAGGGCAAATTCCAAAAGAAGACTTCAACTAACTTCTTCTTCTTCAGCCTTGCAGTCTGAAGATATATTATCATTTGATCCCTATAGCAACATTCCATCCAATCCATATTGGACACAATTATCACCTAGGGTTTTTGAACTTTTAGATAGGGGAGTTGATTTCAAATCAGCTTTCCTCATTCACTCACTTGAAACATGTCAAGAAACCCCACTACCCTTAGGATCACCAAAATATGAGTTTGACTTGGGTGTTGATTTACCTGAATAAAAACCTACAGACTTCATATCCCCTACCACTTATTCATTCCCTTCTACTTCTGAACAACCTGAAGGGACATTTTCTATATACTCAAATCCACTCTCTGAAACAAAAGAGGATATTCAGTCACAGGTCCAGAAGTTAGTTATTAAGACTCCCTTAAAGTCATTTAGGGGATCTCCTCCTTCTTCATATCCTCCTTCTTCACCTCCACACAAATATACACCTTCTTTATCACCTTCTTCTTCTTCTTCATCATCTACACAAACATCTCATACACCATCTTCTACTATGGCATTCCAACCTATTGTACATGCTAGATATGCAGCTTTAGTTTTACCTCAAAACCTTGATGCTTTCCCTCCTGGATATTTAAAACACCTTCCTAGGTATAATGGAGAAATTAGTTCCTCGGCTAAGGACCATCTTCAAGCATTTCTAGATTTTGCAGATAATATGAACATAGAACAATAAAATGTTTATATGAGGTTGTTTGTCCAATCTCTTGAAGGAAATGTTAGAACCTGGTTTAGGCAGTTGCCTACAAATTCCATTAGGTCTTGGGAGGAGTTAAAAAATATATTCAAAAACCAATGGGGTGTGAAGAAATATCCTCTTTACTTTTTAACTGATTTTGAAGAACTAAAACGAAACTTTGGTGAACCTATATCTGATTTTATTAAAATGTTCAACAAACTTTACCATGAGATGCCCCCTGATTGCAAACCCCCTGTAGCAACAGTAGCCTTTGAAGATGATTTTGTTGTAATGTTAAGAGAAAGAAATTCTAGGGCTCGTGAAGGCATGCAAACTAATGCTATAGAGGTGGAAGCAAATAGGGTTGCCTCAACCACTTTAAAAGCTAAAGAGGAAAAAGCCCAAAGAAAGCTTAAATCTAGTCATGAGGCCTCTACTTCTTCAAAGACTAAAACTGAAGATTCCAAAATTGATGAGATCAATTCACTTCTTACAAATCTATCCAGTAGAATTTCCAAGATTGAAACTCAACCCAAAACAGTTCAACAGATAGTCACTCAGCCTCAAATCAGAATCAAGGTCAATACAAAAGAACTCCACAATTGCAAATTCTTCAAAGACTTAGTAATGATCAGTAGGTTCCAACTCCTTTATTGATAAATGATCAACATCCTGATGACAATACCATGACTATCACTGAAGACATTAACAATATGGATACCTCTTCTGGTCAAACCACTATTGTTCCTCTTTCACAAAATAAACAAGTTCAAGAAGATCATGAATCCTCACAGGTTTCCAAATACCATGCCTTCTCTGAATTTCTAATTGCAGAGCTAAACAAATGATATGATATCAGACCTAGAATTTCCCCTGGGGAGACCTCCTAAGGAACCTCCAACCATTGAACCTCATACCAAAGTTGTTCAAACTTAGACAACTACTATTCGACCATTAAATCAGCCAACTGATACAGCTCAAATTGATAAAACTGTCTTAATTGCATTTAATGTTGAAAAGGAATTAGAAAGAGTCAAGATCCCTATACCACTTTCAGAACTTTCAAAAAACCCTGGATATAAAAATCAAGTTTCCAAATGGATACAAAACACCTCTGTTGATGCTGAAAGTGATGTTATTAGCCTTCAATTTGAAAAACCAACACCCTTTTTTGGTCCTAGCTCAGACATGATAGATGAAATAGTACCCCCTTTCTATGTGACACTAAAGAAAAATGACTCCATGTTATACAATTGTATGCTTGATTCTAGAGCATCACATAATCTCATGCCAAAAACTATCATGGATCATTTAAATATTGACATAACTAGATCCTATCATGATTTGTACACCTTTGATTCCAAAAGGGTACCTTGTCTAGCATTGATTAAGGATTTAGTAGTCACCCTTTCCCAAATCCCAATAAAGAGCATAGTGTTAGATATTGTTGTCACTGATATCCCTCCCAAATTTGGAATGCTCCTTTCAAGGTCTTGTTGTGCCAAATTAGGGGGAACTCTTCAGATGGACATGTCTTATGCCACCATTCCAGTTTATGGGGGAGAACAACTTAGGTTGTATAGAGAGGTTAGATTTGTGCACACTGTATGCAAAACAAATCAACCAAAGAACCACCCTCTATGCTATTGATCAAGATTTTGGCTGCTTTCAGCTCTCTTCAAATCAAATACATGAATCTCAAGTAAAAATTGAAGATGTAATTGAAAACCATATATCAAATCAAATTGATGTATGGAAGTTGTTCTTTGATGGTTCTTGTGCTAAGGATGGAGTAGGGGCTAGGGTAATATTAATCTCACCAGAAAAAGAAAACATTTCACAATCATGTGAACTTCATTTTGAAGTTACCAACAATGTAGCAGAATATGAGGCTTTCCTTCTAGGACTACAGTTAGCCAAGAGTTTAAAGGTACACAACCTAAGTGTTTTCACTGACTCCGAACTCATTGTAAGACAAGTTAGAAATATTTTCCAAACAAAGCACCCTAGGCTTAGGTCTTATCGAAATGAGGTTTGGGATTCCATTGAAAATTTCTTTGATGCCTTCAACATAACTTATGTCCCTAGAAATGAAAACATACATGCAGATTCTTTGGTTGTCTCTGCAAGCTCATTTAAGATTCCTAATCAAACACAAGTGTTATACCAAATCCAAGTCAAATACAGGCCATCTATACCTGATAACCAAAAGCATTGGCAGGTGTTTGAGGATGATGAACAACTAAAATCTTTCCTTCAACTTGTAGGTGAATTTTCTCTTCTGCAAATTGATGAAGACAATCTTGATATGGTTAATCCTCAAGCTAATGATGATTCAGAACTAAATTCCAAGATTACAGATCATGACATCATACAATTATCAAACAACTTCATTCCTAAAGGGTTAATTCCTTTAGAGAAATTATTCGATTATAATGATGTCCCTCGAAACCCTCCATCCATTTCTCTTGAAGATGACATAGAAGAAATCAATATTGGAACCCAAGAACAAGTGCAAAATATAAAAATATCTACATCTTTAGCCCCAGAAGTTAAAAATGAATATCTTAAGTTACTTAAAAAGTACAAAGATGTTTTTTCTTGGTCTTATGTTGATCTTAAAACTTATGATACATCCCTTATTGAACATAAGATCCCATTAAAAACTAAAGCTAAACCCTACCAACAAAAAGTCAGAAGAATTAATCTAGTTCTTCTACCAACTATTGAGAAAGAGCTTAAGAAAATGTTAGATGCACAGATTATTCTTCCACTAAGATATTCTAATTGGATTGCCAACCTAGTACCTGTCAGGAAAAAGAATGGTGAAATTAGACTCTGTGTTGATTTTAGAAACTTAAATAAAGCATCACTAAAGGATAACTATCCATTACCTAAGATGGATCAGTTACTTCAACAAGTTTCTGGAGCTAACAGAATTTCTATGTTAGATGGTTTTTCTGGTTATAATCAGATTATGGTTGACAAAGAGGATAGGGAAAAGACTGCCTTCACAACACCTTGGGGTACTTTCATGTATGGAAGGATGCCTTTCGGTTTGACAAATGCAGGAGCTACATTCCAAAGAGCTATGGATATAGCTTTTGTAGGCCAGGTAAATAAATTTCTTATTATTTATCTTGATGACCTTACAGTCTTTTATGATTCTGATCAAAAACATTTAAAGCACTTGATGAAGGTTTTTGAAAGATGTAGGAAATTCGAAATATCATTGAATCCAAAGAAGTCTCTATTTGCTATTACAGAAGGGAAATTTCTTGGCCATATAATTTCTAAAGATGGATTAGTTATTGATCCAAATAGAGTATTAGCCATTCAGACATTATCATTACCAAGAAATAAAATGGAAGTTCAGGCTTTTCTTGGTAAAATCAACTTTTTAAGAAGATTCATACCCAATTATGCTGAAATTGTCAAAGATATAATTGATATGCTTAAAAAGGGCCATGAAGTTAAATGGACTGTCTCATCTAGACATGCATTTGAACAAATCAAGAAAGCCATTTCTGAAGCTCCAACCTTGTCCAGTCATAATTATACCAAACCATTCAGTATCTTTTCCTTTGCTTATAAAACAACCCTTGTTGTTGTTTTACTACAAAAGAATGAAGATTCCCATGACCAACCTATAGCCTTTTTTAACAAAGTCATGAGAGATGCTAAGCTCAAATATGACATAATCGAGAAGCAAGCTTATGCCCTAGTCTAGTCTTTGAAATCTTTTAGGATGTATGTTTTACATTCAACTATCATAGCCTATGTCCCCAACAATGTTGTTAAAATTGTTCTCACTCAACCAAATACTGATGGAAGGAGAGGTAGATGGATCACCCAAATTTTGGAGTATGATCTAACTATCAAAACCACAAAGCTAGTAAAGGGTCATAGATTAGCTAAGCTTCTAGTTGAATCCAACTGTAAAGGGCTAGGCATCAACTCTATTTTGGAAATACCATGGGAGAACCCACAAGAACCTTCCCAAAATTCAAATGGGGAGAACCCACAATAACCTTCCCAATATTCAAATGAGGAGAATCCACAAGAACCTTCCCAGCATCCTGAAGAAAAGAATCCACAAGAACCTTTACCTTTAGATCAGACCATTTATGTACACATTGATGAGAAATATCTTTTATCAAATTGGTATCAAGATATTGTAAATTTTATGATTCATTTTGAATGTCTTGCATCATTCTCCAAAAGTAAATGTAAAACTCTCATATTGAAAGCAGTCAAATACTGTATCATAAATGAAAATTTGTATTGGAAAGACCCACTCAATATATTGTTATTATGTTTAACAGAATCAGAGACTGAAGGGATCATTGATCAGTTTCATGCAGGATTTTGTGGAGGACATTATGCTTGGAGAGCAATAGCATATAAGATATTAAGGGCAAGATTTTATTGGCCAACATTGTTCTTACAAGTAGGAGAAAAGGTCAAAATTTGTGTCCCTTGTCAGATGTTTGCTGGTAAGCAAAAACTAGCAGCTCTTCCATTGATCCCAACAATAGTCTCAGCACCTTTTCTCCAATGGGGGTTAGATTTTATTGGAGAGATTCACCCTACTTCAAGCAATAACAATAGATGGATCCTCACTGCAACAGACTACTTTACTAAATGGGTGGAAGCAATTCCAGTAAGAAATGCTACCGATTCAACAGTGATCAAATTCATTGAAGAGAACATTTTATCTAGGTTTGGTTGCCCAAGCCATATTGTTACTAACAATGCCACAACATTTTCCAGTGTTAAAATGATTGAGTTTTGCCATAAATATTAGATTTTGTTACACCATTCAACTCCATATTATCCTCAAGGTAATGGTCTTGCAGAATCATCAAATAAAAGTCTGGTAAAGGTTATCAGAAAAACTTTAGCAGATCACAAAAAGAGCTGGGACACTCATCTAATTTATGTAGTCTGGGAAAACAGGATTACTCCAAAGAGATCCACTGGAAAGTCTCCTTTTCAGTTAGTTTATGGGAAAGATGAAATTTTCCCTACCAACTTGGCTTTCCCTATTTTAAATTTTCTGCAGGATTCAACTTATGAACCTGATGATTTTTCAAGAAGGATAAATCAAATCATTGAGCTAAATGAGAACAGAGATGAAGTCCAATACAAATTGAAAAAATATCATAATAAAATGAAGAGCCTGTTTGATAGAAGAGCTAGGGAAAGGGACTTCAAGGAGGGAGATCTAGTTCTAAGATGGGATTCCAGAAGAGAAGACAAGGGAAAACATGGAAAGTTTGACAACCTATGGTTTGGACCCCTAGCTATTGCTGAAGTAAAAGGGAACAACACTTTTGTGTTACAAAATCTAGAGGGACAATATTCCACATATCCTATTACTAGAAGATTTCTGAAGCATTATATTCAGTTTTGAGAAATTGAGGTAGACTTTACCACCATCATTGTAAAAAGTCCTGTTTTATTTTACTTTTTCAACTGTCAGTGTGATTTTTACAACAAAGACTCCATAGCCCGAGGAGAAGGCACATAGATCTACAAGTTCTCTGCATTCTACAGGAGAAAGCAGTCCCCAGTTGGATCCGATGTTGTAACATTCTTGTTTTTGATAAGTTAGCTATTAGATGAAAAAATCAAAATGCAACAAAAAAATGATAAGTTAGGATATGGACCGAAAACAAAATGGAAAATAAAAATGTTAGGAGTGATTATTATTTCAGGTCCATGTCACATAAAAAATGATAGGGTAGTTGCTCTAAAAAAGAAAGGCAGATGAAAATGTTGGATAAGAAACAAAAGAAAAATATTTTCTTTAGAAAATAAAATGAAGGTTGCTAAGTTTAAACTCACCTTTGAAATTAGTTCTTTAAATTTAGCAGTGCTTAAAATCCTTAATCAGGGTTTAAATTATTGTTTAATACCTTGATTGCTTTGTTAATAAACATGATTTTGTCGTATCTGTGGAAGCGACAAAATATCATATTACGTGCAAATAAACACGGAGCAGATTCCAATAGGTATGATTCACTCCACCCAGATCAACGACGGAAAGGGGTTCCAAAAAGTAGTTTTAATGGCCGCCACTTTTTATGAAATGGCACTCCTGCAGCATTTCGGGCCCCCAAGGCTCGAAACCATAAACCATCACACGCCCCACCCCCCCCCCCTCCCCGAAATCCACCATTGGTTTTCCTCCATCCAACCATTGACCTTGCACCCGCATCGTGTCATAGATCCGTTATCCCCTCCTCCATACGAAAACTGCCACATCACTAGTCCGTTATCTCTCACCCATTCACCACCCGCCACATCACAAGGTCGTTGCGCCATACACTCCAAAGCTATTGCTAGCCTATGTTAACTGTTTAATCTCACGTTAGACATTAATTCTCGCTCCTATGTAAATTAATTGCCTACGGCTAGATTTAAACAGTCAATTAAGCCCGATTGAACCTATAAATACCCCATGGCTCTAATTTTTTCCACTTTTCCACTTCCATCCATATACCAAAATATGTATTTGCCACTTTGTGTATTTTCGCCATTGTTATCCATCTTTTAATTGAAAGAGTTTCTGAATTTCCCCTGCAGTAAGATGGCTCCTAAAGCTAAAATACAGAAGACATCTGGTTAGATATTATCCACTCCATAATAGAAATTTGGGCATCCATACAAATAATTTTTGAGCAGAAAAAATTGATTGCCAGACGCAAGACAAAGATAGAGAACCAGAAGGCAGCATTGGGCACAAAACCCAAAGAAGCATCAGGGATGATCAAAGTTCTAAACTCTAAAACTAGGCAACAATTTTAGGGGATGAATATTCCAAATAGGGCAACTACTATTTTGGAAATTAAGAAAGTCCTAATAAAGAAAAATTTGTTAACTCAGCTGAAAACAAAGTGTGAAGCTTTGAATACTGCAATCAGAAGGTTTCATTCTAAATTCAGTATGTTGCATAAGAAAGGGTTACCAGAGATAGTGTCATCAAATGATCAGCTAGTAAAATTGGAGGATTACTGTGAAAGACTATATACTATTGCAGCAGATAGTAGTCAATTTGCAGGGATAAAAAGACAGATTACTGGCAAAGAGTTTTTGGAAGCTTTGAGCTCTGACCTCACAATCAAATATGAAGTTGGACACCTTTTTCTCACTAAACCCAATTTTGAGAGATATACCGAAGTTGATGAGATATTTAGAAGAATGGTAAATCTAGAGATACCAAGTGAGAAGAGGTGGGATCAATTGTGTGAAACAATTGATTAACTTTTCATTCCAACAAGAAGATAGCAACAACAAATTTTGAAGGAACAATCATCAACAACTTCCTATATAATAGGGGCACACCATTCAACAGTTTTCTTTTCCTATCTTCTTTCAGCCTATTTTGTAATTAGTTTAGGATATTTTGTTTACTATCTAAACTTGTATAAATAACTCTCTTCTACGAGTTATTAAAGGTGGTGCCTATCCATAAACAATTTTGTAAAGCATTAATCTACAAGTTGTTTCTAGATCACTAATAATAAATCAAAGGATTCTGAATTTCGTATCATACAGTATCGTTTTCTTCTGTAAGTTTTTCATGTGTTTCATTCATTCTATTAATTATGCATATGTTTAAGTTTTACAGAGATATCAGGCGAGAATAAATGTGTTACAGTTATTCTTAAAATTCCTTCTGAAGTTATTATCATAAAGAGATTGAGATATTGGACTGTTTGTCTGAAAGGCTCCCTCTAAGTCATTAAATTGTCAGTATCTTATGTAATTCTAGGCATATTTCATTTAACTTTTGAACATTGGTCAGAGTTTTTCCACTTATGATGATTTATCTTTCTATCTGAAATTTAAAGTAATCATATCTTCTTACTATTCTTTCTGCACACCTTATAAATTCAAATCATTATGTGAAGTTAAATAGCAGCCCTTTGGTTATTTATTAGTACTATATAAAAGAGTTAAATACATCATTCTTACAGTTTGTTCTATGTATTGGTCCTCCATAAAAATCAAAACCAAAACCAAAACCCCCAAAAACAAATATCGTAGACACTCTGGCATGATCAATTGACCATTATCATCTCAGAGGTACAACACCTTCAATATATACATAAGATGTCTTTCAAACATGCCTTATGGTGGGTTGTTATCTCCCTTATGATGATAATGATATCTTCTTTCAAAAGCTTTATACTTCCTATAATACTATCTGCAGTAAAAGCTTCCAAGGTGCTAAGTCAAGAAGCTCTACTCAAGGTGATAAATTGATCCTCTTCTTGTGTTCAGGTCAATTTTTCGCAGTTGCTCAACACTTACATATAATTTCTCCTTTTTCTACATTTAACAATAGGTCTAGTCCCTTGAGATATTTGTATCATTCTATTGCAAGTTTGTCCCATTAAGGGTTTCAATAGTCCCAAAAGGATGTGAAATTGATCTTCCTTCAAAGTGTCACAACTTGATGGAGTGAGAGGTTTCTATTTGGCAAGATCTGTATAAATATAAGAAAAAAAAAAATAAGATAATTGTGGTCCTTTAGGGTGACTAAGCTTTGGATCAGACCTTCCAAATGAGCCTACAATGCCTCTATACAGTTCAATCTTGGTCCTTCTTAAAAGTAGTTTTAGGATGATTGAATGGGAAATGCTCATCGAGGGGAATTTCAAGGAGTTTTAGGATGATTAGCAAATGCATTGTAGGGCTCAATTGTAAGATATGCTTGAGGGCTACTATGTTGATCTTTGCAAGCCAATGGAGAGTTTGGTAGAGAAAATCACAAGAAAATAAATGAAGATTGTCATCTTATGAGTCATGGATGCTTACGGTTAACTAACACCTTCTATTGAGTGTTGAATTCCATGAATTGACATTATTTGTTTCAAGATGCTCTTTTACTCACCAAAAGATGGATTGAATGTGTATTAATGATAGTGATTATAGGATATAACAATTGATCAAATTACATGATTTTTTTTTAAATGTAACCATCTATGTAAATTGTTTATTGATTAATAAAATTATTCACTATTTTCTATCACATAGTTGTTGATTTTATTTTTTTAATAATGTTTTATTTTTTACAATTAAAAAATACATTATAAATTATATTATTAAATCAAAAACATATTATATTAATTATTATATTATTAAATCAAAACCATATAATATCAATTATTATATTATTAAATCAAAACCATATTATACTAGTTATTTTATTATTAATTATTATTTTCAATTCCTAGCTCGTATATATGTTTTTGGCAGTCATTGCATATGGTTTTCGCATAGACTATGATTTTTCTCAGTGGCTCTGCTCCCTTATACGTTTTTGGCATGTCATTGCATATGGTTTTCACATATGTTGTGAGTTTTCTCGGTGGATTCGCTCCCTTATACATTCAGTTCTTGCATATTATAGACTGTGAGTTTTCTTAGTGGTTCTACTCCCTTATACATTTGATTCTTGCAGTAGACCCGAGGGTTTCTTGGTGGCTCTTCTCCCCACATTCAATTGTTGTAGCATACCTCAAGGTTTCTTGGTGACTTTGCTCCCCACATTCGATTCTTGCAGCAGATCTTAGGTTTTTTTAATGGCTCCGCTCCCTACATTTGATTCTTGCAACAAACACGAGGGTTTCTTGATGACTCTTCTCCCCACATTCGATTCTTACAACATACCTTAGGGTTTCTCAGTGGTCATGCTCCCCACATTTGATTCTTGTAATAGACACAGGGTTTCTTGGTGGCTCTTCTCCCTACATTTGATTCTTGCAGCAGACATGAGGGTGTCTTAGTGGCTCCACTCCCCACATTTGATTATTGCAGTAGATATCAGGGTTTCTCAGTGGCTTCACTCCCTACATTCTATTTATGCTGTAGATCTGAGGGTTTCTCAGTAGCTCCTTCCCCTACATTCCATCCAACGTTCCCTTGAGTGTTTCTCAATGGCTCCTCCCTACATTTGATTCCTGCAGACCTCAGGGTTTCTCACTCGCTCCTACCTACATTCCATATGGTGTTCTCTTGAGTGCTTCTCGATGGCTCCTCCATACATTTGATTCTTACAGACTGGTCTGGGCAATTCTCAGTGGCTCCTCCCTACATTTGATTTGACATTCCCTTCCCTGTGCAGACTCCTTAAAGAATCCATAGTAGCTGGCATATTTGGGTATCAGGGTTAAGCAATGGTAAGTCCACATTCCTTCTTGAACACCTGCAATTCTATGGTTTTCAAAAAATTGTTATAATAGGCACAATTGAGGTTATTTATGCCCTAAAACAAAAACTTAGTTTCTCAATGTATGCATTGATAAGAGAGTACTAGAATGGTTATCAGTTAATTAATCTGTTCATTGCTTCTTGAGTCCTTTCTTTAGTCATGGGCTACGACTTATTCATTCATATTTGAATATCTTATTTAGTCATGGACGGTCAAAGATGGTGAACCAAGCAACCCATCAGTGGTAACATAATACCAATAAGTTCATATGTGGTACCCGGAAGATGATATGTGGTATCCAGAAGAATTAGTAAGGCAAGTTAGGGTAAAGAGACAATATATTAGTGTTGTATCCTAACTTTGGGTTACTTTGGATTGTAATTCTGAGTGGTTGGTTTTTTTTTTCTCTGCTTCGTCATGTATTCATTGTTCAAACTCAACCAACATGTTATTTTTGTGAATATCGTGGCTATTCAAACCCTTGCAAACAGTGATATTGTTCTCTTCCAATGTTTAATGATTTTGAATACAAGTCTGCGGTTATGGACTTGAGAATAGGGCTACGTATATGATGGGCCTCTAAATTAGACATAAATTAAGGCCTATGACCATCCTTCAGCACATTAAGCCTCTCTTTTTGCATTAGATAATGTATTTTTAACTTTAATATATCCATTAGGAAGGTTTATGAATAATTTCATTTTTGTGCCTAATATTATTTATTTTTGTGGAATATTATGAGAATATTGGGTAGATTATGAAGATTTAGAGGAGATAATTTAGGGACTTGACCCCTACTACAGGAGGATCACTATTAAATAATAAATCAACAATATATTATGGAATTATGGCACAGATTGTGGAACTACAATGATTGAGAAAATCTAGGACTGTGTTCCCTGCCATTTAATGCAGATTCTTAGTATTGAGAACCGATCCACTAATCAAGGAATTTTGGTGGGGAAAGCTTCCTCCATTCATGGGAAATGATTCCTAATCATTTTTTATAAGTACTAAGTCGAATTTTCCTCTAGATATAGATTTTCATTAGTGTTCTTGTGGAGAGAACTCATATTTCTGCAGTTCCATTGTATTTTCTTGCAGGGATGTAATTGTATTGATGAAAATAATGAAAATTGGTGTCATTTTCAGCTTCTAAATCTTGTTCTCCTCCATAGATCTCTAATTTTTTGGCATCCCAAGATCCTCAAAGCCCTTTTTTATCATTTTCTTTCTTTCTTTTCACTTCTTATTCACATGCATCTCTTGCTTTTATTTCTTTCTATTTCTATATTTAGTATTAATGATTTCTTGTTGTATGATTGGGTTAAATGGTTTACGTAAGTTATTTTGCAAGATCACAAGCATCATTTTATCCTTGGAAAAGCTTTGGAATGTCATAGTAATCATTTAGATACTTGGATTAGCTTTCTTATTCCCAAATCTAGATTTATGGAACTCCTTTGTGGAAAAGAACAGTAAATTTATGTTATTTTGTAGAGCATGATAATGAGCTTCAAACGAATTGGTTCCACTTGAATTAGATCACAAAAAAATTCTAGTTCATAATAAAAATTACCCCACTACATTTTCACTTGATTAAGTTATGCATTTTATAGATTTACTAGCTCACTAGTTCTCGAATTTCTAGATTTTCGACTAGTAATTTTGTGCTATTTTTTAGCATGGGTTAACAGAGGTATTTTTGAGTGATTCCACTTGGAATGGGGACCTAAGACATCCTAGTAAATAACAAAATTTTTCCCATCCAATTTGGATTTGATTTTCTTGGTCATTTGATGAATTATAATTTCGTATAGTAAATCTGTAACATCCTATAGGAGAACTAGTAAATCCTGTAGAAAACCCTGTAGAAAACCCTGTAGTGGCCTGTTTTGAGCCTGAATTGAGAAAATTCATCATTGAAGTTGGGATTAGGCCCCTACTTGACCTCAAAGCCATAAAAATCATTGTACCCCTCTTGCTCCACACCTGTCTCCCCTGCCAAAGATCAAGGAAAGATTAGCATTTGCATTTATAAAGCAAAAATATTTAAAAAATGAATTCTTTTATATTTACACATGCACACAGCAATTAGTACTCTCTAGATCAGATTTCATGCTCAATTAGTTTAAATCATCACATGTGATAAATAGGGTTAAGCTAGGTTTCTTTTACATTTAGTTCATGAACTTTATGCAATTAGAATAGGTTTATTTCCTTGTACTTTCTTTCTTTCAATAGGTTAAGGTTCCATTTCAAACATTTCATTTTCTGCAATTAGTTTAGGATTTGACTTCAGTACATGCACTCCATTACATCATGACAGCAAAGGAAGAACACATTGTATGTTGCACATATAGTGTCGATACCTCTTAAGTTTGTATGAACCCCGGGTTGATAATTAAAGTCGAAAGCCATGGGAGTTGCAGCATTCTTGTTGCAATATCAAGGCTCATCACTTTTTGGCACCGTTGTCTGGAAGGTGTCAAAATATGCATTATTTTCTTCCATAGTTGATTCATTTCTTTTTACTTTGTGAAAAAAAAAAAAAATATTTGCATTAGGCATATTTAATTTCAAAAGTAGAAAACTGCATTGCATTATAGTTTTCATTCAATCATAAAAACAAAAAATCTCCAACACCAACCCACCCACCCATTTTATCACGTGGTGCAGTAAGAGCCACATCACCATTCACTTTTGCAGGTAGAAGAAGAAGATGGCAAAGAATGTAGAAGAAATGGATGGAGATGATGACAATGAGGAAGATCCTCTCGAATTTCCCATTCAAGATATTGATGGTAGTGTGCACATGAAGAACATCCCTCCATCTTTTCTTCCAAAATTTCATGGTCTAAGGTCAGAGGATCCGGAAACCTTTCTCTTTGAATTTGAAATTTTTTGTAGATCTTATGGTTACTAATTAAAAATTCAAAAACTAAGTTTGTTTCTGGCAACATTGAAGGATAAAGCTCTTAAATGGTTCATGAGTTCAGGGACTAATTCAATAAGATCATGGAATGATATGCAAAATATACTTCTAGAAAAATATAAAGATCACGATCTTAAAGAATAAATCTTTAGAATGAATGAGAGTCTAGAGGATCTAATAGAAAGGTTCATGTATAATGTTAAGAGGGCAAAACTACATCATTTAGGATCTGACACACTAAAAACCCTCTTACTTAGAACAATTAGGGATGAATGGATTAATCTCCTTGATCTCATGAGTAGAGGTGATGTATACCAATTATCATTTGAAGAAATTTGTGAAACATGCAAACACATATCAAGAGGAAGGGCAAGAGTAGGTAAATCAGCATCGAGATTGATAAGTCAAGCTAAACTTGGAATTTTTTTAATAACTTTAAAACATAAATTCTTAGCAATCTAAGTGAACAAGTAGAAATATTAAGAATACAAAATGAGCAAAAAGAAGATGTTGATATTCGTGTTGTCCATGCAGAATCACATGATGTTAAATGTTGCTCCTCATTACCAAGGTTGAAGGAAGTTCACCAAGAGGACAATGGAGCAAGTCAATTGCCAATGCAGCTATGTTATGTAGCTCCAAGAGGACCATGGAAGCCTAGTCAACCTAGTATGATGCAAGAGCCTAATTCACAATTTCAAGGTTATGCATATCCACCTCAAAGTAATTGGAACACACCCTTTCCTTGGCAACATTGGTCATCTCAACCCAAAACCAATCTTGGCAACAAGGTTGGCAAGGAACCTATGGGAGCCATCCACAATATCCTCAATATCCTCCATACCATTTCCATGTTATCCCTACCATTCACGTCCACCACAACCACAACCCCAACCACATCCATCTCAAATATCCACTCCCACTCAACTACCTATACCGTCATTTCCAAACCCACACATTGAAGTAGCTCGGCCCACTTACAATGCTGAGGTACAACACTTCCAAACATCTCCTCTTGAGATCAATGGTATTCATCATAGCTTAGGAATAGTATTACAAAAAAAAATATTATCTTGATATCATTGAAGGACCACATCCAGAAGAAGAAGATTCAAATGATAAATCCACAGAATCATGGACTTCACTTGATGAAGAGCAGACATCAAAATCAGAGATCGAGAGAGCTCCCTCATGGTTACCATCAAATCCTCCGTGTATTCAAGAGAACAATCAGAAAAAAGAGGAAGATTTGAAGGTCGTGGTAGACAAATAGATGAAGAATGATCTAGATAAGCAAGAAAACCAAGGACATCAAAGTTATATTGAGGTTTGGTTCCAGAAAATCAACAAGATGGAGCATCACTCTCTTCTTCAACTATGCTTGATCCTTTCAAAGTCAAATCATTTGATCACTCAAATTCAGGTACATGTCAAAGCATACATTTCAAGTCTACACATCAGTTTTTCTATCATCTTGATGTGCACATGGCTCCATTGGAAGTATTCTTATACTTGAAAGTGATTTTGTTTTTCAAGTAGGGTAGAGTAGAAAAAATTTAAAAACAAACATGAAAAATAAGAGAAAAAAATAAAAATATCAGGTGAAAACCTCCTTTAAGGAGCCTCAGATTGGTTCATTGATTGAAAACCTCCATGATACGGTCAATGGTTTGGGAAAAAAAAGAAAAAAAAAGGAGAAAAAAAAAAGATCCTAGGTGAAAACCTCATTTGAGGCGTCTAGGCAAACCTACTAGTTGAAACCTCATTGAGGCAGCTAGTAGGCTTGGAAGATAAAAAAAAAGGAAAAAATAAAAAATCCTTGCTCCATGTATCTCTTTGATGAATGTAGGTGTTCTCCAACATCTACAAGGAACAAAAACAAGTTGCCACCAAAGAAAGAAAAAATAGGTCAAACCTAGTCAAAAGAAGTCAAATTTTGACTTTCTCCTCCTTTGCTCAAATGCTCCAACAAGGCCAAGTCCATGCCAATCCATCACCCTCATCTATTTCCACCATCCACCCATCATTCTCAAGCTTTTCCCATTCAGTTTTCTTGATGTCCTAAAAAACTACAGGAAGGCTTTGTTTTACTACAGGAAACAAAAATACATAGAGAAGAAATTTATTTTTTCCATAACTTGAAAACCATGCATCCATTTAAAACGTTATTTCATGGGGAGATGTATATGGATGATGGTAACATGCCCAAAAAATTTCAACAAATTCCAGTGTACAGTTTCCAAGAAATTAGCCTCCAACACATTCAACCATTTTTAGTTTTTCTCAAGATCCTGCATGCATTGACCAAATTTGTTTTATGGAGAGGTGTATAATGATGATGGAAACATGCTCAAAAAGTTTCAAGTCAATCCATTCTACCGTTTGGGAGATATGGACAAAACAAGTCTGCTACAAGAGGTTGTCCTGAATTACTATAGGAGTTTCCTGTAGTACTACAAGAAGTTCTGAAAATCTACAGGAAAGGAAGTCCGATGGAAAAATTATGATGCAGGCCTATTTTGGGATAGGAAAAATGACATTGACTTCACCACATCTCATCCAATAGCCATCATGACCATGTCGGTCTATAGCCACACCTTCCACTCATTCCAATACATATTTACCCTCCAATAGAAAAAGGACACAAACATTCAAAAAAAAGGGTAGGTACAGCAGCCTATTTGGAAGTAACAGCAAGATCCAGGCCTAACCTTCAGCACCAGGATTGAAAGAGGAGAATCATAACTACAGGCATAATGAAACTCCTCCAGAGCTCAGCAGCAACAAAGGAAGCCATCACCTACACATCAACAAGAATACAACCCATCAACAAAATAAGATCAACAAAAAATCAAAAGGCAGTCAAGAAGATGTACCTGATTCATGAGAATAAAAACAACATCAACTCAGCAGCAGCATGCATGTCTCTCCAACAACCATCAGGTAGGTACGGGTATGCAATATTCTTGACCTCTTCTCTTTAGCATCTTATAATTAGAAATTTGTTGTCAATGCATGAGAGATGAGATTTTATGAGCTAAGGATGGGTCAGCAGTCTCAACCGCCTTCAACTAGTTAATTGCAGTTTACTCCTTCACTCATGAAAAGTTGAAAAGTCAAATTATGAAGGGTGATGATTTCAAGGAATGAGGACAGTAGTTAAAAGAAGAATTTTTTGCAAAGGCCAAGTTACCACAGCACTCCAAGCCCTCCATCTACTTCATATTCACTATCTATCCATCATTCATCCATACCATTTCATAATTTCAAGAACAAACCCTATCTCACCATGAAAATTTCTTGAAAAATAAAATAGAGCATCCTCTCCATTTTCACAAACTTACATCATTTCTCATCACTCCCATACAGATAGAAGACTCTGAATGAAGAAGGAATGACTACTACAGGAAGGCAGAATGTTGCTACAAGAAATAAGAAAGAAAAAATTGTGTTGAAACCCAAAATGACAATGTCTAAGAGAAACATAATCAAAATAGAGAACTCCAAGGCCATTAGGCAACCATCTAGGCCACAAAAGAGAAGAAGAAGGCAACAAAAGGAAATGAGGCATCCACCATCAAAACGGAACTCAAACTGCAGTGATGAAAAGAGACTTTCCAAGAGGTCTCTAATCTCTTTATAACTTTTGTCCAATGCCTAAAATATGTTATAGAACTGATAGAAAGGCATGGGAGTCAAGTTGAGGGTCCGTTGTTGGGAACAGGATCCCCCAAGGAAAGTTTTGGGGCTAAAATCCCATGTTTTGGGTTGAATTTTGTAATAAAGTTGTAAAGACTCCGCATTTTGTGGTCACGGAGCGCGAAGGTGTCATGAGTCATAAAGGGTTGTTCGCCCTTATTTTGTAAAGTAAAGTCGGTTGTAAAATATCTACCCATGGTCCGTGGACCATGGGATTGTTTAAAAAGAGCTAAGTAAGTAAGCTCTAAGTAGTTCTGATGAGTCATAAGAAGTAGAAGTAAGAAGTCTTGAGCAATAAGGAGAGAAATCTAAGTTTCAAGTCGTAACGTAGGTAGAAGCTCTGCAACTAAGTGCGTAGAGGCCTAGGGTGGAAGTCCGCAACTGAGTGCGCTGACCACTGCAACTGTGTGTGCAGGGCAGATAGAGTTTGTAATCATCTAGAGATATCAATAAAGACAATTATTCTACAAATTATGTGTCTTTGTTTCCTGTTAATGCATCTTGTCATATTATGTATGGATTTCATTTACAATGCTTATGTGATGCGCGAATATATGTAATTATGTTGGTTAATCGAACACAAGTAAGAATATCTGTTTACATGGTGCTAACTATGATTGTTTAGTAAGATAATTAAACACTTAAGGATAACTTGGAAACCTGTTATATACGTTGCTTTAGCAGTGCAAAAGTACATGAACCGTAGGTTAGGGTTGCGTAAAGGCCAATCATACCCCTTCATAGAGGTATTGAAGGGCGGAATAAAGGGCTAGAAAGATAGAGCCCTAGAACTTAATGACCTGCGCGAAAGAAGGAATAAGAGGAATAAACTGACATCACAACCATCTCAGGGTGTGGAAACTTGGTTCCAGCATCCCTCCATACTGCTTCGGGTGAGACTTTGGTCCGCACTCTGCGGGCTGATGCTGAAAGGGCCAGTAGTGTAGGGATTTGTTTGGCTAACGCACGTTGAACCTGGGTCATGCCCCACCAAGCCAACAAATGGTTCCGTTGTCAGCACCAGAATCTGCATAAGAGAAGTGTGGTGTCGTATCACTAGAATCCAACTAAGAAAGAGATTGAAGACTGGTTAGATAGAAAGATCCACAAATTCGTGGCACAGGAGATCAAAAATTCGCGACTGACAAAGGAACAATGGTTGGACAGGTACCTATACACAAAGATCCATGAGATATTTTTCTATTCCTTTTCGATTGAGCTGTGTGAGTGGATCACGAAGCTAGCAGATAGCCAAGGAAGGTGGAGACTTGACGGTCCTATTGTCTCGACCCCAGAGTTAGTACAGAGATTGGAAGCCTCTGAGGATAAGATCTCCCACGCTGTCGATCATTGGCTCAATCACATCATTGTAGGATTTGTGACTGAATTCATGATCGATACCTCAGTCAGCTACAGCGAGGTGGAGCGGTGCTTTTTCAAAGGTCCGCGAGGTAAGTACTTAAATTCTTTGAATACCTAGATTAAAATGTTATTGTGCGAAAAATGGGTTATGCAGCTACCTTGATGTTCGGAGCTATGCGAAGCAGAAAGACTTATAGGAATGAAGGAAGAAAGGGTCCCAAATATATCCCATTAATTTCACCTCCATGAGGTGACAAAGAGGGAGTAGTGCAGGCTTCTCCGCAAAGTGTTATTCAGTTAATAAGATAAGGATTCCCGTGACTGCCACCTCGACCCACACCACCTCCAACTTCACCACCATCACCTACGACTTCACCCATACAACCTCCACCTCCACCATAGTTTAGCATGGAAAATTTAATGAAGCTGCCTTTGTCTAAAGTCTTGGGAAATGAGGACCCAGACTAGTTCTGGTTAATCGTGAAAGTTGTATGGGAAGCTCAGGGTGTTATGGATGATCACATGAAGAAGGCAACATTGGTTATTGCCTTGCAGGATTGCGTGCTAACCTGGTACATCAAGTACTCTAATGATAACCCAAACGTTGGGGTGGCAGACATCCAGACCACATTGAATAAAGAGTTCAGTAGGCCTAAATCCGAGGCACAGTCGATTGTGGGGTTCAAGGAAATATCAATGTAACTAGGCGAGACGCCTTGGGAATTAGACCAAAGGTTGAAGTGTAAAATCCGCAAAGCTAATATGAACTTAACTGATGGGTAGCACCGCGAGTGTTTTGTGGCTTCGCTCCTGCCACACCTAAGGGTTGTGTTGTCATAGAAAAAGATAACAACACAAGCAGAGGCCTTGGAGATTGAAATGAGACTGCATGAAACATCGATGCAAGATTCGAATCTGGGGGTTCAACAGATCCATGCGTAGTTGCAAAATCTTTGCCTTGAAATGGAAAGCTTGAAATAGGACAGGTTAGTTCGACCGGAGGTGCGCGAAGAGGTATGGTGCTTGAAATGCAAGGGTCAAGGGCATGACAAAGACCATTGCCCAGTATTTGCAAAATATATTGCAGGAGGAGGACCTATGCCTTTGAGGCCGAAAGCTCAAGCAGGAGCAAGCACAGGACCTGCATTGTGGTGCGCTATATTTCAGGTAGCAGGAAAACATACGATGGATAACTGTCATTTGCTGCAGAAGTTTGTACAAACACCACAGCAACTGTTCTACAACTTTTGTAGGTTGGTAGGGCATGATGAGTGCAACTACAGAAGTTATGAATTGATGATGGACAAAACACCCACCTATAGGGTTTAGGTAGAAATGCGGCCCCCTGATCAAAGCGCGGGGATGGCGCAAACAGGCTTTCAGGGGCGCGGAAGGGGCTGAGGTAGAGGAGGACCTGGAAGAGGTCGGGGACATCTAATATGCTACAATTGCATAGGCCTAGGACACTATGCTCGCCATTGCACTAACCCAATGCATCTGTCATGCAAATATTGCACCCTGTTTGATCATGAAATGGAGGACTTTCCTACGTTGATAGCTAGGATAAGGGACAAAGGGGCACTACCACCTCAGCTAACTCAGAACCTATAAATGATGAGGTCTGAGCCTCGCGAAGAGGGTATAAATGTGAATATAATGCTCTGAAGTAGAGTTGCAACAGGGGATGATAAGGGGAAATAGCCCAAAGACAGTGCATGGGTTCGCAAAGCTCCGGCGAAGGAAGCTGAATTTGATTTGGAGCGCGCACATGAAACGTTCATGGAAGCAAATAAGAGCTTCGCTGAGGTCTCCACCTCAGGGAGCAAGGATAAGCCTGATCAGGAAATGGACCCCTCTATGCTTGCAACCTTTCTAGAGACCTGCATGAAGTTGTTGCACGATAGCAAGGCTCTGAAGCGATTACAGGAGCTTATAAATAGATGCACCGAAAACACTTCGGGTGAACCATGCGCGATACAAAAGATTGGTAAGCATAAAACAAGGATAGGACGAGAGATGAGACTGACCACGCAGATAGGAGAATATGAAATGGATCAGGTTATTTTGGATCTGGGGTGAAACGTGAACATCCTAACGAAGCAGACTTGGGAACAAATGGGAAGACCCGCGCTGCAGTGGTCTCTGATTTAGTTAAGGATGGAAAATCAATAGAAGATCATCCCCATGGGGCAACTGCAAGGGGTGACTGTAGATATTGAAGGCGTGAGCGCATTGGCTGACTTTGAAGTAATAGAAATTGTAGATGATAGCAACCCCTAACCTATGCTCCTTGGCATTGATTTGGATACTGATATGAATGGGTTAATCAACCTAAAGAAGTGAAAGATGATACTTGAGAAGAAATCGCTCCGCGTAATAGTACTCCTAGATCCTGTTGAAGGATCGCGTTATACTGAACCAGTCCGTGATTATGAGAGAAATGACAATTTGGACTGCATATATAAGATAACAACACGAGACCAAGATTGGGTGAATCCAACAACGGAGGGATGAATTACATCGGATTGCGAGAATTCCTACACCTTGGACTCTGATGAAGAATTAGAGCGCTGGCAAAATCAGTTACATGAAGTAACCACGCTAAGTTGTAACATGATGACCCGGTCGCTACGCTATGTGTCGTCATAGGTAAGAGATCTACCCACTTATGATGGCCTGAATGATGTATATATATTTTTGGATGCATTTGAGAGGGAGGTACCATAAAAGCAGTGCTTCCAGGCTTTGGACTGGGCACTGCGTACTACGCCCACAAGGTGGTGGCACACACACAAGGGTAGCTTTGAGGATTGGCGCGAATTTAGGAGGATGATGAGAACATGCTTTGGGAGGCCGAAGGTATGAATGATAGACAAGTATGATGGGAAGGATGATCCGTGCATGCACTTGGCCAAATGCGTTAAGGCTTATGCAGCGAAGCCCCAACCTGAATGGGTGCACTTGTTCTGTCACACCTAGGATGTCATCCCAATGAAATGGTACTTAGAAACAGAGCTCTACCATGGTACAGGTGAATAGGATATTTTTCATGAGGGATTCATAATGACATTCAACTTTGAAGATAGGTTTGACTGTATTGACGAAGCGCTACAAGAAGTGAAAGTAGCGATCTTTAGGATACCGCAGGATCCTTTAGACCTTATTCAACCTAATTGGACTACTCAATTGAGTCACGTGCTGGAATGCTATAATGTGACCGCTGAAGAAGAAGATGAGGATCCGTGAAAGATTAACATCCCTGAAACAGAAGGTCACCGCAAGGTTGAAGGACCGCAGATTGAGAATCCTGATATAACCGTGCCACTGAAAACGAAACAGGTAAATATTGGTATGGAGGCAGAGCCCAAATTCACGAAGATTGGAGATTACTGGGATGACGCGATGGTGGATAAGGTCACTGAATTTCTCCGCAAATACCAGGATTTATTCCCTACCAAGTTTACGGATCTAAAAGGGATAATCGGGGACCTGGGTGTTATGAAGATCACGTTGAAGCCCGACGCGAAACCGATTAAGCAAAGACCTTACCATCTCAATCCGAAGTATAAGGAGAAGGTCCACTTAGAGCTAGACAAGATGCTCGTGGTAGGCATCATTGAGCCCGTAGAAGAATATGATTGGGTAATCCCAATGGTGGTACAAGAAAAGAAGCAGAAGGATGAAATAAGGATATGCGTAGATCTCAGGAAGTTCAATGATACTTGTGTACATGATCCTTTCCCGACTCCGTTCACTGATGAAGTGTTGGACAATGTAGGTGGCTAGGAAGCATATTCCTTCACTGATGGATTCTCTGGGTACCATCAGATCAAAATTGCATCGAAGGATAGGAGCAAGATGACCTTCGCGACTGAGTGGGGGTGTTTTCAGTACACTGTAATGCCTTTTGGATTTAAGAATGCGCATGCTATCTTTTCGCGCGTAGTCATTGATGCATTCAAAGAATTTATTCATAAGTTCCTAGAAGTATACTTTGATGACTAGACTATGTTTGGGCTGGTGAAGCGTCATGTGGCAAGCTTGCGCCTGATGCTAGATACTTGTCGAAGATACCAGATTGCGCTCAATCTGAAGAAGTGCCTGTTTTGTGTTCCTTTTGGGACCCTGCTGGGTCATGTGGTTTGTAGACAGGGACTGATGGTAGATCCCGCGAAGATTGTGGTGATACTTAACTTAGAAGCGTCAAGGAGTGTGAAACAGTTGCGCGCTACCCTAGGACATACCAGATATTACAGAAAGTTTATCAAAGGCTATGCCCAGATCACTGCGCCTATGGAGAAGTTGTTGAAAAAGGATGTCACATTCTGTTGGAACGAGGACTGTAAGAAAAGCTTGGATGTATTGAAGGAAAAGATGGTCACCGCGCTGATTTTAGTCTTCCTGGATTGGAAGAAGGAGTTTCATGTACATGTTGACGTGTCATGTATAGCGCTGGGAGCAATACTAACATAGGCTAGCGGAGGAGACTTGGACCATCCTATAGCGTTCACAAGCAGAAGGTTATCCAAGGCGAAGAAGAACTATTCCACCACCGAGCACAAAGGGTTAGCCATGGTATACGTGCTCCAAAAGTTTAGACACTATTTTCTGGGTGGCCATTTTAAGATGTATACGGATCATTCCGCATTGAAATACCTAGCCAATAAGCCTACGTTTGGGGGGAGAATCTGTAGGTGGTTGTTATTGTTCCAGGAGTATGATTTTGAAGTTATTGTGAAACCTGGATGACTGAACACGGGACCAAACCATCTATCGCACATCGAAATAGGGGAAGATCCAACTAACGTAGAGGGATTGCCTGATGCACAGTTATTTGCAGTGTGCGTCGCGGATGGTCATTTTGAAGATATCATACACTTCCTAACAATAGGAACTGCCCCGGAAGGATACACCGTTGAGCAAAAGAATAAATTAGTGGTGCGTGTGGCAGAATTTTCTGTCAATGCGGAGCATCTATACAAAATGGGGTCTGATGAGACATTGCGACAATATGTACCAAAGTTTGAAAGGAGCAGTATCCTCACGGATGCTCATGGGGGTGCCGTGGGAGGACATTATGCAAGGATAGCAACTGTACAGAAGATTCTACGCGCAGGGTTGTGGTGGCCAACTCTCCATCAGGATTCAAAAGCTTACTGCAGAGTGTCTGATGTGTGTCAAAGAACTGGCAGGCCATCGCGAAGGGATGAGCTACCTCTGAATCCACAAATGACATTACAACCCTTTGAAAAATGGGTGATAGATTTTGTGGGACCCATTCAACCCCAAGGGAAGAAGATGGGAGCGAGGTACATTATCACACAACGGAGTATTTGACTCGATGGGCAAAGGCATAGCCTGTAAAGGATTGTACAGGAGCGACTCTTTCAAAATTCCTCTTTGAGTATGTACTAAGGTGATCTGGGTGTCCAAAGATTTTGATGAGTAATCACGGTACACACTTTCTGAATGAGACGATCAGTGCATTGACGGAGGAATTTTAGGTATATCACCAGAAAAGCACACCTTATCACCCACAGGTTAACAGGACGATGGAAGCATTCAATAAAGTGTTGGAGAACATGTTGACCAAGGTTTGCAACGCTCAGTGAAGTGATTGGAACCTACGCCTACCCGCAGTACTATGGGCCTATCGGATGACATGCAAGAAGCTGACTGGACAAACACCTTTTAGGCTTGTATATGGTGTTGAAGCAGTGATGACCATGGAATACATTGTGCCTAGTCTGTGCATAGCAGCACTCACGGGTATGACGAATCGTGGAGCCCTAGAAGAAAGGCTCACACGGCTTGCTGAGCTTGAGGAAGAGAGATTTCTAGCTGGATTTCACCAACAGGTCCAAAAGCAGCACGAAAAAGTGTGGCATGATCGGCACATTAAGCTACGCACTTTTAAGGTAAATGGCCTATTTTTTTATATGACAACAGGTTTGATAAATTTCCAGGAAAATTTAGAATGCATTGGTTAAGGCCCTATGTCATTAAGGAGATTACCGATGGAGGAGCGATACAGCTGGTCAAATTGAATGGGGATCCCTTCCCAAAAAAGGTGAATGGCAGTCGATTGAAGCCATACACCGGTGGTCTAGCCATGTGACTATATGAAGGTAGCATAGTCTTAGTGCTCCAGGCAGCCGAAAGGAGGTGTGAGGCTATAAACTACACTACCTGGGTTGGGGGGCTGTGCGATTGGAGGATTGTATGATGCAAGGAAGTGTCACACGGTTTGTGGCAGCGCGAAGGGAGCTGCGCTACCCAGGAAGAAATCGTGCAGGTTGGACAGAAAGTAACCGTTAAAGTCACTGTTCATGATTTGACGATAGAAATGTAGCCAAATGGAGCGGGCGGCCGGCATTTAAGACGGAACTTATGGGTCAGATCCTTGAAAATTTACCACCAATCCAGCATTAATGAATCGAATTTGGGGGGAATGGTCAGATTTGAATTCAAAATGCCCTATAAATTACAGGTGGTTGTCCAGTGAAAAACACTTGGCATTTTGAGAATTGAGTTGTTGAGCTCTCAGGCGCACATGAACCGAGAATTCTTCGAGGCTTTGATAGTGAGTCCAACATTTGAGAACTTACCAGAGATGTCACGAGCATTGTTGATGAGTGCTATGTCAACACCTACCACAGCCATGGACACCGAAGTAGTGACGACCGAGGAGGATATGCCGGAAGTGGTTAGCGAGGCAGAAGTAGTTGCTTCAGAGGTTGTCGAAGTATTAGTGGAAGTCCCCAAATCACCAAGGACGCCAAGACCAAAGCCGACCCCAACCAAGGAGAGCGCAAAGGATAAGAAGGGAAAGCAGCCTATAATACTGGTGCACGCGTCACCAAGAAGAAACCCACTGAAGGACAAGCCCACTGCACAGGAAAAGGGAAAAGCCATCAATTTGGAGCCGGAGGAGGAAGAAATTGAAGACATCCCGATGGATGATGAGGATGTGGGAATAGACGTGGAGGAAGTTGAAGCCCAGGGTGCTGACCCTATCACTCAATTGCCTGAGTATTTCCCTCCGTACAAGGGCAAGGCCAAGGTACCAAAAGATATCGACGAGAGAAAGGTCCCCTTGCAAACCCCTCTATTGTCGGATGAGATTGTTTTTGAAGGACCGCGCTTGGCACGGGTTCCTCTGTTAAAACTCGAAGACTAGGACTTGGCTGACCATGAGAAGTTCCCACACTTGGTGAACAAGCAGCTGATGTGCCGCATTATCAATACAACCATAGGAATGACTGCATTAGAGTCGTGGAGGTGGCTCAGAGGAGTAGACAAGGCAGGTCTGCTCAATATGCTATGGGTGTCGCACTACAACCGCACCCCGATTACAGTCTTGGTCATCAAGCAGCTGCTATGCTTGGTGCATGATGGGTGTCTATGGCTGGAGGAGCCAATACCCATCACTGACAGGTTGATCCACAAGATCACGCAGTTGCCCTACACAGGAGAAAATCCGGCCATGATATTTGGCGGAAAAGGTGGTGAGCAGGCCCTTGCGGAGGCCATGAAGGAGAAGTTTAAGTTGGTGAAAAATTCGTTCGGATATTCTATATCAAACATCAGTGACCCTACTGTAAAGGTGGCTACGCAGATTTTAGCAGGGAAAGTGATGAGGAAGTGTCGTGCCAATGAGGTGTCGGCGCTTGTCATCGCGCTAGCAGCCCAGTGCGCTGAAGGAGTCTAGTTCAATTGGTCGGACTATCTTCGTGGAGAGTTACTAGAAAACTTTCACGGGGCACAGGAGCTCATCAAGACATTCCACTATGCGTGGCTTTTGTTGTCGATTGTGCCGGTAGCATGGGAGCTGCCACAGGACAGTCAATTCCCTTCAGCCGTGCCAGACCTACCAGAAGCAGTGAAGTATGCTTCACTGTGGGCGACCAAGGATGCGCAGCGTATCAAAGACAACAAGATCTTCTATATCTTGATGGATATGAACATCTGCATGGCCATCAATCGAAAACTACAATTGTCGCCTTCGGTGTTTTCTAACCTATAGGGCTACACAGAGTTTAAAGCAAATTTTCACCATGTGTCTATCAGGGCGCAGAAGGACCCTGCGTAGACATGGTATGACTTACCTTACCTGGCAACAGATGATGCCATTGACGCAGTACTCGATTGCTAGCCGACAGCATGGTGTACTACAGTAGATTTGGCGATGGGAAGGAGCAAGTCTGTTGCACAGGGAAAGAAGGAGGAGGCCAAGTTCAAGATGACATAGCTGGTTGAAAAGAGAAAGGAAGCCACTCACAAGGCCCAGGCGGAGCATGGTACTGCTCAGCAGATGGGGAAGCAAACAGGAGGAACAGAGCGGGGCTCTAACAAAGGCACAGGATCACCTTCACCCGAGACAAAAGAAGAGATGGATTAGCAGACATAGCAGCACGGCGCGGACCCACAGGTGACGTTCACTCGCATCAAGCGTCCAAGGGAACAAGAAAAAGGAGGGTCCAAGAAAAAATTTAAGGCTACTAAGACATCGTTGGACCCAATCACGCTAATAGAAGATGACTTGCACGATATTGGAGACATGGTGAGAGATGTCACCGCGGAGGCCCTATAACAGTTTCAGTAGTAGCAACAACTAATCTTGGGGGCTATCCAGATAGGTTTGCAGGAGTTGTAGACCCACGCATCACAAGCTGGCATGGTGTCCACCACCTTTACTATCGACACTTCAGAGGCTGTCGAGATGCTATGCGTGAAGGCCTCCAGCATGATAGTGCTACTTGATGGAGCACTGACCACAGAGAATGAAGCTGACAGACCCACTTCCAATGCCATCAAGGGAGTAGGGTTGAATCTAGAAGTGATTCCTGGTGAAGCGCTCCACCTCTTGCAGGATGGAGTGATTGCAGAGCTAAGGGCCCATGAGCACCACACCTTCCAAGCGATTAGTGAACAACGGATTAACAATGAGCAAATGGAACTACAACGAGACTCTATCATCGCCGATGTGACCGAGGTGACCAACCAACACAAGCGTATAATGCAGGTCATCAAGGAGGCATGCTGAATGGTCCCAGAATTGGCCATTCCTGAGGAAGAACTAGTCGAGGTGCACGTCCACAAATTGGCTATAGGGGTGCGTGATGATCATACAGAAATGGAGAGGTTTCAGTTGGAGTTGAACCTGCAGATCAAAGAGTTACAGTTAAAGGCCCAATCTTCAACTCCGCCAGAAGTGAAGGAGTAGTGGGCAACCGCTGTCACAGAGGCAATAGCGACGGTTGACAGGGCAGTGGTAGACTGCACACTACTTTTTGAGTAGTCGTTCGAGGTCCTGACAAGCTTATAGGAGGAACCTAATGTACAACAGCTGGAGACAGAAGCGCGCATGCTACAGTAGTGCTATGATGAGGTCAAAGGCACAGCACGAACCGTCACGCTCACACAGAGATTGGCAAAGCTGCAGGAGGCCAAACAGCTGAAAGAACAAGTGGATGCAATGTTGCCAAAGGAAGCAGTGTTGAAGGCGTGGTTGAAGCTCGGGATGGATGAGGCTTACATATTCATAGTCTCTATTGAAGGAAAGATTACGACTCTGCAAGCAGCTCAGCAAAAGCTTCAGGCCGATAGTTCAGGAGCAGTGACCGAGCAAATGGGGAAGACGTGAAGCAGGCGGCCGCACAGTGCACTGCCAAGGTTGCAGTCATAAGGGTCGAGTTGGGAGGTCTTTGCGCTAAGATCTTCGCTCCTGCTGAGTGACTCGAGAGCGAGTCACGATGTTTGTGTTGGGGGCCTGTTGGGAACGGGATCCTCCAAGGACAATTTTGGGGCTAAAAGTCCATGTTTTTGGTCGAATTTTGTGATAAAGTTGTAAAGACTCCACATTTTTTGGTCGCGGAGCGCGAAGGTGTCATGAGTCATAAAGGGTTGTCCGCCCTTATTTTGTAAAGTAAATTCAGTTGTAAAAGATATACCCATGGTCCGCAGACCATGGGATTGTATAAAAAGAGCTAAGTAAGTAATCTCTAAGTAGTTCTGATGAATCATAAGAAGTAGAAGTAAGAAGTCTTGAGTGATAAAGAGAGAACTCTAAGTTTCAGGTCGTAGCGTAGGTAGAGGCTCTACAACTGAGTGTGCAGAGGCCTAGGGTGGAAGTCCGCAATTGAGTGCACAAACCCCTACAGCTGTGTGGGCAAGGCAAATAGAATTTGTAATTATCTAGAGATATCAATAAAGAGAAGTATTCTACAAATTCTGTGTCTTTGTTTCCTGTTAATGCATCTTGTCATATTGTGTATGGATTTCATTTACAATGCTTATTTGAAGCGCGAATATATGTAATTATGTTGGTTAATCGAACGCAAGTAAGAATATATGTTTACGCGGTCCTAATTGTGATTGTTTAGTAAGATAATTAAAAACTTAAGGATAACTTGGAAACCTATTCTATACGTTGCTTTAACATCGCAAAAGTACCTGAACCATAGGTTAGGGTTGTGCGAAGTCCAATCTTACCCCTTCGCGGAGGTACTGAAGGGTGGGATAAAGGGCTAGAAAGATAGAGCCCTAGCACTTAATGACCTACGCAAAAGCAAGAATAAGAGGAATAAACCGACATCACAACCATCTCAGGGTGCAGAAACTTAGTTCCAGCATCCCCCCATACTGCTTCAAGTGAGACTTCGATCTGCGCTCTGCAGGCTGATGCTGAAAGGGCCGATAGTGTAGGGACTTGTTTGGCTAGCTAACGGTGAACCTAGTCAAGCCCCACCAAGCCAACACCTATCCTAGGCTCAAACTATCATTTATGCGCAAAAATGGTTTCATGTAATTTTAACAGGGTTTCCTGTAGGTTTCCTGTAGTTTTGACAGCAATTACTACAAGATATCCTAGTTCTCATCTAAAGGAATTTTAAAGGTTTTAGAGGTGTCCAAATGGTGGAACGAGGTAGAAGAAGGTTGATAAGGATGTGGAAGACTTTTCCAAATTGAAAAATATTCAAGAATCCATCTTGAATAAGGGGAAGAATGCAAGGTAATGGTCTCAAGAAACAATGATTTTTCTATGCACAAATAGATTTTTGGGCTTGTCCTTGCAGAACTTACAGCCAAGATTCTTAAGAGAAAGGACTGAGGGGTGCACAAGAGAGAGGCCACCAGGGCCATGAATGAGGCACAATGAGGTCACTAAGACACTTTTAGCTAGGGGGTATGATGGGCCTCTAAATTAGACATAAATTAAGGCCCATGCCTCTAAATTAAACATAAATTAAGGCCTATGACCATCCTTTAGCACATTAAACCTCTCTTTTTGCATTAGATAATGTATTTTTAACTTTAATATATTCATTAGGAAGGTTTATGAATAATTTCATATTTGTGCCTAATATTATTTATTTTTGTGGAATATTATGAGAATATTGGGCAGATTATGAAGATTTGGAGGAGGAGATAATTTAGGGAATTGCTCCATACTACAGGAGGATCACTATTAAATAATAAATCAACAAGATATTATGGAATTATGGAACAGATTGTGGAACTCCAATGATTAAGAAAATCTAGGAATGTGTTCCCTGCCATTTAATGCAGATTCCTAGTATTGAGAACCAGATCCACTAATCAAGGGATTTTGGTGGGGAAAGATTCCTCCGTTCATGGGAAATGATTCCCAATAATTTTGTATAAGTACTAAGTTTAATTTTCCTCTAGATATAGATTTTCATTAGTGTTCTTGTGGAGAGAACTCGTATTTCGACAGTTCCATTGTATTTTCTTGCAAGGATGTAATTGTATTGATGAAAATAATGAAGATTCGTGTCATGTTCAACTTCTAAATCTTGTTATCCTCCATAGGTATATGATTTTCCTTGGGCTTGGCCATTCCAAGAGCCTCAGAGCCCTTTTGTATCATTTTCTTTCCTTCTTTTCACTTCTTATTCACATGCATCTCTTTTTTTTATTTCTTTCTATTTCTGCATTTAGTATTAATGATTTCTTGTTGTGGGATTGGGTTAAATGGTTTATGTAAGTTCTTTTCCAGGATCACAAGCATCATTTCAACCTAAAAAAATCTTTGGAAGGTCACATTAATCATTGAGCTACTTGGATTATCTTTCTTATTCCCAAATCTAGATTTCTGGAACTCCTTTGTGGCAAAGAACAATAAATTTCTGCTATTTTTTAGAGCATGCTAACAAGCTTCAATCAATTTGGTTCCACTTGCATTAGATCAAAAAAAAATTCTAGTTCATAACAAAAATTACCCCACTGCATTTGCACTTGATTAGGTTAGACATTTTATAGATTTACTAGCTCACTAGTTCTCGAATTTCTATATTTTCGACTAGTAATTTTGTGCTATTTTTTAGCATGGGTTAACAGAGGTATTTTTGAGTGATTCCACTTGGAATGGGGACCTAATACATCCTAGTCAATAAAAAAATTTGTCCCATCCAATTTGGATTTGATTTTCTTGGTCATTTGATGAATTATAATTTCATATAGTAAATCTGTAACATCTTGTAGTAAATCAGGGGATCCTGTAGGAGAACTAGGAGATCTTGTAGGAGAACTAGTACATCCTATAGGAAATCTTGTAGCGGCCTGTTTTGAGCCTGAATTGAGAAAAATCATCATTGAAGTTGGGATTAGGCCCCTACTTGACCTCCAAGCCATCAAAATCATTGTACCCCTCTTGCTCCACACCTGTCTCCCCTGCCAAAGATCAAGGAAAGATTATCATTTGCATTTATAAAGCAAAAAGATTTTAAAAATGAGTTCTTTTATATTTACACATGCACATAGTAGTTAGTACTCTCTAGATCAGATTTCATGCTCAGTTAGTTTAAATCATCACATGTGATAAATAGGGTTAAGCTAGGTTTCTTTTACATTTAGTTCATGATCTTTATGTAATTAGAATAGGTTTCTTTCCTTGTACTTTCTTTCTTGCAATAGGTTAAGGTTCCATTTTGAACATTTAATTTTATGCAATTAGTTTAGGATTCGACTTCATTACATGCACTCCATTACATCATGACAGCAAAGGAAGGACACATTTTATGTTGCACATATAACGTCGATACCTCTTAAGTTTGTACGAACCCCGGGTTGATAATTAAAGTCGGAAACCTTGGGAGTTGCAGCATTCTTGTTGCAATACCAAGGCTCATCAGTATAGTGTCGAGAACTATGATCCAATTAGAAATGAGTTCGGTCTTTATAGGACGGCTTTCTTGATTGTTCGGTCTCTTGAAAATAGGCTTAAGACACCTCTGCTCACTTTTGAATAGGATTTCTCTTTTATTATAGTGATAAGGTCTTGGATTTATGCTCAGAACTTGGATTTTTACTAAGACCTTGTCTCCATCGGCGGCACTATTGTTCTAGGAACTAGTGTACTGTGGTATATTGCCACCCCCTGTTGTATATATGCCACCTTTGTTATGTGACCTAATTTCATGGATTTGCTCTCTTATGCATTCGATACATTCAATTCTTGCATATTATAGACTGTGAGTTTCTCAACGGATCTACTCCATTATACATTTGATTCTTGCAGTAGACCCAAGGGTTTATTGGTGGCTCTTCTCCCCACATTCAATTCTTATAGAATACCTCAGGATTTCTTAGTGACTTCGCTCCCCACATTCGATTCTTGTAGCAGACCTTAGGGTTTCTCGGTGGCTCCGCTCCCTACATTCAATTCTTGTAGCAGACCCGAGGGTTTCTCTATGGCTTCTCTCCCCACATTCAATTCGTAGAACATACCTTAAGTTTTATCGGTGGCTCTTCTCCCCACATTCAATTCTTACAGTAGACACAAGATTTCTTGGTGGCTTTGCTCCTTACATTTGATTCTTGCAGTAGCCATGAGGGTGTCTCAGTGGCTCCACTCCCCACATTCAATTCTTACATCAAACATCACGGTTTCTCAATGGCTCCACTCCCCACATTCAATTATTGTAGCAGACCTCAAGGTTTCTCGGTGGCTTCGCTCCCTACATTCGATTCATGCAACAGATCTGAGGGTTTCTTGATGCCTCCTCTCCCTACATTCCATTCAGCGTTCCCTTGTGTGTTTCTGGATGGATCCTCCCTACATTTGATTCTCCTAGACCTTAGGGTTTCTCATTCACTCCTACCTACATTCCATTTGATTTTCTCTTGAGTGCTTCTCGATGGCTCCTCCATACATTCGATTCTTACATACCAGCCTGGTGATTCTCAGTGGCTCCTCTGTACATTTGATTTGGCATTCCCTTCCCTATGCAGACTCCTTCAAGAATCCATAGTAGCTAGATTATTTGGGTACTAGGGTTAGGAAATGGTAAGTCCACATTCCTTCTTGAACACCTGCAATTCTAGGGTTTTCAAAAAATTGTTATAATAGGCACAATTGCAGTTATTTATGCCCTAAAACAAAAACTTATTTTCTCAATGTATGAATTAATAAGATAGTACTTGAATGGTTATCATTTAATTAATATGTTCATTCCTTCTTAAGTCCTTTCTTTAGTCATGGGCTATGGCTTATTCATTCATCTATGAATATCTTATTTAGTCATGGGCGGCCAGAGGTGGTGAACCGAGCAACCTGTCAGTGGTAACATGAGACCAATAAGTTCATACGTGGTACCTGGAAGATGATATGTGGTATTTGGAAGAATTCATAAGGCAAGTTAGGGTAAAGAGTCAATATACTAATGTTGTATCCCAACCTCGGGCTACTTTTGACTGTAATTCTAAGTGGTTTGGTTTTTTTTTCTCTGCTTTGTCACGTCTTCATTGTTCAAGATCAACCAACAGGTTAGATTTGTGAATACCGTAGCTATTCGGACCCTTGCAAACAGTGATATTGTTCTCTTCTAATGTTTAATGATTTTGAATGCAAGTCAGTGGTTATGGACTTGAGAATAGGGTTACGTATAGTGCCTAGAATTATGATCCAAATAGAAATGAGTTCGATCTTGACAGGATGAGTTTCTTGACTATTCGGTCTCTTGAAAATAGGCTTAAGACACCTCTTCTTACTTTTGAATAGGACTAATCTTTTATTAAAATGATAAGGTCTTGTATTTGTGTTGAGAACTTGGATTTTTACTAAGGTCTTGTCTCCATTGGCGGCACTATTGTTCTAGGAACTAGGGTATTGTGGTATATTGGCACCCCCTATTGTATATATGCCACCTATGTTATGTGACGTAATTTCATGGTATAATTGGAAAGCATCGTGTATATATATATATGTATGATGATATTGTTAGAACATAATACAACATCGTTCAACTATATAGTCTAATATATTGATATGATACTAGCATGGCATGATTTACACATTGAAATTAAGTATTGGCATGACACTACACATGTGTGTAACACAGTAGTATGGTACCATGTTTGATTTATTCATTGTAGTTTAGTATGCAGCACTGTAGTATGGCACCATGTAGCAAAGGTATTCATGTTATCATTTCTGAAACCTCAAACCTTAGTGACAATATTGGCATGACAGAGTTGATGATATTACAGTAATGACAGTTCAGATATGTTAGTGGTTTCAGTGTTTTTATGGGCAGTGTAAAGTTGTAACAAGTGTCTTTATATGTGAATGATTTTCTTCTTATGTTCCTTTTATTTCCATTGTTTTGTTATTGTTATTTCTATATAATTGTACATAATGTTATAATCATGTGGTGTCAGTCCATTATCATTATTATTATTATGTGTTTATCATCAATACAATTCCAATAAAGAAAATCACAATGCAAACAAGAACATCGGAAATAGGCTCCCTGCTAGGGAAAAACCCCTACATAGGGGAAAACCTAGAAACTTCTCTTTTTTAGAAATTCAAGGAATACTTCTGAGACCTTTGATTAAGAAAACTCACCCAGTGATAGGCCAGTCACCCAAACAACAATCCTTATTTCTTTAACTCAGTTTTCTACTCTTCTTTGGCTCAAAATATTAAAAAATATAGCTTCCTTCCCAAGTATGCGAGCTTTCTAAATAAATAATTAATTTCCAAGTCAAACAAACAAAATTTTATTCCTTTTTATTCCTTTCCTTTCTATCCTTCTCTTATTTCTTGCTCCAAATTTTTCTCAGACTTATTGAAGAGTCTGAATTGCTTATCTATATCTAATGAGGTCGAATACCTGTCTTTTATATAGTCTTTTGGTGAGGTTTAAGGGCCTCTTATGGGGCCGACTTGATGGGTTGGCCTACCCATCACTTGGTAGCTTCTAGATCTCATTTTTACATTTAAAATATTTATTTTACATGAATTCAAGAGCCCTTCATGGGAATTTACATCATGACCTTGACTTTTACCTTGTCACAACCCTAGAGCACATAAATGGGTGTTAAACCTACAACAAAGAAATCAATGGGCAAGAAACCCATTCTTGAAAAAATAATTTTATTTTGCAAAAGCACAATTTTCTTTTCTTTTTCTTTTGACAAGTACATTGATTACATCAAGTCATGGTACATAGAAAATTATGAAGACCGAAGACGAGTAAGTATTCACTGATAATTCTGAACATTTCCACTCATTGATTTGGAAGTCTACATCCACCATCATTTGAGATTAATAATAGGCCTGAGACCTCTCATGTGGTACTTAATGTGGATAACTTTTTGGGTATGGGTGTCCATGACTTGACATGTAGCACTATCTCAATGGAAGGTGGGTCAAACTCTACATGTTTCACTCTTCGTCCTTTCCCTCCATTGGAGTGGGACTAAGGATTGAGGAGTATAGAGGTTCATTACATGTTCCAAAACCAAGCCACAATATTCATTGGTATAGGACAAGTCTCATCAAATCCCATGGGAATAGTATTTCTCTTATGGTGGGAAAGGACATTTCTCTTTATCAAGTTGAGGAATTTATCAACAAAACATTAGTTAGTAAGTTCTTCAATTGATGTGTTAATATAGGTCATTTTTATTTGTGTATGAAATAATTTGGGTTTCCTTTTCTCATGTATAGTGCCATTAGTCATTTCACATTGAGAGAATGGCATGGTTTTATCCTTTGCTATGAGGAGGGAACATGGAATATATTGGCCCAAACGTGGTTATTAATTAATCGTTGTTTTTTTGGTCTTATACTATGCCACAATTTTTTTTATGTTTGGATACGTATAAATCATATAATGTTCTGATTTGGGTAAAATTTTCCAATATCCTACTTGAACTTTGGAATAATGTAGGTGTTAAAGACATATGATATGCAATTAGACCCTATATTATAGGTGATGATGGTTATGCAAAGAATAACTTGTGGTTAGGGATTATATGAATCAATCCAAAATGTTAGTGGTGATATTTCCTATATGCATATTCTTAACTATATGGATGTGTCATTTGTTATTCTAGATGCTATGTAGTGGTCCACTTAATGGTGACTTGTTCTTGATTTTTCCATTACTTTGTCATAGGGTAGGTATGTGTAATGGATAACTTTGTCCCAAGGATATGAATGTTGATAATTCACCCAGAGTAGTTCCAATTGTGGATATTGGACATCTCATTATTGATCTAGTCAACGATATGACTCTTGTGACTCATCCTATGAAAATGTTTGTCGTGACGCAACTAGAGGAAGGATTTCCATATGGCTAAATGCAGACAACTTTCTTCTAACTCACTTGTACTATTATAATGTTCTTGTGGTTTCTTCAAGAAATTTCTCAACATCCCTTATGACACTCGCTAATAGTTTCTCTCATTTGATGGAGTGTTATAGGACGTTCAACCAAACAGGTATTTTTCAGATCTATCTTTGTCAAGTGACGGAAGTTCAAGTAGGATAGAATAAATTGACCAAACATCTTCTACGTCATCTAGCAAGTGAAGATCAACTAGAGGTGAAAATATTAGAATAAAATTTCATAGACGCATGGAATTTTTTCTCGCTAAAGGGGGGTCATGTTCTTATGATAATGAGAGCATAAATGGTATCGAAGTGCCCTTGAGGTACAAACATCTACTAAAACAAAGGGTGCCCAAGGATCTTCCTAAAATAAAAACTATTTTTTAAGTCAATGAAAGGATACATCGCATTTCCCCATCGTCATTACATGGTTTGGGGCTATCTTCCATGGAGGGCATAAAGGTATGTTACGGAGGATTAATTGATGGAGTATGTCAAACCCTGTTATAACTACAATAATTGGGTACAACTAACCCAATACACCAAAAGTATGTGAAGATATGGAGTGGTCACAAATTATATACAACTAAAAGACAATGATGAAAATAAAGGTGCAACTATGTATATTGATGGAAGGCCAAAAGCGGCAGGGAATATTACAGGCTTTATAAATAGTACACGACCTATCAACACAAATAAGAAAGTCAATTACATATTAGAGGGACGTGAAGGAAACTATGTATTTGTATGTGTCATTAAATCAATAGCTGTAGGGGAAGAGTTGCTCATTGATTACAATTTAATAGAATAAATACAAACATTTCTATTATGGGGGCAGAATGTATTCAATTTTACCCAACTTGTAGGCAATGTCTATTGTATGTTATGATTGTCATTTACTACGTGAAGTTTCTATATAAATTTAGATATATGTCAATAGTGGTTTTATTATTAATATAATGATGATTAATTGTGGATGAATTTCAAATTACACTTCTTTTATAAACAGGGTGATAAGGGGAAGGCACCAACCTTAGATCAGTCCACAGATGCTCTTGAGGAAGAGGTTACTGATGATGCAATTTTTGTGTCCACCAAACCAATCCAATCAATAAGGAAGATTAAATTAAAAGCAAACAAGAAACATGATTCTTTAGTTTTGATTGAGCCTAAGATAGATGAGATAAAAAATGAAATCAAAACCTTGTTGCAACGAATTCATCGGTATGGGGTGAGAAACTCATTTAATTGTCCCAATTGTTTGTTTATGATTTAGTTATCTCATTCTTTATTTAAAAACTCTTTATTTTGCAAGATTTTTTAGTGGATTTTGATCCTCATGCTACGACTATGGGTTAGACCAACATTGGTAGCAGCATCAATGCTCCACCTATGAGTGAGTCATTGATTAATGAGACTGGTACAAATGCTCAACCACCCACAGTAGGATTTGCACCCCCTAAACAACACACGTCAAGGTCTACACATGATGTTGTGGACGCAAAGCATGATAAAATTTCACAATTTGAAATGAGATTTCCTAGATATTCTTGTGTCACTAGCATAGGGTAACTAATGATCACGTTTTTGGTAGATGAAGACAATATCCCTATGAAAATAGAGAAATTTCCAAGTATTTAATAAGTGTTTAATATATTAAGTACAACCAAAATGAAATTAATGTATAGTCTGTGATTATTTTAAACTAATGATAATATCATTTTGTAGGAAATGATGTATTTTATAAGCGTTTGTGTGACAACCTTGGAAACCTTTGGGTCGACCATTCGCACAAACTGGAAATATCAAAGTTCCAAGTTAAAATAGGAACTTATTAACATGATGGTTCGCATGTTCGGTGACAGTACCTTCAACAAATGTGGAGTTACCTCAAAGGAAAGCCTACATTTAAAATATTTGTAGGGTGAGTATATGTCTCAATTGGAAAGGGCCAAGTCGCATTAGTGCCCTCCATCAATTCCAAATATGGAATGGAGAGCGCTCATGGTAAATGCACATGAGAAGGCACTTCAAAAAGCAGGGAAGAGTCCACCCAGACCATGAAGGTATGAGGCACATTTAATAATGTAATTATGATGATTTATCATCATTGCGACATCTAATTAAGTTTTCAATGTTTTAAATCTAGGATCCCAGATACTTTCAAAGCCACACCAGCTAAAATAGCCAAAAATGGGTAGCATCATCTTGGCCTGGGTGGTTACTCAAAACTAGCCACAAAAATTGTAAGTATATAAAAAAATAATTTGCATCCAAATTATGAATTGTTAACAATTTTAATTTAATATCAGAGAATAATAAATTCATGTTCTAATGCAAAATTTCAGGGGACACAATTCAAAGAGACTCCCACGAAGGAATCAATCTGTGGTTAAACGGAGGTCAAGCTTGGTGTCTTCACAATCTTCCAGCATCGAGCATGACACTCAGGCAAATCAAAGTAACGAATAACATTTATAAATATTACTTGTATAATCTATTGGTTATTATTTTTGGCCATAAATTAATGTGCTTGATTGTAAAAAGTAACCAAGCAATGTACATACAACACAAGAACCTATTAACAGTGGAGTTCCTGATCTTGAGACTGATGTTCAACTCGGTCCTAGAGGTATTTCATGTGTTGTAAAAACATTGTAGTATGGAATAAAATTAAAAATACTTAAATGCAAATGGTGTATTAATTATAACCTTTCTTGTTTCTACACCAAAGCATGTACAGAATGTGGCCAGAGAAGAGGAGGAACATATGGCCACATCCGAAAGTATTCTACTTCTGTCCACTACCGAAGCAATTAAAGAACACTCTACTATTGGTAATAATACTGAGAGGTGGGGGTGGATCAGTATTTACAAATCAATAACTTTTTCCATTTCATAATCAGATTTATATACACTACTTCAGTGAAGGGAACTCGCGTGTGCACGCAACTGTTCTTAAGGCAACCAGTGTATATCTAGTGAACTTATGATTTAGTTAATTCATCATATGTTGATCTTTAATTAGTGCATCAGTACTTTATTAAACATTAAACAATAACCATGTGCAGTAATAACAGAATAAACCATCACACATAAGCAACACACATGAACACCAAGATTTAAGGTGGAAACCCAATGCGGGAGAAAAACCACCTATTGTTGTTGTCTTTGTCTTATTTTTAATATAAATAATAAGTTGTTTACAATATTTTGTTGCTGCAGACTCATACCAATACGGAGAAACCCACCTGTAGAAGGCTACAGCCTTCTCTCGTTCTCCAACTTCTACTAGAAGGGAGCTACAACCCCCTAGCTCTTGTACTAGCTTATATGTTTACCAGTACGTAGGCACTAGCCTACCACCTTCACTCGTTCTCCAGTTGCTACTGGAAGGGAGATCCAACCCCCTTATCTAATCATCAGCCACTACTAGAATGAAGCTTCGACTTCCTCACTGAAGGCTTCAACCCTCAGTATCCTACAGGGACCACGTTTCATAAATATTCAGACTGGATACTCTTGGTACACAACAACACAATATGTAGGCCACATTTCATCAAAATTTCATACTGGACCCATCAGTAACATTAACGCTCAAAATCAATCACCACTATAATACAACCATCAAATACATCTGTATCAAACAATCACTGAAACCCAATCATCAATCTCTAAATCAACCACAACAGAATCAATCAATCACTGAAAACTCAATCAACCAATACTTCATCAAAATTCAATCAATAAACTAGAACAGACAAATCACTGTAACCAGTACATAGATCTGAACCCAGAATAATGCATCAACAACCAGAACCAGTTGCAACCTCAAAAATCATATGTCATAATGTATACGCTACTTCAATGAAGCCAACCTGCATTATAAGCTACTTCGTTTAACCCAACCTATGTATACCTCTAAATATACTGAATCATAAAACCTCTGACCCACAAAATTTACCAATCAATGACATTTTGAAGATCTACTGTCAATATTACAAAGTTCCAAACAAATAGTAGCAAAGATCACCCTTCTCACTGAATCAATCAATCAATCAGACTCAATCTCCTTATACATTCAATTCTACTTTCAGATCTTATGAAGACATCATTGACAAACAGAAGTAAAATAGTAGCATTGATCAGATAGATCAGTCATCTCTGAACAGCAAGATTTTCTTTTGCATAGGCTACTTGGTAGAGACGAACCAACGTGTATACACGCCTTCACCAAGGTGAACCAGTGTATAGATCTGCAAATAATAACTTATAACTTTGCAGCTATTTCAGACATCAGACATACCCAAATCATAACTTATAAAGGATAAAACATGTGTTATCATTCAGATTTAGCCCATCTATTATCATATCACATAATGATAAGTCATTTTAAGTCTTATGATCCTGATCCATCATTAGATGTCATCCATTATCAAACACTCAGGTTACTTAGTCCAGATCAAGCAAAGCATCAGAAACCCATAACATGCATATTTTCTTTTGATCTAACTCTTCATAATATATTCATTATTTGTGCACTTAGCCCTTTGATATTCTCCTCGTTATATAGTTTTAGTCTTTCTCAATACCTCAAACCAAAACAACACTTAGAACCTGTGGTATTCGTGGACGGGATCAAGTAACCATTATTCAGCTCAATGTTGTTGTCTAATACCATCGTATGGACCCTTGGTATTCTTTCACCTTAATTTCCTTAATTTTCCATCCCATATGCGCTTTTCCTCTTGTGAAAGTGTGTGCATACGTATACGCTCTTTTTGTACAATGAACCCGCTTGTATACGCTCTTTTTGTACAGTGAACCCACGTATACAACTTAACATACCTGAAAACATTATTTTTCCTCAATTTCTTGATTCTGATCTGTAGTCCTTTGTTCCATCATCCTTTTCTTCTGTACCATTACTTTGTTACCTCTGAATAGACCTATTATAATGTGATTTTCCATTGTATATTACTTCTGAATTGATTCCTTTGAACTGCCCTACATTTTGTCACATCTGTAAACACAATTGCCATGCATTATGTCACATCTTGTTTATAATTTTATCAATTAGTTCATTCATCAAAGAACAATTGTTATCAAGGACAACACACACTAAAAATATCCCTGTATCAAACCTTTGACCATTATTCTGTTCCATCATTTTGTCACCTCTGATATGTCCTATAGATTCATCTAGTTACCATATACTTGTTCTTCTACAAGTGGATTGCCATCAAGTACAACACATGCATCATAATGCCAACAATATCCCCCTTTGGACTTGATGGAAACCACTTTTGTGTTTGGTCACCACAACCTATAAATAACATCAAGACATCAAGTTATTCTCCAAACACCAAGATACTCTCCCCCTTTGACATCAAGGGAAAAGGGATGACTGACTAATGTTAAATGAAGAATTCTATATTTGAACTACTGAATATGAACAATGATCATGCTCCCCCTAGGCACATGTTGAATTCTCTAATAAAAATCCCCATTAGTACATGTTGATATGCACTATATTGTCCATGCTCCCCCTGAGCATATGCAGAATATGTAGAAATATTTTGAAAGAATAACATTACTCTATAACTCAACTATGTGAGTATGACCTTCCTATCACCAATGACTCATACATAAATCAATCACCCAACCAAGTAGGGATACACCAAATGACTCAACCACTCAACCAAGTGGGTATATTTGACATGATCTTAAAAGTCCATACATGACTGAATATGACAATTATTACATCATATGTTTTACATGACCTTTACATCAAATGATATACATGACATTTATAACAAATACCAAATATCTAAACTAGACCATGATAGTTATCAGCAACTATCATATACCATATATGATACGCACCATAAGCATCCATCAGCAGCATCTAGAACAGCAACATGTATATCACCATCATCAGTTTGCAACATAAGCCAATGTACCTTTAATATCATCAACATGTGACAAAGTGTGCCCATATAGATATCAACTCTTCTTCTTGATTTTATCAAGATCACCTTGCTCCATAGCCTTCCATGAATCACCTAATCATATATCATATCTCCAAGCATTAATACAAAGCCATTCACATCATATCATATATGTGTGTGAAACCACCATAGTCATCATCTATGACCATAATATCATCATTTTCATAACAAGAACTGCATGATCTTTCCATAACTACCCTCAATATATCAACCATGTATCCTCACTAGGGATTTTTCCAATATCCACATCTAGTAAGCATCAACCATGATAATCAAACCTATCATCATAAAGTAAGAAGTCATCATCATTATGTGACTAAGTAAGCCATGTCTCCAAATAAACATGTCTTCAAATAGATATGTCTTCATGAAACCGGCAATAACACCATTTTCTTGGCCAACCGACATTATTTACCAACGTGTAATTTAAGTAATCATCCATGTATCAGCATAATATGTATCCATCATAGAGATAGCAATATGTATCAAGCAAATCATGAGCTTATAGTCATTTGTCAAGATTTCTTGATACCATCAACAGCAGCAATCCTCTGCCATGTGAGAGCTAAGAACTATAGGAATCATCATCCATAACTGCATCATATGAATTTTATGCATCTTTGAAGGAATGATGACAGCAGCACAAAATAAATGACACTTATCTAGTAATGAAGTTGTGTACTCAAGCTTTGTTCTTCTCCTTGTCCTTATGAAGATCACCATGTAAGAAATATACCATATGTACTGTATGCATCATCAAAGGAGTCATCTACAATCATCCATAAATCTGATTTGAATAACAAATATGTGGCTCAAGCAATATAAGTATCATCTGAGATTTCATCATAGGCAACTCATGATTGCAGCATAGCATGATGTATCATTTAAACACTTCAACAACATAATCATCCTCACCATTGATAAGAATCGTTATCTACCAAAGAATTCTAAACATAATGCCAACAATGCATTATTAGAAGCATAGCCTGCATATTCTCCCCCTAAACCTCTGCCAATTGTTCACTGTCAAATTTGATCATTGCATATATCAGTAAGAATCATCAAGACATCATCTTCAACTAGTTATACATCAAGTCATCAACAACTTATGAGGGTCAAAATCATTTCTAAGTAACTTCCACAGACTATAGTCATCAATCATTTAGACAGAAAAGATACTTGATAATTGTCTGAACCATATAGGACCCTTTTTTTGAGTCTGTCCCATTGCTTCTTCATCAAACCAACGTATATGCTATTGTTCAGTTTCAAAATCGCATATATACGCGACTTGTATTCATGATAACTACATATGAGAATTAGAACACTAAAATTTCATACTTTCAATTCCTCCTAAGTCTGTTCTGTTTGTATACTGAGTTATGCCACATTTTTCTAACTGTAATTCCTTCTTCTTCCATACCTTGGAGTGTGATGATGTTTGCTCCTTTTGGTATGTTGGCCGAAATTTGCTCCTGCATTCTTTTGTTATATGCCCAAACTTGTTACAAGCATAACATCTTATATGTTTCATATTCCTTCTAAAGAAATCAATGGCTTTGTGACCAAACATATTGCAAGAAAAATAATATCCCTTAAAGTACCTGGAAGCTGATGATATTTCTGTGTGACAATTATTAGCTTGAACCATTCTACTTCTGCATCTTGTTGCAACATGTCCAAAATTATGACATTTAAAACATTAAATATTGTTCATCAGAGGAAAGAATCGATTAACACTTCCATAGTTAGGAGTAAATGGTTTTCTTTGAATACTTTCTTTCCTTGGTTGTTGATGAGGTTGACCTCTTATCTCCTTGTTGAGCATTTCAATTTTTGCATTAGAGTTACTTGCTTCATTTTGTGAGCTAGATTCACCTTTAATAGTTTCATGAAAACCAAGACCAGATTTGATGGCAAGATACTTTTGACTACTAAGAATATCATCCCAAATCTTAGTACTATCTTGAAATCATAAAAGTTTATCCTTTTCTTCTAATTTAGCTTTTAGGATATTTACCTCAACCTCACATTGCTCTTCCTTTTCAAGATACTTCTTCTTCATGATTTCTTCAACTTTTCTTCATTCTTCCACTTGTTGCCTTAATTCGAGAACTTCATTTTCTTGTTCTTGAAATGCTTGAATTAGTTCTTTATTCTGCTTGTTTGAATTTTTAAGATCTTCTTTTAGAGAGACGACCACAACTTCAAGACCTTCATAGTAACTGGTTCTTTCCATAAGTTCCTTGGTTGTTGTATCCTTTTCATTCACTTCATTTTTCAATGATGTCACTTCATCCTGCAACCTTTGACATTGATCTTCCTTTTCCTTATATTGTTTCCTTACTTTGTTTCCTTCCTCTAACTGAGCTTTTAACCTTGTAATCTCTTCTTTGTAGGTACACTCCCTTTTGTCCAATAGATCTTGTTGATCTCTAATTTTGTCTATGAGCCTTTTAATTTCTACCTCTATATTTCTTTCACTTTCACCCATAAGAGCAAATTCAGTTGTTTCACTATCACTTTCATTATCATCAATATTGCATGAACGGAGAAATGTATCACCAGAAGACCAAAAATTTGTACATGATAATTCTTTTGCTTGTTCATCTTCAATCTGAGGTGATTCTGAATCTGAACACTTACCTCCACCTAATAGCCAATTGTCTCTCCTGGTGTCACTATTCCTTTGAGATGTATTCTTCTTTTGCTTCTTTCCCATTGTCTCTACAAATCTCCTTCAAGTGATCAAGCTTCTACCAAAGGACCTGCTCTGATACCAATTGTTGGGAATAATACTGGGGGGGTGAATCAGTATTTACAAATCAATAACGTTTTCCATTTCATAATCAGATTTATATACGCTACTTCAATGAAGGTAACTCGCGTGTGCACACAACTGTTCTTAAGGAAACCAGCGTATATCCAATGAATTTATGATTCAGTTAATTCATCATATGTTGATCTTTAATCAATGCATCAATACTTTATTAAACATTAAACAGTAACCATGTGCAGTAATAACAAAATAAACCATCACACATAAGCAACACACATGAACACCAAGATTTAAGGTGGAAACCCAATGTGGGAGAAAACCACCTGTTGTTGTTGCCTATGTCTTCTTTTTAATATAAAGAATAATTTGTTTACAATATTTTACTGGTACAGACTCATACCAGTATGCAGGCACCCACCTGCAAGGGACATACAACCCCCTAGATCTTATATTGGTTGATAGTTTACTAGTACGTAAGCACTGACCTACCACCTTCACTCATTATCCAGCTGCTACTGGAAGGGAGCTCCAACCCCCTGATATAATCACCAGCCACTACTGGTAAGAACCTTCGACTTCCTCACTGAAGGCTCCAACCCTCAATATCCTTCAGGGACCACGTTTCATAAATTTTCAAACTAGATACTCCTGGTACACAACAACACAATATGTAGGCCACATTTCATCAAATTTTCATATTGGACCCATCAGTAACATTGAAGCTCAAAATCAATCACCACTGCAATACAACCATCAAATACATCTGCATCAACCAATCACTAAAACCCAATCATCAATCTCTGATATAACTGAAACCCAATCATCAATCTCTAAATCAACCACAACAGAATCAATCAATCACTAAAAACTCAATCAACCGATACTTCATCAAAATTCAATCAATCAACTAGAATAGATAGATCATTGTAACCAGTACATAGATATCAACCTAGAACACTACATCAACAACCAGAACCAATTGCAACCTCAAAAATCATTTGTCAGAATGTATATGCTACTTCAAAGAATCCAACCTTCATGTATATGCTACTTCCTTTAACCCAACCTGCGTATACCTCTAAAGATACTGAATCATAAAACCTCTAACCCACAAACTTTACCAATCAGTGACATTTTGAAGATCTGTTGTCAAGATTACAGAGTTCTAAATAGATAGCAGCAAAGATCACCCTTCTCACTTAATCAATCAATCAATCAGACTAAATCTCCTTATACAGTCTGTTCTACTTTCAGATCTTATGACGACATCATTGACAAATAGTAGTAAAACAGCACCATTAATCAAATAGATTAGTTATCTCTGAACAACAAGATTTTCTTCTACATACACTACTTGGTAGAGCTGAACCAAGGTGTATACGCGCCTTCACCATGGCGAACCAATGTATAGATCTGCAAATAATAACTTATAACTTTGCATCTATTCCAGACTTCAGACATACCCAAATCATAACATATAAAGGATAAAAAAATGCATTATCATTCAGATCTAGACAATCTATGATCAAATCACATAATGATAAGTCATTTCAGGTCTTATGATCCTAATCCATCATTAGATCTCATCCATTATCAAACACTCAGGTGCATACTTAGTCCACATCAAAATCAGAAACCCATAACATGTATATTTTATTTTTATCGAACTCTTCATAAGATATTCATTACTTGTGCACTTAGACCTTTGATCTTCTCCTCCTTATATAGTTTTAGCCTTTCTCAATACCTCGGACCAAAACAACACTTAAAACATGTGGTATTCATTGACGAGATCAAGTATCCATTATTCCACTCAATATTGTGGGCTAATACCATAGTATGGACCCTTGGTATTCTTTCATCTTAATTTCCTTGATTTTCCATCCCATACGTGCTTTTCCTCTTGTGAAAATTCGTGCATACGTATATTCTCTTTTTGTACAGTGAACCCGCTTGTATACGCTCTTTTTGTATAGTGAATCCGCGTATACAACTTAACATACCTAAAAACATTATCTTTCCTCAGTTGCTTGATTCTAATCTGTATTCCTTTGTTCCATCATCCTTTTCTTCTGTACCATTACTCTGTTACCTCTGCATATACCTGTTATAATGTGATTTTCCATTGTATATTACTTCTGAACTGATTTCTTTGAACTGCCCTGCGGTTTGTCACATTTGTAAACACAACTGCCATGCATTCTATCACATCATTTTTATAATTTTATCAATTAGTTCATTCATCAAAGAACAAATGTTATCAAGGAAAAAACACACTAACAATCTCCTTGTATCAAACCTTTGACCATTATTATGTCTCATCATTTTGTCACCTCTGATCTATCCTGTAGATTCATCTAGTTACCATATACTTGTTCTGCTACAAGTGGGTTTCCATCAAGTACAACACATGCATCATAATTCCAACAATATCCCCCTTTGGACTTGATGGAAACCACTTTGGTGTTTGGTCACCACAACCTGTAAATAACCTCAAGACATCAAGTTATTCTCCAAACACCACTCTCCAAAAACCAAGCTACTATCCCCTTTTGACGTCAAGGGAAAAGGGTTGACTGACCAATGTTAAATGAAGACTTCTATATCTGAATTGTTGAATATGAACAATGATCATGCTCCCCCTAGGCACATGTTGAATTCTCTAATCAAAATTCCCCTTAGTACATGTTGAGATGCACTATATCATCCATGCTCCCCCTGAGCATATGCAGAGTCTGTAGAAATATTTTGAAAGAATAACATGACTCTATAACTCAACTACGTTAGTATGACCTTCCTATCACCAATGACTCATACATACATCAATCACCTAGCCAAGTAGGGATACACCAAATGACTCAAACACTCAACCAAGTGGGTATATTTGACATGATCTTAAAATACCATACATGACTGAATATGACAATTATTACATCATAGTGCTTTACATGACCTTTACATCAAATAATATACATGGCATTTATAACAAATACCAAAGATCTAAACTAGACCATGATAGTTATCAGCAACTATCATATACCATATATGATCTACACCATAAGCATATGTCAGCAGCATCCAGAACAACAACCTCTATATGACCATCATCAGTTTGCAAGATAAGCCAATGTACCTTTAATATCATCAACCTGTGACAAAGTGTGTCGCATATAGATATGAACTCTTCTTCTTGATCTTGTCAAGATCACCTTGCTCCATAGCCTTCCATGAATCACCTAAGCATATATCATATCTCCAATCAGTAATACAAAGTCATTCACATCGTATCATATATATATGTGAAACCACCATAGTCATCATCTATGACCATAATATCATCATTGTTGTAACAAGAACTGCATGATCTTTCCATAACTACCCTCAATATATCAACCATGTATCTTCACTAGGGATTTTTCCAATATCCACATTTGATAAGCATCAACCATGATAATCAAACCTATCATCATAAAGTAAGAAGTCATCATCATTATGTGACTAAGTAAGCCATGTCTCCAAATAACCATGTCTTCAAATAGATATGTCTTCATGAAACCTACAATAACACCATTTTCTTGGCCAACCAACATTATTTACGAATGTGTAATTTAAGTAATCATCCATGTATCAGCATAATATGTATCCATCATAGAGATAGAAATATGTATCTAGCAAATCATGAGCTTATAGTCATTTGTCAAGATTTCTTGATACCATCAACAGCAGCAATCCTCAACCAAGTGAGAGCCAAGAACTATAGGAATCCTAATCCATAACTACACCATATGAAGTTTATGCATCTTTGAAGGCATGATGACAGCAGCATAAAAGAAATGACACTTATCTAATAATGAAGTTGTGTACTCAAGCGTTGTTCTTCTCCTTGTCCTTATGAAGATCACCATGTAAGAAACATACCATATGTGCTTTATGCATCATCAAAAGAGTCATCCACAATCATCCATAAATTTTATTTGAATAACAACTATTTGGCTCAAGCAATATAAGTATCATCTGAGATTTTATCATAGGCCACTCATGACTGCAGCATAGCATGATGTATCATTTAAACACTTCAACAACATAAGCATCCTCACCATTGATAAGAATCGTTATGTACCAAAGACTTCTAAACATAATGCCAACAATGCATTATTAGAAGCATAGCATATTCTCCCCCTAAACCTGTGCCAACTGTTCATTGTCAGATCCGATCATTGCATATATCAGTAAGAATCATCTAGGCATCATCATCAACTAGTTATACATCTAGTCATCAACAACTTATGAGGGTCAAAATCACTTCTAAGTAACATCCACAAACTGTAGTCATCAATCATCTAGACAAAAAAGATAATTGATAATTGTCTAAACCATATCAAACCCTTTTTCTAAGTTTGTCCCACTGCTTCTTCATCAAACCAACATATACGTTATTGTTTAGTTTCAAAATAGTGTATATACGTGACTTTTGTTCATGATAACTGCGTATGAGAATTAGAACACCGAAATTTCATACTTTCAGTTCCTCCTGAGTCTGTTCTGTCTATATACTGAGTTATGCCACATTTTTTTGATTGTAATTCCTTCTTCTTCCATACCTTGGAGTCTGATGATGTTTGCTCCTTTTGGTATGTTGGCCAAAATTTGCTCCTGCATTCTTTTGCTATATGCCCAAACTTGTTACAATCATAACATATTATATGTTTCATATTCCTTCTGAAGCAACCAATGGCTTTGTGACCAAACATATTGCAAGAAAAACAATATCCCTTAAAGTACCTGAAAGTTGATGATCTTTATGTGTGACGGTTATTAGCTTGAACCATTCTACCTCTGCATCTTGTTGCAACATATCCAAAATTATGACATATAAAACATTCAATATTATTCATCAGAGGAAAGAATTTATTAACACTTCCATAGTTAGGAGTAAATGATTTTCTTTGAATACTTTCTTTCCTTGGTTGTTGATGGGGTTGACCTCTTATCTCCTTGTTGAGCATTTCAGATTTTGCATTAGAGTTCCTTGCTTCAATTGTGAGCTAGGTTCACCTTTAACAGTTTCATGAAAACCAAGACCATATTTGATGGCAGGAGACCTTTGACTACTAAGAATATCATCCAAAATCTTAGTACTATATTGAAATCGTAAAAGTTTATCCTTTTCTTCTAATCTATCTTTTAAGATATTTACCTCAACCTGACATTGCTCTTCCCTTTCAAGATAATACTTCTTCATGATTTCTTTAACTTTTATTTCTTCTTCCACTTTTTTCCTTAATTCGAGAACTTCATTTTCTTGTTATTCAAATACTTGAAATAGTTCTTCATTTTGCTTGTTTGAATTTTTAAGATCTTCTTTTAGAGAGACAACCACAGCTTCAAGACCTTCATAGTAACGGGTTTTTTCCATAAGTTCCCTGGTTGTTGTATCCTTTTCATTCACTTCATTTTTCAATGATTTCACTTCATCCTGCAACCTTTGACATTGATCTTCCTTTTCCTCGTAATGTTTCCTTACTTTGTTTCCTTCCTCTAACTAAGCTTTTAACCTTGTAATCTCTTCTTTGTAGGTACACTCACTTTTGTCCAATAGATCTTGTTGATCTCTAAGTTTGTCTGTGAGCCTTTTAACTTTTCCTCTATATTTCTTGCACTTTCACCCATAAGAGAAAATTCATTTGTTTCACTATCACTTGCATTATCATCAATATTGCATGAACAGAGAAATGTATCACCAAAAGACCAAAAATTTGTACTTGATAATTCTTTTGTTTATTCATCTTCAATCTGAGGTGATTCTGAATTTGAATACTTACTTCCACCTAATAGCCAATTGTCTCTCTTGTTCTCATTGTTTCTTTGAGATTTGTTCTTCTTCTGAGGTGCTTTCTTCTTTTGCTTCTTTCCCATTGTCTCTATTAATCTCCTTCAAGTGATCAAGCTTCTGCCAAAGGACCTGCTCTGATACCAATTTTTGGGAATAATACTGAGGGGTGGGGGGGGTGGGTGAATCAATATTTACAAATCAATAACTTTTTCCATTTCATAAGCATATTTATATGCGCTACTTCAGTGAAGGGAACTTGCATGTGCACGCAACTTTTCTTAAGGCAACCAGCGTATATCAAGTGAACTTATGATTGAGTAGATTCATCATATTTTGATCTTTAATAAGTGCATCGGTACTTTATTAAACATTAAACAATAACCATGTGCAATAATAATAGAATAAACCATCACACATAAGCAACACACATTAACACCAAGATTTAAGGTAGAAACTCAATGTGGTAGAAAAACCAACTGTCGATGTTGTCTCTGTCTTATTTTTAATATAAAGAATAAGTTGTTTACAATATTTTAATAGTACATACTCATACCAGTATGCAGGCACCCACCTGTAGAAGGCTACAAGCTTCTCTCATTCTCAAACTTCTACTGGAAGGGAGCTACAACCCCTAGCTCTTGTACTAGCCGATATGTTTACCAGTACATAGGCATCGGCCTACCACCTTCACTCATTCTCTAACTGCTACTGGAAGGGAGCTCCAACCCCCTGATCTAATTACTAGCCACTACTAACAGGAAGCTTTGACTTCCTCATTGAAGGCTCCAACCCTCAGTATCCTCCAGGGACCACGTTTCATAAATTTTCAGAATGGATACTCCTGGTACACAACAACACAATATGTGGGCCACATTTCATCAAATTTTCATACTGGACCCATCAGTAACATTGAAGCTCAAAATCAATCACCACTGCAATACAACCATCAAACACATCTACATCAACCAATCACTGAAACCCAATCATCAATCTCTGAATCAACCACAACAGAATCAATCAATCACTGAAAACTCAATCAACTGATACTTCATCAAAATTCAATCAATCAACTAGAATAGACAGATCATTGTAATTAGTACACATGTCTGAACCCATAACACTACATCAACAACCAGAACCAATTGCAACCTCAAAAATCATATTCAGAATGTATACACTACTTCAATGAAGCCAACCTACATGTATACATTACTTCCTTTAACCCAAACTAGGTATACCTCTAAAGATACTAAACCATAAAACCTCTTACCCATAAACATTACCAATTAGTGACATTATGAAGATCTACTTTCAAGATTATAGATTTCGAAATAGATAGCAGCAAAGATCACCCTTCTCACTTAATCAATCAATCAATCAAACTCAATTTCCTTATACAATCAGTTCTACTTTCAGATCTTATGATGACATCATTGACAAACAGTAGCAAAATAGCAGCATTGATCAGATAGATCAGTCATCTCTGAACAATAAGCTTTTCTTCTGCATACGCTACTTGGTAGAGCTGAACCAGCGTGTATACGTGCCTTCACCAAGGCGAACTAGCGTATAGATCTGCAAATAATAACTTGTAAATTTGCAGTTATTCCAAACTTCAGACATACCCAGGTAATAACATATAAAGGATAAAACATGCATTATCATTCAGATCTAGCCCATCTATTATCATATCATATAATGATAAGTCATTTCAGGTCTTATGATCCTGATCCATTATTAGATCTCATCCATTATCACACACTCAGGTGCATACTTAGTCCAGATCAAGAAAAGCATTAGAAACCCATAACATGCATATGTGCTTTTGATCTAACTCTTCATAAGATATTCATTACTTGTAAACTTAGCCCTTTGATCTTCTCCTCCTTATACAATTTTATTCTTTCTCAATACCTTGGACCGAAACAATAATTAGAACCTATGGTATTCATGGACAAGATCAAGTAATCATTGTTCCACTCAATATTGTGGGCTAATACCATGTTTTGGATGCTTGGTATTCTTTCACCTTAATTTCCTTAATTTTCCATCCAATATGCGCTTTTCCTCTTTTCAAAGTGCGTGCATACATCTACGCTCTTTTTGTATAGTGAACCCGATTGTATATGCTCTTTTTGTATAGTGAACCAACGTATACAACTTAACATACCTGAAAAAAATTCGTTTTGTTCAATTGCTCGATTCTTATCTGTAGTCCTTTGTTCCATCATCCTTTTCTTTTGTACCATTATTTTGTTACCTCTGCATAGACCTATTATAATGTGATTTTCCATTGTATATTACTTCTGAACCAATTCCTTTGAACTGCCCTACATTTTGTTACATATGTAAACACAACTACCATGCATTCTGTCACATCCTATTTATAATTTTATCAATTAGTTCATTCATCAAAGAACAATTGTTATCAAGGACAACACACACTAACAATCTGCTTGTATCAAACCTTTGACCATTATTTTGTTCCATCATTTTGTCACCTCTAATTTGTCATGTAGATTCATCTAGTTACCATATACTTGTTCTGCTACAAGTTGGTTTCCATCAACTACAACTCATGCATCATAAATCCAACAATCTCCCCCTTTGGACTTCATGGCAACCACTTTGGTGTTTGGTCACAACAACTTGTAAATAACATCAAGACATCAAGCTATTCTCCAAACACCAAGCACTCTCCCCCTTTGACATCAAGGGAAAAGGGCTGATTGACCAATGTTAAATGAATACTTCTATATCTAAACTTCTAAATATGAACAATGATCATGCTCCCCCTAGGCACATGTTGAATTCTCTAATCAAAATCCCCCTTAGTACATGTTAAGATGCACTATATCATCCATGCTCCCCTTGAGCATATGCAGAATCTGTAGAAATATTTTAAAAGAATAACATGACTCTATAACTCAACTATGTGAGTATGGCCTTCCTATCACCAATGACTCATACATACATCAATCACCCATCCAAGTGGGGATATACCAAATGACTCAACCACTCAACCAAGTGGGTATATTTGACATTCTTAAATGTCCATATATGATTGAATATGGCAATTATTACATCATAGGTCTTTACATGACCTTTACATCAAAGGATATACATGGAATTTATAACAAATACCAAAGATCTAAACCAGACCATGATAGTTATCAGCAACTATCATATACCATATATGATTTGCACCATAAGCATCTGTCAGCACCATCCAGAACAACAACATGTATATGACCATAATCAGTTTGCAAGATAAGCCAATGTACCTTTAATATCATCAATGTGTAACAAAGTGTGCCACATATAGATATGAACTCTTCTTCTTGATCTTATCAAGATCACCTTACTCCATAGCCTTCCATGAATCACCTAAGCATATATCATATCTCGAAGCAGTAATACAAATCTATTCACATCATATCAATATATATATGTGAAACCACCATAATCATCATCTATGACCATAATATCATCATTGTCGTTACAAGAACTTCATGATATTTCCATAACTACCCTTAATATATCAACCGTCTATCTGCACTAGGGATTTTTCCAATATCCACATCTAGTAAGCATCAACCATGATAATCAAACCTATCATCATAAAGTAAGAATTCATCATCATTATGTGACTAAGTAAGCCATGTCTCCAAATAACCATGTCTTCAAATAGATATGCCTTCATGAAACCGGCAATAACGCCATTTTCTTGGCCAACCAACATTATTTACCAATGTGTAATTTAAGTAATCATCCATGTATCAGCATAATATGTATCCATCATAGAGATAGCAATATGTATCAAGCAAATCATGAGCTTATAGTCATTTGTCAAGCTTTCTTTATACCATCAACAACATCAATCCTCAACCATGTGAGAGCCAAGAACTATAGGAATCCTCATCCATAACTGCACCATATGAAGTTTATGCATCTTTGAAGGCATGATGATAGCAGCATAAAAGAAATGACACTTATCAAATAATGAAGTTGTGTACTCAATCTTTGTTCTTCTCCTTTTCCTTATGAAGATCACCATGTAAACAACATACCATATGTATTGTATGCATCATCAAAAGACTCATCCACAATCATCCATAAATCTGATCTGAATAACAACTATGTGGCTCAGGAAATATAAGTATCATCTAAGATTTCATCATAGGCAACTCATGACTGCATCATAGCATGATGTATCATTTAAACACTTCAACAACATAAGCATCCTCACCATTGATAAGAATCATTATGTACCAAAGACTTCTAAACATAATACCAACAAAGAATTATTAGAAGAAGGCATATTCTCCCCCTGAACCTGTGCCAACTGTTCACTATCATATCTGATCATTGCACATATCAATAAGAATCATCCAGGCATCATCATCAACTAGTTATACATAAAGTCATCAACAAATTATGAGGGTCAAAATCACTTCTAAGTAAAATCCACATACTGTAGTCATCAATCATCTAGACAAAAAAGATAATTGATAATTGTCTGAACCAAATTAGAACCTTTTTCTAAGTCTGTCCCACTGCTTCTTCATCAAACCAACATATACACTATTGTTTAGTTTCAAACTAGCGTACATACGCGACTTGTATTCATGATAACTACATATGAGAATTAGAACACTGAAATTTCATACTTTCAGTTCCTCCTGAGTCTATTCTATCTGTATACTGAGTTATGTCACATTTTTCTCACTGTAATTCATTCTTCTTCCATACCTTGGAGTTTGATGATGTTTTCTCCTTTTGGTATGTTGGCCGAAATTTGCTCCTGCATTCTTTTGATATATGCCCAAACTTGTTACAAGCATAACAGCTTATATGTTTCATATTCCTTCTAAAGCAACCAATGGCTTTGTGACCAAACATATTGCAAAAAAAACAATATCCCTTAAAGTACCTTGAAGCTGATGATATTTTTGTGTGACGGTTATTAGCTTGAATCATTCTACTTTTGCATCTTGTTGCAACATGTCCAAAATTGTGACATATAAAACATTCAATATTATTCATCAAAGGAAAGAATCGATTAACACTTCCATAGTTAGAGTAAATGATTTTATTTGAAGAATTTCTTTCCTTGGTTGTTGATGGGGTTGACCCCTTATCTCTTTGATGAGCATTTCAGATTTTGTTAGAGTTCCTTGCTTCAGTTTGTGAGCTAGATTCACCTTTAACAGTTTCATGAAAAACAAGACCATATTTGATGGAAGGAGACATTTGACTACTAAGAATATCATCCAAATTCTTAGTTCTATCTTGAAATCATAAAATTTTATCCTTTTCTTCTAATTTAGCTTTTAGGATATTTACCTCAACCTCGCATTGCTCTTCCTCTTCAAGATACTTCTTCTTCATGATTTCTTCAGCTTTTATTTCTTCTTCCACTTGTTTCCTTAGTTCGAGAACATCATTTCCTTGTTCTTAAAATGCTTGAAGTAGTTCTTCATTCTGCTTGTTTGAATTTTTAAGATCTTCTTTTAGAGAGACGACCACAGCTTCAAAACCTTCACAGCAACTGGTTCTTTCCATAATTTCCTTGGTTTTGCGTCCTTTTCATTCACTTCATTTTTCAATGATGTCACTTCATCTTGCAACCTTTGACATTGATCTTCCTTTTCCTCATACTATTTCCTTACTTTGTTGCGTTCCTCTAACTGAGCTTTTAACCTTGTAATCTATTCTTTGTAGTTACACTCCCTTTTGTCCAATAGATCTTGTTGATCTCTAATTTTTTATGTGAGCCTTTTAACTTTTGCCTCTATATTTCTTTCACTTTCACCCATAAGAGCAAATTCAGTTGTTTCACTATCACTTTCATTATCATCAAATATTGCATAAACAAAGAAATGTATCACCAGAAGACCAAAAATTTGTACTTGATAATTATTTTGCTTGTTCATCTTCAATCTGAGGTGATTCTGAATCTGAATACTTACTTCCACCTAATAGCCAATTGTCTCTCTTGTTGACACTATTCCTTTGAGATGTTTTCTTCTTCTAAGGTGCTTTCTTCTTTCACTTCTTTCCCATTGTCTCTACGAATCTCCTTTAAGCGATCAAGTTTCTGCCAAAGGACATGCTCTGATACCAATTAGTGGGAATAATACTGGGGGGGCTGAATTAGTATTTACAAATGAATAATTTTTTCCATTTAATAATCATATTTATATACTCTACTTCAATGAAGGGAACTCGCGTGTGCACGCAACTGTTCTTAAGGCAACCAACGTATATCTAGTGAACTTATGATTTAGTTAATTCATCATATGTTGATCTTTAATCAGTGCATTAGTACTTTATTAAACATTAAATAGTAACCATGTGCAGTAATAACAGAATAAACCATCACACATAAGCAACACACATGAACACCAAGATTTAAGGTGGAAACCCAATGCAGGAGAAAAACTACCTATTGTTGTTGTCTCTGTCTTATTTTTAATATAAAGAATAAGTTGTTTACAATAGTTTACTAGTGTAGACTCATACCAGTATGCAAGCACCCACCTGCAGAAGGCTACAACCTTCTCTCATTCTCTAGCTTCTACTATAAGGGAGCTACAACCCCCTAGCTCTTGTACTGGCCGATATGTTTACCAGTACGTAGGAACTGGCCTACCACCTTCACTCGTTCTCCAGCTGCTACTGGAAGGGAGCTCCAACCCCCTGATCTAATCACTAGCCACTACTGGAAAGAAGCTTTGACTTCCTCACTGAAGGCTCCAACCCTCAGTATCCTCCAGGGACCACGTTTCATAAATTTTCATAATGGATACTCCTGGTACACAACAACACAATATGTAGGCCACATTTCATCAAATTTTCATACTGGACCCATCAGTAACATTGAAGCTCAAAATCCATCACCAACCCAATATAACCATCAAATACATCTGCATCAACCAATCATTAAAACCCAATCATCAATCTCTAATATAACCGAAACCCAATCATCAATCTCTAAATCAACCACAACAGAATCAATCAATCATTGAAAACTCAATCAACCAATACTTCATCAAAATTCAATCAATCAACTGGAACAAACAGATCATTGTAACCAGTATACAGATCTTAACCTAGAACATTGCATCAACAACCAGAACCAATTGTAACCTCAAAAATCATATCTCAGAATGTATACGCTACTTCAATGAAGCCAACCTGCATGTATACGCTACTTCCTATAACCCAACCTGTGTATACCTCTAAAGACACTGAATCATAAAACCTCTGACCCACAAACTTTACCAATCAGTGACATTCTGAATATCTACTATCAAGATTACAGAGTTCTAAACAGATATCAGCAAAGATCACCCTTCTCACCTAATCAATCAATCAATCAAACTCAATCTCCTTATACATTCAATTCTACTTTCAAATCTTATGATGACCTCATTGACAAAGAGAAGTAGAACAGCAGCACTAATCAGATAGATCAGTCATCTCTAATGAACAATCTTTTCTTCTACATACGCTACTTGGTAGAGTCGAACCAGCATGTATACACGCCTTCACCAAGGCCAACCAGCGTATAGATCTGCAAATAATAACTTATAACTTTTCAGCTATTCCAGACTTCAAACATGCCCAGATCATAACATATAAAGGATAAAACATGCGTTATCATTCAGATCTAGCCCATATATTATTAGATCACATAATTATAAGTCATTTCAGGTCTTATGATCTTGATCCATCATTAGATCTCATCCATTATCAAACACTCAGGTGCATACTTAGTCTAGATCAAGCAAAGCATCAGAAACCCATAACATGCATATTTGTTTTTTATCTATCTCTTCATAAGATATTCATTACTTGTGCACTTAGCCCCTTGATCTTCTCCTCCTTATATAGTTTTAGCCTTTCTCAATACCTCAGACCAAAGAACACTTATAACCTGTGGTATTTGTGGACGGGATCAAGTAACCGTTATTTTGCTCAATATTGTGGGCTAATACCTTGGTATGGACCCTTGGTATTCTTTCATCTTAATTTCCTTAATTTTCCATCCCATACGCGCTTTTGAAAGTGTTTTCATACGTATACTCTCTTTTTGTACAGTGAACCTGCTTGTATACACTCTTTTTGTACAGTGAACCTGCTTGTATACACTCTTTTTGTACAGTGAACCCGCGTATACAACTTAACATACCTAAAAGCATTATCTTTCCTCAATTTCTTAATTCTGATCTGTAGTCCTTTGTTCCATCATCCTTTTCTTCTAAAATTATTCCTTTGAACTGCCCTGAATTTTATCACATATGTAAACACAACTGCCATGCATTCTGTCACACCCTATTTATACTTTTATCATTTAGTTCACTCATCAAAGAACAATTGTTATCAAGGGAAACGCACACTAACAATCTCCTTGTATCAAACCTTTGACCATTATTATGTTCCATCATTTTGTCACCTATGATTTGTCCTGTAGATTCATCTAGTTACCATATACTTATTCTGTTACAAGTGGGTTGCCATCAACTACAACACATGCATCATAATGCCAACATCTACTACTCTTTTTATTAATAAAACATTTGTAATAATAATAACTATAAATATGAATTTAAATTTTCTTTCTTATTTCAGTTGATGCTTGGCCCCACTTGCAGCAGCATAGCCATACGACTAGGTCAACAACAAGAAATATTACGCTAGATACCACAACAACTGAAGGGAGATAATATCAAGACATCCTCATTGACTTCATATTAAAAAAGAGAAAGAAACGTGATAAAAAATGACTACACTTGTTTATTTAGAGCTTGTTTTTTTAGTACCACTTTTTTGGCTAAGAGGTTGAATGCCTAATGGCATGTCCAAATGTAACTTTAGACTACCTTAATAAATAGTTATGATTTTTCTATTGCAAAAGATTAGAACAATTTTGTTTCATATTATGTAAACATATTTTTTGTGATACAAGGAAGGTGTAGAATACCATATGTTTGATAAATTCATGGTATAAGTCAATTAACTTTGTTATGAACACCAAGAGCCTATAATTCGATTCATGTGTTAAACTAAGCCTTTACACAATCCATGCCCATGATAATTCAACCATATACTAATTTGTATACCTATCCCACTCCATCGTACATTACCACACTCCTAATTTAGGTGTTAGCTACTCCTGCTTCAATGCCTAATCAAAACAATTTGTGATTATGATGACAATGTAAGTACATATGTGTGTAATTTCCATGGTGGGACATATTAATTTTCGACCCCAAATTTCCCTTAAATGATTATAATGACCTTGAATGGTCTAGCACTGGTTTGTCATCATCTTCTCAAAATGACCCGACAGATGAAAATTTTCCATGTTTGTCATCATCGCTTCACACTATCTCATGGATTACCCTTTCTACAGATTATATGCATGAATTTATGGAAGACCATCCCCTCTACCTATCCTATGATTGATTGTGATAGCAATTGAATAAAGGACACTTGATGGATCTTTGTTTGCAAGATCCCATACTTATAAATTGTACTTTTGTGACACCTATTCTCAGAATCAATAATAGGCTAGGTAGAGGGGATGGTCTACCAAAAACTAATGCATTCTTTAGAAGGGGTAATCTATGAGACAATGTTAAGTGATGATAACAGATATGGTAAATTTTCATCTGCCATGTCATTTTGAGATGGTGATGACAGACCAATGCTAACCCATTCAAGGTTACAATCATTGATTGGCAATGTGAGGAGGACAATTCATATATCCCATCATGGACATTACACTCATGTGCACTTAAATTTTCATCATAATCACAAAACAATGAATTAACAACTAATACATGATAGAATTGCGTTAAACTAATATAGATTAGAAAATGTAACCAATATATAGATTAGTTACAGTAAATATAGTAGAAATTAATATAGCATCCATTCCAACAGTATCAACTAGTCTATATTGAGACTATTCTTGATGCTTCATGGGATGGCATATCAACTCGTCTCATGCTTTATCCCAATAATCATTGAATAACATAATATTGCTTTGAGGTTCTATTCAAATTGTGGCAATTTATAAGACTTGTAGCTTTCCATTATTTGCACGGCTCTCTAGTTTCAAGTGGCACACTAAGTCTAGGTTTATTAGTATACGTTAATGAAGGTATTTTATTGTTCCCAGTCCATATTCAAAAGCTCTTGCAAACATTTAGTTATAGGTATGGCCTCCGATAGGTTATTCATATTCTCTATTTTCTCACTTTGATCGATATTAGAAGTCTCATGATCATAACACACACACATATACATATGCCAATATTTATCCAATATTAATAATTAAGATCTATGCATCAAACATAGGTCTCAGCTTATATAGTCATGTTCAAACTTCGGATCTTATATATGTATGTCCAAGACAGCTTTTTCCTATTCAAGTACGGTCATTGTAGTTTTCAGACTAGGTCTGATCTTTTAACAATGTGTTTTCAAACTTAATTTGGATACCCTATTCAAAAAGTGAATTTCAGTCTTTAATCATTATCAGTATTTGTTTCTGGATTTTTGAAATGGTGCAACAATTCATATTCTTATTTCAAAAACAATTCTCACGCATTTTGTTTGGATGAGACCTAATCTATTGAAGGATAAATGTGCAATTATTAATTTTCCAATGCTATTAAATTTCTCATTTTAAGCATCTAAAAACATCATTGACTACATTCTTTCCTAAATATTTTATGCAAACCCCTCTTATCCATTCCCCTAAGTATTGTGTGTTTATGATTAATGAATGAATGTTATATGTTAATGAACAATTGATATATGTCTCTTTATGTACATGATGTTGTTTCATATTATGTAATCATGTTTTTTATCATAAAAATTATTAAGATGAAATATTTTATGGATTTACAAATGAATGAAAGAAAGTTATATGTTAATAAATAATTTTTATATGTCTCTTTACGTACATGACATTTTTTCATATTATGTACACATATTTTTTATGATAAAATTTATTGAGATGAAATATTTTGTGGATTTATGAATGAATGAATGAAATTTATATGTTAATGAATAATTTCTATGTCTCTTTATGTAAATGATGTTGTTTCATATTATGTAAACATATTTTTTATGATAAAATTTATTGAGATGAAATATTTTGTGGATTTATGAATGAATGTTTGCTAAAAAAAAATTATGTATCTTAATATCTTGCTTCCAACTATTTCTTATTAATAGTATATAGCTTGGTTACTGGGGAATTGAGAGTGATGTGAGGGTGGGGGGGCAGGGGGGTGGGGCATGAGAGATTCCACCTTCACATGGTTGGTCCTGTTCAATAGAGAATAAATTAGGATTTGGATAATCTTGGAGAAAAACACCCTCAATCCAATAGAACAACAACAAAGTCAATGTTGACTTTGTTGTTGTTTCGTCAAGTGGAGGGAGGTTTGCTCGACCAAGTTTAAACTACAACAATTTATTCTCCAAACCAAGAGGAACTCATTCACGTATTCATATTGTCTATATTATAATCTTCATATTAGAAAAAAAATCATATTGTCCATATTATAATCTCCACAATTCCTTTGTTGTCCTCTTCTTGGAAAATACAACGTTCAACCATTGTAGCATCTCCATAATCCATTAGTGATTCATTTTTAAAAACAAAATGACAGATGTTAAAAATACCTAGAACTGATATTCAAAACTTTAAAAAAGCAAACAATTACCACAATATAAAAATGGATATGTACAATTGTGTAAATACTTCTCAAACACAGCATCAATATTGATCAAGAGAGCCAATATTTCCTCTCGTCTTCACCAGTACCATTGGGGCATCTATGAATTCCAAACATACTCCTACATAGATGTCATACATGCTACTAGTGAAGATGGGAGGCAATATTGGTTGTCTTGACCAGTATCGACGCTCTGTATGAGAAGTATCTACAAAATTACACTTTTATGTTTTGATATTGTGGTAATTGTTTCCTTTTTTAAATTACAGTGTCGACTAGTGCATGAGGTAAAGAAAACTCTAATGCTATTTTTATTAATGAATAATATATATATATATATATATATATATATATATATATATATATATATATAACATTTCTTTTTTGTTACAGTTGATGATCCACCCCTCTTGCACCAGCCTCGACAATGTCATGAGTACACGACCAGGCCATCAAAAATGAAGAAAAATAAAAATAAATTATTATAATAGTTATATCATTAGAAACATCACGTACCATATTATGAAAACATATTTTTTATCATAAAAAAAAAAATAACAATAATAATAAATAAATAAATAAAAATAAAAATAAAAAATAAAAAATAAAAATAAAAATAAAATAAAATAAAATAATAAATAAAAAATAATAAAAAATAATAAAAAAAAATAGAAATAAATAGAAATAAATAAATAAATAAATTAGATGAAGTATTTTGTGTCTATTATTAATGAATGAATGAATGAATGTTATATGTTAATGAATAATTGCTATATGTCTCTTTACATACATGACGTTGTTTCATATTATGTAAACATATTTTTTATGATAAAATTTATTGAAATGAAATATTTTGTGGATTTATGAATGAATGGATGAATGTTTGTTATTTGTTTTTTTAAGTATCTTAATGTCATGCTTTCAACTATTTCCTATATAGTAGATAGATTGGGTACTGGGGAATTGAGAGTGATGTGGGGGAGGGAGGGGCCACGAGAGCTTCCACCTTCACGCGGTTGGCCCTGTTCAGTAGATAATAAATTAGGATTTGGATAATCCTGGAGAAAAACACCCTCAATCCAACAAAGCAACAACAAAGCCAACATTGACTTCATTGTTGCTTCGTCAAGTGGAGGGAGGTTTGTTCCAAGATTAAACCACTCCAAGAATTTATTCTCAAAACCAAGAGGAGCTCATTTAGGTATTCATGCACACAAGTCTTTTTAATTATTATTTATTCAACAAAATAATTTTAATATTTGGTCAAATTTAACCTAAGTTTGCCTCATTGATCTCATGAATATATGTAGGACAACTAGTTTCAATTCAAATGTTGAAGTGGAATAATTATCTGAAGCAAAGAGCTTAAAATGGTAAGGGTTTAGGTGAGACAACAAAAATTATTTGATATTTTTGGTGTATGTCTTGGCCGAGTGGGAGCTACATAAAGTCTTATAAGAAATAACAAACTTTTCCATTAAAAAAAATCATGTAGTATTTGTCTTTCTTTAACAACTGTGTTTTTATTTGAGTGAAAGACCATAAACTATCGTTTTTCATGCAGGGAAGTAGGAGAAACTCTTACTCTATTAATTTGGCATAAGGCAGTGGTACGATTTTTCTTCTATTTTATTAATTATTTATCGCATCTAACTTTTTCTCCTTCCTTTGTTTTGCAGGTACTATCATTCGCATATTTGGATTTGAAAGATTAACTACGATGGGAATCATATACGTGAAAAAAATTTAGTGAAGCACTACTCAATTTTAGCCCACCCAGCACTTGGCTACTAGGTGCATGATTTAGTTTTGTATTGCATTTGATTTCAAGCAATTTTTTACTTCGACATTGCAAATATTCCAAGACCATAGATGTTGAGAAAAACTAGGGAAAACAAAATTAGGGTTTCCTTTATAATGTTTTCTCTTGTTATATTGACAATTCTTGTGATATAATTTTAGTTCATCATCATCATTACTATTTTGTGTTCATCATCAAGACAATTCTAATAAATAAGATCAAAATGCAAACAAGAACACCAGAAATAAGCTTCAGGCCAGGGAAAAACCCATCCACAGGGGAGAAACCGAAAACTTCTCTTCTTATAGAAATTCAAGGAATACTTCCAAGGCATTTGATCAAGACAACTCGGAAAGTGATAGGCCTACCACCCAAACAATAATGCTTCTCCCTATAACTCGGTATGTTTCTCTTCTCTATATAGAAATCTGAACAAAGATAGCTTTCTTCCCATATGTGTGATCTTTCCAAACAAATCATTGAAGCACAAGCCAAACAAATAGACCTTCTTGCTTTTATCGCTATCCTTCACCTATTTATCACTTTGAATTTTCCTCAAACTTCTTGAAGAGACTTAATTGCTTGTGTGACTCAAATGAGGTCCAATAAATCTTCTTTATTGAGAAATCTCGAGAATTATGTGAGTTAGATTCTTCAATTTGATTTCTCTTATCTTGACATTTACTTGTGAAATCATATGTTGATTATGTTAGTGTTCCTTTCATCAAATAAATGCCAACATGAAAATCACAAACACAAGAACACAAGATGTAAGCGCATAGCCAGGGAAAAACCCCTATGAATTTATATTTTTTACAAGCCAATATGCATCCTTATTCACTATGAACCAATCGTGCAAGTTGATGTGATCCATCAAGTTCTTATGCCTCCTCCTCTCCACATGCTTGGCTATATATATGGGGTGTATGGAGAGAAAAGGGTCATGTCCCTTCAAGTCCTATGGGGTTGAAACATGACACCCATGCAAGTTGACTCACCAAAATACTTTGGCCAACACACATCTCCTCCATGCAATATAAATAACCATTCGCTCAAGTGTTGGTTGGGGTGTACCTCTAACTAACTGCACCCACTCATCACACATGTTAAGTCATGTTCTGGGGTGCTCACCCAAACTCATTGACAAATTCATGATGTGAGGCATGATTATAAATAGTTTTTCTCATACTAAACTCGTCTAAGTGCTCTCTGCACAGTAAAATTTTTGCACCAATTTCTATATGCCTTCTCTGTGCACTTTGACGATTTTCCTCTCCATAATGCCAGAAGACCAAAGTTTTCCAATCCTTATTTCTTCACACTCGAGGCCTTTTCTGTCCACTACCTTCTTTCTCTCTATCCACATTTCATAATGATATGAGGTAGTATAATGCCATCCTCCACTCAGGCTTCCCACTCTAACTTTAATGCTTGTCAACGTAGGCCACTACTTCATTAGGTAGATAGTTATGACAATTAAAGGTGGTGTGTATGGGCCTGCTCATGACATGCCATAGCGAAACCAACCAATATGCAACAGGAATTCAATTTCCATTCAACAACCCACCACAGAATTTCCCTCTTAGAACTTTGGATTCGTATCTCCCTCCATTCACACCAGTCATCAATTTATTTTAACAAAAATATAATTTACATAACCAGGTTTATATACATGGGGTTTTATGGAAAAAGAGTTGTTACACATTCTCCTATTATAAAGTATCTTTCCATCACACAAAATACTCTCTCTACTAATTATCTTTGATAACCATAACTCTATAAGCCACAATAACCTTTAGCTTCAACTTTGGGTGATCAACAATGAAGGACGCTATGTGTGATGGTATTCTTTTAGTCTTCAAATTAGTATATGTATGTATATATATATATATATATATATATATATATATATATATATATATATATATATAGATATTAATGCATATCTCCATCGTCAGTGAACAAACTTGTGTATTATATTTTTTTTAATGGTTTGTTAGTCATATTCTCCTCACATTCACATCAAGTACAGTTGAGGCACCAGATTGCATCATCCACTTTGGTCAATATGGTCCAATATTACTCAATAGTAGTTCTTGGATAGGTATTAATGTGCATTTGGAAATTGTAGCAAGCATCATTTTAGATAGGGTGCATTATGATTGCAAGTTGACCACCCCCAGCCTTGTTTTTTTTGCACATTCTACACATTGTATTACTTCACTAGGCCTTTTGAGTAGTTCAACTTCTAGTATCATGATTTGGTTTGAGTGAGTTGGTTTTGGTTATGATAAAGTTAAATTTTGTAGTCAATTTGAGACTAGCCATGCTATCATCATCCATATTGTTCAATGGTCCAAATTCAGTCAAACCTAAGTAATATTAGTTGTTGGATCGTTATTGATGTGCATTTGGAAATTATAAAAGGTATTGTTCTAGAAAGGGCACATTAGGATTAAAGTTTGCCATCCTTAGTCTTGTTCCTATTGCATATATTCTACATGTTATATTTCCTCACTAAGCCTTGGTGGTTGTTCATCTTCCACTTTCTAGTCTCACAATTTAAATTGTGAGAGTTGGCCATGTTCATTTTTCTTCTCTAGTCATTGAATCAGTATAGTTGTATTTGTAAATTATGTTAGTTTTCATAAATGATTTTAGTTTTAGGCTTTAGTTTGACATAATCTTTGTGGTGGCTCATTTTTTTGTTGATACCATAGCAGGATAAAGGACTCCACTGGAATGGGATCTTCAAATTAATTGAAAATATTGAGCATGAATAACAAAACATTTCCAGTGAAACCAAGTGAATTATGAACCATGATATGTGATAAAAAATAAAGTTGGAGTACATAAACGAGTACCTCCATTCATGAAAGTCACCAAGGCACTACCTATGTTTGTAAGCTTTCTAAATTTGTTTCACTATGTTAAAAGAGTAATGTTTATTTGTGGCTATCGTCTATTGACAAAGCTACTTGTCCACCAAAGGAACCACTTGTTTGGAATCCATGTGGGGTTAATCTGACCAACTTGTGGTCTCTGTGGAGAATGCTAGTATACACAAGTGATATTCCACATTTGAAGTCCAACCATTTCTTGAATCTTAATACTTTGTTAGAACAAATGGTAACAAACTTGTGATCTTTTATGGATTTTAATTTATGGTTGTAATGTTTCATAGTACACTTTTGGTACATGAACAACATATTTGATGAAACCACTTGAGTCTTAATACTTTGTTAGGACAAATAGTCACAAAATTGTGATATTTTATGGATTTTAATTTATGGTTGTAATGTTTCGTAGCACACTTTTGGTACATGAACAACATATTGGAGGAAACCAACATGTATTGTGCTTATGTTTTTGCTTGGATGTTGTCTTATCATCAATACTTGGCTATTTGTAATGTGATCTAGTAACGCTTGTAATGTATGTCTCTATATAGTCCATTTATGATGAAGATGAGATGCTTTATTCTTGTTATTATACCGAAAGACACTTACATATCGAGTATGTCATTGTATCAATGTCATTGTTGACTTTAAAAAGATGTAGGAAACTAGTTTCTAATGGAAGTACCACCGAGAAACCCTCGGATCTGCTGCAAGAATCAAATGTATAAGAAAACTCACAGTCTATAATCTGCAAGAATTGAATATATTGAATGTAAAAGGGATGGGATCCACTGAGAAAACTCACAGTCTATGTGTATATTTTTTTAGCACATATCACCATTGAATATTCGACGGCATAGATAGGCCGTCGAATATTCGACAACTACCACTCGATGTACTTGTCGGATATTCGATGACAAAAACAATGGATGGAAGTATTGGTATCTTAAGACTCCCATCAGATAGACCTATTTTTCGCATATCCAATGCTTCACTGTCAGATTTAAAATGCCAGAGTGATAACACTTTTGTCACACAATATACTTATGTTGTTAATTACCCAATGCATCAATGTCAGTTTGTTCTCAGAAAAAACGACCTATTTGTTGAATATCGGACATGTTACCGTCATCCTGAAAGCATTAGAGCGACAACACTTTTTTCGAAATGTTTACTTATTACATCGATTACCTGATGCCTAAATGTCGGTTTTTTCTGTCGGGAAAAATGACTTATTTGACAAGCAACTAGCGCACAACATGTCGGATATTTGATGTTTTATCTGACAGATAGCTGACAATTTGTAGCGTCACAAAACCAAATTATAAACGTCAGTATTTTAAAGAAAATTTTTGGCTTTTTATGTGTTAGATAATCGACATTTGTATTGTTGCATATCTAGAAATAGCTAAACAGTCAATTATTCGACATAATTCCAGTGAAAATTTGATAAACATCAATGTGTCGGATAGTCGATGCCAATAAGTCGCATATCTGTTATAGACATTTTTGTGCCTTGCAGCTTTGAGCATGAAATGTCCATAATCCAAGGGATCCAAAGTCCCTAAAAGAGTTGTTCCTGCCCCTAAAGGAACAAGGTCAACCAATGACAGCTTCTCCCAGAAATTCTCCACCAAAAACTACTCAGAATCAGTCAAATCAGGATCAATTCAGATGCTCTACTAGCTGCCTGCGTTGCAAAGCACCCCAGTACACTAGCTAGGTGCGTTGCAACGCACCTAAATGCACTACCAAGGTGCGCTGAGTGAGAAACGCCAAATGGCAGTGTCATTCCGCGAGGTGTACAGACAATGGAAGCTTCCAGAATCTTCCTCAATGACACTTGCCTCACTGAGTTCGACCAAGGATGAGTAAGAGGCTCTCAGCCTCCAAGTGGAAACAAGAACTGACAGAGAGAAGCCATAAGTCAAAACATAAGCTGACTCGTCCTCTCTGCTTACATCTATATATGGATCCCTCATCCCAGAGATCTGGAGGCTGGAATTTGGTACTTTGCAGAGAATTGTTGTTGGTTTGAGATTGAGATTAGTGCATTGGGTGATTTATGCTTTGTTGGAGGTGAAGAAGGGATTCCTTTGCTGGGAGGTAGATGCGGGATCGGGACTCACTTGGTTGTATCTCCTCTTGGACTTTCTTATCATATCAATAAAACTATTTGAGTTTCTCCTACATGCTGTGTATCAATGATGTTTTGTTATATTTGCATGTTTAGCTTAAATCTAATCCTAAGCTAGTTATGAATGTAAATCTATGTCCTTTGTGTAGTTTTTCTCTTCTGTGATCTTGCAGGAACTTGGTGAAGTTGGACCAGTGAGGGAGCAGGCAGCGGGAAGCGAACAAAGAGGAGAGTGAGTGGATCAACAAACTAGCGAAAGACACAGGTTAGTTACATCCTTCCTCTTCGTTTACATTTCATAAAGAAGAATACGAAAATAGTTTTCCTTGTTTGTTGCTAAGGCACTATCACACCTTAGAGTGGGATAGGGGCATTCTGAATAGATACTTTTTCCAACAACAAATTGGCGACTCCACTGGGGAACGTATCTAGTTAGTTTATTTGTGTTTCTATTGTTGTTCTTCTCATAAACTTAGGAGTGGCGAATCGAACTGCATTTGCCATTTACAAATGCAAAGTAGAGATCTGCTACTCTAGTCCATTCGCTGGGCCTATTTATGATCTGAACAGCTGATCCACAAATGCTCTAATTGCCCTTTGTGATAGCTCTTAGTCCTCCTTTAAATCATCCCTCTAATTGTACCTTATTGATAGCTTTTATCCGGCCAAAAACCTTAGATCAAACTGCAAACCGTGACCCAGAACCCAGAGACAATTCTCGTTTCTGCTTCAGCGCAGGCTCTGTGAAGAGGTTCTGCATTTCAACGCGGGTCCCGAGAGGGCTACCTGCGCTGCAATTCAGTTTCTCTGTGCAACAGGTGCGTTGATCAGCCTTTTCCCTGTGCAGCTGTGGTTCTTTGCTTCATTTTGTTCAGTTTTATCTCTGATTTTTGTAGCCTGTTATCAGTGTGTGTACCTATCTGAAAACCCCTTTTCTTTGCCTTAATTCCGCCTCAATTGTATAAAAGAAACTGTATTTGTTACATCATTTGCAGTTTCCCATTACAAAAGTAAACTAGTCATACTGTCGCCCTTAGATCTAGACCTGTCGTAAGTGTCGTTTTGATCTTAGGAGTGAGTTTGTTTGCTGTTGACAGTTGATTACGCTTTTACTTTTGTCTTTTGGTTTGAATTTATGAATTTCTAGTGTCGAAACAAGTGTTTATTTCAAAATCATAAAGTGTCGTAATCGTCTCTACTTTGTTGATTTCGAAAAAGAAGCTTGTTTGTGTTTTTCACTTGAAGTCGAATTCAAATTTGTACAACAACTTTCTTTTTAGGCATCAATATTAAGAAAGTGAAAACAAATACATGCATATGTGCATTTGCATTTTGACAGTTTGTATGATTTGATTTAGGAAAAGTGCATTTACAGTGTGCTCTATGCTCTTTGAGAAAAGATTGTGTCTTTCTTTTCCCCTTGTAGCTAGGATTTTCATTGTTGAAAAGAGATAAAAGCTTGCTTATCATCTTTAGACTGCATTTAGGAATTGTATCTACATCTCGTGGTGATCCAAAAAGGCAAACTTCTAAGAAATATCAACCTAAAATAAATTGAATGAACTTAACAACGCTTTGTAACTTAACGCACAACATAGAGGTCTAGGCTAGAGACGTGTTCCGGCGTCGTAAAACCTGGTAACTGTTGGCCTCACTGATAGTTGGGTGATTCCTCCTGAGAGACGATAAGTGCCAGTACGGATTGTGCTCCCACGTACCGTCGAGTATATATTGGGAGACCCCTATAGGCATAAAACCTTTATCCATAGGAAACCGTGTCGGCCGCCCTACTGATCGCAATGCACTGAACACAGCATTCGGGAAGATTGACCGCCCGTACCCTAAAAAGTATTCTGCGGTTTTGCGATTGGTTTGGCACACCCTCTACCTAGAACTCCAGAGCAGTCCCTTTTGTTCCTTTTCAGACTCCTTAACGGAAAAGGTCCATCTGAGCACTTGTCACTTCAGGCTCATTAAAAATCGAAGGAGACTAGAGTCATCTTTTGCTTTTTCTCGACTCTTTAAAATTGAAAAAGCAAGTTGTGTCCAAGCGTCGTTAAAATTTATTTTAAACGGAATATTCATACCCTTTTTCCTGCGTTGATCTTTAGGTTGAGAAAATGGAGCCTACCAACCAAGGAATTCCCCTTGGTGGAAATCCTAGTCCTTTCTCCTCTTGGGGAGATGTTGGTGCGCCCCATATGGCCACATTGTCGCTTCCAGGACTGACAATTGGTTTGCCGGTCTGGCTCTTCTCAACCAATGTCGTTCAGAACACCACTATTCCTGAACAGTCGAATCAGCAGTTAGACGAGTCCAGAATTTCCCACCAACCTTCTACTTCCTCTAATTCTTCCTCTCTTCCTTCCTCTTCGCATGACGGGACTGGTAAAGCTAAAAACCAAGTTCCTAAGGAGAAAAAGGAAAAGAAGAAGAAAGAGAAAAAGAAGAAGGAGCCAAAGGCAAATAAGGGAAAACAAGTGTCGTCTAATGAAAATCCACACACAGCACTGACCAGGCCTAAATCGCCATGTGTCATTTGCAAGGGAGACCACTTTCACAGAGATTGTCCTTGCATCCCTCGGATACTAAGGGACTGGTCTCCCCATTTGCACAATCCGGTGTCGTCAACCTCTGATGGCCATGTTGAAAGTACACCGTCAACTAGCGAAAGTGAAATTCCAAGACAAAAAGGGAGAGCTAGACCTCCCTGTAGATTGTGCGAAGGCGACCATGCCCTCCACCGTTGTCCCTTCTTAGACAAGGCTAAAAGAGTCTTGGAAGATCGTCCGGTTTCACCGTTACGACTTCCTCCTGGATATAAAAAACTCTTGCCGAGTCCTTTGTTAGTTGAGAATCCAGCTGGCCCGCTCAAGTGGTCAGCTAAAGCATCTATCATTGAAGATAAACCAACTGAATCCATACCAGACGAAAGTCAAAAGGTCGAGGCGGCAGTTGACCCAGTCTTGCCTTCATAGGTTTTATCTTTGAATGATACAGTCACTGAAGAGGATAAGGATGACACCGTCCAAATTCTCTTCATCAACACAGACTCCGACGAACATGGGGGCAATCCACCCATTCCTTTATCGCAGGAAGGAAGTTCGTCAGAGCGATACCCGGCCGTCTACTCGGTCCCACCTCCAAGAAACCTAGTTGTATCCTTCGACTGGAACCAACTAGGCAGACCCCGTTTACCAGCAAGCATACCATTCAGAATTATCGTCCAAATATACAGAATGGTCATGGCTGGTACCATCATTGATGAGGGGGCATCTGTGAGTATCCTTTCCTCTATTGCTTGGAAAGCGCTTGGTTCGCCATCGCTTTTGCCTGAGATGAGAAATCTGACAGGCTTTGATAAAGGAACCAGTCGACCTTTAGGGATCCTCCCCAATGTGCCCATAACATTGAAAGGGAAGACCGTTCAAATGAATGTGATGGTCGTTCAAGGACCCTTGGATTATAACCTACTCCTTGGACGAGACTATATTTATTGCATGGGAGCCATCGTCTCCTCACTCTTTAGAGTAATGTGTTTTCCGCACGAAGGAAGAGTGGTCAAGCTCGTGGACCAGCTTTCATTTCCCGGATCACGCATCGCAAATAGTCATATACCATCCCTAAATGGTCTCTTCACGCAAGAAATGTCTCAACCCACGGTCCGTCCTCCTGATGAGCGCGAGTAATTCGGAGGGATATGACTGGAACCCAGGGGGCATGCGTCCTGGTCTGCTTTGGCAGGAAAACTTTGGGTATAGGGTAGGTTTCCGCGGGAGAATATGACTAGTCTGTACCCCGCCCATGCTGGAAGAGGGTTATTCTAGAATAAGATTCTTTTGTCAAAGTTATGTAAGCTGGGTCGGCGCCGCTTACCTTTGTTTATCTCGGTAGACATCGCCGAAGAAGTGTTTTGTTTGCTGCGCAAATGAGACAATCTTTGGATAACCTGAAAGAGGTAGGCCTTTCCTGATAGAACAAATGTTTTATCTGCAAATTGAGGGGTAACCTTGAAATCGTACTTTATACCTGGGGGCATGCAAACCTTTTGGAGTGCAAGCAAGGGGCGGCTATTTATTTTTTAAATTTTTAGGACCTCTAACCCTTTAAACTCGTAGGATTAGTCGTTTCCGAACTTGCATAAAGAAAGGATGCAGGGCAAAGCTTTATAAGGTGCAAGCTCCATAAAAAATGGCATCTTCAATGAGACATTCTTATCATATGACTGGATTAATCGAGCAGTTTTAGCACATAGTTCATGCTCGTTAAAAAATAAACATAAGATTGAGCAAGTGTTTCAACCCGCGTTTAAGCTCGTTAAAAAATGAACTATCCTCCGGTAAATAACCACAGTGAATGTAACATTATCATCCATTAAAGCCTTGGTCGTGTTTGCACCGTCACCTCCACTTTTCATTGGCCGATCATTCACCTCCATTTGATTGTTTACCCATTTTGAGGAACAGCTGCGAAGAGTGATTTCACTAGCCATCCTTGTGACATTGCCGTGATTGGAAAATTCCAACCCTTACCTGGAATCAGCTGCTACCCGTCTTATCACTCGTTCCTCAAAAGACGAGTCTTCTTTAAGCTCTTTTCATCTGACTCGTAAAATATGAAAAGATTGCCGAGTTTTGGCCTTCCAGCTCGTTAAAGCGACCGGAAGTGCTATCCCTCCTCTAGATTTTAATCTTTTTGGACCTGACGGATTATTGCACAAAAAGATCGAGCGCTTGTATTGTTCGGCTCGTTAAAACTATCGAAAATTCATCCTTTCTGTATTGTTTTATACTTTTTCGGACTTAAGGGATTAGATGACGAAAAAGGAATTCCAGAGTTACCTTTACGTTCCTTGTCAGACTCTCTAAAAATGAAAAGGACCGAGTTATCTTTGTCGTTAAACTCGTTAAAAACATTAATAGCGACAAACTTGTCTTTAGACGAGAACGAGTTTCACTATCGCTAGGCTCGTTAAAACATAGCGATGGGTTTGCCCGAAGGGCAAATTATAGAACAAGTATATGTTATCCTCCTCAAGCTTGACAAAAATAAAGAGGTATTGGTCAGCAATGACTGGGGAAAAACTGGGAAGAAACTCAAAGAATCTTTATTGGTAGCAAGTCGCTCTTGAACATGACACTTCCACTCCGTGCCTGAGTCGGGTTGGGTTGTTTCATTCACCGGCCACATCACCATGGTCTCGCCATACCATCCACCTTTGGGGTAAATGCTACCAATCCATCATATAAGTGTCGCCGATATGTTCAAGAGAAGTCATCCAGAGAAGTCACCCGTGTCCCATCCACTACCATACATTATACTTCATTCTTTCATGACCGCCACCCTGAACCATATATCATCAGATCATTTTCACCTCCATCAAAATCATTTGCTCCGTTCCGTGTCATTGATGTGGGATACATCAAGGCCCTCCTTTGACGGATCGCTTCTTGTCGACATCAGCTCATTATCCAAGAAGTTGATCTAGGAACACCCCTTCAGTACTTTGAAGCTTGCATGCCTCAATGGCAAGTTTCTCACTTCCGGCGACAGGTATACATCAATGACCTTCGACCGAAAGATTTTGTGTGGTGTTCGATGCCAAGTCCTTTATTCACACCACGTGAATTGTACTGCAGTACCTTGAGGGTCATTATCATTATCGGTGATTCCTCTCACGCTTGTTAACAGTTTACATCATTGACTGGTAATCAAGCGATGTCTTTCCATGTTTGACTTCAGAACATTTCTCACATGGATCGACTTGTACTTAGAGTGAAGATTGGACGAGATTGAAGACCCCGGATCTAGTTTCATCCATCCGGGCTGCGATATATATTCGGGAAAAATAAAGACATTGACATGTACAGCATTGCAGCACAGATAATCATCCTACCAAAACGATGATGATTTCATCAGAATCATCAGTCTACCATCAGACGATTGTCTGTCCTATGTACATAAAAATGAATTTATAAAGCTGAGCATGGGAATGCCCGCCTCAACTAGATCATGAAAACAGTATGAAAATAATGTATTGTATTGTATCTTATTACAGGTCTCCTCCCAGCATTGAAAGAACTTCGGATCCTCCTAATAAATCATTTCACCCGATAAACGGCCTCATACTTTAGGGGGCAACTGTTATAGACATTTTTGTGCCTTGCAGCTTTGAGCATGAAATGTCCATAATCCAAGGGATCCAAAGTCCCTAAAAGAGTTGCTCCTGCCCCTAAAGGAACAAGGTCAACCAATGACAGCTTCTCCCAGAAGTTCTCCACCAAAAACTACTCAGAATCAGTCAAATCAGGATCAATTCAGATGCTTTACTAGCTGCCTGCGTTGCAAAGCACGCCAGTACACTAGCTAGGTGCATTGCAACGCACCTAAATGCACTACCAGGGTGCACTGAGCGAGAAATGCCAAATGGCAGTGTCATTCCGCGAGGTGTACAGACAATGGAAGCTTCCAGAATCTTCCTCAATGACACTTGCCTCACTGAGTTCGACCAAGGATGAGTAAGAGGCTCTCAGCCTCCAAGTGGAAACAAGAACTGACAGGGAGAAGCCACAAGTCAAAACATAAGCTGACTCATCCTCTCTGCTTACATCTATATATGGATCCCTCATCCCAGAGATCCGGAGGCTGGAATTTGGTACTTTGCAGAGAATTGCTGTTGGTTTGAGATTGAGATTAGTGCATTGGGTGATTTATGCTTTGTTGGAGGTGAGGAAGGGATTCCTTTGCTGGGAGGTAGATGTTGGATCGGGACTCACTTGGTTGTATCTCCTCTTGGACTTTCTTATCATATCAATAAAACTATTTGAGTTTCTCCTACATGCTGTGTATCAATGATGTTTTGTTATATTTGCATGTTTAGCTTAAATCTGATCCTAAGCTAGTTATGAATGTAAATCTATGTCCTTTGTGTAGTTTTTCTCTTCTGTGATCTTGCAGGAACTTGGTGAAGTTGGACCAGTGAGGGAGTAGGCAGCGGGAAGCGAACAAAGAGGAGAGTGAGTGGATCAACAAACTAGCGAAAGACACAGGTTAGTTACATCCTTCCTCTTCGTTTACATTTCATAAAGAAGAATACGAAAATAGTTTTCCTTGTTTGTTGCTAAGGCACTATCACACCTTAGAGTGGGATAGGGGCGTTCTGAATAGATACTTTTCCCAACAACAATATCCAACAAATCGTAGTTGGATTTTGGCCCCATTTGTACTATTGAAAGTGTTATTAAGAAAACGTGAAAGAAAAGACAAGAAAAAACAAAGAAACAAGACCCACAAGACAAGAAAATGGAGGTTGAACATAACCTACAGAAAGAAGTAAGAAAACAAAAGAAATGCAGAGACTGGATGGAGAAAAGATGCAAGATGAGTATGAAAAGGGAAACTAGAATACAGCTAGACCTACTCCTAACCTAACCAACGAGAAGGTAAGGGTCAAGTGTAATAAGATTTCCAATGTAACCATCACCACTTCTCCCAACTTGCAAACACAAGGATACCAACAATTAAGACTGATATAATATGATGTGCAAGCGAGAAGATAAGAACGTGAATAGCTTACACAAAATATTGAAGTTTTTTCCAAAAGTCAGAAAGATGTGTCATAACAACTAACCTTAACCATCCTACAACCTTACCTTCTCTATTAGCACAACATTCAAACAAACCTTGAGAACTTCCTATGAATGTACCTGCATCTATGTTGTCCTCCTTAGAAAAAATCCAAAAGGATCGGAACTTATTGTTAGAATAAGGGCTTGCTAAGTAATATGCTTCTAGCCAATCCTAAATTCAAACATGAAATTCAAAACCATTCTCTTGAAAACCCCAAAATCCTTGAGAAAATGAATTTTCAACTAAAGACATGGAATTGGGATGAGAATCTTGTAAGCGAAAATGAATTTGATCATTTCTAGAAGGCTTGTCAAGATAGTGAGGACCTGACATGACAATATGCAAGGGTTGAAGTGCCTCAACTACTTGAAAAAGTATCCAAAAGATGAGATGGTAAACCATAAAGATCAAGGGATGTAAGACAACTGTCATCGAATATGTCAATGGGAAAATTGTTGATTTATGGTATAATCGGATGTGATCTAAACCTCAAAATTTGCAGGGAGGCTTGGACATATGCATTCCACAATACCCAAAAATCGTTTTGGGAAATTCCACCTGATGAAAGTTTTATTAAAAAAATTAATTATTTTTAATGGGTGCCTAAGTCTAAACTTAGGGAATTAAAATAATTAAAGGGTAGTAATCTAACTATGGGTGAAACTTCTAGAAGAAGAAGAGGATCAAGCCAAAATGATCTGAGCCATTGATTAGGATCTAATCTGGGTCATTGGTTCTCAATGGAAGGATTATAAGAGGAGGTTTGATGGGCATTTGGAAGAAACATCGAGTAAGAAAACAGAAGATCAAATTTCTAAAGCACAGCAGTTGTTGGGGAGAGAATTCAAAGTGATCTTTTGTAGTGAGGGGTAGGGATAGTTCTAGTTGGATGTTTCTCATGATCTGGGAATAATCAGCAGAGGAGTCAGAGAGATCCAAGAGAGGCAGGGCATAGGCTAAGATGGGCAGCGTAGGCTGATATAGAGGCAACGCGGAGCCTTAAGGAGGTCTGTAGTTTTTCTGAAGGAACCAATTTATGAAGTTGGAAGTCAGGGTGTGAGATCGAGAGGTTGAAATTGAAGTTCCTGGGAGGAAAACCGATCAGCAGAGGGAGTGACACTATCCCTAGACATTGTGACATCGGGATGATGCAGTGCTTGCCTAGAGGCAGTGCAAAGACAGAAAAGGGAAAGCCATTCTGTGGTTGGATCAGTAAGGATCGCCTGTGATAGTGTGAGGTACTTCTCACTATTATTCTGTTAGTGATATTCTCTATACTGGATAACCAGCAATGCATCCAAAGATTGTATTCATAATTACTATTGCCTAATAATAAAACCCTCGGCTGCTACACCGATTTCCCACATTGGGTTTTTTCGGGGACATTTGTCCAAAAATAACTATGTAGATGTGTGTGATGTTTATTTCTCTCATGTGTTGAATTTAAATTCCGCAATTTTATTTGTGTAGGTTGCAGTGTATTTAATTCGATATTTGTCATAGCACACAGTAAGTAAATTGGTTAATCGAATTAACATCAGTTGCTGCAATAGGAATTTGGTAATAGATTTTTCACATGGTATCACAGCACAGGTCGTAAGAAAAAGAGCTCAGAAGCAGAAAGGAAGAGGAGTTCGAAATTGCTATAGAGGCAACAATTCGAAACCCCAGAGGAAGCGCATTTTGTGGGCCAAGGAGTTCAAATTTTTGAGGAGAATTTGATTTCTCTGAGTGAGTCAATGGATAAATTCAATATCCAGATCAAATATTTCTAAAGGCCGAAGTGAGAAATGTAGTTTTCCTTGCAGAGCATATCTTTAGCTGGGACGCAGATATTTTGTAGCAGTTGTTGGAAAAATAGCATCAATGGGAGAGAAGGAGACACACTAGAGGGAATTCTTCCTCAGAGGATTTCCAGCCAAGAAGTTTGATTTCTCATTAGCTGAGCAGCAGCAGGGAGCAGTAGATGTACTAAATCCAGGAGGGAGTGCGTAGGCTAGCCCAGTACTACAGAGAGGAGAGAGGAGGCAGTTCGACACTTTCATTAGCAGAGATAGAAGCTAGTGGATTGCGAGATCAATATCAATTGGATGGTGCATCCAATTATGTGATCTAGAAGGAAAGGATGTCATGCCTTTTGGATGAATATTTTCTCAATATCTACATTGACAGTGTGGTAGTTGAGCCTGTGGATCTAGATACACTCAAAAGGTACGAGGGAGAGATGGCGAAGACCAAGAAGATGATCCTCGACAAAGTGAAGGATCATGTAGTATGTACATCTCAGGAAAAGGGACTTCCAAGGAGATGTGGGATGCCTTGTCCATGCTATATCAAGGATCTTCTGAGCAGCAGAAGATGTACTTGGAACAGAAGATGAGATCCACACAAATGCAAAAAGGGGAACGCATTAATCCGTTCCTTGTAAAGCTTTAGGAAACCCAAGATGAGTCGGCAGTTGTGGGTTCAATTTCTCAGCCTACTGAGATGGTGAGGCTAGCTCTAAATTTAGTCTGGGAAGAATGGCAAGTTTTTTTCCAGAGCATCCTGGGCAGAGAAAGATTATCAGATTGGGAAGGGATGTGGGCCGCACTTCGATGGGAAGAGATGAGGAGAGACTTAGCCAAGTGCAAACTTGAAAGTAGCAGTAGCAGAAGTGGGTCGAAGCTGAAGGAGGAGGATGAAAATTCAGCCCTTGCATCTAAGGGGCAGCAGGAGCAGTGGAAGAAGAAGAAAGATATTTCAAAGATCAAGTGCTTCCAGTGTGGTGAACTTGGTCATTACGCTACACAGTGTCCTCTCAAGAAGAAGGAAAAGGATGAGAAGCATGATCCGAAGGTTGCATTTGCACAGATCAAGGAGGAGTAGTTTTCCATGATCGCCTAGAGGTGGGGTGATATAGAACTGTAGTTCGAAAGAACTGCAGATGGGTAGGATCCTTGAGGATTCCAACTCTTGGATTAATACCTTGCTACATGAGCCCAGATCAATAGTAGCAAGATGGATCGAGCTAGTTGATGCAAAGGAGCGTTGGAGTGACAGTTGCAGTAGCTAGGAGCACTAGATACTGAGCAATGTAGAGAAGAGTTGGCAGCAGTGCAGTTGGCACAGTGTAGTGACAGCAGCAACATAGAGGCTTCAGAGGGTCAGTGTAGAGACTAGCAGTAGTCAGAACTTCAGCAATAGTTGCATCATGTTGAACACCAGTTCAATAATTTTGGATGATTTTCCATTGTTGATGCAGTAGCAGTAGCAGTTGGAGAAGGGTGCAGTGCAAATGCAGTATTGGCAGTGGCAGGGTGAGCAATAGCAGGGATGCAAAATTTGAGAGGTAGTTGTGGTACGGATGCAATGTTGGTAGTGGCAGTGTCAATAGTAGTAAAGATGTAGCATTTGTGCAGTAGTTGATGGGAAGATATGTCAGACATCAGTAGTGCAGAGGAAGATGTTACAGAGAAGGGTAATGCTTCAGCAGGTTGCATTACTAGAGCACATTCCTCGCTAAGAGGGAGTTTCGTTTTCTGGCAGCATCGGATGTGCTCTAAGCCACAAAATTTGTAGGGAGGCTTGGACACATACATTCCACAATACCCAGAAATCATTTTTGGAAATTCGAATTGGTGATAGTTTTATTAAAATAATTAATTATTTTTAATGGGTGCCTACTTAGGGAATTAAAATAATTAAAGGGTATTAATCTAACTGTGGGTGAAACTTTTAGAAAAAGACAAGGATACAGCCAAAATGATCTGAACCATTGATTAGGATCTAATTTGGGCTATTGGTTCTCAACAGAAGTATTATAAGAGGAGGCTTGACGGGATTTGGAAAAAACATCAAGTAAGAGATCAGAAGATTGAATTTCTGAAGCACAGCAGTTGTCAGGGAGAGAATTCAAAGTGATCTTTTGCAGTGAGGGCCAAGGATAGTTTCGGTTGGATATTTCTCCTAATATGGGAATACTCAATAGAGGAGGTAGAGAGAGATCTAGGAGAGGCAATGCAGAGGTTAAACTGGCCAGTGTAGACTGACACAGAGGTAGCACAGAGCCTTAAGGAGGTCTGTATTTTTGCTTAAGGAATCGATTTTTGAAGACGGGAGATAGGGTCTGAGACCGGGAGGTGGAAATTAAAGTTCTTGGGAGGCAAATCGATCAGCAGAGGGAGTGACATTTTCCCTAGATGCTGAGACGTTGGGCTGACGCAGTGACCTCGCAAAGGCAATGCAAAGAAACCAAGGGGCAAGCCATTCTTTGGGTGGATTAGTCAGGATCGCCTTTGATAGTGTGAGGTATTTCTCACAATTCTTCTATCAGTGATATTCTCTGTACTAGATACCAAAAAGGCATCCAGAGATTGTAAAAAAATTGCTGCTACTTAATAATAAAACCCTCAGTTGTTGCACCGGTTTTCCCACATTGGGTTTTTCTAGGGGTAATATTCCAAAAATAACTATGTAGATGTGTGTGATGTTTATTTCTCTCATGTGCTATATGTAGTTTCCGCGGTTTTTATTTGTGTAGGTTTTAGTGTATTTAATTCAATATTTGTTGTATCACAAAGCAAGTAATTGGCTAATCTAATTAACAATTAGAAGAGTTAACATCAGTTACTGCAGTAGAAATCGGGTAACCGATTTTTCACAAAAATGATAAGTTGAATGATAATTATTATGACCAAAATTATGATAAAATAGACTATTTAAGGCATAAGATTCTCAGTTAGTGGATAATAAATATAGATTAGTTTAAAAAACTTTACAAATGATTTGAACAAAAGAATCATCTTCCTTGCATGATGAACGTGACAAATCATTCAATTGTAACTGGTGACAAATTGTACTAGCATCATAATCATTGAAAGAATTGAAAAGGAATTCCAATATAGAGAATACATGAAACCAGTAAGGATGTAGTTGATAAAAAAGAGAAACTTGGTTCATAAAATAACTCAAGAATTCACTAACACTGAAGAGGATATTCAGTTCCATGAAGAAAATGATTAGCATTATAACATTCAAAAGAAAAACTAGGAGCTGAATATTCTCGAAAGTATCTAATAGGCATAAATCCTTCAGCCAATAATAATATTTAAAATTATTAGCTTCAACGTTGTGTGCATATGTAAAAGATATGCATTCCAAACCTGAGTTAGATACACAAGATTTGCATGAGGATATACCAACTGAAATTGAATCCTCAATTCGATCAAAAACTGAATCTTGAAAGTTATAAAAGTTATATCTGAAATACAAAAAATCCTTCAAGGCGAAACTTACATTCGGTGAAACCATGCAAAGAAAATAAATTTTCAAGAAAATACAAATCTGAATTAGTTCGGGGACCTTACCAAAATCGCAAGAACTTGACATAACCATCAACGAAAGTTGAAGTGCCTCGACTTCCTGACAAGTCCTGAAACTTTCCAGGATTTTAGAATTGCATTTTGAAGTCAAATCAAATCATGTGTGGTGTGTGGAGAGTCGTTGCCAATAATTTCAACAAGATCACTACCATCCAGATGGAAGCGATTTACATCACTGATTTGATTGGATTTTCCAACTTCATCAAATAGATTACCTAAGTCACAAAATTCTTCTAAATTCACATGTAAGGATAAATATACTAGACAAATTTCATGAGTAACTTGAATAGAATAATTTTATTCATGCAAGAATGGAGATGATAAGGAATGAAATGGATACTCGATGGTTTGATTTCTTTATTCTTCATCATGGATAACCTCACTACCTTGTGTCAATTCAAGATCCAACTCATTAGATGATGAAATTGAAGAGCATGGAGTATCTTCATCACAATTTTATGCCTTACAAACAGTAGAGAACGAGGGATAGGGAGGTGAAGATGAATTTTTCATCAAAACATCTTCTTTGATCGAATTATATTCGAGATATAAATCTTTCAAAATATATTCTTCTTGAGAAACCAAAATATCAGTGGGTGCACTTGGGAATTCATCACCATGTACATCAACGAAATCATCATCATCAAAATCATGGTTTCCCAAGACTTGATTAATCAAGGAAAATAGTCTCGTTTGATTGACTGTCAAGATTACTAGATTCAAAATCAGTCGAGAATAAAGGAGCATCGCCTTCACATAGAGGACTTTGAAAAAGAATAGAAATATTTAAGGAATCCTCAGCTTTTTGCTCCTCTACCTGTGAAATATGACTACATTGCACTTGATCACTACTTGGATTTGGAAATGACCGATCAATAAGATCAAGGGGAAAGTGATCACGAGAAAGGTATGATAGAGGATGACAGGTATTCAAATCGAAATTGGGATTGAATTTATGAGTGTTAATATCTTCTTGAAAATTGGAGGAATTAATCATCACCTTAGGCTCCATAAACCATTCCAATGTTTTCTCCCTCAGATATAATTCATTGAAAGTAGATGAAGATTGAATAGATAGATCAGTAGTTTGATTTTTAGATTTCCCAACTTTGACATCATCACAAGGAGGCACCCACATCGGGATTGAAAGAGGAGGACAAGGGACAAAAGGAATGGTAGGTTCCTCCTCTGAAATTAGAGGTGTCTCATGGTTTGCAAAAGTTAGGAGAGCAAAATTATCTAGGGGTTCATATTTATAATGATCCAAAGAGAAATGAACCAAACGCTGAAACTTTTCTTTGAAGAAATCCTAATCCGCATTTGCTTCAGGAAATTCATAACATAGGTGAAGGAATCTATTATAAAGGTCTTCAATTGATTCATCAATTTTCATCCTTAGTTGGTTAATATATTTGTAAACATCTCGGTAATCATAGATACCAAAGGCTTGATGAAGCTCCATGAGGAGTTGTTAAAATGAATGAATGGAAGCAGAAGGTAGGGTATGACACCATCATTTAACTCAACCTTCAAGGGTGAGGAAGAAAAGTATAAGAGCAACATCTTCATAATAAAATTCATAAAACTCGAGGAAATTAGAAATGTGCTCGGCTATGGATATTTCACCCTCACCATCAAACTTAAATTGAGACAAGTTATAGAGAGGTTCATCGGGGATTAAAAGTTTACCATTGGATCCATTGGAAAAACACCTTGGGAGTATGAATTGGGAATGAACCATTCAAAATAAGAGATTCAAAATAGACTCAATGAGCACAGATTGTCATATGGCCCTCCTTATAGCACCAATTGTGGACAGTGTTATAAATTTGTGAACCAAAGGGGTGTCCCATATGTGAAGTCCCAATTAGACCTCACAACGTTTAGAGTAGGAGCCCCATCTGGAGTATCATCCAGGCTACCATAACTCTAATTTTTTCCTTCACTGCAATGTATTACATAAGAGATTATGCACATAACCTTTGAAATCAACAAGTAAGTTGACACTTTGAAACACCAATTTCAATGTGTAAAAGGAGACCTTCACGAGTTGGAAGTAACAGTGAACCTCTAGAAGGAAAGAAATAGTATTATCCTAAGAGAGTCACACGAGAGCAAGGAGATATTCATTAGTTATCTAGCGAAATAGTTCACATAGACACAATGATCATTAAAGAAAATACAACACATATTCAACAAGATAAGAACCAAATCCAGTTAATTAGTTCAATTTCTTTAGTGCATATGAACATAACATATACCATAAATGTCCAAAGAATAGTCTTACAATATTCATGATACATGCATGAAAATGTGTCGGCTCAACGAGCATCTGATTATTAAGAGAAAGATCCAAGTACATAGTTACAATGTCGATCCATTAGTTCCAATAATGGAACATTAAGTCACTTCTTTCTTCTCCAAAGAATGATCTTCTCTCCTATACCAATCTATAGAAGCCAAGGATAGCTCTCCAAGAGGAATGAACTTTCATATCCTCGTGACTCTTGAGTTTCCCTTATGGCTCTTGGTCTTGTAATGTGACATTTGGACTTTTCCTAATGACTCTTTCTATTTGACTCATTTGTCCACATGTTACTTTTCATATTCCACATATGACTCTTGGACTTCTACACATTACATTTCATCATTTTCTTTTTTATAATTACATCATTATATCCATAAATAATGTGGTAAGACATTGACACGTATGACTTTGTGATGACATTTGGATAAGACATGACTTTGCACTATTGACATGGAACTTCATAGTGATGTGTCAATGTCAATATTTTCTTCTTGTTGTTTTCTCTGTGTCTTCGAGATAGATGTTGCATGTGCTTCATCTTCATCCTCCAAGATGTTGATTGATACGGAATATTCATGTGATATTGATATTTAGTCTTCTATCGTAAGTTAGTGTCCCTTCATCTTCTTGCTTGATGACTCTTCCTAGTTCCAACTTCACAAGTCTCTTTAAGAATAATCTCCTTCTCCTCTCTAAGCATCATCCTTTCATGTAAAGATATAGAACCTACAAGTGAAGTTCACTCATGACAAGACAACATCAATCCGGAAATCCCTTAGTTTAAATTTCTTCATGAAAATCATTGATTTACTTAGACCTAAGTACTAGACCAAGAGGAAGGCTTAGGGATTTCGCAGTATGCAATTCCATAGGATAGAAGTGAGGGACTGAGGCTTGAAACTATGAAATGAGTAGAAATTGGATGAATGAGAATGTGGATTGCACATTTGAGGGTCACGGTGAGGTAGTATTGCCCACTATAACTATGCAATGTGCGGTTATGGAGGGATACAAGGCCAATGTATTTCACAGTTGTGTAGTTCATGGATACAAGGAGATAGGTTGTTGACTACAACTGTGCAATGCACAGAGAGGGGCTAACTAGGAAGCAGGATTGTGCAATTCTAAGGGGAAGGAGGCAGTAGTTGAGCATTGTGACTATGCAATGTGTAGTCTTTGGAGGTAGTGACTATGCATTGTGAAGTTACAAGAGGCAGGAAAAGTTCACTCAGACCTAAGACTGCACAATGCACCATTCAGGGAGGCAGGTTTGAAGGAAGGTTGTCCGAAGAAGGATCATTTGTATAAAATTACTGTGTGGGATCCAAGAGGCTGAGAGATGGAACTAGAACATGACTTGAACATGATCATGCAATAAACCACTTGAAAATGAACAATTCACCACCCAAAATTAACATGTCCTCAGTGAAATGGCAGCAGAACAACACTTACCTCTAAGTACGATGCTTAAGATACACTTTGTGACACAAGCAACGACACTAACGAAGCAGTGCTCAAAACTTGGGGAATGAATCTAATGCATTTCTCTATGATAGATAGAACATAATAGTGCATATGAATGCATCAGAACCACCCTTTAAGAATGTACAAATTACTCTTTTATTAGTTGTGACACTTCCCTTACCAAAAGACGACACTTTGTGACAGCAATAAAAAGTAAAAATGACACTTGCAAAAACTAAAGAAAGTGAAATTGACACATGCTATAGAAAAGAGAACACAAAAGCACCAGTTGTAGAAGTGAAAGTAAGCCAAAACGACAATTGCAAACATGAAAGCATCACTTATGACAAAAAAGGTGTGTGAAAGTGACAGTTGAAAAAACTCACTAAAATAGTAGTATAATTGCTACCAGAGTGAGAGGAATTGTGAAGTTATAATGCACACTAACTGTCAGCATAGGTTATTCATTGTATGATTTGCTAGGGTGTACATTGATTGTTGGGCTTGCTTGAAAGAAGGGCACTTGTAAATGCATAAAAATATAAGCATGTGTAAGCAAGTGACTTTGACAATTAGAAACATCAATCGACCATGAAGTGACTACGACCAATCAAGGAACGATAGATCATAGGATCACAAGTAGGATCCAAAATTCAAGTGTAAGAAAAATTTTGGAGGGTTTTTGTCACAGCCACAACAAAAATTTAGATTGCAAGCTCTTAGGGGACAATTTGAAAGCTTGAGGATAGAATAAGATGAGTACATTGCTTCATATTTCCTACGAATAGACAATAAGGTCAAATACATTATAGGTATCGGTGAAGAAGTTCCTGAGAGTTATGTTGTTTGAAAAGTATTCAGATAACTTCTGTCAAGATTTAATCCTAAAGTATCAAACCTTGAGGAACTATCAAAAGTAGACAAGATGTATGTGGACCAACTTCATGGAACTCTCTCTACATATGATTTAAGAATCAAGGAAGACAAATCAGGTTCAAGGAATTTTCTTTCAAGGTAGGAAAAGAAGAGAACAAGCAAAAGGATCGAGAATATTCTAATTTTGATGAAGAAGAAGCCAAGTTTTTGTGAAATCTAAATAGAGGAATCAATAAGTTCAAAGGTAAGATTCCTTTCAAATGTTTTGAATGTGGAAGAATTGGTCATTATGCATCTAAATTTCTTTATACCAAGATGAGTGATAGTGTTTATGAGTCAAGAATCAAACCCAAGTATCAAACGAAGAAGCAAGCCCATAAGAAAAAGAACTTTTACTCAAAGGAACAAAGTGACAGTGAAAGCAATGGAAGTGTGACTGAAGAAGGAAGAAGTGAAACATAATTCATTTTTGAGGATGAAGAACCTGAAGCAGAAGTTGATTATGAGGGATAACTTAAAAGCACATTGAAGGAAATAAGAATCATCAGAAAGAAAGAAAGAAAATGATGCAATAACTTCAAGACAAGAGTATAAATGAACACATCGTTGTTTCTCTCTGAGTTGAACTAGAAGAAGAAAAAGGGTAAAGGATTTTTTGTTTGAATAGCTAAATGAGAAAGAAAAAAATGTGTGAAATACTTGAAGAGGAAGTTATACTCTTAAGAGAAGAATTGGAGCATCTTAATTCAAAGTTAAATAGAGTGACTAAATCCATTTACTAAGACAAGTCTTAGCTATCAAGAATGTGAGGTATCCAAGAAAAATGGTCTCCAAAGCTCATCAAATGAAGGTCATCCAAAGAATATTGGTGAGACATTCATAGCATTAAGAAGCATCTCACTTGAAGATCCAAAGAAAGCAGTACACTAGGCTAAGCATGTACATTTCAATGACCTCAAAATACATGGAAAAGTCTGTTTTGGGTGTTTTGGTGTGGGTCTACTCAAAATTATGTATAGTGGTTACTTGTTGGATGTGAAATTTGATTTTTCATCCAACGAGTGCCAACACCTGACTTTTGAGTAAACCTATAAGGAGATAATCTGAAAATACAATTAAAAAATATTTTTCTTCTTTTCCCTGAAAAAATATTTACCCTTGGGGATAACATCATCATCTTAAATCTTATTGATTCTTTTAAAGTTGATTTTTTTAGTAATTGTTTTTTTTAGGACCATTTTTTACAAAAACTATTATATTGACTTGCTCTTTTTCCTCCATTTTTAATCCTCCAAGAATTATTCATTCTCAAGGGAAAAAAAAAATCTTAGTAAAAATGGCCTCTTGCCTCTCTCTATTTTCCCAAAGTATCTCTATTCAGATTCTAGACACCCTACTAATGATCTCCTCATTCAAAAATATTTTTTGGCCCATTACAGCATTGACATACTTCTTTTCACCAACATCATGGAAGTTCAAAGAAAAATATTTGGCCACCTCAACTTATTTATGTAATCTATCTAGTGATTCCTTTCAAAAATATCAACCACCTCTATGTTAAAATAAACACTAAAGGATTTGATAAGATCCCTATGACTAAACTATGCTCCAATTTTTTCATAAATATGTATAATTATTTATACTACAAGAAAGATGATGTAATGGGGGTCACTATATGTTGATAAATGGAAACAAGAAATTTCAGTTTAAATTTGTCCTTGAATTTGAACTGAGAATTAAAATCGAATTCTATTCTCATAGAAACTTGTAAATAGTTTATTAAGTTGAATAACATAATTAGCTTAGGAATTTCGACTTGGAATTATTTTGGAAGCCATGTATATGTTCTCCCTAAATTTGAGGGGTCCAGTATGAGTTTAGATTGAGTTGTAATTAGATAACTCAATTTACTGAGTTATAGTCAGTTAAACTAGTCTAACTGTTAGTTGAACTAGTAGAGGATTAACAGTCAGTTGGTGCATTGGAGCATCCATAGGTGCTACTCCAGATAATTGAAGATTCACTCATCGGAAACTCATGCATGTCAGCTCTGAGAAGTACCCATTTGAGACTAGAGTGCAGGGATAGTGCACTATCAATTGTATGATTTAATCAGTTGTAAATATCATGCATGCAATCAGAAAGAGGACCTAATTAGGATTGCATAGTTTTGGAAGCATGAATTCCATTTAAATATGGGTCATTTATCCTAGGAATTGTGCAAGGAAATAGGGGCAATAGAATAGGCTAAGGTTTGGCTTGAGTTGGCTTGTGAGCAGAGAGTTGATTATACTTGTGCAGGAATCATTCTAGTGAGAACAAGCTTTGTATTTCAACTCATATTTCTGATTAATGCAATATAGATAGTAGGGGTTTTGAGCTGTGGATTTCCCTCGATAAATATTGTGTTATGTGTCATTGATGTTATTCCTCTTGAGAGTAGAGTAGATTATTGTCTTTTGTTTTAGGAAATTACATGAGATGTGAATCTACAGGAAAATCTACATGGTATCGGAACTGAAGACCGTATACTAGAGGAGATTTCAAAGCTTTTAGTTTTGGGTTATAGGGGAAATTCGAATTTGCAATACATACTTCAGGATCAGTAGATGGAATTCTACGTTTGCGGCTCGAATATGCCTTGGAAGGCAACTCGAATTATATAGCCTAGAAGGACAGAATGGAGGTTGTGCTGAAGGATAATGGCTTGAAGGAATTCGTTGCTCAAGACATTCCTAAGCCAGCAACATCGAATGCACAGAATCTGGCTAAATGGAAGAAGCGTGTGGCGAAGGCAAGGCAGATAATCCTTAAGGGAGTTTGAGACCACATTGTCTTGAGTCTCCATGGCAAGGAAACTTTGTATGTTATGTGGAAATCATTGATGGACTTGTATCAGAATAGCAGTGACCAAAGGAAATTGTCACTAAAGGACAAACACCGAAAAATCAAAATGGAGAAAGACAAGACTATTCCAAAATACTTGACAAAGCTCACTCAATGTCGTGATGAACTTGGAAGTGTTGGGATCACAATTGTCGAGGATGATATGGTGAGTCTTGCTCTTCTACGACTCACAAAGAGTTGGCATAGTTCTCAAGACTTTGTCAATGGTCAGGAGAAGCTACCAAATTGGGAATGACAGTGGTCGGATTTGATACAGGAGGAGATCAGGAGGAACACCGAAGATGGCTCTTCATCAAAGACTAATGATGAAGAGAATTGTGCCTTAGAAATTAAAGCGAAAAATGGAAAATGGAAAGCTTCCCATTCCAAATCGGATTCTTGCCATGGAGGTAAGAAGAAAGACGTGATGAAATTTAAGTGCCTTCATTGTCACGAGCTGGGCCATTTTGCTACAAATTGTCCACTCAAGAAGTCCTCGGGAGGAGTGGCAAGTGAGGCTTTGGCCTATCAATTTGAATTGGACTTTTCCCTCATCGCATGCATGGTGTCATCAATGATGGGAAGTGTATGGTACTTAGACAATGGATCTTCATTCCACATGACTAGGGACAAGGAGTTATTTAGTGACCTGGAGGGGAAAGATCTCCAAATGCATATCGAGATGGGTGACGACGAGAGGTATAGTGCTACAAGATTGGGCACGTTACTTTTTAGAGGGAGCATTGGGCTCCACTCACCTTGAAGAATGTTATGTATGTTCCCGAGGTGAAGAATAACTTGGTATCCGTTTCCATGCTTGAGGATAGAGGCTATAATATGATCTTCTCGAAAGGAAAGGCATTCCTTTGACACATAACCATAGGTCAAGTAAAGAAGATAGGGATTCGAGTTAAGAATCTCTATAAGCTGGAGGTAGAGGATTGTGATGCTTTGAGCACTAAAGTAGAGATGGTGCAAACCCGAGATGTTGGTGAGTTGTGGCATAGGTGATTGGGTCACTTGCATCATGGGGCTTTGAATATCATGTAGCATATCTCCACCGGTTTGTCCAAAGGAACGCTAGAGCAAGTTGGTACATGCAAGGGGTGTACTTTGGGTAAATACACCAAGTCTTCCTTTCATGACAGGGATAGTTGAGCGGAGGCTATTCTAGAGAAATTTCATTCAGATGTGTGCGGACCATTCTCGACAACATTCACGGCCAAACACAGGTATTATGTTATATTGTTTGATGACTTTTCTTGGAAATATTGGATATTTTTCATGCAAAAAAAGGATCAAACCTTCACAACATTTTGTGAGTTTAAAGAATTGGTGGAGAAAGAGTCAGGCAAGAAGGTTAAATCTCTACGGAGTGATAATGGTGATGAGTATTTCTCAAACAAGTTTAAGAACTTCTATGCAGCGGAAGGGATTAAATGGGAGTTGATGACACCCCATAACCCTCAGTAGAATGGGGTGGCTGAGAGGAATAATAGAAGCATAGTAGGGGAAGCGAGGGTGATGTTGCATGATCAGGGTCTCCCACTACACTTGTGGGTTGAGGCATGCAACACAGTGGTTTATGTTCAGAATCGTAGCCCGTATCGGGGACCTGGAATGGAGACACTAGAGGAGGCTTATTCCAGTAAGAGGCCAGATGTTGGTTACTTTAGGAGTTTGGGTCATCGATATATTGCCATGTGACCAAATATGCATGGAAGAAGCTTGAGCCGACAACAGAGTTGGGGATATTTTTGGGGTACATTGATACACCTCACAACTATTAGGTGTTCTTGCTGACTAGCAGGATGACATTGGTTCATAGGGATGTTAGATTCGATGAGGAGAAGGCCATGCGATTTTCCCTTGAGAGGGAGATTTAGCTACATGTGGTTGAGGAGATTTTAGGTCCTAAGGTTGAGGAGCTTTTACCTCCTAAGGTTGAAGATCCTTAGATTGATGTGGAGTAGCCACATGTAGAGGATTTGGGAGTGGAGACATCCACTCAGGCAGAGTCTTCCAAAGATGGGAGAAAGTGCACCAGAGAGGCGGATAGATTGTTGTCAAATTCTAGAGAGAATGTGGGAGCACCCATATCATAGCGCAAATAGAGGAGTTCACCTGACAGGTACACTGGATACATGGCTCTTATGAACGGATGTGTTGTGACAAATTCATCTTCCTTTGAGGAAGCAGTGCAGTAGCTAGTTTGGGTTGATGCCATGGTGGAAGAGTATGACTCCATAGTTCATAACAGTGCTTGGGATGTGGTCCTAAGATCAGAGGATAAGTCTGTGGTGAGCTCCCGTTGGCTTTACAAGGTAAAGCAAGCTGTAGATAGTATTGTGGAGAAGCATAAGGCTATATTTGTGGCCCATGGCTTTTCACAGATTGAGCGGATTGACTATGATGAGACATTTTCTCCTTTTGCATGGTACTTGTCGATCAGAGGTATATTGGCACTATTAGCGCAGATGGGTTGGAAGATACATTAGATGGATGTAAAGACATCCTTCCTTAATGGCACGATTGAGGAAGAGGTGTACATAAAGCAGCCTAAAGGTTTTGAAACCTTCGACCGTGAGTCACATGTGTGCCAGCTCAAGAGAGAATTGTATGGGTTGAAGCAAGTACCTCATGCTTGGTACACCGGGATAAATAGTTACTTCACCAAGTTGGGCTTCACAAGAGTGAAGTGAATGCAAACCTATACCACATAGTGGTGGAAGGTAAATTGTTGATCGTTATACTTTATGTGTATGATCTCATACACGCAGGTGATGTTAAGCTGATCAAATCTTGCAAGGAGGACCTTGCAAGAGAGTTTGAGATGAAGGACTTCGGGCTCATGCATTACTTTCTAGGCATGGAAGTATGGCAGGGTGATGGGGAGTTGTTTGTGTCTCAAGGAAAGTATGAAAATGAGATACTCATAAGGTTCCGCATGGAGAGCTACAAGCCTATGGAGACTCCTCTAGCTATTAACTAGAGGAATGAGGATGCTACTTTGGGAGAGGTAGTGGAAGCTATTGTTTACAGGCAACTTGTGGGTTCACTCGTGTATTTGGTGAACACACGATAGGATTTATGCTATGTAGTTAACCAGCTTAGTCAAACGATGGTTAGGCCTACCAAGTTGTATTGGAAGGAGGCAAAGCATGTATTAAGATACCTCGGGGACATTATTCAGTACGGGTTATGGTAGAGACGGATAGAGGGAGTGAAGCTTCAAGGCTTCATCGATGCAAATTGGGCAGGGAGTCCATCTGATCTCGGTGGATGTTGGTGGCCACCCATCTATCCCACTTAGACCCCCACGACTGTCTCTTTTAGTTTTTCAGTTTCCTTAATTGTAGCACAATTTACTATTAGCAGTTTTTCCGGGTCCTAAACTTTCGGAGCCATTTTGAGGCCCTAAACGACGTGTTTTTGGAAAACTGAGAGCAACATGGGTCATGGACCAATATTTCTCTTCCCAAAGTTGTATTCCTCGGATAGATATTTCTAACAAGCTATTGTGCATGTCAAACGGAGATCGTATGCCAAAGTTACGACCCTGGGAAGTTGATGTACCAATTTACCCGAAATGGGGCCCACGGTTTGGCGTTTCATCTTCTAGGGTTAGGTTTTTGGATGTTTATGGTTTTCCATTGTTTCTCAACAATAAATAGGCCTTCGAGCCTCATTGTAACACAGTTCAGAGGCATGTATCCGCCACATATCTTCTCAGAGATAAGCTACCATCGCCCTAGCTGGTTTATTTCCATTTATGTTTGTAAGCATATTTTAGTATTTTACATTAATGAAATGAAGTATTATTTCCACTGCATCTCTGTATTTATGGTTATCTCTGTAATTTGTTGCATTCATGTTTAAATCTGGATCACCATCCGATCAGAAAAGCACATCATGAGGGATTTTTAGTATTGGGTCAGCAGCAGTTATTCGGTACAACAGGAAACAGAGATTGGTTGCACTCAGTTTGGTAGAGGCAGATTACATGGCTGCAAATCAGGCAGCATGTGAGGCCATCTGGATTATGAATATCCTAATTGGTTTGTTTGGTCAGTATATGGATCTAACTATGATTTATTGCAATAATCAGAGTTGTATCAAACTCTCTGAAAATCCAGTTTTTCATGATTGGTCCAAGCACATTGATATTTGATATCATCATCTACAGGATTGTGTATTGAGGTGGATCATGTTGTTAGAGTACATTCCCAGGGAGGAGAAAGATGCTAACATTTTGACAAAGGCATTGTCAAGATGTAAATTCAAGTTTCACAGAGACACGATCGGGGTAGCATATAATCCCTTTCTTGTTTAGAGGGAGTGTTGAGAAATGGAAATAAGAAATTCCAGTTTAAATTTGTCCTTGAATTTAAACTGAGAATTAAAATTGAATTCTATTCTCATAGCAACTTGTAAATATTTAATTAAGTTTAATTAGCTCAATTATCTTAGGAATTTTGAGTTGGAAGTCTTTTGGAAGTCATGTATATGTTCTCCCTAAATTTGAGGGGTCCAGTATGAGTTTAGATTGAGTTATAATTAGATAACTCAGTTTACTGAGTTATAGTCAGTTAAACTAGTTCTAATTGTTTGTTGAACCAGTAGAGGATTAACAACCAGTTAATGCATTGGTGCATCCACAGGTGCTAATCCATATAACTGAAGATTCACCCATTGGAAACTCATGCATGTCAGTTCTAAGAAATACCCAGTTGAGACTAGAGTGCAGGGATAGTAAACTATCAGTTGTATGATTTACTGAGTTTTAAATATCATGCATGCAATCAGGAAGAGGACCTAATTAGGATTGTGCAGTTTTGGAAGCATGAATTCCCTTTAAATATGGGTTATTCATCTAGGAATTTCACAAGGAAATAGGGGCTTGGAGAGCAACAGAATAGGCTAAGGTTTGGCTTGAGCTAGCTTGTGAGCAGAGAGTTGATTATACTTGTGTAGGAATTATTATAATGAGAACAAGTTTTGTATTTTCACTCGTATTTCTAATTAATGCAATATAGATAGTAGGGTTTTTGAGTAGTAGTTTCCCCAAATAAATATTGTGTTATGTGCCATTGATGTTATTCCTCTTGTTGATTATTTTTTTCATCGATATTTGGTTTCCGTTGTTTGAGAGTAGAGTATATTCTTGTCTTGTGTTTTAGGAAATTACATGAGTTGTGAATCTACAGGAAAATCTACACTATATATGACTGGGATTGAGATTTTTTCAAAGGATTGTCTTTTTTTTTTACTTATAGATAAGGATAATTTCATTGAAAATTGGATGGAGGAGAATCAATAAAAATTATGTGTAGCAACTCAATGATAGTTGAATGGTTTACTACAATAGAGATAGGGAATTCAAATTTACTACCTAAACTAGGAGACCAACTTGTTCCTTGTCATTACCATTCAATGCTTTTTGTGTCACTACTAGTTCTAGTGATGACCATATAGTGTGTGATTCCTATAAAATAAAAATGAGGACTAATTAATGTTCCCTTACAAGCTAAGAATTATTCGAGGAAAATATTTTTAAGAGGATCAATGTTTATATGGTTCCATCCAAAGGTGATAATTTTGTGTTGGAACTAGTGCACAACATATCATGATTGTTGTGTTAGTCTAATAGCTTGTTATCATCAAGTTCTATATCATGATATGTCCCTTCTTTATTCACTCATTGCACTATTGCAATCATTGGGTGAAGTGATGTATCTTTATTGATTACGATCTCATGGCATGTTGTCATATCTCCTTTTTGCTGACACATGTGGCCAACAGGCATCTATTTGGTAGTATCAAGTGAAAAGGTTATGTTTTTCATTATCAAACTTTTTGTTGGCCTTACAAACATGTATAGTGATATTTACATGTAAATTAGAGAAGAGTAGTTGCACTCGGTGTGTCATACCTATTTGTGGCCTATTATATTTGGGTTGTTTGGATGACTATTAGACCAACCAGTAACAAAGCAGTGTTGTTATTATGAACTTTCCTAGACACATGAGATCCTATAGAAGGCTCCTAGTTCTAAATTTTAATGTTGTTAAGGGTTCTCTAGACTATAATGACATTTTCGTTAATGAATAAATTGTCTTATGCAATAAATAGTCCTTGCTATAGATTTTTTTATACCTATACGGTTCTTGAAGGTTTTTCAGAATTTCTTGTTAGAAACCATGTAGGTGCAATTTGTCCTCTTCTCTTCTTGGTTTCGAGCCCTAAATGGTTCACAAGGGCCAATTAGAGAACATAAGGATATGGAATGGTATTGGATATGGTATTGGTAATGCATGGTGGTGGATGTGACAAGGGTATGGTGTACTTATTCGAAGTAACATGTTTGAGTGGCATGCAGTCCATTGTTAGATAAGTGAAGGCAAGAAATGGATGTGGAGATGAAGGTAAAGATGATGTTGACAATGGAGAGAAATAGAGACTATTTGTTTTCTTTAGCAAAATTTGTTCTTGTTAAGGCAGAGAGTTGAGCTTATGGCTTCTTATGTTGGAGTTGAGTTATGCATTTCTTATGATTTTGTTCTTGTTCATGTCTAATCATTGAAGCTCCTTTTACTATGCAAACATTGGCTTGAATGGATATATCTACACAAACACAAAAACAAAACATGATTTCTTTCCCCTTGTTTTTCGAGGGTAATAGTGTCATTTTTAGTTTTCACCACTACCCTAGTCTAGCAACCCTAAAAAAGGTTTTCTTGATAGTGATTTTATAATTTTTATTGCAAACTTAAAGTTGTATCCAAGTAAGTTTACAACAAGAAGTTTTTCCTAGATGCCTCATTGGGGTTTTTACTTAAGAAGTTTATTATTTCCTCTCATTTTTTTCTTTGGAGATTTAGATGGTTTGAGAGAATTCTTACAACTAATCACACCTTGTTCGAAACATAATCCTCATGGGTTATGTAATCTTCGCTTATTCACTTAAGATGAAGGTGAAATTCCTCAAGTGAAGGCCAACAGTCATGAGAAGTCCAAGAAACCTCTTGGAAAACAAAAACTAAAGGTCAATGAAATGTATTTATATGTATATCTTGTGAATAAGATTGCATCTAACACATTATCTAAATTTTCTTTTTAGTTTTGTAAGTTTGACATGGTATCAAAGTAGGTGTCTTCTTTCCCTAATTTATTGTGTGAGAGCTAGAGATTTTGTGGCATTTCTTAACCTGGGCACTTCCCCTTAACCATTATGAGCGTGTTCCCATTCTCTTCTCTTGAGTGTTCATTTCCCTGCTCAAATGGCTTTGAAAGTTTTGCTATGATACTATAGAAACTCATGTGGCTATCTATCTTCTACATCCATTTGTAACTCAAGATTGTTCTTCATTCTAGTCTGTAGCACTTGTTGTATTTGTTTTTAGTGCACATTCTGACCATTTTCCTAGGTTTTCTCGGCTCTCACACAACTAGGGTTAGCAAGGTTGGCATGAATGCATCTTTCATATCTTGGCCACAAAATAATTCTATCCAACCATGTAAATATCAGCATATAAGAAGAGGTCAAAACGTTATCTAAGGGTGTGTTATCACTCCTATATATGTGTGAGAAACCTCATCCAAAGTCCAAAATGGAACAAATATCTAAGGTTATCCCTTTACCTCTATTCATTTGAAGAGACCTGTAGAAATTTTGTTACACTACCACTAAATACCACACATGGGACAATTGTATCAAATAGAGAACTCGTTTCTTGTTTATTCACACTTTATTGGTTGGTGTATTGATGGTAGGGTGCTTCCAGATATGCCCTTTTAAGGCCTGACAATCCAAAGATTGAGAATCCACAATTCAACATCAAGTATAGTGTAAAACCACTTCGCAAGTGACGAGAGGAAGGGTTACCATATTAGTACTTTATTGAATATTAAAGTGTTTCAATCCATAGAAAGCCAAATTGTCATAGTAATCTACATAAACTAATTACGGGAAAATCAAATAGGCAAGTCGAAGTCTATAGTTTTTTTGAAAACTATATCAGAGATTATATTAAAATATTCCTCCAAAAACTGGTATGCCTATCACTCATAACCATTATCGCATTCGTGAAAACCCTTGTGTTTATAGTCATGGCATCTTAATCCTATTCCCTATGTTGTAATCATAGCATCTGATAATATAAAGTAAAATAGTCACTACATCCCAAATTGAATATTTATCTTCACTAACCTCATTGTTGCATCGCTCAACAATCAAGGCGAGGAAAAGGAGGAGGAGGAGAACAGATCGAAGAAAATCATTTTTGTTGTCAATTATTTAATTCTTAATGAATTTTGTCAATGGTCAAGTGAGGTAGAGAGCTTGTGTAGACAATTAGAAACTATAAATCTAGAGGGAATATCATTGGTATTGATTAGAATTGCATCTAAAGCCACCATTTTATGCCAAAGACCCATTTTCTTAATTTTAATTGTGCTAGCCAAGATCAAAGTTGTTAAGGTATTGTAGTTTAGGTCTTGTTAATGTGGCTACTATTTTGAAAAGCTATTCCACAATCATACACATTCAAGTTTGCAAGGTTGGTTAAACCTAAGGGAAGGAGTGATCACATGAAATAATTTTTTAGATTTTGTATTCAAACAAGTCAGGAATTTGATCTGAAGGTATATGAGGTAAATAATGATGACTTCCCCATTGAAATAAAGCCATTTGTGCTTTCACTATTGGATTATAAGACATCTTACAATGGATGCTTTGTTTTAAAATTGATATAGCCTTGGTCGGTAGTTTATTGCCAAGGGAAAAAGAATGCTATCTTGGATAATAAAATACTTCCATAAATGTCAAAGTCGTGGAAGGAAATTTGGTTGGGCCTATGATCAAGAATGAATTAACCACTACGGTCTTAAAAGAAAAGTGAGATTAGGACTATTATGTACCTTGTTCAAAGCATTAATTGTAGCTAGAAGATTGATTTCTCTTAGCAAAATCAATAGCAATTTTGATGCATGGCTTCTTATTTTCTTCTCAGCGTGTTGAGATTAAAAGTGCACATCTTTTCCTCATTACTTTACCATTTGTTGAGCTTAATAAAATGGCTCGAATTAATATGTGTTAGCATTATTGAATACTATGATACACTCTATTATTCAAGATACAATCAAAATCATCAAAGCCACTATCATCGATGTTCGAACATATTTACAACATTCACATGAAAAAACTAAGTTCTTACAACTTGAATCTCAGCTCCAACATGATAAATTACAACAAAAGAGTCAACATTATAAACTGTTTCTTGTTCAAAACAATTCTTTTTTTATTTTTATACAAAATCTTATCAACAGTTAGCACATGATCATAATAATGATGCCATTTTAGGAGCATATTTTCATGAATATGCATAGGTTCTTCTTGCACTTCCCAAGCCCATCATCAAACCTTGGGAAGAAGTCATTAACAACAAGTATAGAAGAGGTCTCATATATGAAATGGAAGTGTCTTCTCATATTCTAGACTACTCCAAACTAATCTAGTTTCAAAGTGTTGCATTGCTTTAGGACAACTCATCTTTGCTTGCTCCACATCCACTTCCATAACCACTTCAGATTGTTAAATTCCAACATTGTGATCGAGTTGGCCACATGAAATATTGGTGTTTTGATCTTCATCCTTATGAGAATTGTGGAAAACACACTCAAAGTTCAAACAGATACTATGGGCACAAGACTCCTACAAGAGAAAAGATTCACCTTGGATGGATCGTTTCTTGGAAATGGGCTTCAATAGCTAAGAAGATATATTGGTCATATTATGGAGTTCATTCTTGAGTATTGACATATCTTGCATTAGAGAGATATTCATCTTCTCACCTTGTACCTGACAAGGAAGGAATTGATTTTCAGCTATTAGATTCGAAATCATATCAGATCAGCCTAACCCATGGCCTGAACTAGATTCTGTAGCCAAATCCTAGAGCTAAAGTCATAATTGTAGCCAAAGACGGACTCATGTTCCATGAGCACAACTTGGTTGATGGATAGAATTAAACCACCACTAGCAAAAGACTTCGGTTTATGCTACCAATTTCATCAGTTTTTGGTCATATTTAAACCATCATTAGGGAACATTTCCACTTCGCAAAAGACTTCAGCTTCTATTCAAATTTGGAATTGTTCCAGGAAATACTTTGAGCTAAGCTCTAAAGTTAGTGAACAACCTTAAATGGCCACCAGTGGAATAATTTGGCTTCTAATACCTCATTTGGTTTGTAGTCTTTCTTAAACCACCATTTCAGAGAGCATATCTATCCATTTCCTACAATACAACTTTGTATTTTAGCTCTCTTCTTGGATTCACATACACCCATATGGATTAAGGGAAAGAATTTTGGAATTATAATCCTCTTGGATTATGTAAAATTGGATTATTCACTTGAGAGGAAGGCATGAATCCTCAAGTGAAGGCCAAAAATCAAGAGAAGTACTGGATAGTTAGCATTGTCTAAATGGTTGGTGGAACTTGGTATGTTGGCGTTGATGTCAACCAGACTAGCATTGATGTCAAAGGCAGCAAATGTTGGTAGTGAAGAGCATATTTTTCAAGAGGATTCCCATGGTTACTGAAGTATTCTATAGAGAATCATCATAGTCGCGGGCTTAATGGAGAAGCCATGAAAAGATGACTTGATGGTTGGGGAGTCCCATACATTGGAGGAGATTATGTCTTAAGAGATCATCTTAGTTTCTCTTGAAAGTGGCATAGTTGGAAAGTGTTCTAGAAGATATTTCCAATGGTATGTTGAAGTTTGGAAAAGGACTTTTGGATCAGAAGTTATAACTAGTTTACATTTGGAGATAGAAAATTTCTTTTGTTCATGATTTAGGCATATTTTTGGACTAAGGTCGGGACTTAGGTGATTCGGGCCTATTCATAGGTCAAGCCACGCAGCAGAGTTCGGTAGGAGAACAAAGCTCTAACCCCCGCCCTTTCACTTGTGTGGGACCAGCTCCTAGTCGAGCATGTGGATTAGTCGGTAGTCGGCCAAGTCGAGAGGTGGGTCTAGTCGAGACCAGTAGGAGATTGGACCGTGCAACAAATTTTAGAAGGAGAAAAAAGCCCCAACTCCCGACCCCCAACCTTTGTGGGACCTTGTACAAGAAAACAATCGATATAATATGATTGGCTTGCGGTCATGTGTTGATATAAATGTGGCAGATGATGTCAGCATGATGTGGAATTACAGGGAATATGTGGCAGGTAGATTTAGCATATTTGGGTGGTCTAATAGGTCAAATCTAGGTGACACTTGTCACCATACAGAAGGTGCCATGTGGTCTAGATGATTTCAACATGACATAAACTGATGATATGGTTGAACCTCGAAGTTTGCACCAAGGGGTTGTTTTGTGAATATTTTCCCATGTATTCTCTTTTTGGCGTTGAATGATTAGAACAGGCTTAAAACAGTGAAAAAGGACCCATGTTGGATCTACAAGAAAATCAAATCTCCTAGCTAGTCAGGCCTATGGGAATTCAAGGGTTGAGGAATACACTGGTGCATCACCGATGGAGTGAGTCGATCCACGACCTTTCGATCTCCCGACCAACATTGAAAGGTGTGCCCAAGAGTTAAATGGATTACCTATGTTATTAATGGCTTAGTTAACTTTTGTAGTTCACCAGAGAATGTTAATGGAAACTATAGAGAGTGGAGGTGCATGGAAGCAAGGACCATGACTTGTAGAGCTAATTTAAGGGTACTGGTTCAAATGAAACAAGCCATCCATTATCTTTCTTGCACACCATGAGAAATTAAATTAAAAATATGGTTGGGTTCAGAAGAGATGATTACAAAATAAGAAAGCCATGCCTGAGGTACAAGTCAATCACTATGATCGAATTGTAAGCAAGGAACACCTCACTGGAGTGCACGATTTTACTGAGAATTAATTCTCAACATAGGGAAACACTCAGAAGTCCATCCTCTGCATTACATCAATTTTCGTGACTGATAACAGATGTTACAATGTAATGGAGGGCCTTGTTGAAGAGTGCGGGAAACCTGATGGAAGAACAGCATACCATTCCATGATATAGCACACTATCAGGTACATAGACTGCAAAGACAGTATCATTTACAATGTAGCAGAGGAACAAAATAGAGGAGAGAAATTGTGCAAAATGGGGGAATGTAGAATTGTTGTGAGTTACAGATTGCAGAGTTGTGAGTGTGTGACTAAGATAAGTGTTCATTAAGAGACAGTGTATCAAAGGGTCGAGACCAGATTTGTTTGAGAAGAAGGAAGCATAGTTCAAAGGAGAATTGTTGAGTTGAAAAAAAGGAGTTGGCATTACAGTAGATCATATTTATATTACTAAGTTTATGTATTAGCCTCTATTGTTAGTTTGAAATTTGTATGAAAAGTAAAGTGATTTCTAGAGCAAGTTGTGGCCTGCATTCATAAGAGGTTGGTGCCTCTTGGAAAGTAGTGGCTTAATATCTAAAGGAGGTTGGAGCCTCCTGTGAGTGGATGCTCACAAACAACTTGATGTAATTAAGTGGGTGCTTAATTTACATCATAATAACAAATAGATTATAGGTTTTTTCCCTTTGGGTTTCCACGTAAAAATACATGTGTCAATATGTGTGTGTTGCTTATTGTGTGTTCATGTGAATGGTTTGATTTACTACACATTTAAATTGTAATCTGAATGCTCATACAAATAACTATTAAAAGTCAAAAGAAATATAAGAATTGAGCATAAAACTTTAATAACCTCACAATCACTAATTAACCCCCCCCTGGAGTAGTTCCTTATTCCAACAATTAGTATCAGAGCCAATTTCCTTTAGGAAAAGTTTAACCACTGGAAGGTAGATCCACAAGGAATTATGTCAAGGCAAGAAAGTCAGGATGCTTAATCAAGTAAGATACCAGTCTTTGATGTGACAAACTATGCCTTTTGGAAAGTTAGGATGGAAACCTATCTTATGTCACTAGGGGTAGATGTTTGGAGCTCGGTGTTGATGGATTATGATGTTCCTGATATCTCTCCTATAGATGTAGATAGTAAAAAGGTGTATGGAAATAACGTTAAAGCTAATCATTTCATTCTCTTTAGCCTTAGTTAATTTGAGGTTGTTAAGGTTATGCATTGTAAGTCTGCCAAGGAAGTGTGGGTGATGCTCAATCAAAGTCATGGAGGAGATGGTAAATTCAAGCAAGCCAAACTCCAAACCTTCATAATGAGGTTTGAAAGCTTAAAACTGAATGAAGAAGAAATCATAGTAGAATACTTCCTCGGATTTGATGAAGTAACCAATATGATTAGAGCACTCAGTAAAGCTATCAAAGAAGAGATAATTGTTCAAAAAATATTAAGATCTCTACCCATGAGATTTAATGTCAAAATGTTTGCCATTGAAGAGGTGTATGATCTAAAGATTCTCACAATGGACCATTTTCTTTGTACTATCACATCCTATGAGATGAGAGTAGGAAAAGACAAGTTTGAACAGAAGGAAGAAGTGTTTAAGGTGACCAAGAAGTCTAGGGAGCACAAAGGTCATCAAGATTGCTCTAGTTGCAAATCTAATTAAGAGTTGGCACATTTTTCCATAAAACTAAAATGTAGCTTAGGAAAGTATAAAGGGAAGTTTCCCTTTAAATGCTTTGACTGTGGAGGGGTTGGACATTTTTCATCCAAATTACCTTACAAAGAAAGGATAGAAAAGGAAGATGATCATAAATTTAGAGGCAAATCCCTAAAACATCAGAAGAAGAAGCTCTCTATGAAAAAGGGACTCTACTCCAAAGAGGATAGCTCAGCACCATAATTAGATAGTGAAAACTCCTCAGAGGATTAGTCAAATGAGTATTTATTCATGGAATTTGGAGCAGACTCCAAGAAACAAAATATTACAGACTCTGAAGAGGAAGAAGAAGTAGGAGTAGTGGAATTTGAAGGGGATCTCATTAGTGCTCTTGATGAGTTAAATATGGTCACGAGAAATAACAGGCAACTAAAATAACAGTTGCATCGTGCTAAAGAAGGTATGTACAACTCAGAAAATGAGGAATTTATTTATCAAAAAGAAAAACTTAAAGAAGCCATTAAAATAAAAGATAGTCTAGCTCTTCTACTATAAGAAAAACAAGGAACATGTGAGAAACTAGAAGAAGAGAACATACATCTAAAGTAGGAGTTGTTCAAAGTAAAGAAGGAAGTGATCTCAAAAACAAGAAAATATAAAATTTTGTCCCTAAAAGTCAAATTAGAATAATTTAAACAAAAAGAAGAAGTTCTTAATGATTTGATTTATGAATGGGAAGAAAATTACTAAAGTCTCGAGGCATAAGTTGTCTCTCTGAGAACAGATCCTAAGATACTAGAGACCAAGAATGGTGTAAATGAAAAGTTTTCAAAAGGGTAAAGAAATCTGAATCAGATTCTGAACAGTCAAAGGTCTCCTGAAGACAAAATAGGTTTGGGATATTCTAGACCATAGGAATATTCTATGAGGAAGATGAACTTTAGGTCCACATGACTTGAGGAACCTCAGATCTATGCAAAGTCACATCAAGAAAGAAACAAAGAAGATAAAAAGGGATAAATCAAGAGAGGAGCCCCTCACTAGAGTAAGAACTCCAACTTATCAAACGAGTCATACCAACAAAGAATTAATCATTAAATAAGACCACAAAGGTACCTTCATGCACAAACTCATGAACTTTCCAATTTTAGGTACTCTAATCTATTTTATGGTCATTGTTATTAATGTCATATCTGTGGACATAAGGTTGTTGATTGTAGAAATTCAAAGTCGAAAGAGATGAAAATTTCATATACAATAATTATCATCATCATAGATCTCAAAACTCTAACTCCAAACATAGAAATCCCTTCTCTCCCCTAATGAATGATGTTGAATTCTTCAAATGTAATAATTTTGGGCACAAGGCAAGTGAATGAAGAAGTAGGTTTGAGCACTCATCTAAGTCTTAGAATGCTTGGCAACCATCATTTCAAAAGGAGATGAAGAATTGGAAACATAATTTTGGAAAAAGCATGGAATGTGGACTTGCTCTGCTAGCACATGATCAAGAAAATGGATGGTATGTGGATATTGGTTTTTCCAAGAGTATGACTGGGGATAAAAGTAAATTCCTGTCTCTAAAATAAAAAGACCAAGGGAAAAATGTCACATTTGGAAACAATGCTCCAGCAAAAATTAAAGGCAAAGGCATAATCAGTCTACTTGAAAAGACTAAAAGCTCAAAATGTATTGTATGTAGAGGATCTCAATCAGAACTTGCTTACTGTAAGATAGATGTGTGATAATGGCTATAAATCTCAATCAGAACTTGCTTACTGTAAGATAGATGTGTGATAATGGCTATAATGTGACCTTTCAATCCAAATATTATGAGATCCAACATGAAAAGAATGGAAATATAGTGGGAAAGGCATTCAGAATGCACAATAACTCCACAACAAAATGGAGTAGCCGAGAGAAAGAAACAAACAATCAAGGAGATGGATAGAGCTATGTTGGATGAAGTAGATGTACCTCACACCTTTTGGGGAGAAGCAACAAAAGCAGCAGTCTATCTATCCAGCATGACACAACTCAGGCCTAATAGTGATAAAACTCCCTATGAGTTGTGGAATGGAAAACCCGCATCAGTAAAACACTCCAAGGTATTTGGGAGAAAATTCTTTATCAAAAGGAATGATAAAAATCCTGGAAAGTTTGATCCACGCACTGATGAGGGTATATTTCTCGGGTACTCTACTCGAAGTAAAGGATACAAGTGCTACAAAAAAAGGAAAAAGATATTTGAGGATTGCATTGATGTATTAGAAGAGGAAATAGTACCACAATTTGTGTGCTCCAAAATAAACATGAACTCAGATGGAGAAGAGAGTTGAACCATCAAGTTCTTATACCATGAAGAAATAGAGATAGATAATGATGACGAAGAAACGATCACAACTCCAAGGCCCATAACATCGTCCAAGTATGTACATAAACAACATCATGAGAGTCAAATTATTAGAGATCAAAGACTTGGTGTTCAGACCAGGAGGAAATTTGTTGACAGTCCAAGTTGTGCAAATCTTGCTCTACTATCTCAATTTAAGCCTAAGAATTTTAGTTAGGAAAGTGAGGACAAAACCTGGGTGAGAGTTATGAATGAATAAATTGACCAAATTAAGAAGAATGACACTTGGGATCTTGTTCCAAGAACTTCATAGGCACAAAATGGGTCTTCAAAAACAAGCTAAACGAGCAAGGCCAAGTGGTTAGTAACAAGGACCGCTTAGTCTGCAAAGGATATGCCTAAATCAAAGGAGTATATTTTGAAGAAACATTTTCACCTATAGTAAGACTAGAAGCCATCAGAATGTTTCTTGTGTTTGCTGGTCATAAGAACATAAAGGTGTATCATATGGATGTGAATTCAGTGTTTCTCAATGGATATGTGGAAGAAGAAGTTTATATTGAGCAGCCATATGGGTTCATTCTCATGTAAGATGAAGGGTTTGTGTGAAAATTGGAAAAGGCCTTATATGGACTCAAACATGCCCCCATATCCTAGTATGCTAGATTAGATCAATACCTTCAGCAACAAGGCTTTAAGAGGGGCACTGTGCATAGAAATATGTATATAAAATCTAAATATGATCATCTACTGATTGCGGTAGTATATGTGGATGACATAATCTTTAGCAGTGATATGGATTGGTTGGGACGTCAGTTTGCAAACTGTGTGCAGATAGAGTTTGAGATGTTCATGATAGGAGAAATGCCCTTTTTCTTAGGATTGTAGATCACTCAATCTAAAGATGGGGTATTTATCTCCCAATCCAAATACCTGTGAGAAATTGTAAAGAAAGTTGGACTGGAAGATTGCAATCCAGCTAGCACCCCCATGGTTATAGGTTGTAAGTTATGCAAGGAAGTTGAGACACTGTTGGTTCATTATATTGTCTACATATCAATGATGGGAAGTTTTCTATATCTCATAGCACCTAGACTAGATGTCATGCAAGCAGTAAGCCAAGTAGCCATATTTCAAGCCAGACCCTGTGAAAGTCATGTCCTTGCTTTCAAAAGTATCTTTAAGTATTTGTAGGGAACAATTAATTATGGACCCCGGTATGCTAGAAAAAAGGAGTTCAAATCGAGGAACTATATTGATGTTTATTGGGCTGGCAATATTGATGACAGGAAGAGCACCTTTGGTGTAGCATTATTCTTAGGAAACGGCTTAGTGTCCTAGTTCAGCAAGAAAAAAGACTCCATTTCCTTATCAAATGTTGAAGCAGAGTATATTGCAGTTTCCACTTGTTTCTCACAAATTATCTGGATGAAGCAAACCTTGAAGGACATTAAGGTAGAGTTGATTGATCCAACTCCAATCATGTGTGATAACACTAGTGCTATTAGCATCTATAAAAATCCTTTCATGTATTCAAATACCAAGCACATTCATATCAAGTTTCATTTCTTAAGAGAATGGGTTGTTGCTAGTATTGTTCGACTTGAGTATGTGGCCACTAAAGAATAGCTTACATACATATTTACTAAACCAGTTGCAAGATAGGCCTTTGTGTATCTCCGACAGAATATAGGAGTTATGACTCCTCCACCAAAATGACTCAATCACAATGAGTATTGGAAGCTACTCAACTTGAAGGATCAGAGTAGACTGTAGCATTTTAGGGGGAGACTTCAGAAGGATCCTTTGCCATTGATGACAAAAGGGGAGAATATTTGTAATGCCAAGGAGAAGAGCAATGATGCTTGGTTTCAGGGGTAGATTAGTTTGTTTCCATCAATGAAAAAGGGGGAGATTGTTGGAAAGTTGGCATTATCTGAATGGTTGGTGGCACTTGGTATGTTGGCATTGGTGTCAACCAGAATTGCATTGAGGTGAGAGGCAATAGATGTTGGTAGTGAAGAGCATGTTGTTCAGGGGAAGTCCCATGGTTACTATAGTATTCTGTAGAGAATCATCATAGTAGCAGGCTTAGTGGAGAAGCCATGAAAAGATGACAATGATGGATGGGGAGACCCAGAATTTGGAGGATATTATGTCTCAAGAGATCAACTTAGTTTCTCGTGAAAGTGGCATAGTTGGAAAGTGTTCTGGAAAATATTTTCAATGGTATGTTGAAGTTTGGAAAAGGCCTTATGGATCAGAAGTTCCAACCAATTGAAGTTCGGAGATGGAAAAGTTCTTTTGTTCATGAGTTAGGCATATTTTTGGACTAAGGTCAAGACTTAGGTGATTTGGGCCTAGTCAGAGGTTGGGCCACGTAGCAGAGTTCGACAGGAGAACAAATATCCAACCCCCAACCCCTAACCTATGTGGGACTAGCTCCTAGTCGGGCACATGGATTAGTCAGTAGTCGGCACAGTCGTGAGGTGGTTCTAATCAGGACCAGTCGGAGGTCATTCCATCCAGCAAATTTTACTAGGGGAACAAATCCTTGACTCCCAACCCCGACCTATGTGGGACCCAGTACAGGAAAACAATTGGCAGAATGTGATTGGCTAGCATTGATGTGTTGACAACAATGTGGCAAATGATGTCAGCATGATGTGGTAGTATGGAGGACATGTGGCAAGCAGATTCAGCATATTTGGGTGGCCTAATGGGTCAAATATAGGTGACACTTGTCACCATATAGAATGTGCCACATGGCCCAAATGATGTTAGCATGACATAAACTGATGATATGGTTGAACCTCTAATTTTCACCAAGGGGTTGTTTTGTGAAGTTTTTCCCATGTATTCGGTTTTCGTCATTGAATGATTAGAACATGCCAAAAATAGTGAAAAAGGACCCAAGTCAGATCTACATGAAAATAGAATCTCTGAGCTAGTTAGGCCTATGGGAAGTCAGGGGTCGAGGAAAACATTGGTGGATCACTGATGGAGTGAGTCGACACACGACTTCCCAACCTCCCGACCAACACTAAAAGGTGTGCCGAGGAGTTAGATGGATTACTTGCATTATTGATGACATTTCCAACTTTTGCAGTGCACTAGAACTTTTGACAATGTTAATGGCAACTAGAGAAAATAGAGGCACAAGGCAGTAAGGACCACAAATTGCAGAGCTAATTTAATGGCATTGGTTCAAACGAAATGAGTCATCCTTGATCTTTCTTGCATGTCATGAGGAATTAAATAAAAAATATGGTTGGGTGTATAAGAGTTGATTACAAAACAAGAAAGCCATGCCTGAGGTTCAAGTCGATCATTGTGATTAGATTGTAAGCGAGGAATGCCTCGTTGGAGTGCACAATTTTTCTGAGAATTAATTCTTAGCATAGGGAAACACTCAAAAGTTCATCATCTACATTAAATCATCTTTCATGATTGAGAACGGATGTTACAATGGAATGGGGGTCCTTGTTGAAGAGTGAAGGAAACCTGATGGAAGAACAACAACCCATGTCATGTTGTAGCACACTATCAGGTACAAAGATTGATATTGCATCATTTACACCACAGCAGAGGAACAAAACAGAGGAGAGAAATTGTGAAAAGTGGGGAAATGTAGAATTATTGTGAGTTATAGAGTGCAGAGTTGTGAGTGTGTGATGAAGCCAAGTGTTTAATGGGAGACAATGTATCAGAGGGACGAGACCATAACTAGTTGAGCAATAGGAAGCACAGTTCAAAGGAGAACTGTTGATTTGAAGAAAAGGAGTTGTAATTACTGAAGATCACATTTATATTACTAAGTTTATGTATTAGCCTTTGTTGTTAGATTGAAAATTGTGTGAAAAGTAGAACAATGGCTAGAGTAGGTTGTGACCTGCATTCATAACAGGTTGGTGCATCTTGGTAAGTGGTGGCTTTCTATCTAAAGGAGGTTGGGGCCTCCTGTGAGTGGGTGCTCATAAAAAACTTGATGTAATTAAGTGGGTGCTTAATTTACATCATAATAACAAACAGATTGGTGGTTTTTTCCTTTGGGTTTCCACGTAAAAATACTTGCGTGAATATGTGTGTGTTGCTTAACTAATGAAGTGTGTGCTCATGTGAATGGTTTGCTTTACTGCACATTTAAATTATAGTCTGAATGCTCATATAAATAACTAGCAAAAGTCAAAGGAAACATAAGAATTGAGCATAAAACTTTAATAACCTCACAATTACATATTCACCCCCCCTCTCAGTAATTCCTTATTCCAACAAGAAATCCAGGAGACCTCTTGGAAGATGAAAACCAAGGGTCAATGAAATGTATTTATATGCATATCTTGTGAATAAGAATTCATCTCATGTCTTATCTAAATTTTTTTTCCAATTTCATGAGTTTGGCACATCCAAATCTTATTTCTTCGCCATTTATACAAATCCTTCTTTTATCAAGGGCTTCTTGTAAATTTTGAGCCTGGAATCATTCACTAATATAATGGGATTTTCTCCTTGTTCTATTTTTTGCAGAACCATTATCATAACATTTTTCACTTGTGTATAGTCCAACTCATCTTATCATGAATTTACCTTGAAATCCTTGGATTTAGAGTCATATAACAATGCTCATTCTTCTTTCTTGAAAATTCCAGGTTTGATGCACTTGTCATGGCAAATTTTCCTTGGTAGTTGGAATATATCTATATGGAAGAGAGCTTGCATTTTATTTTGTCTGAGGTATTGAGTTATTGTCTCATTTTCTCTTATGCATATAACAAATCCATGTCCATGTTGGAAGTTTTCCTCAAGGAAGCAAACTCAAACTCAATGGGAAACATGGATTTCTTGTCGTAGACTAGCTTAGAGGGGGTAAACCCTACGGTAGTCTTCCATGTGGTATTATATGTCCATGATTCTTTTATCAATTTGTTGGCCCAGTCCTTTTTTCTTAAACTAACTATCTTTGTGATAATTTTCTCCATCTCCCTAAAAAATTGGTCACTTCAATTTGTGCAATGGCATGTGGATGATAAGGAGTATACTTCCTATGTTAAATGTGGAGTTGCTTCACGATCTACCAAATGAGATTTGAAGTGGAATGAGTACCTTGGTTAGTAGCTATTTCCCTTGGAAATCCAAATTTTCAGAATATGTTCTCTCTTAAAAACTTGACGATTTTTTGTTCAAAGTTGCTTTAACTGCCTTGACTTCAACCCATTTGGTTAAGTAATTACTGAATACTAAGATAAATCTATTTTTCCTTAAAGTTGGATCTTAAGAATCCACAAATTCTATACACCATTTAACAAAAGGTTCTAATGAAACCTGCAGCTGAAGTGGAATCTCACTTTTTCTAGTGGGTTTCTTCATCCTTTGACATTCATCAAAGTGAGAAGTATATCTAAGAGCATCTATATGTAGGGTAGGACAAAAGTATCTAGTTTGCAAGATTTTTTATGATTTCCTTTTTGTTACATGGATCATCATGACATGCATGGAGGATATCATGCACTTCATCCTCCCTCGCGCATCTTCTCAATATCTAATATGGTACAAGCTTGAATACACATCCTGCAATCTAAGTGTAGGTTGCACTTTGTTTGACAACTTTTCCGCTTTCCCTATAGGAAAAAAGTGAAAGAAATCTCCTTATTGTTAGATACTTGGATATGCCAGGTCCACCAAGGGGTATGTTCTAAGATATAAAAGATGTGTTCATCTAGGAATTGATCATCTATCATCTCTTTCTTTATAGGATTTGTTAGTCTTGACAAAATAGCAACAACATTTTGGCTTCCTGGTTTGTCAATTATAGTGAGATCAAATTGTTATAATAACAAAATCCATCTAATAATTATGTCATTAATATCGAGGTTTTCCATCATTTATTTAATGGAAACATGATTTGTGTACATAAATACTTGGTAACTAGTAACATAATTCCCAAATTTGTGAAGAACATAAACTATTGTAAGGAATTTTTTTCCAATTACTGTGTAGTTTAATTATACAATCGTCAGATTATTTTTGATGAAGTAAATAGTGTAAGGCATTGTATTCTCTTGTTGTCCCAACACTACTATTACCCTATATGAGGTATCAGTATGGATATGGAAAGGAATATTCCAATTGGGGCCATGTAGGATAAGTACTAATGTGACTTTTTATTTTATGCAGTCAAAATAATTTTGAAAATGTGGGGTCCAACAAAATTCTCTATCTTTGGTTAAGAACAAAGAAAAGGTAGAACCCAATTTGTTCAAATATTTGATAAATACCCTACGATAAGATGCATGGCTAAGGAAACTTTTGGCATCTTTGTGCTTCTAAGGAATGGGAAGGTGTTTTATTATATTCACTTTCTTTGGGTCTACCTCAATTCCCCTAGAAGACAAACGATGCCCGAATACAACCCCTTCATTCAAAAGAAAGTGACACTTTTCATGAATATGGGAGAGATTAATTTCTTCACACCTTTGAATAAGATTTCCAAGATTAACCAAGGACTCCTAGAAGGACTTACACTAAGATGTGAAGTCACTCTATATGGATTTTGGCATAGTGTCATGGAGGAGGTATGAAAATATACTCAATACAACTCTTTAGAAGTTGGAATGAGCATTGCATAGACCAAACGGAAGATCCCTATGGGAAAATTTACCTCAGGGGTTGGTAAAGGTAGTTTTACCTTGGTCTTCTGGAGATATTTGTATCTAATTGTATCCACTAAATCCATCCAAGAATGAGAAGCATTCCTTCCCTACTAATACATCTAGGACCAATAAATGGAAAAGGAAAATTATATTTCCTTATGGCTTTTTTAAGGTTCCTATACTTTACACATACTCTCCATTTATCATTATTATTATGGAAAATGACTAAGGGTGAGACCCACTCACTATTAAAGATTCAGTGAATGAAAACGTTTTTGTAGTTCCTCTTTTACAATGACCGCTTTAACCACAAGATTCATCCTTATTTGAGGTTGTCTAACAATTTTGTGATCTTATTTTATGTAAATATGATGGGTACATATGGAGAGGTGGACTCCCTTCATCTTCTTATAGTCCCGTGCAAATGTTGTAGCATGATTTTCCCAAACAATCAACAATTTATGCTCTTGATTAGCAATAAAACTTGTTTCGGAGTTTGAAATGGGTATATCTCTATGATTTTGGCAATAGGCTTATCATATCCTAATACGAATTGTTTTTCCCACACACACCTCTCTTGGTTATTAGATAATGTAGAATTTTGTCCACCATTTAAGTCACTAATTTTATAACAACGAGGTATTGATTTTGTAGGAAATTGGAAATAAAAGTGTCCTCATCAACCTATTTGCTACTCAAAGCCTTATTAATTGTGAAAATGGGATAAGTGGTAGTATAGTACAGCATTCTTCTTATTCTTCTTCTTCTCCTTCCAACCATGTGGGGAATCCTACTTCAACTGATGGCTGAGCAGGAAAGAAAAGAATAAGTCATTTTTGGGATTGACCATTTGTGATTTTCATGTTGCCTACTCTACAATTAATGTAAGCATTTGGTGTTCCCATGCAATGTCTTCCTAGAATAATTCATTAGCCACTAAATTTGGTTTTTGGTTGAAGTAATAAAAAATCAATGGGATACTCCAATGAATTAATGGAGGCCACAACATCTTCTAGCATCCCTTCATGCTACATTGTTGATCTATCAACAAGCTAAAGTATAGTACTCATTAAAGGAATTTTGAGGTCAAAAATGGGCCTCAACATGAAAAATGTACTAACAAAATCAACTTTAGAAAAACCAATAGGGTTCAAGACAATGTTGTCGTCCCTATGGATAAATATTTTAGAGGGAAAAGAAGAAAATTGTTTCTTTAATTGTATTTTCAATTTATCTCCTTATAGGTTTACTCACATTTCAATTATAGGCACTTCTTAGATGTATAATTAGATTCTGCATCCAATGAGTACCCACTCTACAGGGTTTTGAGTAGACCCACTCATAAATATATATTTTCATGTATTGTCAATTTTCTTGGTCTGGGTCTACTCAAAAGTAGGCAGAGTGGGTACTCATTGGGTGCAAAATCTAATTACATATCCAAATACTACCCACACTTGAAATTTGAGTAAATCTATAAAGAGATCAATTGAAAATATGATTAAAAAATGGTTTTTCTTTCTTTTCCTTCAATAATTCATAACTTTATTTTATTATTTTTACTATTGTTTTATTATTTTCCTTAAGAGTCCCATTTTAGACCTCAAAATTCACCTAATGAGTTTCCCTTGATGAGTTTTTGGTATTTAATTTCAGAATTACTATTATGAAACCATCTCACAAAAGATAGAAAAGATAGATCAATGCTTTAGAAATCAGCCTCTTCGAGGGGGCAACCTCCTTTACATTACACAAATGAATAATCCTTGGATGATACAAATGACAAGACCTCCTTTCTATATATAGGATTCTAAGGGGTCATAATACAATCAGAGCCGACATAACAATAATAATGTAAGGGCGCAATAATAACAATAGTGGGCTTCTATGGGGCACAATAATAATAATATGGGAACTACATGGGCACAACAATATAATAAGAGGGTTGCACTAATAACAATAAGGGGTTACACTAGTAATATAGGGACCTAACATTCCCCTCTCCTTCAAAAAGTGTTGTCCTCAACGCTTGAGTAGTTCTGGATGCTTCTGTATAAAATTCTTGTCCTCCCATGGGGAATCTTTGGCAGGTAAGTTCTTCCACTTGATGAGATACTCTGAAATTGATCAATTTTGTAGTTGTCGAGTTCTTGTTTCTGTGACTGCTCCAGGTTCCAATATTATTTTCCCTTCCTCATCAAGTTCTGGCAATATTGTTTGAATTGGGATCTTCTCATTAGGCAAGGTCACCATTTCTTAAGTGCATGTAGTCTTGCCAACATTTCCTTCTCATAAATAGATTTGTGTAAATACTTTCCTTTGATTGGACGAATTTCGAACGCAATGGGTCTTTCTTCTTGTGTTAAAACATCACCAATTCAATTTCTTGAGGCATCATATTCCACAATAAAGGTTTTTATGAAGTCTCGTGTAGCTAAGACTGGTGCTTGACACATTTTCTCCATAAGATGTTTAAAGGCCTCCGTTGCTTCTGGAGTTCATGAAAATACATATTTCTTCAATAATGTTGTTTTCGGAATGTCTTCAGTCTTCATTCTGATTTGATGATATCCTCAACGAAGATCCAACTTGGTGAAGTAAATTAATCCATGCAATTCATCCAATAATTCATCAATAACAGGAATGGAAAATTTATCTTTAATAGTGAGTTTGTTGAGCTCTATATAATCCAAAAACATGCGCCATGACCCATCCTTCTTGTGCATCAATACTACTAGAGCAGAGAAAGAACCTTGACTAGGTTGAATTATACCAGTCTCTAGCATTTCTGCAACCATACATTCAATTTCAGTCTTTTGGGCATAGGGATATCTGTAAGGCCTGATGTTTGGAAAAACACTTCCTAGAATCAAATGAATAGCATGATCATGATCATGAATAGGTGGGAGGCCTTTGAGAATCTCAAATACCTTGGAATGATTGTCCAAAATGTTTTAGAGATCTAGAGAAATAAATGATTTCAATGTGGGATCCACTAGTGAACATAATTGTGCAATTACGCCTCGTTGTTCTTTCTTTAGAAGCTTTGTCATGTTATTAGAGTTGATTATCTTTCCTAGTTTCCCTTTGATACCCCTCAATTCAAATTCCTTTCCTTCCAAGAAACAATTCAAGAAAATTTCTTGAAAATTAAAAGCTATCGTACCCAAAGATTGTAGCCATTGGACTCCTAGTACAACATCTGCACCACCCATTGGAATGGAAAGCATTGGACTATTAAAGACATATTCTCCCATGGATAGCTTGATATTATGGCACTTTCCAAAGAAATTTATGGTTCCTCCATTTGCAACCATTACTTGACACTCTGGTGTTGGATATAGGAAGAAATTCAATTCCTTGGCTATCTTACAATGAATAAAATTATGGGTACTACCCGAATCAATCAACACTATTACCTTTTTCTTCTTGATATTCCCTTCTATATTGAGAGTTTGAGGAGTGGTAATTCCTACCAATGCATTACAATATATGGTCAGATTCATTTCTTATTTCTCTGGGGTTGGTTCCTGCTGTAAATCCTCTTATTTTGACGTTTTTTTTTCCTTTTCTTCCTCCTCTTCACAATCAATGTAAAATAACTTCTTCTTGGCACACTTATGACCTTTAGTGTATTTGCTATCACAACTATAACAAAGGTCGTTTTCTCCTTTTTCTTCCAATTGTTGTGGTGTCAAACTTGTAGGTTGTGGAAGTCTAAGAGAAACAACACTTCCGTCTTTATAATTGTGAGTTGTAACATTTCTTATTTCCATAATTTTTCTTTCAATTTGTCTTGCCAACCTGAATTCATTCTCCAATGAATCAGATTCCCAAAGACCAACCTCATGTTGAATGTTATCCTTTAAAGTCCCTATGAAGACATCAATCCTCTTCTTCTCTGGAATATCATTTACCCTTATATTCAATTTTTGAAAGCCCTCAATGTGCTCTGCCATTGAACACTTTTATTTGAGATTTATCAATTGGCTAAAGAAGGTGTTGTTCTTTGTATCCTCATAATGTGCTATCATTTCCTCCATGAAAATTGACCACGTGACAAGTGGTTTACGAGAACAAAGCCCTTCATACCATAAAAATTGATTTGGTTCTAAATATAAAGATGCAATATGTACCTTTTGTAACAATTGTACCTCGTGTAGATCAAAATATTGCTCCATCTGTAGTATCCAATTTGTTGGACACCTAATCCTCTAAGGGTTGGTGTGGAAGCTAAACTGCCAAAAGGAGTCCAAGAGACCACTTGGAATATGAATCCAAGGGTCACACAATGTACTATAAATGTATATCATTTGTTAATAATAAGTGCACTCTCATGTTTATCTTTCCTATGTTTTTGCTTCCATGTGTGTGTTTAACATAATTTACAGGATCCTTGCCATCAAATTTCCTCATGTCGTTTTTTCTTGATTTTAGGACCTCGATCTTGAAACGATTTTAACTCTGTAATTTCATATCTTTAAGTTCTGAAATCTCGGCATGTGATATCCCTCTGGGTCTTCTTTCCAACCCTGCAAGTCTGATCACAATTAGATTCCCAAATAAATAGTTATGCCCAATATCCTCTGATGACCTAATTATAGACGGGTTCAATGGAGCACACTTTACGACGTGCCACATGTCACTGTTTCGACCTTAGGTTCTGAAACTGATTCCCAACAAACTAAAGTTCGTCTTATTTCTGTCACTTTTCTCGAAATTTGAATCAGATACTCACAGAGAGAGTTATGACGATTTTCCCAAGGTCACATGTTTGAGATGTAATTCAGGAGTCTGCAGAAACCCTAAATGTCTTGGACCTTATCTCTGAAAATATAGAGAAAAAAGATCTAAAATTTGGCCCTGAGATTCACTAATATTTCGGCTCAAATGGGTTTTAATTTAAAAGTCTGAACCTTCGTAGAAAAAACATATAGCAAAAATTCCACAATGACCTGTTTGAGATGGAATTATGGAGCTTGCAAAACCAAGATCATATCTCCGAACATATAGAGAGACAAGATCTGAAATTCGGACCCGAGGTTCAAAACAAATTCCGATCAAATGGGCTTTTTTTTAGCTTCTGAAACGTCACAAAAAATAAGTTATATCGAAAATTCCACGATGCCCTGTTTGGAGAAGCAAAACCCTAGAATCCAAAGCTCTGACACCAAATGTTATAAAACCAGATCACAAAAGATAGAAAAGATAGATCAACGCCATAGAAATCAACCTCTTCGAGGGGTCAACCTCCTTTACATTACACAAATGAATAATCTTGGGATGATACAAATGACAAGACCTCCTTTCTATATATAGGAGTCTAAGGGGTCATAATACTCAAAGCCGACATAAAAATAATAATGTAAGGGCACAATAATAACAATAGTGGGCTTTTATGGGGTACAATAATAACAATATGGGGACTACATGGGCACAAAAATATAATAAGGGGTTGCACTAATAACAATAATGTGTTACACTAGTAGTATAGGGACCTAACAATTACATCCTTGGTCATAACATTGATTGTACCACATAAATCAATCAAGGGATTCTAGATTGGGACTTGGTTGATGTAGACATCTACTACAAGGTTACCTGGAGCCAAATACTTGGGATAAATCAATCTTCCAAGCATAAGTTATATTGGGTGTCCTATGACATTTATGATATGAGTATCCTTCTTATTTCTCCTAGGCCTTTTAAGGCATTCCTCTTTGATGTACTTATATATGGGAACATCCTTGATAGTTTGTAAAAGGGAAATTTTGAGAGAAAAGTTCTTAAGTTCTCCTAATTGTTCATTTTCCTCATATCCATTGTTTTTCTTGAGGTTTAACCTCTTGAGATAAGGTGGAACTTTTGGAGGAATAAGTTGTTGGGTGATAGTATCTCCCTTATCATTTTCTTCCTCTTCTACTTTTTTAGCTGCGGGAGGATCATGTAGCACTTTCCTTTACCTTAATTTGATTTATTGGACATCAAGATAGTAGGTTTGATAAGCTACCTCATTTTCATAAATTGGTTGGTCTGCATATTGTTGGGATTTGAGATTGGTTGAGCAGGAAGTTGAGCATGTTTTGGAAGAGTGGCACTTTTAGGAATATTATTTGGTTGGGGAGGAAGTGGAGACATTAAGGCTAGTTGTTGAGGACTTGGAGATATCCACTCTTGAGGAAGATTGTTCCATTGAGGGTTATGATTATGAAATGGTTCATAAGGAGGAATAATAGGTTGCCTTGGGTACTGTAAATGGTTATGCATATCCCAAGAAGGTGGATTAGGTTGATACCAACCATGGGATGGAAATTATGCATAATATCTAGTAAAATATTATGGATAGTTATGATTCATACCTTGTTGAAATGGACTTAGTGTTGTTGGTCTTTTTTTTATTGATGAAGCATATTGGTTCCACACTTCCCTCTACTCATTGGTACATAGATTTTAATTCTTTCAATGAAGGGCACTTGTCAATTAGGTGAGTTTCTTCACAAAGATCACATATTTCTACAACATTAAGAGGGTATCTTCTTGTGCATTTAGGCCAAAAGATGGCTAATGGTGTTTCTACTTCCTCTTGCTTCTTTTCTTGTAAGTATCGATATGTAAAGCTAGTGAGAGCAAAATTTATATTTTCATATCTTTTACCTTTGCTCCGATATCAGTTTTTGTGGTTGTAGAGGAAGTAGAATAAAAAATTACTAAACACTTATAATTTCTTCGTTTTTTCTCACTTTGCATGCAGTGATTTTTGAAATTCACATGTTGTCTCTATATTCAAGCTAGTATATGTCTCCATTTGATAGGATATTTAGTGTCCCCATGATTTCTTCCCTGACTCCTCTTATCAAAACAAGTTTGAGTGAGTCTTTCATCTAGATTTACACAATTGTGTGCTCTCTCATACCTGAGCTTAAACCTTTTCTCGTAGTACTCTAAGTATTGATTTTCTCCTTCACTCATTCTGAATATTTTAACTCTGAAATCTCTGCATCTATATTAATAAATGTATTTGTAGTTGAAGTTTTGTTTCATCCAATCTCAACTAGAGATGGTGTTTCCTTCCAAGCTCATGAACTATCTCAGAGTTGAATCTTTCAATGTGAAGGAAAGAATTTGAGCTTATGTTCATTATTTTTGTAGCCATAACTCCTACACGAAATAAAAAACTCAAAAAATAAGGTATTAAGGTCCTTCATGGGTGATCCAAAGAAGTGAGGGGCATAGAGGGATTGAAATTTTTCATTTTCTTCCCTATTAATCTCCCTAATAGGAAATTCAAAAACCTCTTGTTGTTCCCCATATTTAGCCATGGTATAGTGAGATAGAGTTCCTTCTTTTCAAAAAGTTTCTCAACTTCTAAAACTTACCTATCACAAAAAATTTTAAGTCCTTATGTTTCTAATAGAGAGGATGGATCGCAACCAACCTATTGTTGTTGCTTGTTATTTTTTAGTTTAAATGTGGAGGCTTTTGGTAAAAAAAATCTAGATCTATCCCTAGTTCAAGGCACACATTCATTTTTCTATCTTGAAAGAAGATCTAATCCAAAGTACTTGATGATAACTAAAGAAAATGAAAGATTTGAACACCTCCTTGGAAATGGTGCCAAAGTATGATGATATTCAGCTTGCAACAATAAAGCTACCATCCTATAGTTATCAAAATTAATCATCAACTAGGGGTTCGTACAAACTTCAGAGATGTTATGAACTATATATGTAAGCAACACTCTCGTTTCCTTATTGTTCAACTACCTATGTCAATGATCCTAGCTAACGAGGGGGTAAATGGAACCTTAGGTATTCACTTTCATGGTTCAAGGAAACAAAAAATTTATTAACAACTCATGGCAACAACTTACTAAACTAGAAATATATCTGGCCTAATTTCAAAGAAATCCATTCATTGCTTGAAAAAAATTCTACATTGCCAACTACAACTAAATCAACTTCAAGAGAGTAAAATGGTTGCACTTAAAAAGGAAATTTTATTAATCTAACCAATTTGCATAAAGCATAATTCAAATTGCAAAGAAAACACATACAATAATAACAAGAATAAAAGGTAAACTATATAAATCCTAATTCCCCTTACGTTGATCAACATTTCCTATTTCCATTTGTGGTGTTATAGAAAATATATTCATTATTATTGAGAAATATGCCAAAACGGTAAGTTTTTCATTGTTCTTGAGGAATAGTTGCAGAGCTATAGTTAAATTTGCGCTACTACAAGAAAATTTCCCAATAGGTTAAAGAAAGCCATAAAAAGAGATGAAATTCCTTCATGTACATGAAAACTATTTCACTAACCTAAGACAAGTCATAACAATTATATTTTTGTTCGAGAAATTTGTGACATGAAATTCATCTTTCTACAAGAAAGTAAATGACTGCAATCTAGAAATTCTCAAATAGAAATTTATAAACAAATGAAAATATAGTAAAGAGAGTTAAAGAAACAAATACAAAATGTTTATTGAAAAAGAACTAAATAGTTATGAGGTTCAATTCCCCCATTTATACATGAAAAAATAGGGAACAATTTCCTTGACAAGTGGACATGATTCCCTGCAAAATCCTAAGGTTAAGGAAATTTTTCTTCTATATTAATTGCACTATATTGATCTAATATTTACCTAGTGTGGTGTGCCAAGGTAAACTCGCACAGCTTCCATTTGATTGTTAGCTACCTTGGGAGCAAGATCCCTAATGTATTGTGAGCCTACTAGTGAAAGGTGCTTCACATTTCTTGACATATTCAATGAACACCTTGTAAAAAAATAGCAAAACCATAAGCATGACCACACTAATTAAGAAAATTACTCAACATCATAATTTAACATGTAAAACATCAAAATTGACATAAGGCAAGGTCAAAATGTATATGTTTATGCAAGTATAACATTGTAGATTGGCCACAGGGAGCCCAATATTGAAGCAGATGGTCCAGGTGGATATTGGTGGCCACCCACCTATCCCACCTAGACCTCCAGTCGAATTCATTAGTTTACTTAATTATAGCATAGTTTACTATTTTTAGAAGTTTTTTAGGTCTTGAACTTCCAAAGTTGTTTTGACCCCCTAAACAGTGTTTTTTTTAGTTTTGCAGTAGGCTTTCACAAATATTGTAGTACCCAAAGAGACCTTTCTAACGAAGTATTGTAAGCACCAAATGGAGATCATGTGATCAAGTTACGACCCCGGGAAGTTGGCTTCCCAACTAACCCCAATGGGGCCGATAAACTCTTGGTGTTTCATCTCCTAGGGTTAGGGTTTTGGTTGTTTAGGTTTTCCCTTTATTGTTCACTAATAAAAAGGCCCTTGGGCCTCATTATAACACAATTCAGAGGCATGTTGTCACCATATCTCTTCTAAGGGATAAGCTACCATTGCCCGAGCTAGTTTATTTCCATTATGTATGTAAGCATCTTTCAGTTCTTTGATATTAATGAAATGAAGATTTATTTCTACTGCACATTTGTGTTTATGTTTATATTTATATTTTGTTTCATTCTGCATAAGTTTGGATCAGTGGTATCAAAGTGGTCTTCTCTTTCTCTATTTTTCTTTACATGCCCCCAATGAGGTCGAGTTATAAGGAGTTAGGGCTCGAACTTAAACCTTTGCAAGACCGGCCTCGCAAACCCTGATGGCCTCCCATGGTGGAAGAAAAGAAAGATGAGGGAGTAGGAGATCCTTTCAAAATATTGCTCGAAGAATCCCTCGTGTGACAAAGGAACAGAATATTGGACAACTCTCCCCAAATCCTTTGACAGATGCCCACAGGCGATGCATATTCATCTAGTAGCCACTCTAGAGGCACCACTCCCTTCAAGGTACAATTCAACTTTGAAATTTTCATATTTGAAGGTTAGATAAATGCAGACGTTGTAGGTAGATGGTTAAATATGTTGGAAGGATATTTTTTGGTTCATGATTTTTCCAATAGGGAAAAGATTACTTTTTCACTCTTCAAATTTGCCCCCCATGTAAAGAACTAGTGGGAAACCTATTGTGAATAGAGGGATGAGAAAGAACCCTCATTGCTTTTAGATGCACCCACTTGGAATTCTTTCTGAGGCACCATCAAGGAACAGTATTACCCCGTGCGGATCTATGAGGACAAGTACATACAATGGACTATGTTGCAGCAGCAAAGGGATTAATATGTGCATGAGATAAGCAATATTTTCCACACCCTATGCATAAAATAGGGTATCAAATATTTTGTGAAACATTTATTGGTCAAGTACTGCAGTTTTTTGCAAAAATACCTTCAGGAGTAAATGGAATTCCTAGACATCCCCTCGCTTGGTGCAGCATATCGATATGTTGTCAATATTGAGAAGAAATTCAAGTAGAATAAGTGATACTTTGGATTTGCGAACCCGAAGAAGAGAAAAGGCACCCCCAGAACACAGACCAAAGGAAAGATTGAGGCCATGACCCCCCAAGACAACTCCTCGAATCCATAAACCAAGAATAATGGGAAGGCAAAGAAAGACACTAAAAAGTGGTGTGAGTTCCATAAAACTCTCACTCACAACACAAATGAATGTCGTACGAAGCAGGCATTAATGGTCGAGCTAAAAGACTTAGAGGCAGATGCATGTTATGATTTTGATCCAGAACCTGACAAGAGAAAGCAGATCATTGATGTTGAACCCACTGCGACGGTAGCCACGACCAAGCTCTAGAAGGTGGAACCTGAGGATCCAGGGGAGGGGGAGTGCCTCTTCAACTCACATATGTGGGTAAAGGGTTCACCGGTGCAGTTCATAGTTGACAGTAGGAGACAGAAGAATCCAATGACACCGCATGCACAGTCGTACACCATCAAGTAGCTCCACCAAGGGTGAGATCTTTGTGTCAGTCAACAGTGTCGCCTATCATATAGCATTGAGCCCTTTGCAGATGACGTATTATGCGATGCCACACCTCTGGAATTATGTGATGTTTTATTAGGTCATCCATACCTATGGAAACATCATGTTCTATATGAATCTATACCTTGTTCTTTTATTATTACTTTGGGTTAGAAATTTTACATGATACGAGAGGTAGCACGGCCTACCAGCTTATCTTTGATCTCTGCTAAACAATGTAGTAAGATCATTTCCTAGACCAGGAAATTTGACTTCCTTATGATTTTCTCTTAGATCAAGAGGAAGATTGTGGCCACATCCACAACACCTATACATGTCTCCTTTGCATGGCAACAGCAGATGGACAAGGTCGTGGAGGAGTACAGGGACATCTTCATCTCACCCACAGGCCCGAGTACACCTACACTGTCAGGTCAAGCACTCCATCTATTTGACTGCGGACGCGTTTCTACCCAATGGACCAATCTACCAACGCTCTATTCTGGAGACAATAAAATCAAGAGGCATATTCAAGAGTTGTTGCAGAAAGGGCACATCAATCCAAGCTCATCACCCTGTGGGAGCCCAATCGTGTTGGTACAGAAGAAGGACGAAACTTGGAGGCTATGTATTGATTATCGTCCACTAAATAAGATCACTATCCATAATAGGTATATAATCCCACAGATTGATGACCTTCTCGACCAGCTCAAGGGGGCCAAATATTTCAGCAGGATTGACTTGAAGTCCAGCTATCACCAGATACTAATCAAACCCTTTGATGTGTGGAATACTGCCTTCAAATGCATGGAGGTCCTTTTCGAATGGTTGGTCATGCCTTTTGGGTTGACGAATGCCCCCGCAACCTTCATGTGGCTTATGGATGACATCCTGCAACCCTTCACCGACTCATTCGTGGTAGTATATCTAGACAACATCTTAATATTCAGCCAAAGTTGGGAAGAGCACATACACAATATTCAACGGGACCTCCAAACCCTGTGACGACACAGATTGTGTGCCAATTTGGAGAAATGCACTTTTGGTATGACCCTGGTTCAATATATGGGGTACATAATTAATGAGTGGGTTGTGCATGTGGACCCAACCAATATACAAGTTATTCGGGATTGGCTAGCCCTAACCACTCTAACAGAGCTCTATAGATTTCTGGGTCTTGCCAATTTCTATTGCAGGTTTATGTTGGGATTCTCTCATATCACTTGGCCTTTGAGTCAAGTCACCAAGGGCGAAACGAAAGAAAAGTTCTTTTGGTATTAATCCCAACAAAACGTGTTTTCTAAGTTGAAGCATCGCCTTTTCTCTGCACCAAATCTCACATTATCAGACGTACAAAAACCATTTCAAATTAATACAGATGCCTTTGACTATGTTGTTGGTGCAGTTCTTACCTAGTAGGGGCATTAAGTGGTATATCATTGTAAGAAACTTTCAAATACAGTCTGAAAGTATCCCACCTATGACAAAGAGATGTATTCCATTGTGTAGGACTGTCAACAATGGAAGCATTACATTCTAGGGAAGGAAACAGTCATCCACACAAACCATCAACCCCTGCAATTCATACAGACACAAGGAAAGTTGCAGAAAAATCGCCATCAGAAATGGTCCACATATATGCAACAATTCCATTTGAACATTAATTACGAGAATGGTAGCACCAATAATGGTGCATATTGCCTCATTCGACCGCCAATTATGGCGTTGACCACTGTACTCAACTCTTGTGGACACAAGACTTCGGGATGGTCACATATTTACAAGAGTGATCCAAAATTCAACACTGCATACCATATTCTCCTGGAAGGTAAGAAAGTTCCAAACTTTCACCTCCAAGACTCATTGTTATGCCACTTGGGACACCTCTGTGTTCCTTCAAGTGATGGTGCCAATATGATTTGGGAGGCGCACTACAATCAGGTCGCTAGACATTTTGGGGTAGAAAATATAGTGTCAATTCTGTAGAAGTATTTTTATTGGTCGAACCTTCAATAGGATGTTGGAAGTACATTAGATCTTGCACTGCCTGCTTCATTTCCAAACCTACAATCAAGAAGCAAGGCCTGTATAATCCTCTGCCTACTCCTAACCGACCATGGAAATCCATTTCCATGGATTAAATGTTGGGCCTTCCTTCTAGAAAGCATGGAAATAACTTTTTTTTCATGGTCGTCGACAGGTTCTCTAAGATGGCCATTATGGTAGCCTTCAAGAAGCGCATCACAGCAAAATCCACTGCTAAACTCTTCTTTGAACGAGCATGGGTACACTTTGGGATCCCACAGTCCATTATCTCATATCGGGGCAAAAGGTTCCTAAGTACATTATGGTCAAGCCTCTGATCATTTTTAGATTACAAGCTCACTAAGTCCACGACCTTCCACCCCCAAGCTGATTGCCAGACAGAGGTCGTCAACAAGATGATCATGAACATCTTGTGCACAACTCGAAGCATACATGCACATGGGATGAAAGCCTCCCCTATATCAAACACAGCTACAACATATCTCTCCACATGTCAACTAGCCACATCCCCTTTCAGGTGGGATTGGAATTCCAACCACTGTGTCCCATTAATGTTTCGATACCACTTGCAACTACTCAAGAAGATTTGGCTCATGTAGAATATGAAGTTGAAAGAGCTAACAACTTCATTGAGCGTATTCAACACATCCACCAGCAGTTCCATGACATATTGGATAGAGCAAATTCCAGCATCGGGTGCCACACAAGTTCCAGTTGGGCGACAAATTTTCGTTACATTTGTAGAAGGAACGCCTCACTGGGGCTCACCACAAGCTTCTCTTGCTTTAATATGGACCTTAAACCATCACTAAGTTTGTAGGGGACAATTCTTTCGAGCTCATCATTCCACCATTCTTTGGCTTGCACACAGTATTTAATGTGGACCTGTTGCGGCCATACTTTCCCCTATTGTTGGATACATACTACGTTTCTGAGAAGCTAACACCAACAGAGCTCAACCCAAGTTGTATCGAATAGGCCACAACTGATAAGCTCATGGACACATGGATTAAGAACACTCTCCATTAGAGGATCTAGCTATATCGAGTTGTCAAAGTAGGCCAACTCCTTCACCAGGGCAAGTGGCTCACCAGGGACAAAGTTCAACAGAAATTTCCTCACCGCATGTAAGCTTTGCATGCAATGGAGACCATTGCTTCCTAATGGGGAAGGACTAATCTAGGTGGATATTGGTGGCCACCTTCCTATCCCACCTGGACCTCTAGTAGGTTTCATCATTTTCCTTGATTATAGAAAATTTTACTATTTTTAGAAGTTTTGCATGTCCCAAACTTCTGGAGTCGTTTTAACCCCCTAAATAATGTTTTTTTGAGGTTCGCAACTGATCAAGTGCTCAAAAGTAGGCTCAAAATTCAAAGTATCAGAATCTCTATAAACTTAGCTTCATATAAAAGAGATCATCATCCTGATTCCAACGGTGCAAACAGCACTCGAATCCGAGCTCATAAAGAAGTTAAAGCAAGTCAAAGTTCAGGTTTGACTTGGACAGATGGCAGGAAAAGATGATGTGGCAGGGATCTTCAGCGAATGGGGAAGAGCCAAGTGGTAGGCCGTCATTGGCCCTCGCATTTTGCAAATCTCATGTCGCAGGTGGGTCGGTGTTAAAAATCTGCCTCGGAACAAGCCAGGGTGCGATGCGATAATCGCAACAGGGTAGGTGGAAAGGTATTAAAGAATCAGCCCCCAAGCAGGGAAGGGTTGCGATGCGATAATTGTAGATCACAATCGCACACCGTAGAAAATAGAGTCCTACATATATAATATTGTTGGTACTCCACCGATTTTGAATTACGAAAGGATCCTGGATGCGATAAGTTTATGAGTTCCGGTTAATAATTTCATCAGGTCGATCATATCGCAATTGCACATCGCCGGCCGCGTTCACAAACCATAAGCCCACCGGTTCTCGCTGATTGTGATTTGCGATGGGACAATTGGTGCTGATATATTATGGACCACCGCGTGGCGAAATTTTTGTTCAGTTAGCGCTTTTTGGAGCTAATTTGTAGGATCATGCCGGATTTTGAGCAATTTGTGGAGCGAATAGTGGGAAAACTAGGAGAGGTCATAACTTCTTCAATTTTCCACCAAATTGGATGCAAAAAGAGGCTAGATAGCCATTTTTTGGACATTTCTGGATTCATTGGAGTAGGTTACATAAGCATTTGAGCATTGTAAACACATCTTTTTACACTTTTGAACATAATAGAGAGGCCCAAGCCATTAGAAGCTGGACCAACAAGACGTAGCCTAGGAGGGGTGAACTCCTTTATCATGTTCCTGTTGTAATGTGTTTTTGAAGTTGTTCTGTACATATTTATGTTGTTGTTCAATCTCTTATTTATGTTAAATTTCTCATAAAATTAACATAAAAACTCATCATTTCACTTGCAAAAATTCATAAATCCTTGAGCACAATGAAAGCATTTTGTTTCTAATCTGAGGAGGATCTTAGCACAGCAATATAATATTCTAAATCAGATCATTTTGGTATCAGAGCATTAGGTTTTCTTTGTGAAAGAAGTATTTAACTGTTTGAAAGTTTATGTCATGCTTACAAAGTTAAAACTCAAAAGAAGAGAAGGGAAGCTGGTTGGAAGCCCTGAAGTTTTATCAAGGGGAAGGAAAGAAAGGTTGCCACAATCTCCAACACCGGTTCAGCCTCGAGTTGCAATTGAGACTCCAAAGATCATGTCTCATGAAGGAGAAACTACAAACATGACAGAAGATGAGAATACCTTCAGAAAGGCTTTCTTTGATATGATAGAGATGGTGAATGTCCTCTATGAAGAGAGGAATACCATGTTGCAAGGGGAAAGTTCCAAACCTCCGAAAGGAGAAGGCCCTTTAGGAGGAGGTAATGGAAATGGAGACAAACCTCCACCCTCTCCACCATATTCTTCATCTTATTCTTCACAAGAATCTTCACCGTCTTCCACTAACACAACACTTACTGATACTCATCATCATACTTCAAAAGAAACTGGTAAATCACCTTTTTAAAAACTTAATGTTAAATTTGAGCTGAGCTGCCCATGTATAATGGTGAAGTGAATGCAAAGAAGCTTGATAATTGGATTCGTCAGTTGGAAGTCTATTGCAGGATTCAAAACCTTCAAGAGGTTGACATAAAGATTCAGCTAGCTTCCTTGAGAATGGAGGGTGCAACACTGTTATGGTGGGAATCAAAGACTCAAAAGGAGATTAAGAAACACGGTAGGATCTCAATTTCTTAGAATGATTTCATTGCTGCAATCAAAAGAAAATTGTACCCTATAGCTTATATGCAGAAAGCCATCATGAATTGAAAAAACTTTAGACATCTTAAAGGTCAAAATGTGCAAGATTACACCCAAGAATTTAGAAAAAGGTATTTGATGTTAGGTGTAGATTTGCAATCACAAGACACATTGTTGAAGTACATAGGGGGTTTACAAAGTTACCTTAGGCATACTATATTAATGTTTAATCCCAATAATCTAGATGATGTGTGTGTGCAAGCCACTCATCTTGAGGCAAGAGGGAAAAACACCCCAGAAGAAGGTAGTAAAAATCCATTTAAGTGTAAAGGAAAGGAAAATGATTTCAAAGGGAGGGAAAAGAAAAATGCGTCTATCAAAAAATAAAGAGAGAAAATTGCATGCAAACACTGTTCTAGAGAGGGTCATGATGAAGCTCATTGTTAGAAGCTTCATCCTAAAATGAGACCAAAGAAAATAACAAGAAGGAAAAACAAAAAACAACTGCAACCACCCAACAGGATTTGGGATCCGATTCGAGCGATGAAACTAAAATCACAGCCATGGGGATAAAAGGAAAAGAATCCATTGCTAGCACTAGTTCTTCAAACTCAGAGAATGAAACTCCAAACAAAAATAGGAGAATAGAACTTTTTCACATAAGGGTGATATCAAAACACAACAAGATTGATACGTTTTCGATAGTGGCTCTCAAGCCAATCTTATCTCTGAAAACATTCTCAAAAGTTTAAATTTGGAAATTCTTCCACATCATAAACCGTATCCACTTGGATGGTTGTGTGACAATGTGCAATTTCAGGTTACTAGAAAGTGTAAACTGAGATTCGCCATTACTACAAATTTCATAGATGAAGTGGAGCTTGACGTTGTGTTGTTAGATATCTGTGGCATAGTTCTGGGCAGCCCGTACTTTTATGACAAAAAAGTTATCTTCCATAGACATGAAAACAAATATCATTTATTCAAAGGTGGAGTAGAATATATTGTGAGAGCTCATAGCAAGAAAATAAATCTTTCACTTGTAAATGCAAGGCAGATGAAAAGACTAGTGAATTCGAGCAAGAATTTTGTGCTTCTAATGATCAAACCCAAGGATGATGTTGATAATGAAGCTTTTAAAGGTTGTGATTCGAATTTGAAATCTGAATTGGTTGACGTAGTTAACCAATATGACGAGATGTTTCAGGAACCAAAGGGATTACCTCCCAAGAGAGGAATCCAACATGAGATACAGTTGCAGCAAGATTGTCCTCTTCCTAACATTGGCATGTACAGGATGTCAGTGATGGAAAGCGCAAAAATTAAGAAGAAAATTCAAGAGTTGTTGAACAAAGGGATCATCAGACCATCATCCTCGCTGTGTAGTTCACCTATTGCTTTGGTGCCAAAGAAGGATGGAACATGGCGCATGTGTGTGGACTTTCATGCATTGAACAAAATTATGGTAAAGATCTGTTACCCACTACCTAGAATAGATGATTTACTTGAACAATTGAAAGATGCAAAGTATTTTACTAAGTTGGACTTAAGAAGTGAGTACCATAAAATTAGAATAGATGAAGGAGACATTTTGAAGACAGCATTCAAAACAAAACAGTGTTTGTTTGAATGGTTGTTTATGCCGTTTGGTTTATGTAATGCTCTCGCTACATTCATGGGTGTGATGAATGATGTGTTGAGACCATTTCTTGATGAGTTTGTCATAGTCTACTAAGATGACATCTTAATTTTCAGTAAATCTCATAATGAACATGTCATGCATGTAAGAAAAGTATTTGATGTCCTGAAAAAATAACAGTCGTATCTTAAGATGTCAAAGTGCGAGTTTGGAAAAACTTCTTTAGTTTACTTGGGTCATAATGTTGGAGGAGGTGAGTTGAAAATAGATCCCTCCAAGGTTGATGTCGTTGTGAATTGGCCAAGGCCCAAAACAGTTACTAAGGTAAGAAAATTTTTGGGAGCAGCCCAATATTGGAGGAAATTCATTGCTAATTTTTCTCTTATAGCAACTCCTTTGCATGTGTTGACAAGTGTGAAAAAGGTTTTTCAGTGGGGAGGCAAACAAAAAAGGTCTTTGATGCATTGAACGAAAAGATCAGTACAGCTCCAATACTTGCACTTCCAGACTTGAGATAGTCGTTTGAGATTCAGACTGATGCTAGTGACTACACTATGGGTGCAATCCTCATGCAACATGGTAAGCCTATATGTTTTCATTCGGAAAATTTTAATGGTGCAGTGATTAACTGTCCTACATATGACAAGGAATTGTATGCATTGGTGGAAAGTGTGAAAAAATGGAAACGCTACTTGATGGGTAAAGAAACAGTCATTCACATTGATCATCAACCATTGCAATACCTGCAATCACAATCAAAGTTGCATCAATCAAGGCACTTCCGATGGATGGGTTTTCTTCAACAATTCCACTTAGTAATCAGGTATAAGAAAGGTATCTACAATAAAGTTGTTGATATTCTTTCTAGGCCTATTGTTAGTGCAGCTAATTTACTCAAGCATAATTATGTTTTACATTAAATTTATATTGAGCAATATGCATCATATAATGACTTTCAAGTTGTTTATGCAAGATTGAGTTAAGGTAACCAAGTAGAGAAATTGGATTATCATTTGCATGATAACTTGTTATACCATTTTGGCAAGCTTTGTATTCCACAGGGAGAAAGAGTTAACATCATAAGAGAGGCACGTACTTCTCTTATTGTTGGTCATTTCGGTATATGTAAGATAGTGAAACATCTACAGAGGTGTTATTATTGGCCTCGTATGCTTGAAAGTGTCTCACTTTATTAAAGGATTTTCATTATGTGCAATCAGTAAGCCTAGCAATAGGAAGTTAGGATTTTACACACCACTTCCGGTTCCTACATGACCATGGGAGAGTGTTTCTATGGATTTTGTAGGAGATCTTCCATTGTCAAAAAGACGTCATGATTATTTGTATGTAGTTGTAGATAGGTTCAACAAAATGTGTATTTTGATGCCATGTAAAAAGCAAGTTACAGCTAAACAAATTGCTCAGTTATTCTTTCATATTGTTTGGGTGCATTTTGGATTGCCCACATCCGTTGTTAGTGATCGAGATTCTCTCTTTGTTGGGAATTTTTTGTCAAGCTTGTGGGGATTCATGGACACCAAATTGAAAAGATTACAGCCTTTCATCCACAAACAGATGATCAAACAGAAGTGGTGAACAGAACAGTGATACATCTCCTTCGTGGGTATTTCAGTAAGCATCCTAAGTTGTGGGATGAACATTTGCACTCTATTCAACATGCTTACAACCAAGCCAATCACTCTTCAACTCAAACATCTCCATTTGAGGCATGCTTGGGATACTTTCCTAAATCTCATTTGGATTTTATTTTTGGCAAAGATGTTGCTATTGAAGGTCATAGCGACATAGACAAAGCAAGAAAGTTCATTTAAAAAATCCAATTAGTACACCAAAAGGTTCAAGAACAGCTTGATAAAAGCCAAGGCAAGTACAAAGCAAGGCACGAAAAGCATCGTCAAGATCACAGTTCCAAGTTGGTGATGAAGTTTGGCTTCACAATAAAAAATAGAGGCTCCAAGGAGAAGGTAAAAAGCTAAAACCAATTAGATATGGTCCATTCAAAATTTTGGAAAAGATTGGTAACAATGCCTTCAGGTTGGATTTGCCTTCATATATGCAAATTTATGTTGTTGTTAATGTTGAGAATTTAAGGTTGTATGAGCCTCCTTTTATTGAAGATTAAGGAGAGAATATTAAAATTCCATCTATTGAAGACTTTTCTCCAAAATTCCTTAATGAGCTTCAGCAAGATACTATACTTCACAAAATAACAAGGACATCAAAAAGGGGAAGTATCAATTATCTTCGAGTGGGGCTCAAGGGTACAAATCCTTTAAAATCCAAATGGATAGAGGTTGGAAAGGGGAGGTAATTTCACCCTCACCTGCTGGAAAATTGAAAGTGATACTTTTGGAGTCCAAAAGGCTTCCAGTGGGGAGGAGTGATCAAGTGCTCAAAATTAGGCTCAAAACTCAAAGTTTCATAATCTCTATAAACTTAGCTTCAGATCAAAGAGATCGTCATCTTAATTCCAACGGTATGAACAGTGCTTGAATCTGAACTCGTATGAAGAAGTTAGAGCAAGTCAAAGTTTAGGTTTGACTTGGACATATGGCAGGAAAAGATGATGTGGCAGGGCTCTTCAACGAATGGGGAAGCGCCAAGTGGCAGGCTGCCATTGGCCCCCACATTTCACAAATCACATGTCGCAGGTGGGTCGGCGTTAAAAATCGGCCCCAGAACAAGCCAGGGTGTGATGCGATAATCGCAATTGCACATCGCAACAGGGCAGGCGGAAAGGCATTAAAGAATCGACCCCCGAGCATGGAAGAGTTGAGATGCGATAATCACAATCGCATATCGCAATCACACACCGCAGAAAACAAAGTCCCAAATATATAAGACCGTCATTACTCTGCCGATTGCGAATTGGGAAAGGATCCCAGATGCGATAAGTTTATGAGTTCCAATTAATAGTTTCGTCGAGTCTGCCATATCGCAATCGCACATCGCCTCACCATGTTCACAAACCATAAGCTTGTCGGTTCTCATCGATTGCCATTTGCGATGGGACAGTCGGTGCCGACAGATTATGGACCGTCGTGTGGCGAAATTTTCGATCTGTTAGTGCTTTTTGGAGCTAATTTGTAGGATCATGTCGGATTTGGAGCAATTTGTGGGGTGAATAGTGGGAAAACTAAGAGAGGCCATAACTTCTTCAGTTTTCCACTAAATTGGATGAAAAAAGAGGCTAGATAGCCATTTTTTGGACATTTCTAGACTCATTGGAACAGGTTGCAGAAGCATTTTAGCATTGTAAACACATTTTTTTACACTTTTGAGCATAATAGAGAGGCCCAAGCCATTGGAAGATGGACCAAGGAGACGTAGCCCAGGATGGGTGAACTCCTTTATCATGTTCTTGTTGTAATGTGTTTTTGATGTTGTTCTGTACATATTTATGTTATTGTTCAGTCTCTTATTTATGTTAAATTGCTCATAAAATTAACATAAAAACTCTTCATTTCACTTGCAAAAATTCATGAATCCTTAAGCACAATGAAATCATTTTGTTTCTAATCTGAGGAGGATCTTATCACAGCAATCTAATATTCTAAATCAGATCAGCAACAGGCCTATATATGTGGTAGTAGGTAGGGTCCTACTGTAAATATTATAGTACTTGGATAAACCTTTCTAACAAGGTATCATATGTGCCAAACAGAGATCGTATGACCAAGTTATGACCCTGGGAAGTTGGCTACCCAACTAACCCCAACAGGCCCAAAAAATCTTGGTGTTCTATCTCTTAGGGTTAGGGTTTTGGTTGTTTAGTTTTTCTCTTTTTTGCTCAATAATAAAAAGGCCCTTGAGCCTCATTGTAACATAGTTCAGAGACATGTAGTCGCCACATCTCTTCTCAGAGATAAGCTACCATTGCCTGAGCTAGTTTATTTCCATTTTGCATGTAAGCATCTTTCAGTTCTTTGATATTAATGAAATGAAGAATTATTTATGTTGCATCTCTGTGTTTATGTTTATATATGTATTTTGTTTCATTCCTACATAATTATGAACTAGTGCTATTAGAGTGGTCTGCTCTTTCTCTTTTTTTCTTTGCATGTCCCCAACAAAGTTGGGGTATAAGGAGTTAGGGCTCAAACTAGTTGAACCTTTGCAAGACCAACCTCACAAACCCCAACGGCCTCCCATAGCAGAAGAATAGAAAGGCGAGGGAGCATGAGATCCTTTCAAGATATTGCTCGAAGAATCCCTTGAGAAATAAAGGAACGCGATGATGGATAACTTTGCTTAGATCCTTCAGTGGATGCCGACAAGCGACACATCTTCATCCAGCGGCCACTCTAGAGGTACTACTCCCTTCAAGGTACAAGTCACCTTTGACATTCCCATATTTGAAAGCCAGATAGATGAAGACACCGTAGATAGATGGTTAAATATGTTGGAAGGATATTTTTTAGTTCATGTTTTTTCCAATAGGGAAAAGATTACTTTTGCACTCCTCAAATCCACCCCCCATGTCAAGGACTTGTGGGAAACCTATTTTGAATAGAGGGATGAGAGATAACCCTCACTATTTTCAGCCACACTGTTAAGTTATGGTATGTTCTATGCTTATAACAGTTTACTTCTTTTTCTTATTATATTCCACAGATTAGCAATCACATATACATAAAGTAAAGTGCAGATAGAACATTAAACGATCGACAGAAAACAAGCCAAGACAAAAGACACAAGATGTGGCGGCTAGCCAGGGACAAACCCCACAATGTGTGGGGAAACCCTTTGATCAAATATTCTTTTATCTTCAGTAATTCAGCAGAGAGAAATAGTACAATAAATCTTATTCATATCAGCAGTAGCAAACCCTAGATCAGCAGCATCAGCATTAGCGACTTCAATATCAAACTAGGGCAGACGATATCTCACAAACCGACCGTCGGATTGACTTCATTCCACCACAAAAAGTTTCGGCTTCCAGAGGAGGTTCAGATGAACCTACAGCACAGTTCCAAAGAGGAGATCTTCTAGGCCACGCAAGTCAATCTTTACTTCTGCAGTTGCAGCTTCAGTTTCAGCAGTTTCCGGCTTCAAACTAGGGCAGTCGATATCTTGCAAACCGTTCGTCGGATTGACTTCATTCCACCACCAAAAGTTGCGGAATTCAGAGGAGGTTCAGATGAACCTACAGCGCAGTTCCAAAGAGGAGATATTCTAGGCCACGCAAGTCAATCTTTACTTCTACAGTTGCAGCTTCAAATTCAATAGCTTCCGGCTTCACATGTGTGAAAGAGAGACCCATTTCAGCGCAGTAGAGAAGAGACTGATTTCTGCACAGTATAGAGAGAGAGATGTGATGAGATGAGTGAGTGCAAATGAGGAACAGTCCTCTTATATTTATACACAACATTGGTGTTTGAATAGATGCGACTGTTGGGCTTCTGAGCCTACATGAGTTGTAGGTTGGCTTGATAATAATTCCATAATCAAAATAAATTCATATCTCCATGAATACTTATCGAAATCGGATGATATTTATATCAATCCTACACCTCTCGATGAGAGGAATCTAATTAAAATATTATCAGCCATGAATAAGATGACCCACATGAAGTTTTGCCCTGGTTGTCAATTTTAACACTCCCTCTCAACCAGGGAGAACTTCATCTGCAATCTGTCTATCGGTCGTTACTATTCATCCATCAAATGCACTGCCCTGTACAGCCTGACCCTTGCCCTACTCTACTCTATTCTGCTTGTTCTGCTTTATCTTGCTCTGCCCTGTACTGATCGGAACTGTTTTGCTCTGTTCTGCTCTACTCTTGCATTGTTCTGTTCTACTCTGCTTTTTTCCGAATTATGAAGAAGAAGAAATGATCGAGGATGTATCATACTGACTCAAAGTCAGTCTCAGAGTATGTACCACTGGTCCCAGACCAGTCTCAACCAACCCGAAGTCAGCGTCATAGTGAGTACAACTCCACTGGTCCTAAACTAGTATCATCCTCCACTGACTCAAAGTCAGTCTCAGAGTGCGTACCACTGGTCCCAGACCAGTCTCAGCCGACCCGAAGTCAGCTTCATAGTAAGTACCACTCCTGCCACTGGTCCCAGACCAGTATCGCAGTCTCAGAGAGTGTACCACTGGTACCAAACCAGTCTCAACCGACCCGAAGTCAGCGTCATAGTATGTACCACTCTCACTGGTCCCAGACCAGTACTACACTGACACAAAGTCAGTCTCAGAGTATGTACCACTGGTCCCAGACCAGTCTCAACCAACCCGAAGTCAACGTCATAGTATGGTACAACTCCTATCATTGGTCCCAGACCAGTATCATTGATCCCAGATCAATGGAGGTCATCCTAGCATAGGGAGTACGGTAGATACAACGATGCGTCCATCGGCACTACTATGGTCCCTAACTTCATTTCCCTGCTCATTGATCATATGAGAGGTACTTCCCATGAGTCCCAGACTACATGGGTAGGATGCCTCGACAGGAGAACTAATCAATCCTATCCTCACATGAGAACACATCAATCCTTCTACAATCACCATGGAGAACACATCAATCCAGGCTGCCATGGAGAACACATTAATCCAGGCCTCACGGGAGAACTAATCATCCTGCTACACAGGAGAGCAAATCATCCTATTCCACAAGAGAGCGAATCATCTTGTCCCACAAGAGAGCGAATCATCTTGTTCCAGTGTGCACCACCAGGGGAGGGTGAGTCACCCTGTGGTCATATGTTGCTCCAGTAAGAACCGCAAACCCTCAGAGCTCCTAGAGCTCAATGTATGCAACATGCAGGACCCTTGTACAAGGGTTTCTTGACGACTCCAAGTCATTTGGGAAAATCACAGATTGGATCTTTCCTCAGGGCTTTGACAAGGTGTATCGACCTATACATCATCTTAATGCGATGGAGCCTCCTTGCTCATCGACTTACCATATCCCAGATGATGTCTATCTGCTGGAGCAATCGATGAATATGGGATTCCTCAATAATCGAATCCCACCTCTGGTTGTTACAGAGAATCACAATGGTATGTGTTCAAACAGATCACTGAAGAGCTTCCCCAACCAGGCAACTTCATACGAGATCATACTCGTAGATATGTATCCGGTCTCGATGGTGCTTATGGCAACTAACTTCTGCTTCCTGCTACTCCATTATATCGAAGCAGAATCCAAAGAGAAACAACACTAAAAAGTGCTCCAGTGATCCTCCACACTACCTGCCTAATCAGCATTCGAATAATCATGCAGTTTCATATTTCCGGTAGTGTATCTCAATCCATTAGTAATTGTTCCATGAAGATATCTTAGAAGATTCTTGGCATCAATGCAGTGAGGCTCAACCAAATATGAGCTCACAGTGCTAACTGCAAAACATATGTTCGGACGGAGGTTCACCAAGAACATCAACGCGAATGAGTTTTTGAAACTCAGAGGCATTTCCCAAATCTGGTCTGACATCACTACCATATAACTTCTAAAAGTTAAGATCCTCGAGGTAGTCACAGGATTGCAGTCCATCATACCAAATCTTTCCAATATCTTTACCACATATTTTCCTTGAGATAGGAAAATTTCCCCGGGCTTTTGCCACACTTCAAGTCCTTGGTCCTTCATTTCAAATTCAGAAGCCAACTCCCTCTTACATTTGTGAATGAGAGGGTTTGCACCTATTAGAAAGAGGTCATCCACATACAGCACCAGTATGAGAGGCTTGTCATCTTCAACCTTAAAGTAAAGGTTAGGATCGGCTTCACTCCTAATGAATCTGAGCTTCATCAAGTAGCTGTCGATCCTCTCATACCATGCTCGGGGTGCTTGCTTCAGCCCATAGAGAGCCTTCTTCAACCTACATACATGAGATTTTCGATCACAAATTTCAAATTCTTCGGGTTGCTCCACGAAGACGTTTTCTTTGATCAAGCCGTGTAAGAATGCAGTCTTGACATCCATCTGATGTCGGTTCCATCCTTGTGAAGCAGCAAGGGCTATGATCGAGCGGAAGGTCGTATATCTGGCAGCAGGTGCAAATATCACATCATAGTCTATACTTCCTTCTGGGAGAAACCACGAGCAACAAAACAATCCTTATACTTTTCCGTACTTCCATTTGTTGCATGATTTATCTTGTAAAGCCATTCGGAAGTAACAACTGTCTTGTCCTGGGGTCTGGGAACTACTTCCCAGACATCATTCTTCATGATAGACTCATATTCTTTGGTCATAGCATCCTTCCATACTTGATGCCTGACGGCGTCTGAGAATGATGAAGGCTTATTTTGTATGATCGTGCTCATGATGGTCAGGTATCCCTGATACCTATTAGGTTTCTTACTTTCACAAAAGGTTCCTCAGGGTGCAGCATGTCCTTCAGCATCATCAAGTAGCCCCCTAAGCCATGAAGGCCTCTTCCTAGAAGAGGAAGGTTCATGTGGAGGAGGATCAATCGGATCCATGGGTTCTTCTACATCAGGCATTAATTTATCATCCTTTTCTTTTGGTTCCCTAGTGTCGGCTTCTTGAGAGCTCCTCAAAGTCGGAAGATTGTTCACCTTGCTGAGAGCCATATCTTCGTCAAAGGTGACATCATGACTAATTACGACTTCCCTTTGACTGGCTACATAGATTCTATAGCCTTTAGTATTTTCACCATAGCCCACAAAAATTCCCTTCTTTCCAGATGCACCCAATTTATTTCTTTTCTCTTTCGGCACATGAAAATATACAGGGCTTCCAAAAATTCTAAAATGAGAAACATCAGGTTTCTTACCGGTGAACTTTTCTTCAGGAGTCTTGGAACCCAATGCTTGATGAGGGCATCAATTTTGTACATATACGGTAGTGTTTGCAGTTTCAGCCCATAGAAACTTTGGAAGTCTTTGATCATGTAGCATGGCTCAGACAGCTTCCACAATCATGCAGTTCTTCCTTCCCGCCACACCATTCTGCTTAGGAGTATGTGGTGTAGTAGTCTCCCTCTTAATGCCAACATCAAGTATGCCTGAGTGAACCAACTGTAATATATTGGAGGTCTTGCTTTGGCTTGAGGGGAATGTTCCCCTTTTGAGCTTTCCTTCGGCACATCCTGGACATACACCTTCTTTCTCTACTCAGAATTCGGGCATCCCTGTCACCATTTGTCTTACACCGAGTATAGCTTTATAATGAAGGGGGAAAACCTCCAATGCCAAAGTTCGGACTGAAGAGATGTATCATAAGACATGACACCTAGCGGACTTCCATCGACCTGATATAATGAATCAACACTAAACCCAAGAGTAAAGGCATCTTTAACATTATTTTTCCATATAAGTACCTTGCCATCGCTAAAGGTTACCTTGTAGCCTTTGTCTTCCATTGCCGAGATGGACACTAGGTTCTTTTTGAGGTCAGGTGCATTTAATACATCCTGGACTTTCTAGCCTTCTTGAATGGCTGTCCTCTTCCTCAATTCCCAGCTCTCCTCTTACCTTTGCTATTGAATTTTTCATTCCTTTGATTTGCCATCAGAGGGATTTCGATCATCGTCCCGGTGTGAGTCCTTTCTATCAGGGCACTCCCTTGCATAGTGACCTGCTTTATCGTAACATCGTCCTTTTCTTCCACCCTTAGGTCCAACCTTTCCTTTTGATTTAGTACCGGAATTATTTCTTTTCTTAGCATGAGAAGAAAAGGCAGCAGGAGGACCTTTAGGCATGGGCATTTCTTGCCCTTCTTCCCTTGTTTCTTCTTGAATGCATCTAGCCATCAATTCCTTGAAACCAAGAATTACATTATAGTTCAGAAGGGTAGTCCTGAACACGTACCATTTGGATGGTAATCCTCCAAGAGTCGTGAGTCCCATTTCCCAGTCTATCGTAGATTTCCTTGGAGGTGTCTAGTTCAGAGATGTAGGCCACCAAGTGCTTGTCGATAGAGTCCCGAATGATCTTCTATTTTGTCTTCTTCGGTTTTCCATTTGTTCCATGCAGCAACGGATGCATTTGATGGAGGCTCAACAATATTGCCTCTTACATGGTCCAGCACTCCTGGATCTTCTAGGGTTAGATCGATATACATCTTCCATGCGTGATAGTCATCTTTCTCATGGAGCTTGTCTTCGGCAGGAAAGAGTGTTGAGGACCCCATAGTTCTTTTAGGATAGCCTTGCCAATCTTCTCTTCGGTGATTGCTCTTGCTCTTGCTTGGGCTTTGTATTCACCTCAGCTCTGATACCATGTTAAGTTATGGTATGTTATATGCTATAACAGTTTGCTTCTTTTCTTATTATATTCCACAGATTAGCAATCACATATACATAAAGTAAAGTGCAGATAGAACATTAAACGATCAACAGAAAACAAGCCAAGACAAGAGACACAAGATGTGGCGGCTAGCCAGGGACAAACCCCACAATGTGTGGGGAAACCCTTTGATCAAATCTTCTTTTATCTTCAATAATTCAGCAGAGAGAAATAGTACAATAAATCTGATTCATATCAGCAGTAGCAAACCCTAGATCAGCAGCATCAGCATTAGCGACTTCATTATCAAACTAGGGCAGACGATATCTCACAAACCGACCGTCGGATTGACTTCATTCCACCACCAAAAGTTTTGGCTTCTAGAGGAGGTTCAGATGAACCTACAGCGCAGTTCCAAAGAGGAGATCTTCTAGGCCACGCAAGTCAATCTTTACTTCTGCAGTTGCAGCTTCAGTTTCAGCAGTTTCCGGCTTCAAAATAGGGCAGTCGATATCTTGCAAACCGTTCGTCGGATTGAATTCATTCCACCACCAAAAGTTGCGGCTTTCAGAGGAGGTTCAGATGAACCTACAGCATAGTTCCAAAGAGGAGATCTTCTAGGCCACGCAAGTCAATCTTTACTTCTTCAGTTGCAACTTCAAATTCAACAGCTTCCGGCTTTACATGTGTGAGAGAGAGACCCATTTCAGCACAATAGAGAAGAGACTCATTTCTGCGCAATAGAGAGAGAGAGAGGTGTGATGAGATGAGTGAGTGCAAATGAGGAACAGACCTCTTATATTTATACACAACGTTGGTGTTTGAATAGATGCGACTATTGGGCTTCTGAGCCTACATGAGTTGTAGGTTGGCTTGATAATAATTCCATAATCAAAATAAATTCATATCTCCATGAATACTTATCGGAATCGGATGATATTTATATCAATCCTACACCTCTCGATGAGAGGAATCTAATAAAAATATTATCAGCCATGAATAAGATGACCCACATGAAGTTTTTCCCCGGTTGCCAATTTTAACACACACCCACTTGGAATTCTTTCCGAGACACCATTAAGGAACGGTATTACCCTATGGGGAGCTATGAGGACAAGTACATACAATGGACTACATTGCAGCATCAAAGGGTTAAGATGTGCATGAGCTGACAAATCTTTTCCATACCTTGTGCACAAAGTTGGGTATCAAATATTCTGAGAAACATCTGGTGCTCAAGTACTACAATTGTTTGAAAAAATACATTCAGGAGGAAATGGAGTTCCTGTACATCTGCTCGTTTTGTCCAGCATATCGATATGTTGCCAAGATTGGGCAAAAATTCAAGCAGAATAAGCGAGGCTTTGGATCTACGAACTCAAAGCATAGCAAAGGTTCCCTTGATCTAGGTGGATTTTGGTGGCCACCTGCCTATTCTACTTGGACCCCCACCACTGCCTCTTTCGGTTTTTTTCAGTTTCATTAATTGTAGCGCAATTTACTATTTTTAGTAATTTCTTGGGTCTTACACTTCTGGAGCCGTTTTGAGGCCCTAAATGGTGTTTTTTTTGTAGTCCTCAGAGAGATCTTTCCAACGAGGTATCATATGCGTCAAACCGAGATAATATGACCAAGTTACGACCTCAGGAAGTTGATTGCCCAATTAACCCCAATGGGGCCCATAAACCCTTGTTGTTACATCTCCTTGGGTTAGGGTTTTGGTTGTTTAGGGTTTTCTCTTATTGTTCAATAATAAAAAGGCCCTTGAGCCTCATTGTAACTCAGCTCAAAGGCATGTAACCTCCACATCTCTTCTCATAGATAAGCTACCATCGCTCAAGCTGGTCTTATTTATATTCTATTTGTAAGCATATTTTAGTATTTGATATTAATGAAATGAAGTGTTATTTTTGTTGCAACTCTGTATTTATGGTTATAGCTGTAATTTTTTGTGTTCTTGTTTAAATCCATGTCAGTTGTATCAGAGTGGTCTGCTCTTTCTCTTTTTTTCTTTTCATGTCCCCAACAAGGTCGGGATATAAGGAGTTAGGGTTCGATCTGGTTGAACCCTTGCAATATCAGCCTCGCAAACCCTGACAGACACCCATGGGGGAAGAAAAGAAAGATGAGGGAGCAAGAGATCCTATCAAAATATTGCTCGAGGAGGCCCTTGAGAAACAAAGGAATGCGATGATGGATAACTTTGCCCAAATCCTTCAACGTTTGCCCACCAGCGGCGCATCCACATCCAACAACCACTTTGGAGGCTCCACACCTTTTAAGGTACAAGTAAACTTTGACATTCCCATATTTGAGGGCCAAATAAATGCAGACGCCATAGAAAAATGGTTAAATCTCCTAGAAGGATATTTTTTTGTTCATGAATTTTCCAGTCGGGAAAAGATTACTTTTTCTCTTCTCAAAGCCGCCCCCCACGTCAAGGACTAGTGGGAAACTTGTTGTGAGCAAAAGGATGAAAGTACGACCTTTATGTTTTCAGTCGCTCCCACTTGGAATTCATTCCGGGACATCATCAAGGAGCAGTACTACCCTATCGGGAGCTATGAGGACAAATACATAAAGTGGACCATGCTGCTGCAGGGAAGGGACCAAGATGTGTCAGAGTTTACAAATGTTTTTCATACCCTTCACACGAAGTTGGGTATCAAGGATTCTGAGAAACATTTGGTACTCAAGTACCGTAGCTTCCTACACAAATACATCTAGGACGAGATGGAGTTCTTGGACATCTCCTCACTCGACACGGCGTACCGATACGTTGTTAAGATCAAGTAGAAGTTTAAACAGAAGAAACGAGACTTTGGATCTACAAATCCAAAGCAAGGGAAAGGTGACCCCAAACCTCAGAACAAAGGACAAAGCCAAGGTGGGATGGCCCAGGACAACCCGCCAAAGCCACAAGCAAAGGAAAACATTGCAAAGCTAAAGAAGGACACAAGAAAGTGGTGTGAGTTCCATAAGAGCTCCACTCACAACACAATTAAGTGTCAGGTCAAGCAGTCACCGGTGGCCGAGTTGAAGGCTTCAGAATCATATGCATATTCCGACTTTGAGTCAGAACATGACAAAGGGAAGCAAATTATTGATTCGAAGCCCAATGCCACCGTTGATACCATGAAGATCCAGAAGAAGGAACCCAAAGATCCAGAGGAGGAGGAGCATCTCTTTCACTCCCAGATGTGGGTAAAGGGTTCCCCGCCATAGTTCATTATCGATAGCATGAGCCAAAAGAACCTCATTGCAGCAGAGGTTGTGAAGCGGTTCGTCTTACCGACCACATCACACCCACAACCGTACACCATCAGGTGGCTTCACCAAGCACGAGATCTTTGCGTAAGCCAACAATGTCGCCTTCCATACAGCATCAAGCCCTTCACGAATGAGGTATTATGTGACGTTGCTCCCCTTGATGTTTGTGATGTATTATTAGGCCAACCATTCTTGTGGAAGCGACATGTTGTGTATGAGTCAAGGCCTTGCACTATTATTGTTACCTTGGGAAATAAGTTGTACAGGATACCAAAGGTAGCACCACCTACCGCCATCTCTCTGGTTATTTTAAAACAATGCAGTAAGCTCATTTCCAAAATGGAGAAATTGTTTTCCTGATGATATGCCCTCGAGGAAAGAAGAAGACGATGGCCACGACCTCTAGAGAGGGCCCCTCCGCACGACAACGACAAATGGACAAGGTCGTGGAGTAGTATGAGGACATCTTCACCTACCCCACAAGGGTGCCTCTGCACTGTTAGGTCAAGCACTCCATCGATTTGACCCCAGGTGCATCGTTGGCCAATGGACCAATCTATCAACGCTTTGTTCTGGAGAACGATGAAATCAAGAGGTAGATTCAGGAGTTGTTGTAGAAAGGTCACATCCAGCCGAGTTCATCGGCCTGTGGGAGCCTGATTGTGTTGGTACAGAAGAAGGATGGGACTTGGAGACTCTATATCAGGCGTTTAACAAGATCATTGTCCCGAATAGGTACCTAATCCCACAGATTGATGACCTTCTTGACCAACTCAAGGGGGGTGAATATTTCAGCAATATTGACATGAACTCTGGATATCACCAAGTACCAATCAAACCCTTCGATGTGTGGAAGACTGCCTTCAAATCCAAGGAGGTCCTTTTCGAATTGCTGGTTATGCCTTTCGGGTTGACGAATGCTCCTGCAACCTTCATGAGGTTGATGGATGACATCTTGCGACCATTCACCAACTCATTTGTAGTGGTATACTTAGATGACATCCTGATCTTAAGCCAGAGTTGGGAAGAGCACCTCTACCACATCCGATAGGTTCTCCAAACACTACGGCAACACAAGCTATGTGCCAATTTGGAGAAATGCACTTTTGGCATAACCCAGGTTCAGTATCTGAGATACATTATTCATGAACCGGGGGTGCATGTGGATCCAGCCAAGATCCAAGTCATTCAGGATTGGCCATCCCCAACCACTCTAACGAAGCTCCGCAGCTTTCTAGGTCTTGCCAATTTCTACTACAAATTCGTGTTGGGGTTCCCTCATATCACTTGGCCCTTGAATCAAGTCACCAAGGGAGGAGCGAAAGCAAAATTATTTTGGTCTGAATCTCAGCTGAAGGCATTCACAGAGTTGAAACGTCGCCTCTTCTCTGCACCAGTGCTCACACTACCAAACTTGGAACAACCATTTGAGATCGAGACAGATGCCTCTGACTATGCTACTGGGGCAGTCCTCACTCAACAGGGGCATACAGTGGCATATCACAGTGAGACACTTTCAGACACAGTCCAGAGGTATCAGGTATCCCACTTATGAAAAAGATATGTATTCCATTGTGCAGGCCTGCCGACAATGGAAGCATTACATTTTGGGGAAGGAAACGGTCATCCACATAGACCACCGACCCCTGTAGCTCATAGAGACACAAGGGAACTTACAGAATGATCGTCATCAAAAGTGGTCCACATACCTACAACAATTCCATTTGAATCTCAAGTACAAGAAGGGAAGCACCAATAATGTTACAGACTACCTCAGCCAACCACCGATCATGGCGTTAACCACCGTGCTCAACTCTTGTGGGCACAAGACTTCTAATTGGCCACTTCTCTACAAAAGTGACCCAGAATTTGGACACACATACCATACACCCTTGGAGGGTCAGCGAGTTCCAGATTTTCACCACCAGGATGCTTTGTTATGCCACCTGGGACACCTTTGTGTTCCTTCAAGCGAGTGTGCCAAGATTATTTGGGAAGCGCACTACAGTCGAGTCGCTGCGCATTTTAAGGTCGAGAAAATGGTGGCAGTACTGCAGAAGTATTTCTATTGGCCGAATCTTCGACAGGATGTCGGGAAATACATCAGATCCTACACTACCTACACCATTGCCAAACCGACCATCAAGAGGCAAGGCCTCTATACTGTCATACCTACCCCTAGTCGACCTTGGGAATCCATCTCCATGGATTATATTGTCGCTTAAAATTGCACAAGTAGCACAAGTGATGTAGGAGAGACAGAAATCCCACTAGAGACAGCCTCTAGGTTGATTGTAGACCAATGCCTAGGACATCTTAAAGAGAGGAGTGCTTAAGAGATAAACTGTGAGGAGTTTTTAGCACTCCAATTGTCACGTAAAAAAGTAGTAGGATGGGCTTGGTTCAATAAGCCTTCATTGAGGTAGCTTCAAGCCAACACATGGATCCAAATGTTGGGGGTATATTGGGGCAATCTCAAAGAAAAATGGCTTCATCTGGTGGTCGACACACAACAATGAGACAGTGCAATAGTGAAGTTATAGTAATGGTGGAGAGGAGGAAGGAAGGAGGGAAATAGATGCATAGGGTTGTAACAGACAAAATCCTAAGTAGCAATGTTCCAACAGAAAATGGAATTCGATGTATAGGGTTGTAAACAACACAGAATCCTAAGAAAAGATTTTCCAATAGAAATATGGAAGAGGAAGGAGGTGGAATGATAGAAATAGCGGAGTACTTATTGAGGTTTCATGCCTATAACATGGGTACCTCTATCACCAAACAGTGTGAGAAAGGTTGTGCTCATACAGGTACTGCAGGTTAATCCAATAACACAAGTAAATCTGTAGTTGCTACAGGTATTGTAGGCTATTGAATAACACAAGTAAATTTGTAATATGCAAAGGCACTATTCTCTATTTAGCATCCAGGGTAAATCCATGAATCAAGGAGAAACCAATAATCTCATTACACTATTTCAGAGAAGGAATAACAGCCTAGGAAATGAGATTACAAAAGGGAAAATATATTGTGCATCAATCATGCTTGGAATCACCAGAGAGTTTCATTCATCCAATATGAGTCCAACATACCAATCCATAACATCTAGCACCACATCAGTCAAGTCCACCATGAATAAGAAAATAGAACCAAAATGGCATCTCAGAATTCAGACCGCTCGGGTGAGAAATTCCGCAACCAGCCAACCCCAGTTAAAGTGTTGCTTCCCCCTTTTTATAAGAGGGGGAGCTGGAATTATAGTTCATAAAATATCTCAACCCAGGGCCAGCTATCCGACAGACTAGTTTCATGGGCCTGCGATGGCACTCTTTCCCAAAATGATTACAGTAGGGATCTACTCCCTTTCTTGGAAATAAATGGAAATTGCAAAATTAATGAAAAAACTAGAGGATGATGGAGGAAGTGTCCCTTCTGTTGTCCTTGTGAATGGCCTCTGGTCAAGCCACTTCTCTATCATCATGCGCCCCTCTACTGTTTAATTGGTTCCCTGTCGCTTCTGCCTTTAATGCGTGAATGACTCATTCTCTGGAGTAGGGAGTGGGTTGACTGTGAATGCCTATCGTAAAGTAGGAATGGAGTGCGTCCAAGCAGTCCTTTGTCATGTATTGGAGTGTAGCTCCATGTCGAGCCATTAATTCTTTCTGGCCTCCCCATACTGGTTCACCACTGCACCATGCTTTATTCAATGCTCCAGTTGCTGACCCATATGCCTTTATTTCCCTGTACCGTGCTCTAGGGACCTTGTTGTAATCAGGGCCTTTACCCTTACAGACACTGAAGAATGGGGGGTTTCAATGTTCTTTAGCCCTCCTTGAGTTTAGCCCCTTATATTGTTGTTTTCCTCGTATGACCAGGGGCTTAGCCTTCAGGTGCTAAGACCTTTAGAACTGTGTTCGGGGATCGTTTTCCTTTGTTACTAGGAATCCCGCATCCCGAAGATATCCCACGCCTGCCTTTCATAACACCCAGTGATACCTGCCATCGTCGATCTACAGGATTGGGCCCACCAACTGTATCGCAATCACAATACGGGAGAGGGAGGGACTTTACATATTTTTTACATCATAGGCCGACAATCTGGATGCAAAGTCCTCATGAGATATGACCAATAAAATATCGCATCCGAGAGGATTCCCCGCATATCACAATCGCAAGCCTGGAGACTTCGGTGTAGGAGCGCTTTAACCTGTGTGATTGCTGATCGCCGATATGCGAGGGGTGACGTCATCACTACCACGTGTCATCCTATGAGTGGTGACACGTGTCACCTGGAAATGCCTCTATAGGGCCCCTAAAAATTTCTAATTTGAATGCCACGTGTCCTCCGTATTGCCATGTCATTTCCGTACTACCATGTCATCACTATACTGCCACATGGAGGAGAGGGAGGGGGGACCGCTCATTCCTGTTTTTGACATGCATTTCCTTTGTTAAATGATTTCATCCTTCCCCGATGATCTAACACTAAGGGCCTGAATTATTGGTGATTTGCGCTATCAGCGTGTTTCACCACCCGCAATTCCTTAAGGATGGCACATCGCAGGACTATGAGACTGCAGGATCGTAGTACTGCGAGATCATGGGACTACGGGACTGCGGGGTCGTGGGATTGCAGGATGCAAGATTGTGGGATCTACTGTGGGACTGCAGGAGTGAAAGATGCGGGATTGCGGGATGTACGATGCCCGGGGCCCCTGGCCTCTGATATATGATAAACAGCTCTGCCCAGACCCGTCGATCACTGATTTGCGATATTGACAATCAGTTGATTGCCAATTCCGCTGCATGCCCTGTTTCCACTTTTGGAAAACCTCTGATTTGCGATTGTGATTAGTTCATTGTCCTGCGACATGTGATTTCCCTTGGTCATTTGGTGTTTTTTCTTTATTTTCCGGGCTTTCCAAGGGTCACTTCAACATGCTCTAAATTCTTATCCAGAAATCCATTCTTGGACTTCCATATATTGTTGGAAAGCTCTTTCTGAGCACTATGCAATGGAGAGGGTCCGATCAAGCTCTGATAGCTTTTGTGGCTTGGGAAATGGCTTCAATTTCACTACTCTTTTGCATTTTGTGCATTTGATAACCTTATAAAGCAGTGAGTGACAACATTGGCTCCTATTGGGGACATTGCCTTGCTGGTAAGGTGCTGAGAACATGCAAGCCAATATCCTTCACCATTGGGCATGGAGTCAGAAATATAATGGAACTTTGCAACCAGAAAATCTCCATGGGGCTTTCCTCATCCATCTACAATGCAAAAAAATAAATCCTACCAACTGGAAAGTAAATGCTCAGCTAGTGAGCTTATTTATATACATTCCTACTTATGCACAGGGCTCAATTCACCTAAGTGAGTTCAACCCTCCAATGGAGTCAGGCTAGCATTAGAGTACTGGCCTTATGCCTTCATACTACTGAAAAATAAAAATTAAAGCAAGCATGCACCATGAAAAGTCTTGAAATAAAGAACCTGATACATGTTGTTGATACAACCTCTGTTGCTGGCTTAAGAATAGGCTCATGTACTCAGCCACAGGGTCATGGAATTCACAAGGAAAGCTTGCAGCTGCCTCTTTTTCATGAGCAATTTTCTTACTAGTATCCTCTTGGCCAGGGCAGCCACAAACACTGCTTGGCTCTTTTCCTTCTTCACAGATGGGCCAGGAAGGGGAGGGTGACTTCTCTTCTTTGAGGACTTCGGGCTTAAAGCAATTTGGATCTAAAAGTCCCTTCCCCTTGTCAGCTGGCCTGGGAGGCTCTTTGGAGGAAGTGCCTTCATTTTGGTCGTGTCCCATTGATGTCTTTCTAGATGACCGAAGAGCATTTCTCTTGTGCAACTGAGCCATTATGAAATCAAAGAATTGCTTGCAACAATCATCCATCTCATCATCATTTAGCGTTACATCAAGCTCATCCTCCTCTTCTTCATGTGCCCTGACTTCTTGTTCTTCATCAGAGAAAGAGGAATATTGTCGTCGAAGGTTTATATTTTCTAACTCCAGTTTTATCAGTCTATATAAGGATTTATTTATTGAGCTTTCCATCTCTTCCATTGTCTCTTCCATTTCTTGACAAATGTAGCCGCCAGAGTGTTTACAATTAATATTCAGACAGTGGAGTCGCTAGGGTGTTTATAATGAAATTGACAGTGGAGTCGCCAAGGTGAGAGATCTTCAACCCACACTTCCCTTGCTCACCTAACAGAGGAAATGTAAAATTTTGTCGTACCCAAGGAAAAATATTCTAATCTGTTCCCCGGTAACGGAGCCAGAAATACATTGTCGCTTCCAATCGCACCAGTAGCACAAGTGCTGCAGGAGAGACAGAAAGCCCCCTAGAGACAGCCTCTGGGTTGATTGTAGACCAGTGCCTAGGACATCTTAAAGAGAGGAGTGCTTAAGAGATAAACTGTGAGGGGTTTTCAGCACTCCAATTGTCACGTAAAAAGGTAGTAGGATGGGCTTGGTTCAATAAGCCTTCACTGAGGTAGCTTCAAGACAACACATGGATCTAAATGTTGGGGGTATATTGGGGCAATCTCAAAGAGAAATGGCTTCATCTAGTGGCCAACACACAACAATGAGACAACTCAATACTGAAGTTGTAGTAATGGTGGAGAGGAGGAAGGAAGGAGGGAAATAGATGCATAGGGTTGTAACAAACAGAATCCTAAGCAACAATGTTCCAGCAGAAAAATGGAATTCGATGTATAGGGTTGTAAACAACATAGAATCCTAAGCAAATATTTTCCAATATAAATATGGAAGAGGAAGGAGGTGGAATGATAGAAACAGTGAAGTACTTATTGAGGTTTCATGCCTATAACATGGGTACCTCTATTACCAAATAATGCAAGAAAGGTTGTGCTCATGCAGGTACTACAGGTTAATCCAATAACACAAGTAAATATGTAGTTGCTACAGGTACTGTAGGCTATTGAATAACACAAGTAAATCTATAATGAGTGAAGGCATTGTTCTCTATTTAGTAGCCAAGGTAAATCCATGAATCAGGGAGAAACCAACAATCTCATTACACTATTTCAGAGAAGGAAGAATAACTTATGAAATGAGATTACAAAAGGGAAAACATACTGCACATCAATCATGCTTGGAATCACCAAAGAGTTTCATTCATGCAATATGATTCCAACATACCAATCCATAACATCCAGCACCACATCAATCAAGTCCACCATGAATAAGCAAATAGAACCAAAATTGCATCTCCGAATTCCGACCGCTTGGGTGAGAAATTCCGGAACCAGCCAACCCATGTTAAAGTGTTGCTTCCCCATTTTTATAAGAAGAGGGGGAGCTAGAATTACAATTTATAAAATATCTCAGCCCAAGGCCAACTGTTCAATGGACTAGTTGCTTGGGCCTGCGATGGCACTGTTGCCCAAAATGATTACAATAGGGATTTGCTCCCTTTCTTGGAAATAAATGGAAATTGCAGAACTAATGAGAAAACTGGAGGATGCTAGAGGAAGTATCCCTTTTGTTGTCCGTGTGAATGGCTTCTGGTCAAGCCACTTCTTTGTCATCGTGCGCCCCTTTGTTGTTTAATTGGTTCCCTATCGCTTCTGCCTTTATTGTTTGAATGACTCATTCTCTGGAGTAGGGAGTGGGTCGACTATGAATGCCTGTCGCAGAGTAGGAATGGAATGCGTCCAAGCAGTCCTTTGTTGTGTATTGGAGTGGAGCTCCATGCCGAGCCATTAAGTCCTCTTGAACCTCCCCATACTGGTTCACCATCGCACCATGCTTTATTCAATGCTCCAACTGCCGACCCATACGCCTTTACTGCCCTATACCGTGCTCTAGGGACCTTGTTGTAATCGGGGCCTTTACCCTTACAAACACTGCAGAATGGGGGGTTTCAATGTTCTTTAGTCCCCTTTGATTTTAGCCCCTTATACTGTTGTTTTCGTCATATGACCAGGGGCTACGAATAAGGACTTAACCTTCAAGCGCTAAGACCTTTAGACCTGTGTCTGGGGGTCATTTTCCTTTGTTACTGGGAATCCCGCATCCCGGAGATATCCCGCGCCTGCCTTTGATAACACCCAGTGATACCTGCGATTGTCAATTTGCGGGATTGGGCCCACCAACTGTATCGCAATCGCAATACTGGAGAGGGAGGGACTTTACGTCTTTTTTACATCACAAGCCGATAGTCTGGATGTGAAGTCCTCATGAGATATGACCAATAAAATATCACATCCAGAGGATTCTCCACATATCGCAATTGCAAGCTTGGAGACATTGGTGTAGGAGCGCTTTAACTTGTGCGACCGTCGATCGCCAGTCTATGGGGGGTGATGTCATCATTGCCACGTGTCACCACTAGGCCCTTGAAAATGCCTAATTTGAATGCCACGTGTCCTCCGTATTGCCACGTCATTTCTGTACTACCATGTCACCACCGTACTGCCATGTGGAGGAGAGAGAGGGGGGGTTGCTCATTCCTATTTTTGCATGCATTTCCTTTGTTAAATGATTTCAGCCTTCCCCAGCAATTTAACACTGAGGGCCTGAATTATCGATGATTTGCACTATTGGCATGTTTCAACCCCGCAATTCCTTAAGGATGGCCCATCGCAAGACTGCGAATCGCAGTACTACAGGATTGTGGGATCTCAGGACTACGAGACTACGAGATTGCGGGACTGCAAAATGCAAGATTGCAAGATGTACTATGCTCGGGACCCATGACCTCCGATATGCGATAAACAGCTCTACCTGGACCCGTCGATAGCCGATTTGTGATATCGGCGATCGGTTGATCGCCAATTCCGCTGCATGCCCTGTTTCCACTTTTGCAAAACCCCCGATTTGTGATTGCGATTAGCTCATTGTCTTGTGACATGCGATTTTCCTTGGTCCTTTGGTGTTTTCTCTTTGTTTTTCGGGCTTTCCAAGGGTCACTTCAACATGCTCTAACTTCTGATCCAGAAGTCCATTCTTGGACTTCCATATACCATTGGAAAGCTCTTTTTGAGCACTATGTAATGGAGAGGATCCGGTCAAGCTCTAACAGCTTCTGTGGCTTGGGAAATGGCTTCAAATTCACTACTCTTTTACATTCTAGGCATCTGATAACCTTATAAAGTAGTGAGTGACAACGTATTACATGTCAAGCCTTCCTTCTAATAAGCATGGCAACCACTGTGTTTTTGTGGTCGTCGACAGATTCTCGAAGATGGCCATTATGATGTCCTACAAGAAGAGTATCGTAGCAAAAGCCACTGCTAAAATCTTCTTTGAACGAGTGTGGGTACACTTTGGGATCCCACAGTCTATCATCTCAGATCGAGACAGCGGGTTCCTCAGTACATTTTTGTCTAGTCTCTAGTCGATGTTGGACACCAAGCTCACTAAGTCCACATCTTTCCATCCCCAAACTAATGGCCAAACAGAGGTCGTCAACAGGATGATCGTACACATTCTGCGCATGTACAACTCAAAGCATCCACACACATGGGATGAGAGCCTCCCCTATGTCCAGCACAGCTACAATCGGGCTCTCCACAGCTCAACTGGCCACAACCCTTTTCAAGTGGGCTTGGGATTCCAGCCACTATGTCCCATTGATGTGGCCATACCATTTGCAACGACTCAGGCAGATTCGGCTCATGTCCAGTCTGAAGCCGACAAGGCAAATAGCTTCATTGAGCACATTCAACACATCTGCCAACAAGTCCATGACATATTGGACAAAGCCAATGCTAAGTACAAGCAGCAACATGATCAACATCGGGTGCCACACAAGTTCCAGGTGGGCGACAAAGTTTGGCTACATCTGCAGAAGGAGCGCCTCGCTGGGCCCCACTGCAAGATTTGTCCGCTTCGATATGGGTCATACACCATCACCAAGGTTGTGGCCGATAATGCTTTTGAGCTCAGCATTCCCCCATTCCTTGGCCTGCACCCAGTGTTCAATGTGGATCACCTTCGAACATACTTTCCACCATTACTAGACATATTCAACATTGCAGAATAGCTCACACAAACAGAGTTAAATCCAAACTGCATGGAACAAGCTGCAACTAATCGGATCATGGACACAGATCAAGAATGCTCGCCAACAGAACATCCAACTGTATCGAGTTGTGAAAGCTGACCAACTCTTGCACCCAGGAAAATGGCTCACTAGGGACCAAATTCAGCATAAGTTTCCCCATCTCATGGAGGAACTCAACACAATGGAGACCATTGCTTCCTAAGGGGAGAGGAATGATCCAGGTGGATATTAGTAGTCACCCGCCTATTCTTCGTGGACCCCCACCATTGTTTCTTTCAATTTTTCAGTTTCCTTAATTGTAGCACAATTTACTATTTTTCGCAGTTTTTCGGATCCTAAACTTCCGAAGCCGTTTTAATGCCCTAAACGACGTTTTTTGGCAATATTCCTTCGAGCGATCTCATTGATATTGTGATTTCAATGGTAGTCCTTGGAGAGATCTTTCTAACGAGGTATCATGCGCGTCAAACAGAGATAATATGACCAAGCTACGACCCCAACAAGTTGGTGCCAACTAACCCCAACAAGGCCCACAAACTCTTGGTGTTATATCTCCTCGAGTTAGGGTTTTGGTTGTTTAAGGTTTTATCTTATTGTTCAATAATAAAAAGGCCCTTAAACCTCATTGTAACTCAGTTCAGAGGCATGTAGCCGCTAGATCTCTTCTCAGAGATAAACTACCATCGCCCAAGCTAGTCTCATTTCCATTATGTTTGTAAACATATTTCATTATTTGATATTAATGAGAGATAGTGTTATTTCTACTACATCTCTGTATTTATGGTTATATCTATAATTTGTTGCGTTCATGTTTAAATTCGAATCATGTCATGATGGTGGTAATTGATCAACAAACAAAGCATGCCCATTTTTTCTCTTTCTCATACTTTTAAAGCAAGTTCAGTGGTAACAACATTCACGAAAATAGTCCAAAAACTACATGGGACCCCAAAGATTATTATAAATGACAAAAGTCAATTTTCATTGACAAATTTTGGATTGAATTTTCTTATTTGGGTACTCAATTGGCTCATAGTTCATTTTACCATCCTCAATCCAATGGACAAATTGATATTGTGAATAAGTGTTTAGAAGGATATCTTCATTGCGTTTTATTTGATAAATAGACATAATGGGTCAACTGATTGCCCTTGGAAAATGGTGGTACAACACATCCTCCCATTACTTCATCAATAATTTCCCTATTTATGGCACTTTATGGATATAATCTTCCATCCATCACATCACCTTGAAAAGGGACTACAAAGATTCAAGCAATGGAGGACCACATAAGGCACCAACAAGAGGCTCTCAAACTATTAAAGGACAATTTAGTTATAGCACAAAATAGGATGAAACAACAAACAGGTCAACATCACAGTAAAAGGGAATTTGAAGTGGGGGATTGGGTATTTTTTAAGCTACAACCATATAAAGAAATGTTCCTCAAGCAAGAAAATGACAATAAATTAGAACCTAGGTATTATGGCCCATATAAGGCATTGCAAAGGATTGAAAGCATGGCTTACAAATTGGAGTTACCTTCATCTTCACATGTGCATCCAATCTTCTATTTTTCTTGCTTAAAGAACGTAATCGATGAGAAGATCATGATCCAAACTATTTTTCACAATTTTAATGAAAAAAGGAAAATCATATTACAACTAGAAACAATCCTTGAAACAAGGATTAAGTAGCTACAAAATCAAGCAATGGCTAAGTACCCCATCAAATGGAAGAGACGACATGGGAAGATGAGTTATTCATGCATAAACACTAGTCTTCAACATATAGAGAGTGAGGTATAAGGAAATTTCAACATGTTGGGCCAAGGGTGTTAAAGGCTTCTAACAAGGTGGGCCGCTAGGATCCTCCTCCCCAAAATTCTTCTATCTCCAACATCGAAATCACAACAAATGCAATAAGTGTTTAATGGGAAGGTATAATTGGACACATCCCAAAGTGCTCCCTTACAACCCCGGTCATTTCCACTTAATGGAAGATCACTCATATTATCTTCAATTTTGGAGTAATATGGAGGCCAAGGCACATTCGTTGGATAAAAATTTAATTCACTTGCTCCAGAACATCCCATTATCATAGAGATCTAATGTTAGTGGCTTTGAAATGGGGAATGTAGTCTTATCCTTGCAAGTCGGTTCATGTAAGACCCTGACCGTCTCAATTTAACAATGACTCCAATCTCTCATCTCCCTCGTTGGAATTCGATGGAAGCTCATGGTCATTTAGTTTGCCAATCTTTGGCTTGTCGCATTGCTAATTCCTTCCCTCTTATCAAGATGGTGAACTCTCAAGTTTATATGGAACTTGCAAAAGTAATTGAATGGATGGTTAATGTTGCACAAGCACTATTGGTTTCAATAAACAAGCTCCAGGACATGGTGGAATAGCAAAGATGTTCCTTTTAGATGTTCGTGGGGGATAAAATCCTTACACATTGTGTGGAAACGGAGGACATTCTAGATGACTGAGAGGAAATTCTCCTTCTCTCGAAACAAGTTGCTACATTAGAGGTTTCTTCGTCTAAGGCAAATGGCAATTCAAATGGAACACATGCTTCAAGCACTTCTCTCTCTAGCAGCAAAAGAGTTCGTCTCCCTATAGGTCATGACAAGGGTGGTTGCAACATCAAGTGACTTCTCTAAGATTTCAAGCCTATCTGGTTTTTCGTGGCTAGTTTTGTTATTTCTCCAACTAGTTCTATTATTCCTCCATACTATATAGCATGGAAATTTGTACCTACATTTATAAACAAAAATTGTAATATCTGATGCATCCCTTCTCAAATTAGTAAACTTTCAGTTTACTTGGACCAAAATGCATATGATGTAACTGAAATTTTCTGTAAGAATGCATCCCTTCTCAAATTAGTAAACTCTCAGTTTACTTGGACCAAAATGCATATGGTGTAAATGAAATTTTTTGGAAGAGTGCTAGGCCCTCTCCCGCTTTTATTGTATAATATAAATATAATATTCGTTCCTGTAAATAAATAAAACAACTGTTTTCAAATTAAACAATATCGAGGAGACACCATAATAATCTTATTTATAATATTTCTTAATTTTAATCTTCAAGTTACCTCATCATATGAGCCAATATCCAAGATTAGGTTCTTACAAAATCCTGTACTCATGAAAATATATTAATTTTTAAAAAGGAAAAAAATCAAAATAAATATTTCATTGTTATAATAACTGTAATTTCTCCAATGTTCAGAGCCTTCGACAACAATTGAAAATTAACATAATAATTACTACTTACAAAAGTGCAATGTATTTAATGGAGAATAGAGGAAGTGAAAGTATTCCTATGGATCATCGTTGAATTTGACTGCAATCATTGCCTTTTGGAGGATTTCCCCTTCTGACTAGTTGGAAGAGCTTTCTGGTTGATGTCAATTTGCTTTGAATCAATCTCTCCTTGAGTAAAGGCCTCTATGTTCCATGCAGTTTCTCTCATTCTAGCTTTGGAAGTCTTGATTTTGATGCCTTTAGCTTTGATGTAGGCTTGTCCAACTTCTTTGGAATGAAGCACAAGTGCTTGAATTGCCTTTCTCTCCCTTTCCTTGTCCTCATCTTGCATTCTTTGACTTCTGCCTTTTCCTTTTGTTTCACCTTTTATTCCATTTTTATCCTGGTATTCTTCTGAATCTGCTGCATCTTCACGACCACTTACTATTTTTTTCAATCCCGCAACAATACCTAATTTGTAATTGTTTCTTGCAATCCTGGTATATGTTCTTTGGAGAGCACGTTCCTTGTTATCTTTGTCAACCAAGCTTTTTGAAGGATAGTAGTTGGCTGACATTATTGTGATTCTATTAAAAGTAGCAGCAAAGGCATAACCAGAACAATCTGCATTTTGTTTAATGCCATAGAAAACAACCTGCAAGGAAACAGTCAATGTGATTAGTACAACAGAACTTCCAAATCTCGGAAAAAATCAAGTAAAAACAAAGAGAAACAGAAGAGCTTGATTATTGTTTGTTGCCTGCAGAGGACGATCCTGTCTGTCATATTTTCTCGTGAAATATTGTGTATCAAAATTGTCTGCAATCACATGGACGAGGTCAATAACCCACTCTTCAATTCTTCCTAGTCTTCCAATCCTTCCTTTGTATCTTAGCTCAACTACTCGCATCCCCCCAGCGAGAGCACTTGAATCCTTGAGTGCCCCTTCCATCACCTCCACCTGCAACAGATAGACATTATAAGAAAATTTGTAATGTGCCCTTCTGGACCCAAATACAATATCTACAAGAATTTTCAAAATTTGGTTCAAGATACTCCAAGGGGAAAATGCACAGTTAAAGTGCCTGTGAGGATTGAATGGAATCTTTTAAACAGTTATAGGCTTATATTCTATAATGACTTCTTTCCAAAACAGCCCTAATTAATTCTTTCCAGCAACTTTGCTTTGAAAAACAGCCAAGAAAAGAGAGAATTGAAACTGTCATTCCTCCCTCCACTTCTTCAAAATATTCACAATCACCATTGTGAAGGGCATCTCACCTTAATGCACAATGATATTAGACAATATTTATGTCTGAGTGCATTTATATAAATACAAATAAACAGATAGATTGATGGATATGTTATAGAAAGATGCAACCAGAAATTTAGCTCCTTGCATTCCCCAATATCTCAACTGCTTGAAGACACCAAACACCAAGGGTGTCCCAAAGTACGGAATATGTCAGCTGAAGCAGCAGGTATGGTCATAGAAAGCCCCAATGTCACTATTCTTTTTTGTTCAGTTTTCTAGCTTTAAAATTTAACAAACTCAGTTTCTTGAAATGCTTCAATAGAATCAAACACATTCCTATGGTGTGCAATTTATACACATTTGATATCATGATTTATGAGCTGAACTTGACAGTGATGTAAATATTACTGTGTGAATGATTATTTTTTCAGATGAATGGGAGATTTCATTGTCCTTTCAGTGATTAGAAATATGTGATTTATTCTTCATGAGACACATAGTTTGGTATATGCTTATTTTTCATGGTTCAATTTGATGTGAATGCATTTAGTTATTTTGGAATATATATATAAACTAACCTTACCTGTTTTAAAATATCTTTTTTGAATCAGTGTTGTAGAAAAAACTTTTTTCTAAGTTAAAATATCTTTTTTGAATCAGTGTTGTAGAAAAAGACCTTTTTTTCTAAATGTCTTATGTTTTTTTCGGATTATTGAATTTCCCGAGTTTTTCAAGTTCAGTTTTATGGTCGTTGAGTTGTGCTATTTTTTATCATTTTTTCTTAACCTTTTAAATTTTCTTCTTCATTTTTTCCACACTGTAATCTGGACATTTTATGAATTAACTATTTTTTATTATTATTCAAACTAACAGGAAAGAAAAAAGGCATTTTTCGTCTCAAATTCAGTAAAAAATATTTTGAATTGATTGAATTATAGATATCAATCATCAACATTCTAAAATCAGATTGCACTAGAATATTTTTGAATCAGTGTTGTAGAAAAAACCTTTTTCTAAGTTAAAATATCTTTTTTGAATCAGTGTTGTAGAAAAAGACCTTTTTTTCTAAATGTCTTATGTTTTTTTCGGATTATTGAATTTCCCGAGTTTTTCAAGTTCAGTTTTATGGTTGTTGAGTTGTGCTATTTTTTTATCATTTTTTCTTAACCTTTTAAATTTTCTTCTTCATTTTTTCCACACTGTAATCTGGACATTTTATGAATTAACTATTTCCACACTGTAATCTGGACATTTTATGAATTAACTATTTTTTATTATTATTCAAAATAACAGGAAAGAAAAAAAGGCATTTTTCGTCTCAAATTCAGTAAAAAAATATCTTGAATTGATTGAATTACAGATATCAATCATCAACATTCTAAAATCAGATTGCACTGGAATCATTCAAGGGTACTGAATTTATTTTTGCATTAAAAACAATGTTTTTAATAACTTAATATTGCAAATTCAGCAAAATATTTATAACTGGATTCTAGAAATGGAAAATCAAAAAGAATCACCATCATAAAATATTTAGCCTTCTTCACTTTATAACTATTCTGATCTAATTCATATATACTTTTTTCTCATTCCCTTTTTCTTCTCCTAAAAATTGAAAGTATAATCCAAAGCACAAGTACACCAAAACTTCATCTCATCCCAAACCTTATGGGGCTGTGTGCACTGTGGACATGTACTCTGTATGTGCGTGGATATGCATATATGTCTATATATACACATGTACATATAGAAGAATAAGAGGTAATTCATTGAAAGCACCAGGTTTTGAGGAAAAATATTTGAGACCCATATTTTATAAATTAGCACTTTCTTGTAACAGTGCCCAAATATTTGAGACCCATATTTTATAAATTAGCACTATTTTTGTAACAGTGCCCAACAAAAATACATTTGAAGTCAGGTAAAGGCAACATTGGAGGAGGTACTTGAATTTATTTAAAATGCGTGGTGCCTAGATTTGTGCAGACAAGAGAGGGCAATCTGGCTGATGTGCAAAACTGTTTCAGCAGATATGTACTTGTATTTTCAATGAAATGATGTATGACACCAATAAAGAAAAGCAGCTTAGCAAGAACAGAACCATAAAGCTCTTAAAAGTAGAGGATTTGATCTCTGTAGTATGGCCCTTCTTTCGCTTAGATGCCAGGTTTGAGGGGTATATGTACTTGTATATATTGTTTTGTTGCATCCACAGAAGCGCTTGGTCCAGTTCAGGAACTGTGCTAGTTTCCAAAATATAAAAGGCATATATTTCTTTGTTGCATCTAAAGAAGGGGAGATCCCGATGTTATTTATGGATATATAAATTCGGGATTTAGCCGCATGTGTGAGTTCAATTAGTTCTAATCTTTTTGCATGAGCACAATATTTAAGAAGGCCGCAGAATCCCTCCAATCCTCACAGGGTTACAGGATTCTAATTTAATATGATGATCAAGGGTCCATATTCATGTTTAAAAGGCTTCAAACTTTTTTCACAGTAACGGCTCTTAATTTTGTTCAGAGGTGGTATTTGGTCTACCTATTTGATTCTCAATGAGGCTAGTGTGATAATTACTCTTAACACTCTCTTCAATGTAATTCGGGGAATCAAACCAGGCCAAGGCTCTGACAACATGTTGAGGTTTTTATTACACCAAAACATGTATGCTTTAGTGAACTTCCAAACACTTATCATTGTTTTCAGTGGGCAGCTTCCAAACCCTTATCATTGCCTTGAGTGGGTAGCTTCCAAACCCTTATCATTACATTGAGTGGGTAGATAGTCCCATGTTCCCAAGATGGCATCTAGTCCACATAATTGATTCCCACTAAGATAAGTGTGACAACCAAACAACCCCCAATGCAACTCAGGGAATTGAAATTTAGCCAAGGCTCTGATACCAATTTGAGGTTTTCAGTTACACCAAAATCCACAGGCAATAATAAACTTCCAAACCCTTACCATTACCTTGAGTGGATAGTCAATCTCATATTACTAAAGTGTAGGTTAGTCCATGTAACTGGTTCTCACTAAAATACATTTTTTTGGTGTAAAAGGCTAGTCTTCCCCAAATTACTCAGAGGACATGTCGCAGATAAGATGCATAGTCACCCTTTATTTGAACTAAAACCTGAGCCGGTAATGGTAAACTACTACTCCCGACTTCTTAAATAGTTCCAAGTTCTTAAGAATAGCTATCTACAAAATAGAGCGGATTCAACTAGAAGATGGAAAAGAGAAAGGGGTCAATGAAACTAAACCAAAAGAATCCAGGAAAAATAATTGGAAAATGGGCATCTGAGAAGAGAATAGTGTGCTTACCTGTTGAAGATTGTGCTTAGTGAGAAGGCGCTGTGCATTCTTCAAGGCCTGCTGTGCTTCAATATCGGGAGTGTCAGGGTGCAACCCCAATTCAAGCATCTTCCTTATTCTTTCCTTTATCCCCACCACCGTACTATGCTGCTCACCGTTCCGTGCATTGCTTCCTCCTCCATCGCCGCCGCCATCATCATCATCATCCTCTGCATTCACAACAAATGCCTCAACGGAAACACTTCCGCGGTGCAAGCGCCGGACCCCGGTCTCCTCTTCAAAATCACTCCAGCCTCCATCAGATTCGCTCTCAGAAGAAGAACTGTCGGTCTCCGTGGGCCCAAACACGCGCTTAGTAGCTGCTCTGGGGGTGTTTCGGCGAGGACCCTTTTGGCCCTCGCGAGGAGATACAGGTTCCTCCTTTATTTGGGTTTCTTCTTTAATACTCCTACGAAGCTTGTTTGAAGAGGAGCATTTGTTGTCAGGATTGGAATCATAGCTTGCAGTTGATTTTCTCTTTTTCCCCTTTTTAATTAGACATTCATCTTCTGAATCCAATTTTTCCTGTTTTACATGGCTGGGAAACTGGTTTTCAATTTTGATGATGCTGCTCAGAATAGCAAGAACAGTGACATTGTGAACAGGGGTAGAAGGAGAATGGTGTATTGAAGTTGAGCAATGAGTACACAGAACAATAGGATTTGCCTTTGAGCTGAGATTGTGATTGGACTTGGAACATTGAAAGCATTGGAGTTTTGCAGGACGAAGGAGACATTGAGAGCATGGAGGAATGGGAAGGACAGTATGGTGAGAACGAGCTCTTTTGGAATGTATTTTGAGAGAACAGGGATTGCAGTACGCGAGGGATTCAGTGCAGCAGACCACCTTCGCTCTTTCACTCTCGCATTCCGCACATTCTAGAGCATCCTGGTTCTCCATGTTTTTGTTTCTCAGAGCCTATCTAGCCACTACCAAGGCTGCTTTGCTATTTATCCATGGGTTCTGAGGATTGTTTTGGAGCTTGTGTCTAACTTTAGCGTTTGAATTCAAAGCGGGAAATCAAATTCAAATCGTAACCAGGTTGTTGGCGTTCTCACATGACCAAATAACTGAACTGGGTAGTCAAATGGGTAAACTACCGACTTGAAGGAAAAGGCACAATTTTCTATTGTTTAATTCATATGAAGAAGCTTACTCCGCATTTACTGGACCCTACATAAGCGTGGAACTTCTGCCGCGACTGACCATGTTCATATGAATAAATATTTCAGGGAGCATTTGACCGAAAAAGCATCACGGTACATTTTAAAATTTATATTTATTAATAATATTAATTAATTATTAGTGTCGAGATCACTGGATGTTTAATTTTTGGTTTGAGAAATTTAATATAATATTTTAATTGTATAATATTTTTATAGTTTTCTAACTTCATAAACTACAATGGGTTATAAATCAAGTGGTTTATTTTCCATTCATGAGGTCTATAGCTTGGAAGTGGGCCCCAAAGAATTGTCAAAAGATTCCATTTGAAGTTGAATCTGGCAGAGAATTTTATAACAAAAAGTTTCCATCTTCCTATGGCTCCTAATTTAAGGGAAAACCTTAACCTAGGACAACATTAAGAAACGCAAGCATATGGGCCCCTCTCATTGTTCTTTGTGCCTTCAAGAAGTTGAAAATGTGGAGCACCTCTTCAATAGTTGCCCCTATTCCAATCATTTTGGAGCAATCTAGAAGCTAGCATGAAGAGACCAAACCATGATCTATCCAGTATCCCTCACACCATTAATAATTGGAGGACTCAAGCTTTTAATTATCATATCTTGAACCACAGTTGTCCTTCCAAGCCTGCTTCTTTGAGCTATTTGGAAAGAGAGGAATTATTGCATATTCAAGAATCGCTCCCTCCCTCACGACTCTCTTTGGATCACAGTTCAAAAGAATGTAAAGGAATCAATTGTCATGCAATCATAGTCAAATCAAGACAGATAAGCCTTAGGCGAGGAGGCCCTACTGCTTCAAAGTCAGCTCCCTACTCCAAGAGTCACAATTGCCCCCTCTGTTCACCTTCCTACAATGCTTATTCCCTCCTCTTGGAGCCCTCCTCCCCTAATTTAGTAAAGCTCAATTTTGAAGGCACTTCAAAAGATAACCCAGGCAAGGTGGGCTATGGAGGTATCTTTAGGGATCATTTGGGATCCCCTATCTACATTTATTCATGTTTTATGGGATATAACAACAACAACACAAGGAGCCCAAGGGATAGCTCAATTGGTCGAGCCCTCGTTGCAAAGTACCTTGCCTATTTTTGAGGTCACAAGGTCAAATCTCCTCGATGCCCTTGGGGTTAGGCCCAATATATTAGGCCGCCTTTGATGGATCTGTATGGATTACTGCCTGTGGACATAGCAACCACTCAATGACTGCAAACCATGGTTGCCTTCAAAAAAAAAACAACAACAACGCAACAAAATTGAAAGCCCTAAAAGAGGGACTATTAATTTCCCAAACCCAAGGCTACACAAAACTTATGGTGGAGATAGATTCTCAACTCGTTATAAACAACATCTGCATGATCCTACATGGCACCCAGATCAACAAAATATCTCGCAATTTGAGACTTGAAAGCCTACTCATACAAGTAGCATCGCTCCTTCCTTTTGTTCAAGTGATCATCCCTACTCACATCAAAAGAACTGGAAATAAAATTGCATATAAGTTAGCCAATTAGGGGTATGTTTCGTCAATTTTGCAGATCTCCTTCTCATGGCAATCATTTGAACACTCTCCCCTCAAGCAAAAATGTTGGACCATAGCTAAGTAGGACAAGTCTCCCTAATCAATCTCTTTTGTCTTATTCATTCATGCTCTTTGTTATATCTCTTAGTGTGTAATTAGTCTCTGGGGCTAGTTTTTAGTTTTTGGTTTTTGGTTTTTATATCAACAAGCATAAATATGTCATCTACTCTTTCGAAAAGGTTGAAATTATGGGTCTAGTTTGGTTTTCCTAGTGATAAACTAGCCCAATACTCCATGACTCAATATGTACTTCATGTTTTTAAACTATACAAAGTATTTACCCAGTATGTATGTTATATATATATATATATATATATATATATATATATATATATATATATATATATATATATATACATATACATATACATATACATATATACATACATATATATATAAATAATAGAATTTTGATAATATTGTTTTTATTTATATTATTATTTATAGAAAGTTTTATTTTTATGATGATAATGTTGATTAACATCCACTAAGACCTATATGGTTTAGTGGACCTTAAAAAGGTAAGAGAGTAATTGAAATTCTTTAACATTTTAATTCGATGCTTTAAAAGAAGTGAGAGAAACATTCCCATATCACTATGGTTTTTCTAACTTAAAAGGTTAAGAAGGTTGATAGTGTGACAAAAAATTTGAAAATTAAATTGAATGTCAGTGTACAATGAACAATCTAAGAGAAAGTGATTTTCATCTTCAACTCTCTTATGACTGCATAGGTGACAAACTCCTTCATCCCATAGAATTTTAAGAATTGACCAACATCTAGTTTCACTATAAAGCTCATGAGAATTAATTCTTATCTTGGCAATGTTCATTTTGTTCTTAACACTAGTCAAAACATAAATATAATTTTAGTTTTCAAGGTTGGAGTTGACCACCTCCTTATAATATTTTAGTTTCATTTTTCCCTCTAGCCCTCTATTGCCCTACAATTTTTCTTAAATTTGGAAGTAATAATATTTTTAATATTATTTGGATTCTGCAAGATAATATCCTCCTTTATTCCCCAATGGTCGAGCAAAGACTAAGGATCCTTATGCCACTCTCGCTTGATCCAAAGGTGGGGATTTTGGCTAGAGTTAGAAGCAACTTTAGACTCATGTTTGAGCTTCAATTTGTAATAGTTTGACTCTCACATAGATTTATTCCGAGAGTTTATAACATTTGTTATTTCAATACTTTATATAAGCATGAGAGCTCGTGTATGTTTCTGTTACGCATCTAGTGATTTTGAATGATTTAAATCATTTAAAGCTCTCTAAAATTCTAGTCCACTAATCTTATTTTATGTTTATGAATATTACTTTAAATTTGTTTTCCTTGTTGTGTGAATGGATGGATGTGATGGAATGATTTTATTTATGTAGGAATGAGGTTGTAGATTTGCAATTGCTCACGAAGTTTTAATCAAAATCATAAGACACATATCTACACTACTACTCTGTGGACATTATTTCACAATTTAGAACAAAAATCTCAAGCATGCAAGAAGGAATAGCACACATGCAACAAGTGTTTTTATCTTGGGAGAGAAATTTACTAAAACTCCCAATGCCTCTTGCATTAATCAAATGAAATAGAGATGTATTACAATTGCTTTACTCAACTGAGATCACGCTACAAATGCACAACCTATCTCTCTATTCACTGAAGGCCCCTTACCCAAACTTAGTCCAATTTTCCCTCGGCTTTAGCTCCTATTTCCTTGCGTTGTTCCTTGAGGAATTAGCCCCTATTATTTAGGAAATTCCCTCAATTGAATTGCGCAATTCCTTTAGGTTGGTCATCTGACTGCATGCAACACTTGTACACTCAAGACTAGTCTACAACTGATGTTACACTACCTTGGAATCTCCACCTCAACTGGGTAACTCGAATTCTCTGCATGAACTAGCTATTTTGGGTTGATTGATCAGTTAACTGGATGATCACTGAGTTTGACTAAAGTCCCATTGCTTAACTGACCTTCCACTAGTTCCTCCAAAAGTTGGAACTAGTTTAACTAAAAACAACCTGAGATAATTGACCTTAGTTGCTACAAATTATCAATCACACATGCAAAATGAACTCTAACTCCTCCAACTCAAATTTACTGAGTAAATTGGGTGACACAAGCCATGTCACATAAGTTAACATCATCCAAGTTGTCTGTTGATGTGGAAATTCGATTTTTTCTCAATTTAATCAAGGCAAAATCGAATTGAGAATTTATTGTTGCATTTTTCAACACTCCCTCTCAGCAAGAAAGGGATTATCAACCACCCCTATCCAGCACCTATGGAACTCGAACTTCCCTCTTAACAAGGCCTTTGTCAAAATGTTAGCATCTTGTTCCTCTGTCAGAATATACTACAACAACATTATTTGCCTCTACACACAGTCTTGTAAATGGTGATATTAGATATTTATATGCTTGGATTGATCATGAAAAACATGATTTTCAAAAAGCTTAATGCAACTCTGATTATCACAGTAGATCACAATTGGATCCGTCATCTGACCAAATAATCCAACAAGTATCTTTCTCATCCAAATCGCCTCACATGTTGCTTGATTGGCAGCCATGTATTCTTCTTCTGCTAAGTTGAGTGCCATAGATATTTGCTTCCTATTGTACTAGGAAACAACTATGAACCCAACACTGAAAAATCCACCTAGTGTACTCTTTTGGTCTGATGGACTCCCTGCCCAATCTGCATCTAAGAAGCCTCACAACTTCACTCCCTCTTTGTTAGGTCCCTATAATACTAGTGATTACCCCATTACTATTGTAGTTGTATCCCTTATTAATATTGTTGTTCCCCTATTGTCCCCATATTATTATTACTGTGCCCCATAGAATCCCTTTATTGTTATTTTTGTGCCTTTATATTATTATTGTTAGGTCGACTAGATTATATTGTGACTCCTTAGACTCCTATATATAGAAAGGAGGTTTTGTCATTTGAATCATCAAACAATCATTCATTTGTGTAATGTAAAGGAGGTTGTCCCCTCGAAGAGGCTGAATTCTAAGGCGTTGATCTATCATTTCTATCTTTTTGTGAGTTGGTTTCATAACATTTGGTATCAGAGCTTTTGGATTCTAGGGTTTCGCTGCTCCAAATAGGTCATTGTGGAATTTTCACTCTAACGTTTTTTTTGCGATGTTTCAAAGGGAAAAAAAAAACCGATTTGAGACGAAATCGCGCTGAACCTCGGGTCCGAATTTCAGAGCTTTTACCGCTATATTTGCGGAAATATGACCTGAGGAAGTTGGTCTTTTTTCAGACTCCTGAATTACATTCCAAATAGGTGACCTGAGGAAAATCGTCATAACTTTCTCTCTAAGCATTGGATTGAAATTTCGTAAGAATGTACAGAAAGAGGACGGACTATAGTTTCTTGTATATAGTTTTCAAAGCCAAAGGTTGAAATAGGGACACGTGGCACATCATACAAGTTCGCTCTACTGAACTAGTCTATAATCAGGTCACTGTGGGAGATTTGACATACCTCTTCCTTGGAGAATCCAATTTGGATCAGACTGGTGGCATTGGAAAGAGGACACAGAGGGCTACTGTAGATCGAAATTTCAAAACTGGATGATCCGAAACTATAGAGATACATCAAAGGCAATATCAAGCTCCTACAAAGTGAAAAAAGTGTGTAGATTTTTTAAAATTCTTGCTTAAGCTAGGTTTGAAAAATTATTTTGAAGGAATTCAAAGGGCATAGTAGAGAATTATTATCGGTAACTGATGCCTCGATGAAAGAAAATGCAAACACCTAGTAAGCAACCTGAAAGCTCTAGCATGACTCATGAAGAAGAGGAAGAAATGTTACATGATATATCAAAATTACAAGACCAAGTGCAACAAATGTCACTCTCACAAAAGCTAACAGAAGCTAAGATAAATGGTGTGGAAGCTAAGATGAATGGCATGGAAGCTAAGATGGACAATTTGAAGATAGATTTGAACACAAATTTGAAGACAGGCATGGCAGATTTGAAGACAGATTTGACAAATTTTCTACAAGAAATACTTACTAATGGTGAAAGGGTAGTAAAGGAAACTCATGATGCGAACAAAAGAAATGTTAATCATGATTTCATAGACTCTAATGTTGGATTCAAGACCCACTGTATTCCAAAAATCGATATGAGGAAGTTTGATGGCAAGGATCCTGCAACATGGATATTACAGATGGAGCAATTTTTCGATCTCAATAATGTGCAAAACACACAAAAGGTATGAAGATACAACACATTATGAGGATACAAAAAGCAACACTTTTTTTAGCCAATTGATAAGTCTCAAACAAAAGGGTCCAATAATGGAGCACATTGAGGAGTTCCAAAAATTGAACGTAAAGATAAAAAATATTCCAGAGGAGCATAGGATTGATGTGTTCATAGGGATTTTAAGGCATAATATCCAACATGATGTTTGCCTTTGGGAACCTGATTCATTAGAGAAGCAAAATTATGGCAACCAGGAAGCATACCACTCGCAACTATAAAGATGGAAGTGTCGTTGCCCCTAGTTTTCCACAACCTATAAGGTTGACACCACAAAAATTGGAAGAAAAAAGAGCAAAGGGTCTTTGTTACAGTTGTGATATAAATTACACTAAAGGTCATAAGTGTGCTGAGAAGAAATTATTCTACATAGATTGTGAAGAGGAAGAAGAAAAGGAGCAAGAAAGGTCAAAAGAAGAGGATATACTCCAGGAACAAAGCCTAGATAAAGAAGAAATGAATCCGACCATATCTTGTAATGCATTGGCTAGAATTACCACTCCTCAAACCATCAAGATAGAAGGACAAATCAAGAAGAAAAATGTAATAGTGTTGATTGATTCAGGGAGTACCCACAATTTTATTCATTGTAAGGTAGCAAAAGAATTGAATTGCTTCCTATATCCAGCACCAGAGTGTCAAGTGATGGTTGCAAATGGAAGAACAATAAATTGCTCTGGGAAGTGCCATAATATCAAGCTATCCATGGGAGAATATGTATTGACTAGCCCAATGCTTTCCATTCCAATGGGAGGTGCTGATGTTGTACTAGGAGTCCAATGGCTACAATCCTTGGGTACAATAGCTTTTAATTTTCAAGAACTTTTCATGAAATTTTCTGCGGAATGAAAGGAAGTTGAATTAAGGGGTATTCCAGGGAAACCGAGAAAGATAATCAGCTCTAACGGTATGACAAAGCTTCTAAAAAAGGAACAAAGAGGTGTAATTGCACAATTATGTTCGCTAGATGTTTCCACATCGAAATCATCTATTTCTCCAGATCTCCAAAAAGTCTTGAACAATCATTCCAAGGTATTTGAGACTCCCAAAGGTCTCCCACCTATTCGTGATCATGATCATGCTATTCATCTGATTCCAGGAAGTGTTCCTCCAAACATCAGGCCGTACAGATATCCCTATGCCCAAAAGAGTGAAATTGAACGTATGGTTGTAGAAATGCTAGAGGTTGGTATAATTCAACCTAGTCAAAGTTCTTTCTCTGCTCCCGTAGTATTGGTGCACAAGAAGGATGGATCATGGCGCATGTGTCTGGATTATAGGGAGCTCAACAAACTCACTATTAAAGATAAGTTTCCCATTCCTGTCATTGATGAATTACTGGATGAATTGCATGGATCAATTTACTTCACCAAGTTGGATCTTTGTTCAGGATATCATCAAATCAGAATGAAGACTAAAGACATTCTAAAAACAGAATTTAGAACTCATGGGGGTCATTATGAATTTTTGGTCATGCCTTTTGGCCTTACCAATGCACCTTCTACATTTCAAGGTTTGATGAATTCCATTTTCAAACCCTTCCTTAGAAAATTTGTGTTAGTATTTTTTGATGATATACTAATCTACAACAAGTCTTGGAAGGATCATGTTGAACATGTTGACAGGGTGCTACAACTATTGGAGGAGAAACAATTATATGCAAAAAGATCCAAATGTTTCTTTGGAGTACAAGAGGTGGAATATTTGGGTCATATTGTATCTCATGAAGGAGTTAAGGTAGACCCTAGCAAAATTAAAGCCATTAAGGAATGGAAAATCCCCACATCCATAAAGCATCTGCGAGGATTTCTCGGGTTGACAGGGTATTATCGCAAGTTTGTTAAGAATTATGGGAGAATAGCAGCACCTCTAACAACATTATTGAAGAAAGATGCATTTTCATGGACTCCAGAAGCAACAAAGGCCTTTGAACATCTTAAAGAGGCAATGTGCCAAGCACTGGTCTTAGCTACAACAGACTTCACAAAAACCTTTATTGTGGAATGTGATGCTTCAGGAAATGGAATTGGTGTTGTTTTAATGCAAGATGAAAGACCCATTGCTTTTGAAAGTCGTCCAATCAAGGGAAAGTTTTTACACAAAGCTATTTATGAGAAGGAAATGTTGGCAATACTACATGCACTTAAGAAATGGAGACCCTACCTAATGGGAAGACACTTCAAGGTAAAAACGAATCATGATAGCCTTAAATACTTTTTAGAACAAAAATTATCCTCTGAAGAGCAACAAAAGTGGGTCACAAAGATGTTGGGTTATGACTTTGAAATCATCTACAAAAAAGGGAAGCAAAATGTGGTGGCAGATGCACTCTCAAGAAAGGATGAGGATGTGGAAGCATTGTTGTGCGCCATTTCTATTATCCAACCAGATTGGATAAACAAAGCAAGGGAGGAATGGAAGAATGATGAAGAAGTGTGGGCACTTATTCGAAAGTTGCAACAAGATTCCAGTACATCTGATACATTTAGCTAGCAAAATGATTCGTTATGGTACAAAGATCGCTTATACCTCTGTAAGAATTCCCAACTCAAGCAAAATATTCTTATGGAATTGCACACTTCTCCCTTAGGAGGGCACTCAGGATTTTTAAAAACTTACCACAGGGTTAAGAAGGAATTTTTTTGGGATGGCCTTAAATCAGGTATTCAAAAGTTTGTGCCGGAATGTTTGGTTTGCCAACAAAATAAAGTTGAAACAATTAAGACCTTAGGTCTATTACAACCTTTATCCATTCCAAGCCCATGTTGGGAGGAGGTTTCAATGGATTTTATCATAGGTTTACCCAAGTCTGAGGGAAAGAGTGTCATCATGGTGGTAGTTGACAGACTTACCAAGTATGCACACTTTTGTGCATTATCACATCCATTTAAAGCCAGTACAGTTTCTACTGCATTTATGGAAACAATTCAAAAGCTACATGGAAACCCAAAGATTATTGTAAGTGACAGAGATCCCATTTTCATTGGAAATTTTTGACAGAATTATTTTCTTGTCTCGGTACTCAGTTAGCTCATAGCTCATCTTATCATCCTCAATCTAATGGGCAAACTGAGATAGTAAACAAATGTTTGGAAGGATATCTTCGTTGCTTTGTATCTGATAAATAGACACAATGGGTCAAATGGTTGCCTCTGGCTGAATGGTGGTATAACACTTCCTTCCATACAACAACAAAAATTACCCCATTTATGGCACTTTGGTGGATACCAGCTACCATCCATCACATCATATTTAAGAGAAAATTCTAAGGTTCAAGCAGTGGAACATCACATCGAGCATCAACAACAAGTCCTCCAATTCTTAAAGGATAACCTCGTGTTGGCGCGGAATAGAATGAAACAACATGTAGATCAACATCGCAGCGAATGAAGTTTTGATGTAGGTGATTGGGTATTCCTACGGCTACAACCATATAAACAAATGTCCCTCAAGCAAGCTAAGAAGGATAATAAATTATCACCAAAGTATTATGGTTCGTACAAGGTGTTGCAAAAGATTGGTACTATGGCATACAAATTGGAGCTTCCTGCAGCTTCTCGAGTGCACCCAATTTTCCATGTTTCATGTTTAAAGAAGGTTATAGGTGACAGGCTCCCAGTTCAAACAATATTTCCAGAACTTGACGAGGAAGGAAAAATTATATTAGAACTGGAAGCAGTCACAGAAACAAGAACTCGATGGCTACGAAATCGATCAATTTCGGAGTATCTCATCAAGTGGAAGAACTTATCTGTTGAAGATTCCACATGGGAGGATGAGAATTCTATACAGAAGCATCCAAAACTACTCAAGCGTTGAGGACAACACTTTTTTGAAGGAGAGGGGCATGTTAGGTCCCTATAATACTAGTGATTACCCCATTACTATTGTAGTTGTATCCCTTATTAATATTGTTGTGCCCCTATTGTCCACATATTGTTATTAATGTGCCCCATAGAATCCCTTTATTGTTATTTTTGTGCCTTTATATTATTATTATTAGGTCGGCTGGGTTATATTGTGACTCCTTAGACTCCTATGATGATGAAAATCCTTATACAAATGATGATCCAGTGATGGAGATGTTGCCAAGAAATATTGTATCGAGGAGTAGGACCAAACCATTTCGTATCAATGCAAGCTGTTCTAGTTATACAAGGGGTAGAGCAGAATATCTAACGAGAAGAAGTTCTATCAGCGCTCTCATTTCAAGTGAATGTTGCCAAAGAGATTGCTTGAAACATATGGATTTCAAATTTGCATTAGAAAGCAGGAAGAGATATTTGTCAATGAATAAAAGCATGCAAAATTCATATTTAGTTGGGTGCATGCAATCTACATTGTCAGGTTATGATTATCATATTAGGACTTTATTTATCTGTAGAAAATCTTTCAAAATGTTTCATTCGATTGGGAATTTTCGTCTCTCGAGAATTCAAGAAAATTTGGAAAAGGATCCCACATTTTATTCAGAAGTATGTCATAAAGGACAGTTTGGGCCATTATCAAATACTTCCATGTCATGGATGAAATATTTCTTTTCAAATCATGGAAAGTGTATCCCAAATAGAGAGACAATACATATTCCAGATAATCTTTCAAGACGAGAAATCTACAACTTATACAAAGAATATGCAGAAGGTGTTGAGGGACATGGCCAGTTTATTACATATCAATATTTTGTGAAGGTATGGAAGAGAGAATTCAACAATGTCTGTAATCCTAAGAAGACAAGGATAGGGATTTGTAGTACATGTGCTTCTCTTAAATAAAAAAGGGACAAATGTGAAGGGTCAAAAAGAGGTAAGCATTCATAACTTTAACTTTTAAAATTGAATAGTCATCAACTATGAAAACATATTTCTTAATGACTTTCTTTTATATTGTGTAGATTTAATTCTCAAAGAACTTCAGGAGCATCGCGAACAATAGACAAACGAAAGGAAGAAGTTGTACAAGCATCGAAAGAAGTGTTATGATAATCTGAATAAATATTTGGGTTTGTTGATGGTATGGACCAGAAGAAAACCCTTTTACCACATTTTGTTCACACACCCAAAAATTTACAGGAGGAAAATTTTATTCAATTTCACTTGGTCAGTTGTATGGTCTTCAGGGAAAATGTTGCCAAGGGTGTACTTCACAGCTCCAGATATTCATAATGATGCAAATCTGACCATAACCATAATTCATGATGTGATTTCTCATTGGTCTGGTAATCTTCTTGAAGTTTTGTATCTACAATTGGACAACACTTGCCGTGAAAACAAAAATCAGGTTGTTTTTGGATATCTAAACACGCTTGTTGAATTGAGAATTTTTCAAAAGGTAAAGGTTGGTTTCCTTCTTGTTGGGCACACTCATGACCATATTGATAAGATGTTCGGTCGTTTTTCAGTCACATTGAGGAGGAAGGAAGTTGGGAGCTTGCCATCACTAATTGAATGTATTGAGAAATCATACATGCTAGAGCCTACTTTTGATGTGTTGGAAGAAACTGTTGACATGCGAAGGTTTATTTTGGGATCATATGGTGAGGGGAAATGCATTGAACAACTTAATGACATTAGCTTCCAACATCAATTTCTTATCAAAAAAATTGATGGGAAAACACTAATATGGGGCAAGAAGTATTCAACTACTGCAGAATGGGCACCGTCATCAGGTTTGCAATTTTTGAAGTTCATTCCAGATCATCCAATATTTTCATCAAAAATATTGTTATTACAATCAGTTGGTGAAGTTCAGAATGCACGCGGACAAAATAGAGATATATATTATTCTGATTGCCTAGAAGAAATTAAAAAATGTATTAGATATACATATGAGTTCTTTGACATTGCTGATTCAGTTTGGTGGGAGTCATTTTTCAATAATCAAAGTGATATCATTTCAACAACAACAAATGAAGATATACCTTTTAAAAATCCATTTATTTGGCCACAAAATGTGTCGAATGAACATGAGGAAATAAACATTGTTGAACAGCAACAATCTCAAGGTATTATTAATTCTTCACAGGTAGAGGTAAGAGAGATGTATATTGGTTCCAAAAGATCTTGTGCATAACGTGAAGCCATGGAAGACCTTTACAGGGGTTCAGTACAGGATATTAAGGAGGGTTGCATGATTGCAGTGCTAGAAGATGGAGATCCCAATGGCTATCCATTCTAGGTTGCTAAAGTTATAAAGGCCTTTACAGAAAATGAGGATGTTACAAGTGTTGAAGTACATTGGTATGCCACAAATACACACCCATTCAATGGTGTGTATAAGACAAAGATGGTAGTTGACAAAAAAATGGCGAAAAGAGAAAAAGAAAGGGTACAAATATAAATTGCCGCCGCACAGACATATTAAAATTGGAGGATGTTGACATACTTGTCTATGACTTCAATTTAACAAAGAGAGGAGCTCTTCGCTTCAAGACAATAGAGATTCTGAAAAGGTTGTTACCAAAAGGAATAGTATTGAGATGGGAGTCCGCTGAAACCAGTCGTAGATCTAGAAAAAATTTGAAACCTAAAATGTTGGGCATGCATGTGGACTCAGATGGAGCACTATTTGATGAAAGAGAAGAATATGGAACATCTTCGTCAGCATCCAGTCATTCATCTGAAGATGTGAATTATGATGATGTGCAAGAAAATATGAGTGATTTTGAATAATTGTTTAAGACAGTTTATATAACTGATGTATGCATCGTATCTTGAAATAAAATTAATGATTTCCATATGGTGTTAAATGAGAAGTTATGAGGCATTTTTATGTTGTTGGATTATATGTCTTAATTATGATAATTTTTATTGTTTAAAATATCTACAACGCAATATTAAATTAGAGATATAATGTATGTTTTATTCAATATACAAATAATGACTTTTGAATTTATTTAGTGATGTAATTTGTTCATAATGTGATGGTTTTTTAATTTTATAGTTGAAAAAAATTCAATTTCTTTTGTATCTAGCATGTTATGGTTGAAAACATGTTGAATTTATACTTAGGGAAGAAAAATGATATTCTACCAAAAACATTAATGTGGTTTTACTAGCATTTTTAAAAAGTTTGAAAATTTACCCTAAAAAAAATCATCGTTCCAGTATCATCACTTTCACTTTGACGCTGTATTTTGCACAAAAATTTCGTAGTAAATTTCATAGTCACTGCCATTTTTAAAACATGTTCAAAATTGACCCCTAAAAAATAAAATCATCGTTCCAATGTACACACTTTTCATTTTTAGCACTGTTTTTGATGTTTTTTTGGGGGTTTTTTGGCTAGAGTTCCCGTTTTGAGTTTATAGTTCCCGTTTCAAAGTTTACATTGTTACATGCACTTTTTCCCAAAGAAACATGCATATACGCGGGTTTCCTTGAGTAGAGTCGCGTTATATACACGGGGGTCTGTCACTACACAGTCACATATGCTTGGTTTTGAATGACTATTTCAAATTCTGAGTCCATTAAAGGGTTTTTCCTGATTTTTATTGCTTCTGTTTAATCATTGATAGTTTGGGAGAGTCTTGCTTCTTGTAGATTTTCAGTTTCCTATCTCTCTTTGTGGAAAAACCTAGTCAACCTAGGGTTTGATTTTTGGTGAAGTGTTAGTTTTTGTGTCTGGGTTCAAGGCTTCTCAGTGAAGTTCTTGGTTGTTCTGAGCTTTTGGAACAGGAAATTGGTCTCAATTCAATTATAACCTAGCCTTTACATTGCTTTGCCTTTCTTTCTTGAAAGTTTTCATATTTGGTTTTTTCTTGTTTTTTCAGAAGGTCATTCTTGCAATCTTGAAAAGTTTTCTTGGTATTCCTGAAATCTTTCTTGTTTGTCGGAGTTTTTATGCTATTGTTCAGATCAGTTTGTTTGAGATTGTAGCCTCTTTTCACTTTAAGCCTTATCATGTTAATGATTCCTACGGCTTGTGAAATTTGAGGTTCTTTATGCTTGAATATCGATCTTGAAGTTTTTAGTAGTTTTTGTTTTCTCAATAAATCTTTGTGCCCTTAAAAAGAAAAAAGATAAAAACATCTTTTTGTTGCCTTTCTTTTTCTTTTTTGGTTTTTTTTTGGTCTTCTTATCATTTTTGAGAAAGTGTGAAGTCTTTTCATTAGGTTGAATTTGCTTGATTTTGGGGAAAAAATTTTGATTGAATTTGTTCCTACTTTTTATCAAGTTTTGGCCTCTTGATCTCTTTGAGAAACACATTTGCTTGCTTTAAGAGTAATCCTTAAAATCTTGCATCAAGATTTTTAGTTTGCATTAGGATAGTTGCATTGCAAGCATTTTTAGTATTTTTGTAGATTTTGAGTGTGTGTTTTGAAAAAGAAAAGAGAATTTTTGCTTTCATAGTTTGTTCGTAGAACCTTGTAGAAATCTCTTTCATCGAAGAAAAAAGCGTTGCATATGCATGTAGCCAGGTTTTCTATTGATTCCTTCTTATGTCAAATAACATCATAAGCTGCACTTCCATTTTACCTCTTACTTAAGAACAACCATTAAAATTAAGCACTAAAACTAAAATGAACTATAATTTTTTATTTGTCATAGTTACATCAACTAGACTAGGTCATTTAGGGCCTTGGAATAGGTGTGTGAAGAGTTAAATCTCCAACACCACTCTAAATTTAAACATAGAAGTTGATTAAAAGAGTGAAATCCAGTGTCATTAAGTTGTTTGGGAAATCTCTTCTCTTTTGGGAGTCAAGCATGACAGCGAGTGAAGGGGGGGAAGAGAGATACCCCCTCTCCTCATTGTTTGATCCCGAACAAAGATTGTTCCGCCCAGCTTCCGATACAAACTGGTGACCTTAGTTTCCATTCCTAGGGACCACATATGTGACTACAGGGGGAATACCCATGGTACCTGAGGCAGATGTTGTATCACTCTCATTAGCACTTCTGGAGGGTGTCCTTGCGAAGCTCGAGTACTTGCACCAACAAAGGCTTTTGTCTAGGGGTCAGTGTAACTGTTTCTGTTACCTTCGCTGGTAGGCTTCGGCTGTAATTATCCCAAATTATATTTGGAAGGTACTTTACTTTTCTTTCTTGTATTTTGGTGTCTAGTTCTAACTACCCGGAGCGGAAATACTTGGAAGTTGTTTGATTGATTGTATCTTTAGTGACATTTCGGTGAGTGCTCTTTGCTCCTAGATTGCCATAGCTTTGTAATTTTTGAGTATTTACAAGTTCTCTTAATAATTAAAAGTGGTTGATTGACCAGTTTGTTAGTCCAGGAGCCTTCGTGGGCTCTCACCTACAAGTGTTGAGCCTTCTTCTAGAAGGCGAAGGAGCAATTTTGCTGGAGATTTTCAATCAGTAGCAGCAAACACATTGAAGATTGATCCTCTGCTTTAGGCTATAGTTTCGCATGGTGGACCTAGTGTAAGTCATGATTTGAAGAGGAACACTCCAGTACTTTCTAGGGTTCTCTTCCAGCCGGAAGATGAATTTGAGGCTGAAGATATTCTTGAGTCCCTTGTGACTCCTTCTTCACATCTTCTTCCCAATTATCCAGACATTCTATTATACGTTGGGACCCTGACTCACAGGCTGGAAAGCCCTAGTCTTTATCATCTTTTTCCTTCGATGGTCCCTATTGGGAGCACGAATCTGGCTATGAGTGATACTAGTGTGCATACTCTTGTTTCAGTTCAAGGAGGAGGTATTATTGTTATATCTACTATCACTACTAGTACTGCAATATTTGGCTCTACCTCCATTCCATCTTCGAGTGGGGGCACCCAAGCTTTTTCTTCCCACACTAGTTCCTTCCCCTTTGGGATGCCTTCTAGTGCAATTCCCTTGGTTCCTCTAACTATCTCATCCATTGTTTCCACAACTATGACTTCTATGGCTAGTGGTTCAACCTCTTTTCAGGGTTTTCCTTTTGGAAGTGGTCATATACCTCATTCTAACCCTTCTTTAGGATCACTCCCTTTCTCTGCTCAAGGTCAAAGTTATAATCCTTTTCAAGGATGGACTAACCCTGCTTTTAGTGGTTTAGGAGTCAGGAATCAATTTTCTTTTGGTCAACAGGGGAACATGCCTTACTCCTCCATAAGTACCTTTCAAGGTTATTCTCCCTTCGCCAATGCATGGAACCCTTACCAAGGGCTCTCCTCTCCTTTTAATACTTCGCTTGGGGGAAATTTTCCTGGTTATGGTAACCTTTCGGCAGGAGGTGGTCAAACTCCGAATTTTTCTAGACCACAAGGTTTTCCTTATATTTCTATTTCTTCAATGAACAATCCTCGACAACCTGGTGCCTCTACAAATCCAAGATATTATTTTCAAAATGTTGGGAATCCTACTCATGGTGGGTGGAATTCTCAAGCTCCTCCGTGCTTACCATTCCTAGAAACCCTAAATTTTCTAGATCTCTCAAAATTGACAAATGATCTGATCCAATATAATCTAGATTGACTTCCGGTTACCACAAAAATTCCATCAGATATTCCAAAATTCGAAGGAAACTCTAGCGAGGATCTAGATGACCATATAACAACATTCCATTTATGGTGTTCATCTAACTCCCTAATTGACGATTCAATCAGGTTGAGATTGTTCCAATGCACCTTAATTGGAAATGTTGCTAAGTGGTATATAGAGCTTAGTGGGGGTACCTTTGCTTCATTTAGTGAATTGGCTACTATGTTTTTGAACCATTTTCAGTTGCCCATTCAATATGATGTTGGAACTGAGTTATTGGCTAGTTTCCAACAAGATAAGGCAACTCACATTTCTAACCATATTCAGGAATGGCGAAGAAGGAAGAGGCTCATCAAAGCCTATATTCCTAATGAATTCCTTCTCGAATGGTTTTTAAAATCTCTACAGCCAAAAATTTCTAAGGATGTATCGCTCTCCGGGGTATTCACCGAAGAATAAGCTATCTTTAGAGCCTAGCAGTTAGAACTTATATATTCTCAATTTGGGATTCTTGAAAAGATTTTTCCTGATGCTCCTCGATCCAAGATCAATTTAGCCAAACCAAAGCCAAGTCCCCATGCTAACGGGATAGTTGGATCAATTGATAATAGCATGAATAACCTGTTAAGTCAATTGCAGTAGTTGTCTTTACAAACTTCTTCTTCGATTCAGGCATCGTCGTCAGTGCCTATGCCTTCTCAACCTTTAACTATTAACATTGTCCAAACTTCTAACCCCAAAGGAAATCAACAATCCGATGGGAAGAAAAAGGGATGTGGTAAGAATAAATATAAGGATGGGAAGGGTAATGTGAACAAACCTAATAATAATATTGGGGAGGGTAAAAAGGAGTCCAAAAAGAAAGTTAAGTTTCCTTGCAAATTGTGCAATGGAGACCATTTAACTCATATTTTCCCTAAGATTCAGGATGCTCAGTGCTTGTTAGTGTAGTAGGGTTCTTCTAGCTCCCAGGTTGTTCTGACTAACCCTTTTCCCAAGGGTAGAAAATGTTTGCTGGTGTGAATTCTAATACTGGAACCCCCACACGGGGCAACCAGGAAGGGGAAAATCCATCGAATGTATACATGATGAGTTCTCATGTTGATGTTGCTACAAGATCACATGGTTATGGTGAATCGAAATCCTCTAATGCTAAGGTTGCTCCCGATGTTCCAGAGCACCTCCATATTGAGAGGCCCGCAGTTGAGCCTATACCTCAAATGTCGAAAGGCTCTGCAAAATGTTCGACGATCAACCCTAATGCCAAGGTTGCCTAGAACTACTCCATTGTTGAAGATCTAGCTCAAATTCCTTGCATGATGTCTGCATTAGAGGTACTCCAATTGTTTCCATCACAAAGGAGTGCGCTACTCACTGCAGTTGGGGAAATAGATCCAAAAAACTCTTTTATTGTTACATTTGACATGTCAAATATTAAGAAGAGACTACTAGGGAAAATTTTAAGAACCCCCCCTAAATTTATATGTATAATAAATTGGCGAATCTCCATGGTATATAGGAAAAATGGAAGGCGATTTTATCAATAATATAATATGTATATATAATTTTTTGGCCAATCTCTCACTAGGCATGGTGAATATTTTACTCAATTATAAAATCTTGTAAGAACTTGGCGAGTCTTTCACTAAATAATAAAACTTTGTAAGGTCCTAGTGAATCTTAGCATTGTGAACTCTTAGAGAATTGTTTGAAAAAGTATAAAACTGGATATATGACAAGAGCCACATGGTGGCAATATCACTGTTTTTTTTCACATTTCCACGACATGGAACTTGTTTATAAAATTATAAAAAAGTCAACCAAGTCCCTTATAATATGCAGGTAAGCTTATAACAGAGTGTGATACATCTACTATGCTTGTCTTCATGCAAGTGTCATAGCTGCTATACTTAACACTGTGAATCACAACTCTCTCAGAACTCAACTCTATAGTGTAATTAAAACCTTTGGAAATTGAATCTGACAACTCTATAAAAAGGATTAGTGAAATAGAAGCTTTTGTGAATGAACCCACTAATTATCACTGCTAAATAATCAATCTAGACTATGAAGTCTTCCATCTTGATCACAATCGTGCTCACGATCAAGGGAGTGCGACCACCTAGCCTGACATAATGGCCATCATAGCTTCCAATAATCAACAACCACCTTGCAAGGACATCCTAGCTCATGTCTCATGAATTTTATTCATCAATCTTAACTGATATAAATCTTATAAAGATAATATTAGAATCCTCTCCGGATTCATTGTTAATACAAGGGTAAAGGAAATTTTCTAGCTCAAGGCACTAGCCAATATCAACTTTGGTATTTGTGACCCCTTTGTGGGGATGCACCTACCCTGCCCCGTTGGGTTTCTGCCTTGTAACATAGTTCAAGGATCACAAGACTTTCCAATCTTCCTACTCCATTAGACATACTTTATATGCTATACATAGTGAATGGAAAAGAAGCATTATAGAACACACAATTTCACAGAAGGAAGAAAAATCTTAGCCAGTTCAATATCAAAATCTTAACCACTGATTAATAAAGAATAACAAGTAGTGTAATGAATTGTTCTGAGTTATTTATTTACAAGCTGTAAAGAATGTAGTGGAATGGAAAATATTACTTAGGCAACCCTTCAATATTTTCTACTAATATGTCTATGCATGTACATATGAAATTAAGAGAATTGTTGAATACAAAGTTTCCTTTTCTCTTGCCTCCATTTTGACAAATCAGTGTGAAATCAATGTCACTTTGAATCTCCTTTCCTGTGTGGATGTTTTGACAAATCAATGTGAAATCAAAGTCACTTTGAATTTCCTTTCCTGTGAGGGATCACATCCACAGTTGATTAGTAAAATATAATCTACTATATATTATGTTCAAGAAACTGACTGCAATCTACAGTGGAAACGAGACCTCAATTCTTATTCTGAATTTGAATATCTCAGGACAACATAAGAGATAAAAATTCATATGGCCTTAGTAGCTAGAAAACAATCACTCCATCATTACAAGACCACCTAGATTTCGACACTTAATCTAAATAATGGCACTAGTTGTAGTGCTTATTTGCATTAACACCATGGAAAAGCAACAACAATGTTTCAAAGCACACTTACTAGAAAAATTGTAACGTTCTGAGAATATTTAATGATAGCATTTGAATCTCATAGCTATGGTGGGGAAACTAGGGAACCCAAATATTGGAAGATATCTCATACCAAATCTGAGAAAAAAATAAAAAAAGGGAAAAAATCAAAATCTATAAATCAAGCAATGAATTGTTTACAAATCAAATACAATTCCTTTAACTAACAGTTAAATTGTGGTGATATATTTAAATATTTAGTAAGATGGTAACTTCAAACCATGGAATATTACCTTTTTCATTACTGTCATCCCTCAATGACTGAGATTACAAATCAATACTTATGGAAAGATTGTAAGAAATTCTGTGAAATAGTAAAGCGTAACCTCTATTTTCAAGCAACAAAATCAAGACATTGTTACATCAAGAGCCATAATTGATACATAATCAATGAATCAAGTCCTTGTATGACACAAGCTTGTTTCACAACCTCTATTTTCTCAATAACAAAATCAAGACATTATATGTGGTTATTGCCAAAAAGAAACTGTGTTTTAATTTGGAAGAGGATCTTATCAAAAGACATGGATTTATTCAAAGCTACAAAGCCTAATGGGTTACTGAAAAATAAGTTGGAATATGGGATCATGATACTTAAATTGAAAAAATATGCTTTCCTTTTAGAAACATTACAGTTATACAATGCTTTTTGAAAGCATTAGAATTTGAAATTGGGCATTTCTATCAAGACAAATTTTCATTAACAGAATGTACTTTCCTACCTGAAACGTTGTAGATATCCAAGAAAAACTTGAAAAGCATAAGAGAACTTAGCATAATGTACTTTCTTTCCTTCCTTTAACATTCTTAAAGATTTGAGGTTCTCCAAGTCATCAGGTAACTTTCGAAGGAAATGACAGTTAGTAATAGTCCAATTCACAACTGAAGATGTGTCACAAATATGAGGGGCCATCTCCTCCAAATCACAAAAGTGCTCCAGGTTAAAATCTAGCATTATTGGAAGCTTAATGCTCGACTGGTTGTTATTGAACCCAGACATTTTTCCATTCTTCACTAAAAGCTTAAAGATAGCTTCTCTAAGTTCTACATGACTTTACTATGCTCTTTAAGTAGGGGCACATGCAGGCTCTCCAAGTGAATAGTCTTAAACTAAGTGAAGATAAGGCCGATAGATCATTCAGTGTGGATCTCTTTAACCCATAATTGAATACTATGTCTCTCTTGAACCCATAATTGAATACTATTAGGACTTTCAAATTTTTCATGGAACTCAAAAATGTTGGAAGAAAGTATTTGCTTCCAAAAAGAGTAAAACTAAAGCCTCTGCTTGAGGACAATTGATGTCACACCACTAACACTTCTCCATGGAATCTATATAGGTAAACCACAAATCCAGAATTCCATTAGAATATTGTGTTTATTGAATACACAAATGAAATCATTGCATTTCTTTAAAATATCTTTTGAAATCAAAATTACCGAAATTACATATCAATAACCTAGTGGGTGTAGGATAAAATTCACCCGTGTCATTCACAGAAAGCATGAGAAAAAATCTAATACTATATATAAAACCAAGAAAAATTCAAATTCATCACTTCTAGGGACCTCGTAACCACCCTACCAATACACAAGTATGTTCCTGTTTGCAGTTAGAAAAATTACCCAAATTACAATCTTTTTACTCCAGCATATGTTGGAAAGTTATAGAAGGATGACTAGTGCAATCAATCCATTCTTTTTAGCCCTGGATTTGTTTCAGTTTAAAACATAAGTATACAAATATACTTGTCCAATGTCTATGCTTTAACCATTCACCTTAAGATGTTTTTACAATATAATTTCCTAAGTCTATTTAATATCTTCATTATCATAAAAACCAACCTATATCCATCTTAACTCCACATCTACCACTCTTAGGGGGATGAAATCTATTTATCCCTCTGAGCACTTGGTAGACCCAGAATTGGATCTAAGATGATAGAATTTCCCCTTTAAATAGTCTATGCTTACATGAATACCATGGTATTACCATGGGCCAATACCATGGGTTATCATAAACCTGGAGCTTAAAAATTACTATAGTAATTTATAAAAATTAATAAAATTAATAGTTATTTTTTATTTTAACCAAGCTAAAATGTTTAACATACATTAAATCCACCAAGCCCCGAGAGGGATCAAATATTTTTTCACTCTATGCTAGTTTGCATATCACGATGGGGGTTAGTAGATCCAGAGTAAAGATGGATCTATGCTGGTTTAATTCCCCTATTTAAATAGGCTACATTCCAGGTGAATACCATGGGTCAATACCATGTGCCATTTTGGTGAATACCATGGGTCAATACCGTGTGCCATTTTTATTTTTATTAATACTAATATTAGGGTTAATAATGTTCTTTTGCATGGTATTAATAACAATCTAGTCCATGGTATTTGTCCCATAGTATTTTGCCCATAGGTTTCACCTAAATATAACTCATTTTTTGAGTGTTGGTAAATATAAGGTGACTTATGGAGTAAATATAAAAAAATGTTTTATTTGTTTACCATACCTCTCATTTATTTATATTTTCATAAATAGAACGAGGGTTATGGACTAAATATAAAAAGAGGTTTTATTTATTTACCATAAGTCTAGTTTATTTATACTTCTATTTATTTACCATACCTTTTGAGTAAGTATAAAAAGACGTTTTATTTGTTTACCATACCTCCACTTTACTTATATTTTTATTTGTTTACACCCCCTTGCATGTATATAAGGTGACTTATGGAGTAAATATAAAAAAATGTTTTATTTATTTACCATACCTCTCATTTATTTATATTTTTATTAATTTACCATACCTCTTTTATAAATATGGTATTTGGCCCATAGGATTCAGTTAAATAAAACCTATTCTTGAAAATGGGCGAATGGGTTCACTTAAATAAAACCTATTCTTGAAAATGGGCGAATGGAAGGTTGTAACTCCTAGTTTCAAGGGATAAATTTACCTTTTTTACCCTCTCCCTTAAAATAAGGTGGGCTATTTAAGGTGATTTGTAAAAATGTCCTATGATAAAATATTCGCCCACTAAAAATATAGAAACCCCTTAATTTCGCCAAAGGGTGAACATTCGCCCCTAAAATTTTCTATGGAGACTACCTCATCACATGGATTTCCAGACTAAATATACATATCAAAAGACTGATATCTTTTGAACTGTAGTTGATGAGGGAGATTCCACATGTGTCATGTCAATTGCATGTAGGAAAGCTATTAGATCTCCCCAATCTATTCCTTCACCTACTCTCTTGACTGCATTTGATGGTCATTCTCATACGCTGCATGGAATTATTCCAAGCTTTCCCATCTGTGTTGGGGGAAAGGTGGTCAATAACGAGGTGGAAATAGTCGATGAAATTTTGGATTATAATATTTTATTGGGATGAAATTGGATTTATGAAATGGAAGCCATTTATCATCATTATTTCGCATCCTATGCTTTCCCCATGAAGGGATAGTTGTTATTATTAATTAGATGGATTATTGTCCGAAAGAATCCAATGCATCCTCTGATTCTATCATTCCCTTGTTGAAGAATACCAAGCAGACTATTGAGAACTTAGGAGTCATAATGTATTCCTTGTTGATGGGTAATTTTGACTTTCCTTCTCCTATTTCTCAAATAAATTCCATTTCATCATCTAAGGCTCCTCCTTGAAGAGATTTATTTAGAACTCATTATTTTTCGGATCCTTGGCCCTTACCCTCTTCTACAACCACATTAGAATAAGGGAAAGTGGGTGGAATGGCATATCCCATGTTTACAGCTGGAATTTCTTATCGATTTATAGTTAATACTGTAGATTTTGATCCTACTCCACTTTCACCGAAGGATTTGGATGGAGATGTGGCGCTGGCTTGGACTCTTGACTCTACTTCTTCTATGGACTGCATTGATATTTTTTTACCATCTGAGGAAGCAATCCTAGAAGCAATAACAAGTATAGAAATACAGTGGGATGATTTGCATCATCGATCATATTTTCTCCCAGACTTGCATGAAGTAGAATCAAGTTTGTCTAACCCTTTGTCAACTGGTGGTGTTCACACAATTTTAAACCCTTTGGCTCCAACACAAATTTCTGCCAAAGGTAACATGTCTATCATTTCGGAAACAGTTCCAATGAACATCTCCAGGAATCCCAATATAATAGAGAATGTTTTCATCAGAGCCGAATGCTCCCCTGAAGAAATTCAAATTTATACTGATCTTTTTAAAGAGTTTTGTGATGTGTTTGCTTGGTCTTATGAGGAAATGCCTGGAATTGATCCATCAATAGTCCAACATGAGATCAAGACTTACGCAAATGTGAAGCCTATACGGAAAAAGCTTCGGCCGGTAAACCCTAGGAAAGCGACAACTATCAAATTCAAGGTTGAGAAGCTACTTAAGGCAAGGTTCATATACCTCGTTCCGTTGACTGAGTGGGTCTCAAATCCAGTCCCAGTTGATAAAAAACAAGGAACGATCCGCATATGCATAGACTTTAGGGATCTAAATAAGGCTTATCCAAAAGATAATTTCCCCACACCTTTTATTGATCAGATTATCGATGAATGTGCGGGAAATGAGATTTTCTCCTTCATGGATAATTTCTCAAGTTATAATCAAATTACTATTCATCCTGAAGATCAGCATAAGACAACTTTTATCTACCCCTAGAGTACCTTTGCATACAAAAATACGTATTTTGGCCTTAAAAATGTTGGAGCGACTTTTCAACGGGCCTTGTCCTATGCTTTCAATGATATCAAACATATCATCGAAGATTATTTGGATGACCTAGATGCTTGTTCTCAAAAAATAATTGATCATCCTCATCATCTTCAATTAATTTTTTAGTGACGTCGTCATTATAAAATCTGGTTGAATCTGAATAAATGCATTTTCGTTGTCATGTCTAGTCAGTTATTTGGATTCATATTATTTAATGAAGGGATTCACGTAGACCCTTTCAAGGTTGAGGAAATACTTCAATTGCCTCCCCCTTCTACCATCTGTCAACTTCAAAGTCTCCAAGGCAAAGCCAATTTCTTGAGGAGATTTATCGTCAATTATGTTGAGATTACAAAGGGATTTATGAGATTGCTGAAAAAAGGAGTTCCATTTATATGGGACAATTTCACTCAGTGCTCGTTCGATGCTTTGAAAAAACATTGACCTCTACTCCTTTACTGAGTACACCCGATTATAGCAGGGATTTCCTCTTATATGTCACTACGGCAGAATCAACCATCGGTATGGTTCTAGTTCAGGAAGATGATGCTCTCCATGAGCACATGATTTATTATCTAAGTCGAGGCTTGGTAGGTCCTGAATTATGATACTCTCCTATAGAGAAATTAGCTTTGGAAGTTGTTCATGCTGTCTAGCGACTTCGACACTATATTCTGCTTAGAAAAACTTTTGTCTTAGTGGTTGTCAACCCATTTCAATTTGTTCTCAGTAGGCGAGTGATTGGGGGAAAATATAACATATGGATTGTTATTTTACAAGAATTTGATCTTGAGTTCTTGTTAGCCAAATCTAAGAAATCTTTAGTATTTGCAGAATTAATCTCAGAGTTGCCTTGTGAAGAAGAAATGGTTTATGAGGAATCATTCCCTAATGAACATCTTTTCCTTATTTCTTCACAAGATCCTTGGTATGGAGATATTATAATATATCTTCAGAATTCGAAGTTTCCTCTCACTTTTTCAAAGGATGAGCAAAGAAAATTGTGTTACTTAGCTAAAAGTTATGTTATTATCGGTGACACTTGATATTGTCGCGGGGTTGATTCAATCCTTAAACGCTACGTAACCTTAGAAGAAGTTGAGTCAATGATGAATGATTTCCACACTGGAACTTGTGGTGCTCATCAATCTGGGCTTGCTATAGCCCATAATATCTTGTGTGAAGGTTATTTTTGGCCTTCGATTTTCAAATATTGTGTTGAAGCGGTCAAAAAATGCATCCTTTTCAGGTTTATACTCGGAAAATGCACGCTCAACTAGCTATTCTCTTTCCTGTTATTACCGTCGGTCCGTTCAGAAAGTGGGGAATTGATTTTACAACTTTTAACCTGCCTTTGACAAAGGGTCATAATTATATTATTGTAGCAGTGGACTACTTTACTAGGTGGGTCGAAGCTATGCCCACTTTTGCGAACGATGGTGAAACAACAACCATGTTTCTATTCAACCAAGTCATTTCTCGTTTCGGTATTCCAAAGGAGATTGTCATTGACCATGGTAGTCATTTCCAAAACAAGATGATGGTTGAATTGGCTCTCAAGTTGGGTTTCCAGTAGGAGAATTCATATCCTTTCTATCCTCGAGCCAATGATCAGGTCGAAGCCGTGAATAAATCCCTTAAAGTTATCTTGCAAAGGACAATTAATAAATCTCGATCTAATTGGCATATCATGTTATATTCTGCTCTTTGGGCATACCAGATGTCAGTTAATACTAACGCAGGTTTCACTCCTTTTCAAGTAGTTTATGGTTTGGAATTGATCTTCTCTATGGATTGTGAATTTCCTTCTCTAGAATTAGTTGTAGAACTTATTCCAAACACTTCCAGTCTTGAATAACGCCTCATTTATTTGTAACGTCTTGACGAGCAATGTTGAGATGCAACCAAAATTAACGAATCTCATAAAAAGAGAGTGAAGATCCAATATAATAAGGTTGTGCGTCTTATCGTTTTCTATAAAGGTGAACTTGTCCTGGTCTATGACCAAGACAAAGACACCTTGGGGGCAGGTAAGTTCAAACCCATGTGGTACGGTCCTTTTATAGTTAAAAAGGTCTTGGAAAAGAAGCTTATGAATTGGTTGATTTTGATGGAAATGAGTTGGCGAAGCCCAGAAATAAGCTCTATCTTAAGAAGTATTATGCCTAGGATTTTGCCTAGCATTTTCATGGTCTTGTAGATATTGTATATATTTGTGCATAGTTGTCTATAGGTTTCATAGTGATATAGATATTTTTGATCTGCTTTGGCAGGTATTGATGGATGATCTGATATATCTATTGTTCGCTGATGGTGCTAGTTGACATACCCGGAATTTGGCTTCCGTGACTTGGGTGATTTACTATCCATCCGGTCAGTTGTAGGTTTCAAGAGGCATATGTATTGACCCTACTTCAAACAATGTTTCTGAATATACTATTGTTGTTAACTTACTATCTGAATCAATATCTCTTGGTATTGTTTCGTTGGCAGTATACTTGGATTCACAACTGGTGTTGTCTCAGTTAAACAACATCTATCATGTGAGAGATCCTTATTTATATCGCCAATTTCTGAGAACTGTGTTAATTACAAAGATCATGTAATTTTATCACATTTATTCATAATCCACGATAAAAAAATTCATTTGCTGATTTCATAGCTAATCAAGCATTAGATTGGCATATTAATAATTTATCACATTAAAATAAAAAATCATATGGATATATGATCGTCACATCATGAAAATGTTTGTATATAGATAGAAGTTATATGTTCAAAATATTATACAAAATCGGGACAAAATGTCCTACAAAATTAGGGCTTAAGCCCAATCATGTCTATCAAAAATATCAGGACATCTCTAATCTATATCTATGGGCCCTACTCTGGATGTGCATCTCAGAAGAAGATGATGGCAGTAGCCACTCGTCAGAAAATCCGCACCCAATCTCATGGTACTCCTACCACGCGTCTCTACATTGCCTCTGGTAGATCCTCTACTGTTGCCATAGGTACCTAGTGAGTCAATCTCTCCAATTTCCTCTGTACGGCATGGAGAAATCTCTTAGTCTCAACTGCGGCACCCTCCACGTCTCTTCCATGATGCCTATGCCTGGGTAGACCCTTAGGTCTTACCGGTCCCACATCTATATCATGATCAAACAATTTTGTAAGAATTTTTGTCTCATAAAAAATAATTTCAATTCATATTTTGAAATCCAAAAAAAAATCAAATAACATTAAAAACTTAAAAAACAATTTTACCAATGGAACCCCATGTAGCGTCAGGTGGAAGCACTAGATCTGGGTCCGCTCTAAAACCCATGCCTGCATAGGGGTAGTCCTCAATGGCAATGGATTTTTGTTCCCACCAAAGGAAAACCTTGTCATCGAATGTCATGTTAGGGACCTCACCACCCCCTAGTCTCTTCATTAAGTCAACCCATCTACCTATCCATGGATCTCTTGGGCTATTGATGGTGGAAATCACTTTGGGTCAAAGTCCTGGTAATCTCTCAAAGAAGAAAGTACAAAGAATAGTACCATACCCAAAATGTTTGGTATTACTCTTCTTGATGGAAGTAAGTTGTTTTTCATGTTGGTTAGAAGGGTTGTGCACCAATCAAAAACTATGGTAAGGAAATCTACTGCTAAGCTCATTGTAACATGAGAAGCTTGGTGCAATGAGGTTGATCTAGCTACCCTCACAATGGTAAAAAGGAGAATCCTTAGGGGTAGACTCTCCACATGCTTGATTGGGATCTGTGTCCCTACCTTCTCAGGGTTTCCAGGGCAATAAATATGAATGTAATCATCCACATTAAGGCTTCCTTGGGCCTTCCCTTGCAAATTGACTAGCTCTCCTCTCCGAGAAAGTCCAGTAATGAAGTATATGTCTTCTACTTCAATACGTAGGGGCATCTGATCAATCATGAATGCATCTTCTTTTGGATCCCAGTAGTTGACAAGCATTTCCAACAATCTTGTATTGGTTTTCATGTGTGACATTTTGAAAAAATTCAACAATCCACATCCTCTTAGTGCATCCAGTGCTAATGGATCATTCATAACTTCATTATCTACTGCATTGTGCTCTCTTTCCCTCCAAGTAATTGTCATCCTGCAAGTTCAAGCATTTTCATCCATTAAAATTTGTGATTTAAAATCTTTGACTGCGCACATGTAGGTTCACTTCATACACAATCGCGTATAGGGCTTCCAAATACGTGACTTTGATATACCCAACCCATGTACGTGCAGAGTAAAAATCCAAAAATAAATTTCTTACAGTAAAATTATTGAAAAAATACTTGAAATGCACGAAATTTCATTGAGAAATCGAATTAGGAGATTACCTGGAAGATTGATAGTTGTTATGGCTGAGAAATTTGGTGGATTGTGATTGTCGGGTTTTTCTCCAGAGCTCTTGCACTCAATTGTCTAAAACAAAAATGAGGCTTGGTAAGTCAAAAGGTCTATTTATAAGTTGTAATTTCAAAAACTTTAAAAAACCCACTTTTGCAAAGTTTATGTTTTATTTTTTAAACTTTGTGACCTTTTGGCTTTGAGTGCTGGGATAGGTTATTTTTTAGGTTAAATTGGAGACTTTGAGACATTTTTACCACTTCGATTCCATGATCGCTGACCCATCATGACAGGTATCATTTTCTTCACTGGCATATAGGTTAGGGAAGATCACTTTTTCCGTTGCATTATGCATTCTAGCCTCCATATTGCAATATATTGCCATAGGATCAACCCCATTATGTTATGATTCTTAAACCATTTTCACTCGCCAACTTATAAAATCATGACATGATGGTAGAGCCATCCTTTACATGGGCTTCCTAGTTAGATCCTTGCTAGCATATGTTTCCCATGCTGCAAATATTGAGTAGGCTCGGGAGTCCTCTTTAGTCCTACCATGAATTTTGTGATGAAGCTTCATTCTCCTTCTTCTTTGCTATCTTTCTAAATTTATACCCTAGATGCTCCCACATGTTGAGTTGTATTGTTGCATTGCATGTTGACTATTTGTAGCTTTTTGCCTTAAGTCAGCTTCACTTGGACTCATGTATAAGCCACTTTTTTACCATGTCTTTGTGCAAAATCAACCTTGCAATCACTTAGCCTCTACAACTTGACAACTTATTCCCATGGAAAGAACATTCCTTTGAGTGTCATTGACCAGTTTCGTCACCTTGCATTGAGCATAGGAATGTTCCACTCCCAGGAACTAGCACATCTGTATTTGGACATTCATTCTTTCCACTATATAATAGACATTCTTTTATTCTTTTTCACGCTTCTTAAACATGAAAAATACAAAAGAAATTATATATTCCAAAAAAGAGCGGGAACGAGACTTTACTTCCATAATTGATGGAAACAAGAGTCAATTGTGTCACCCTTGAAAAAATCACTCAAAGCAAGTATTTCCTCCATCAGGATGGGCTTTAGTTGGACTTAGGAGATCCATGTTGTCATTGAGTCAGTACTCCTTTGGTTGGTTATCTCTTCCAATCATATGGAGAGTTTATTTATGCCTCCTATATGAAAAACTTATACAAAGTTATCATACGCTTCCATACAATCACATTTGAGTCATGATTTTTTTCAAGGGAAGTAAACTTGAGTCGGCATTTCTACGGTGTCTCTTGACTCATTTTCAGTCGGCCATACTCAGTCTATCATAGTTATGTCTAGTATGACATAAGCTATTTGGTCCTTTGCTCGTGCTAGTTAAGAAGGTCTCCATTGACTTCTTGTCGGCAGGTCTGCTTTTATCGACTTCGACAAATTGCTTTGAGAGTAGGCCTAGAGCCACACCCTGGCCCTATTTCCATCATTGATAGGTGACCTTGTAATCAACATCGACCAGTATCATGGGTCTTTGACTTAGTGGTTTCCCTTGTGTTCGACATCAACTTACATTATCACACATTGGGATTCATGCAGTACCTTAGTTTCCATTTTACCCTATTGGCGGATTCCTCGCCTCTGTGTCAGCTTTCATTATTAGTTGGTTCAGAGGGTTTTGGTTGTGCGCTAGCCACATCTTGTGTATGTTGGAAATGTGCTTCAGTATGGTTACTTCATCTTTCTTCATATTGTTCCTTCCAAATTATTGGCTTGTGAGTTACACTCGCGCTGGATTGACGTGGGATGCATTAATTCCTTCCTTCCAATTGATATTTTCCCATTGAATCCAAATCATTGCTATGGGAATAAGGTCTAGAGTCCTTTTTTCATTAACTTAGGGTTTGCAGTCATCAGTGGCAGACTCTTTCACTATTGAAAGTGAGAATACATCAATGTCTCCTGATTTGTAGTTTCTCTCAAGTGTTCGACTTCAACTCATTTATTCGCACTTGTTAGATTTTACTATGGTACCTTGACTCTCATCATCATTATCGGTGATTTGTCTCACTTTGTTAATGGTATACATCAATGACTGGTAATCAAACCATTTCTCACATGGTCAACTTCAGCTCATTTATTCCCATAGTGTAGAAAAGTACCATGGCGGTTGCTGAAGACCTTGAGTTGCATCAAAATTTTTTGGTTCACTTGGCAGTTCCTCCAATTTGCTGCCAGTGACACTAACCACCTTATTTGTTGCAGTCCATCACAATAATATTTTATATGTTGGCACCTGAGTTGCATGTAGTACCATTATTCCACTTTTTGACTTGGTACTTTTAGGATCAGTTATGTGACATCAGTGATTAGATATCTCCTTTAGCATCATTGATCAGTTCTTTTATATGTGATATTGTGACATGGCCTTGATATGTACTTTTGCGGCTATGATCAGATGATCCACTATGTATTTCTCAATTTCCTTTGTACTTGTATACATATTGGATCCGCTCTAAACTTTATATGTGAACGTTCTTTACTATCTTTGAGCATGGGTATTCCTGCCTCAGACATGAGCTTTCTTTCTGATCTCTTCCACTAGTTTGGTAGGCTAGAATATGGTGATCTCCTCCCAAGTCCTCGCATGATTATTTCTATACAATTAATACATTTCGGCCATCATGTGTTCCTTTTGACCTCATATATTAGGGGGCATCTGTTATAGCATCATTTATCACCCTTGTATACTTGATGCTCTGAGTCATGGCCTTGGGCAACCCTTTCCCTTCAGACTTGGTCCATTTACTAAAAAACATTATTTTAAATTCCATACGTGACTCTGCCCTTCAAAAAGTGCATGCACACGTGGGTCCAGCTATACCCAACCTGCATATATAATTTGAAATATTAAAAAAATATAAAATCCCTATTTTATGGGCAGGGTTTACGGGTTACACCAGAAGCCCACCTACAGGAGCCCGTGGCCTAACTATATCCCAACTGAAACAATTGTTTTGGGGTGATATAAATACACCTCATGGGAAGGCCTAAAGGGGGGAGAAAGATAGGATATTGATATTATATCCAATTGGTCCCTGATCAAGTCTGATTTATCCCTATGCCTCTTGCACTCCCAGCTATAGGAAACCCTTGTTTCCTCATAGAGATGTCCATCTCCTTTATATGGCATCTATGTGTATGCATTTGAAAGAGGGTTGTTGAGGCTTAGGATGGACATATCTGGAGAAAGGTTTCATTTTGAGTCATGGTCGAATCATGTTGTATACTTCCACATTCTTTGCAAACTTCAATAAAGAAGCTCTGTCTTGTTCCTGATATGATGATTTTTATGCTTTAACTCATGTTATGATCTAATTATGTATAATATCATGTTTTATATCTATATTCTTATATGATCTAACATTCATATCTTGAACATGCTTTGAACTACTGCTAGTATATATGTTTTTCTGGAATGAGTTGCAGGTTTTGAAGCATTGGAGGAAGTAGAGGGTTTGTACCTTATAGAACATCCTCAAACGTAGTACCTACGAGTACTATCTCTTCATCCCACTTTAGTAGTTTAAGTATTTGGATTGCTTTTTTGTGGCACAATTCTTTCAATTACTCAGATTATATTAAAAGATAGAAGATGATTACAATTTGGGGGAGGCCCCTCGCTTTATACTGCCCTGGGTGCCTCTTGGTGAATGGGCATGATCTTTGATCACGCCCTTTACCTAATAACTACTTAACTAACTAATTTTTATATAACATTGCTTTCCTCCCAGAAAATGCTTTGTCCTCAAAGCATACATAATGACGGATGTTGTTGATGAAATGCTTCAGTCTCCCAAGAAGCTTCTTCTTCTGGTAAGTCCTTCCACTTGATTAAGTATTCCTTATTACACAAGATCAACGCTTCTTTTCTCTAGTGGATATGATACCTTTTGGTTCTAAAATTACCTTCCTTCATCATCTAAGGATGGAAGCATTGTTTGTGTTGATTGATGGTCACCCAGTGCCCTTTTAAGGCAGGATACATGGAAGACGTTGTGAACATGACTTTTATCCAGAAGGCTTAAACTATATGCAACTTGGTTGATCTTTTTATTGATCTCATATGGTCCATAGATATTTGGTGCCAAATTATTTTTTCCTTTTTGTTTCAAGGACAACTGTTTGTATGGCTGGAGCTTGACAAATACCCATTCTCCGACTTCAAATTCTCTTTCGGTTTTGTTTCGGTCCGCTTGTTGCTTCATACATTTTCTTGCATTATTAAATTTTCTTTTAGGGTTTGGACGATTTTTTGGGTTTCTTCTAGTTGGTTTTTAACAGTTGGTAGATTTGTCTGGATGGTAGCTAGATCCTTCCATTTTGGAGGTTTTCATCCATACAAAGATTGGAATGGAGTCATATGATAAGTAGAATTATACCACCATTCAGCGAGATGCAACTACTGAACCGACTTATTTTGTTTTTCTATAGAATAACAATGTAAGTAGGCTTCCAAACATTCATTGACAACTTCCGTTTGTCCATCTGTTTGAGGGTGGTAAGAGGAACTCATATTTAGGTAGGTTCCTATATGGTTGAACAATTCCTTCCAAAAATTACCCTTAAATTTGGAATCTCTATCACTCACAATGACTTTTGGAAAACCGTGTAATTTATAAATATTTATCAAAATATCTCATCAATTTGTTTAGCTGAGTCTGATTTCTTCATTGCAATAAAGTGAGCATATTTTGTGAGTCTGTTGATTGCTACGAAAATCTTATCATTGCCTTCAGATACAGGTAATCCCTCAATAAATTCCATTGATATTTCTTCCTGTTTCTGATTCGGAATGTTTAAGGGGTGAAGTAACCCAGGTGTCATAATATTTTCACTTTTTTTTTTTTGACATGTGTCACATTCCGCTACATATTTATGAATATCACGACTCATTCCCTTCCAAAAGAATGATTGACGTGCATTGTAGTAAGTTTTAAAGAATCCTACATTTCTAGTTGATAGTAAATCATGTGACTCCTTGAGTATCTTGTATTTAAACTTGGAGTTTGAATTCAGATATATTCTTCCTTTGTACCATAGAATGTTGTTCTTCCATTCAAATTTTGAGTTGTCTGGAAGGTTATTTATGATCGCAGTTATTTCCGGATCCTTAGCATACTCACTTCGAATCTCATTAAGCCATTAGGGAACAAGAACCGAGACTACAAGTAATGTTGGTCCTTCGTCCTTCCTAGACAGGGCATCTACTACTACATTGTCCTTTCCCCTTTTATGTAGTATCTCCATGTCAAAGGTGGCAATTTTTTCAATCCATTTTTGTTGTTCTTCGGAAAGTGTTTTTTGTTGAAGGATGTGCTAGAGACTATTATGGTCTATTCGAATGGAGAACTTACTTCCCAAAAGATATTGTCTCCACTTAGCTAGTGCGTGCATAGTAAACGAGCATTTCCTTGTTGTATGTGGACTTAAGACGTTCTCTTTTATTGAGCTTCCTACTTTCAAAAGCTATTGCATTAACATTGTGCCTATACCGAAACCATAAGCATCACACTCGATGATAAATGGTTTAGAGAAATCTGGAGTTGCCAATACCAGGGCATTAGGCATAACTTCCTTTAGTTCTTCAAAACACCTTCTGCTTCCTCATTCCATTGAAATGGATTCTTCTTTAAAAGGTTTGTTAGAGGTGCAGTTATATGTGCATAGTTTTTAATAAATCTTCGGTAATATTCAGTCAATCCTAGGAACCCTCTTAGCTTGGATATATTAACTAGTTTGGTCCATTCCTAAATAGCTTTGATTTTATTAGGGTCCACTTTTACTCCTTCATGGGATATCATGTGTCTGAGATATTCTACTTCTTCCTTCCCAAAGGTGCATTTGGATTTCTTGGCGTAGAATTAATGCTCTTTCAGTAGTGTAAGAACTTTATCCAGATGTTGTAGGTGCTCCTTCCAAGTTTTACTGTAAATTAAAATATCATCAAAGAATACTAATACAAAATTCCTAAGATATGGACGAAATAATTCGTTTATAGTGGCTTGGACTGTTGTTGGTGCATTGGTTAACCCAAAGGGCATCACTTTAAATTCATAGTGACCTTTGTGTGTTCGAAATTTCATTTTTGGTATGTCTTCCAACTTGATTCTGATTTGGTAATAGCCTGACCTTAAGTCCAATTTTGAGAAGTATTTTGTGCCATGTAGTTCATCCAACATTTTGTCGATAAAGGGAATTGGGAATTTTTTTTAATTGTTATTTTGTTTAATCCTGAATGATCTATCCTTCTTCCTTACCAATACCAATGGAGCAACATAGAGACTCTTTCTTTTCAAGATGATCCCATATTTTAAAAGGTCTTGGATTAATCTCTCAATTTCAGTCTTTTAGTGATGTGGATATCGATAAAGCTTGATGTTGACAGGGTCTGATCTTGCTTTGACTTTTATTGTATGCTCGATTTCCCTATTAGGAGGCATTTTCATGGGCAGGTCTTGGAATACCTTTTCATGATTCTGAATTAGCTCTTGTACTTCTAGTGACTCTTCGTTGATCATATTTGCAGATAACATTTCTAACTAGTGACATTATACTACATAAGATGGTGCTCCTTTCCGAATCATCTTTATCATTTGGGATGACGAAAAAGTTTGATTCTTTGGTGCTTGGAGTCTGTATAACTTGTACCTCTACCCTTCCCAGTTAAAGCTTATGAACTGCTCTTGATGGTTGGCAGAGTAAGTGTGCAGGGTTCGTAGCCACTGGATACCTAAGGCCACATCTACTCCTCTTAATGGTACAGTGAAGAACGGGGATTCTAAATTAAAGTCTTGAATCTGCAATTTGACCTTATGGCGTTTCCTTACCTTTTCAATCTTCTTACCATCGGCTACCATCACCTTCATGTTGGGTAAGGGAAATGAGAAAATGTTGGGTCTCTTTGCCACGGTTGCATCTAAAAAATTGTGGGTGCTACTAGAGTCGATGAGAACCATTATGTTGTTATTCTCTATATGTCCTTTTAATTTTAGAGTCTGGGGTTGTGATATACCTTTCATAGCTAATAGTGACACTTGCAGAATACTTTTGTCTTCTAATTCTGGAGGTAATTCTGGGGCATACTCTACTCCTTCTATGTCTTATTCATCACTATTTGAATCATTAGTTGCTTCACAGTTATATAGGTTCTTCGATTATTTTCCTTTAGCACACCTATTTTTAGGGTCCCACTTCTCGCCACAACGTTTGCATTTGCCTTCTTTTATCCTTTTCATTTCCACGTTAGATTTTTTGCCTTCACGAAGATGTGGTGGTACATATCTTGTATTATCTATATTCATAGACTGGGGCATTCTTCATCTCGAATATACTTTTTCCGATTTTGACCACAGTATCTGTTCAAATTTATTTTCAACAATTTTTGCTTTTTGTCGTGCTACTTCTATTGACATAATGTCATGAAGCTCAAGTTCTACTCGTAGATGAGTTTTAAGTCTGGAGATGTATGGTTGAATTAGACGGGATTCTGATAACCCAAGTACTCGTGTTGCTAAGGTCTCCCATTCTCAGGTGTACTCCTCCACATTTCCTTTTTGTCGTAATATGATGAGTGTTGAAAAGAACTCTTCTTCCTTTACACCTTGGAATCTTTTAAAGAATGCATCCTTAAATTTTCTCCAACTCATGGCGATTGTCATCTTATTCCACCACATATACCAATTATATGCTTCACCTTCCTTTTTCATGGAAGCGTGTCTAATCTTTTCGTCATCATTGTCAATATCATAAATCTCGAAATATTCTTCTACTTCATTCAGCCATGCAATGCTACATTTTTCGTTACCATTGAATTTGGTTAGCTTGATTTTTTATCTTCGTTGATACGTCGCTAACGGTGGAGCGAAAAGAGGCTATTGATTGGTGAATGTGTTCCAGAGCAACTTATTTGAAAAAGTCGCGTTACTATTTCCTTGATGGTGCATGGATGATTTTTTGGAGACTCCGCTTTTCATGAGAATCTACTGAATTTTTTGAATCTAGTGAATTGTGTTGTTGATTAACTCCATCATCTTGGAGTAGTTGTTCAAGTGTAACCTTCATCCTGTCACACAAAGTGTTCAACAATGACATTGTCTGATTATGATTTATTTCGGATTTGATACAGTTCTGCCCGAGCTGTTGTTATATTAGATTTGTAGCATCCTGTAGCTTCTTGATATCGTCAGAATGTCTGATAACATTACTCTCGAGATAGGCTAATTTTTAGTTGAAATCATCGAAGTGGCTAGTAATCCTATTCCCCAGATCAATTAGTTTTTTGCTGAAAGCGGTCATTGTCATCAACGACATTGAACGAGTTTGTGGGGGTGTATATTTGTCTGCCAGCTTTTAATTTGATTTTTGTTTAAATAATTAAATTAATTTAATTATATAACATAATTTTTTTAATAAGTTAATTTAATTAATAATTCAAATTAATGGAATGAATTAATAATTTGAATCGTTGACATGTGATTGACGGGGAAACGGAGTTGGTGACTGGATGGCGTGATAGGCTGCGTAGAGATGGAGACAGTCGACGTGACAGAGACAGAGGACAGGGATGGTAACGAGGGTGCAACGTGGAATGGTGATGGAATGATGATGCAGTGTGCTGGTCGGGATGCGGTGGTGCCTACGGAGTGCAGAAGTTAGCGGTGGTGGCGTGGTGAACGGAGTGCAGAAGTTAGGGGTGGTGGCGTGGTGAACGGGGTGTGGGGGTTGGGTTGACGACTAGTGGACATCAAAACAATGATTGATGGCGGTGCAAGGATACTCGGGGACTGAAGCAGTGGAGAATTGCGATGAGGATACGGCTAGAGACGGCGGTGGTTTCAGTGGTTGTGGGCAGTGAAAAGGGATGGAGGAACAGTCAACAACATGGTGGATGGAGTGTGGACTGTCCAACGAGGAGCGAAGCCACTCTGATACCAGATGGCACAATTCTTTCAATTACTCAGAAAAATCATATTTATTATTATTAAAAGATAGAAGATGATTACAATTTGGGGGAGGCCCCTTGGTGAATGGGCATGATCTTTTATCATGCCCTTTGCCTAATAACTACTTAACTAACTAATTTTTATATAACAGTTTGCTTGCTTCTTGTTGGTGTATGCCCTTCGATCTGTTGGGGTTCTCAACCCAAACCCTAGGGTGTTTTATCCTGTAACACCAATGTGTTTTGAACTTCCCTGGGAACTTCACAAACTTGTTGTCATAGAGGAGAACAAGATCTCCTATCTGAAACTTCTTTTGCTTAATGTGCCTATCATGCCAAGCCTTTTCTCTTGCTTTTTGTACTTGTTGATGAAATCCTGCTATAAATTTGTCTTCTTCTAGAGAAAGTAACTGCGACATCCTTTCTTCCATTATGTCTGGGTCTGCCATATTTGTAAATCTACAATTCTTAAGCTCGACACAATATATTCCATGGGTGTCACAACTTTTTGCCCATAAACCAATCTTAAAGGCGTCTACCTTGTCAACTTCTTGCATGTAGTCTTATAGGCCCATAATATTGCTGGAATCCTAAGATCCCAATCATCCCCGTTTACATTAAATACCTTGGTCAATGCATTCCCTAAAGTTTTATTGAATGCTTCCATAGTTCCATTTGCTTGAGGATGATAAGGAGTGCTCTTTTGGTGGTAAAATTGAAATTCCTCAATTAATGCTTCAATGGTATGATTCAAGAAATGTGACCCTTGATCACTCATCAATATCTTTGGAAACCCAAATCTGGACAAAATATACTTAAATGTGAACTTCGCAGCAGTTTCTGCACTACAATCCTTCACAGGTTGTGCTTCGGCCCACCTTGTCAAATAATTGTTCGCAATAATTATATATCTCGCACCAGTCTTTTTGCCTGGTGGATTGATTGGTCCCACAAAATCAATAACCCATTTATCAAAATCTTGTAATGTTACTTGAGGTACTAGTGGCATTTCATCTCTTCTTGAAGGTTTTCCTATCCTTTGGTAGATATCACAAGCTCGACAGTATTCCTTTGCATCTTTGTGTAATGTAGGCCACCATAGTCTCGCTCTTAAAATTTTCTGTGTAGTGGCTTTCCCTACATAATGTCCACTAGCTGCACCACTATGAGCTTCTGTCAAAATTATCTACCTTTCGTGCTTAGGAACATACATGCACAATATTTCATCTGGTCCAAATTTATACAAATTCCTTGCTATCAGTGAAAAATATGTTGCCTTAACCACTAGCTCTTTCTTATGCTACGTAGTGTATTCTGAAGGGGCCATTCTTGTGGTTAAGAACTGAATAATATTAGTGAAGTGCTCATCTGCTACTTTGATCGAAAATAACTATGCATTAGGGAGATTATCTTCTATATTAGTTGGTTCTTCTCCTATTTCTATCCTAGACAAATGATCAGGTCTAGCATTTAGTCTTCCTAGCTTAACAACAACTTCAAAGTCATACTTCTAAAATAATAATAGCCAGTTCAAAAATTTCCTCCTAAAACAGGCTTGTTGACCAAATATTTTAGTGTGGAGTGATATGTGAACATCTTGAAATGTGATCCCAACAAATAATGTCTAAACTTCTGTAATGCATATACCATAGTTAGACGTTCCCTTTCTGTAGTTGTATAGTTCTTCTCTGCTTTATACATTTTCCTACTTGCAAAATCTATAGGGTGATCTATTTCTCCGGCACCCGGCTATGCTAATACAACTCCTAGAGCTATGCATGAATCATCCACATGAACATGAAATTCCTTATTCCATTCTGGAAAAACCAATATAGGCGCAGTTACCATCTTTTCTTTTAGTGTGTCGAGGCTTTTTTGAAACTCTTCATTCCATAGAAATGTTACATATTTCTTCAACAATTTTTCCATCAATGCAATGATCTGCACATATCCTTTGATAAAATTTATGTACTATCATGTATGTCCCAGTGTGGTGTGAAACTGCCTCACCGTCTACGATGGAGGTAAATTCACAATAATAGGAATCTTCGCCGGATCCACCATCAATCCTTGCTTGCAAACAATATGTCCTAGAAATATGCCAAAAGGTTCACATAATATACACTTTTTGATATTCAGACAAATCTGATACTGTGTGCATGTGTCTAGCATCAACCTTAAGCTCGCAACATGTTTCTTCAATAAGCCAAACATTGTCCAATCATCAAAGTATACTTTCAAAAACTTGTGAATATATTATTTAAAAGCTACAACCACCACTCTTGAAAATATGGTAGGGGAATTCTTCAACCCAAAAGGCATCACTTTATACTAATATGAACCCCATTCTGTAGCGAAGGTGGTCTTATGTCAATCCTATGGTGCAATTTTAATTTGATGGTACCCTGAAAATCCATCTGTAAATGAATAGGCTTCCTGACCTTCTACATTATCCAACAATTCATTTGTAAAGGGTGTAGGGAATGGATCATGCACACATGCATCATTTAATTTCCTTAGATCTACACAAATCCTAATTTCTCCTTTAGCATTATTTTCCAAGACCACCATAGGACTTACCCACTATGATTCTTCCACAAGTTTAATGATCCCTGCTACTATCATTTTATCTAATTCTTCTTTCACCTTTTCCTTATATTTTGGATTCAATCTATAGGGTCTTTGCTTGACAGGCTTCACATCAGGCTTCAAAGGAATCTTCATAACTCCCAAGTCTCTTACTATGCCTTTAATAGATGAGAACTTAATGGGGAATAACTCCTAGTATTCATGCAAAAGATCTATCACTTTGTTGATTGTTTCTTCATCCTAGTAATCTCCTATTGTTGCAAAATCTGGCTCATCTTCTAAACCTATATTCACCTTCTTTTTCTTTAATGGATTTGTTATATCGGGAATTTCTATCTTAGGTCCATTCACTTCATAGTGGCCTTTAGATTCTACTATGTAGATATTGTGAGGGTCTTCATCTTCTTCTGTAGTGATGTTATAGCATTCCAGTACATTTTGTAGTTGCGCGGCCCAATCAGGCTGCCAAGTGAGTGGAATTTCATTCTCAAAAATCTTCTTTTTAACTATCTGAAGGGCTGAATCTATATATGGGCAGTCATCTTCAAAGCTAAATGTCAATATAAACCCATCAACCATCTCTTCCTAGCACGCAGTACCATGTACCAGTTTTGAGGAATTGTCTCCAATGTATGGATGAACCCATGCACCCATTCTTCTCATGGAATCTCCTTCCATGTTGTCATGCAAAGCTAGATGTCCTCTCTAGGATCAGTTTGACCATCATATTTATTTTTTAACTCTATTTCTACCTTACCAAACCTTACCCATATCAACCTTCAACGTTCTTTCCAAGTTCCTATATTCTTCTTATGAGTACCCCACCATCTAGCAGGAGTAGCTCTTAGGGCTATATCCAGGGCTAACAATCTTTGGCATTTTGGTACCTGTTCTTCATATTCTTCAATAAAAGTATTTATATCACCCAAACCATCATAGTAAGGAAAATTACATACCTCAGAGGTTATACAATGAAGTGACTTAGTCACACTTGCACATCATCTTGTAGATACTTCATATAACCTGCTTTTTCAATTGTCTAATTCTTCTTCTAAATCTGAAGAACATGAGTTGTCATGCTCCTAGATCAACTTTCCATATGAAATGGGGTTAATACATTCTTCTTATTTAGCTGTCACTTGATAGATGTTATATACCTAGGGGGGATAATATGGGGTACCAAGGGAGGTACCCAAGGTAATAATGTAATAATGGGATGGGCCATAGTAATAAATAAGGTGGTTAACCCATATCATGTAAGGGACCACAAGTAGTTAATAACAATGTAATGGGCCCATGGTATTAGTTTGATGGTATGAGGGAACCATGGTAATGATCATGGTATTGTATGTATGAGGCCTATATAGAGGCTAGAGACTCCACATGGAGAAATAGTGAAGGATTATTGTATGAACAGGCATATGGCTTGGGGAGTGTTCTCCTTCCTTAAGGAGTGAATGTATGGTGTTGCCCTACCTTAAGGGTTTGATCAATAAAGAATCATTTCATATTATTTCTGGGTTTATTTGCATTGCCTTATATTTTTATATCAGATCTATTATATTTTTGGATCAGATTTATAACAAGTGGTATCAGAGCTCTGATACCACTTGTTGTAGCTCTGATACCACTTGTTATAAATCTGATCCAAAAATATAATAGATATGATATAAAAATATAACACAATGCAAATAAACCCAGAAATAATATGAAATGATTCTTTATTGATCAAACCCTTAAGGTAGGGCAACACCATACATTCACTCCTTAAGGAAGGAGAACACTCCACAAGCCATATGCCTGTTCATACAATAATCCTTGACTATTTCTCCATGTGGAGTCTTTAGCCTCTATATAGGCCTCATACATACAATACCATGGATCATTACCATGGTTCCCTCATACCATCAAACTAATACCATGGGCCCATTACATTATTATTAACTACTTGTGGTCCCTTACATGATATGGGTTAACCACCTTATTTATTACTATGGCCCATCCCATTATTACATTATTACCTTGGGTACCTCCCTTGGTACCCCATATTATCCCCCCTAGGTATATAACAATAGATGCTATCTATATCAGCTACGTTGTACTCCTCTTTAACTGGCTCAGTATACCTTGCTCCTTCTGATGGATCCAAGGGAACGATCACTCTCATATTGTTGCTTTCAAATATCATTTGCCTCTTCTTCAAGTTGATTATAGCCATGTTAGAAAATTCCCAATCCAATCCAAGTAATGCAGGATAGGGGTTACTGTCATCCACAATTTCTATTACCTCAAAATCTGTAGTAGTGTGCACCCCTTCAATGTCCATTGTAATGCCTGATAATATTCCTAGAGGAACAATATTCTGTTGATTCACCATTCTCAGTTGAATAGGTGACCATTGCAACTTCGGTTTACCCATTAGTTCCCATGTTTGCTTCATCAGGACATTAGCTTCAAATCCCAGATCTAAAATAACTTGGTCCATATCATATTCTCCTATTTGTGCACTAAGCCTCATTTCCTTTCCAGTTCTCTTTTGTCTATATAAATTGTTTACTTCACACATTTCACTTTGTAGTACTTCTTTAGATGCACAGGAATCCATCAGTACTTGCAATCCTTCTACAATTTTTTGGTTTCTCAACAACTTCATACAAGTTTGTAAGAAAGATTTTAAAATACGTGGATCCATATCTTGTGTCACAACTACTATTATGTCGTTGTTATTGTTCTATTTCGGTTGCGCGCTAGATGTCAAAGCTCCTACATCCACAAAGATTTGCTTTGCTTCCATAAAGACTTATTTTTCCTTGTAAATATCGAACATCGATGCTTTCTCTATGGTATTTTTAACCCACGTATCTTCAACTACCTTTTTTCCATTTTCTTTGTCATTTCCCGTCGCAGCTCCACTCCTTGTTACACTATTAATGTGAGGTTCATCTGTCCTTGGTTCAATGGACATCATTTAGATGTTCTAGGTTAGCTATGGATTCTTCTTTTCTTGCATTTTTGCTACAAGTAACGGACTTCAAGACGAACAACATGCCTGTAGCTTAGAGAAGCCCAACTTTATGTTAGAAACACAATTACAGAATTGAAACTTTTATCATTTGGATCTATTTTCTCAAGGGTTCCCTTACCCTAATGGGTACATTGTTCTAGTAGTATTGAACCCCTAACTACAAAAGAAGAGCTATAACAGAAATTGAATTCTCCTCAAGCTCAGTGCCTCCTCCACACCTACAAAGGATCTTTATAGTTAGAAAACAAAGATAATATTCATAAAAGGGAATACTTCACATAACCTTCATTACAAGAATCGTCGATTGACTATGCCAATAAACCCTTGGGATGAAAGCATAAATTATGCAATGAAAACAATGTTGAAGATGAGAGCCATGCACTTCTACAATGCATATGAGTTACAACATAGAGAAAGAGATCTAAAAACAATGTACATGATGCCATTTACTTCTAGTGGATTATTTCATTTTAATAATAATTGAGATCATAGATCATAATGACTTCTAAAGTTCATCATATTATGCTTTGATAAAACGTATAGGGTATGAATGAACTATAAGTTGGGAGAGGATTAATTGTCAAAAGTGATGTGAACTGCCACAGGTTGGGATGATGTTAGTGGGTTGCTCTTTCCCTATGAAAACCCAGCCAATAACTCATCTACATAGATGTTAATTTATACTATGCAGTTTTAACTTCCAAGGGTCGATGATAAATCATAACATGGGGAGCTGTAATTAGTGGGACAATAATTATCTTTGTAATTTTGGCAAGCATCTGACTAGATTGAGGATAGTCAATGAAGATGATACTCTAAAGATCCAAAATAAGAATACTTCTAAAGGTCTTGAAAAGGAGGAGCCCCAAAACAATATAAAAGCTACTTAAAATCGATGAAGCTATCGGGGCTAGAGTAGTTCGACTTAGATGAAGGATGGATTTGACTTAGAAACAACATTTTAATACACAAAATCTTGTTGCCTTGTCTCAAAATTTAGACATGTCTTGAGAAGAACATGGTTCATGCACGCCAATTTCCCACATAACTATAGTTTGTACATTCTTGAGTTGAAATTCACAAGTCTATAACCACATTCTCTCATTGCACAGAGGAGAATAGATATACAAAAATGCAACTAATTCACACATGAATTCTTGCAATGTGCATGCAATATTAACTTCACATCCAAACAATAACCCTATACATTTGATAATATCGTATAATTTCAACTAAAATTTACCATATACACTAGGCATGTGAGGTACTTATCTCAATGTTGAGAGGGCAACTAAGTCAAGGACCATCACTTTCCACCCAACCTTAGATTGGGCAACATTGTGATCTTTCTTGCTGCCCAATCACCCTTGTGCGGAACTCCAAAGCATGAGCGAGGGGGCCTTCTATGGGGTTGAACCAAATCACTAGGGGAAAAAGGGGATCCCAAGTCATAGACAACTCCACCCACTAGTCAAATTAAGGTACTATCGAACAATCTCCATATCAAACTTCCATGTATCAGGATGTCATTGGTAACGCTAATACAGCCAAAAGCCCAAGCTTTGGTGCTTCCAACAATTATCCCCATTTTTTTTCTCTTCCCTTGCCTTGATCTGCATCCCCCCTCTTCTTGTTGTAGCTCCCTGAATCCCACCTCTTTGGTGGTTTTTTCCAATCTGGCCTTATAACCCTTTGGACCAATAAATGTTGCTCCACCTATTCCTTTTCCCTTCTTCTTTTTTTTTTTTTTTTTTTTTTTTTAATTTTAATTTTTCATCCTTGGTCTGCCTGTTAGAATCTTGCAGGCTAATCACCATGGTGGCACTTAGTCCGTTGTCCCTTGCTTGCCACCTGTTAGCCTCCATGGATGCCACTAAACAAGTCAACATCCCAAGCAGTGTTCTCCCTCCACCTCAGCTCTGGAGTATGTGTCCCCAACTCAACCTTTTTTTATTTAATTAAATTTATAGTGCTTAAAATAAGCGGGAAATGTAACTAGGGTTATTACAGATAAAATTCAAGTTAAAACAATCTTTTTGAGTTACCATGCAAACATCATATTGTAAAAAATAGATGTTTTATATAATTATTCAAATTGACTCATAGATTCTAGTGCACCACTAGAATATGTGTTATCTTCAAATGACTGATTACATGAAGATGCAAATGACCCATATTCTTCTATAGTATCAACCAGTGCACCATCTGAGTCTACATTTATGCTCAACACTGCAGATGTTAAAAGCCTTCTAGATCTACAACTAAGTTTATCAAAATCCCATCTTGCCAATATTTCTTGTGATAGAAACATCTTGATAATCTCTATGGTTTTAGAACAAAGAGTTTTTTTCTTTGTCAAATTAAACAAGTATGTCAACATCCTTTAATTTTAAGAGGTCAGTGCGACAATTTTATTTGTTTCTAGACTACCATCTCTTGCTTGTACACATCATTAAATGGGTGTATATCTATTGCATACCAATGTACTTCAACTATTGTAATATTTTCATTTATTTTAATGAGTTTTATAACTTGGCAACCTAGAATGGATAACCATGTGGATCTCCAACCACTAACAATACAATCATGCAACCCACCTTAATGTTATGTATAGAACCCCAATAAAAGTTTTCCAAGGACTCACATGTTGAAAATGGCAACAATAAATGCTAAAAATAGCACTGCTATAAATAATAGTTTGGGTACCAGTGCTAGATTGAGCAACAGGGGATGAAAAATGGAAGTGCTAAAAATAGCATTGCTATTTTTGGCAGTTTGGGATGGATTCCAAGTTTAGTCAGTCCCTGGACTAAAATAGGAAGTAAAATTCGAATTTGAACTTAACAGTTGTTTGTAAAATAACTAATTAATTCATCTTGAGTTAATTAGTTGTGAAAAATCAAACATGAAGTCTATGTGAGGACATGCAACAGTTTCTCTATTAATTGAGGAATTTATCCATTAATCAAAGAGATAAGGATGAGTTCTAATTTGAGTTGTAATTAGTTGGCTCAGTTAACTGAGTCAAGTCTAGTTAGATTGATTTAAACAATTTGTTTAAATTAATGTGAGTTCAGTTAGTTAATGCATGCTTGCATATAATTGCTGCAATTCAGATAACTGAATATTCTCTCATGAATAACTCATGCATGTTAGTTCAGACAGAGACCTAGCTGAGATTAGAGGAGGGACAATGTACTATTAGTTGGATGAATTTTTTCCTATAAAGGAAACTCATCCATGTAGAAGGAATTATCTCCTTCAGGTTTGTGCAGTTATTTCAGAGGTCAGAGCAGTGTGTGAGGGATTATTACACACAGGTGGCAGCTTGAAGACCCAGGAGAAACTGCACAAGGAAATAAGAGGCTTGGAGGGTAGAGGAGAAGGTTTGTGAGAAGCCTTTGACAGTCTATGAGAAGCAAAGGGATTGCAGAGAGAGCATGATAGCTTGTGAGTTTATTCTTTTTGTAATCCAGACTATTTTCCACTTGTATGATAATATAGAGTTGGGGTTTTAGGCTGAGGCTTTCCCCGGGTTATTTCTTCTGTGTTATGTGTGATTGATTTCTTCTTATCAGTTATATGTGTTCAATTGATCATGCTCAATTCGATTAAGCTTCCGTAAATTTTGATTGTAGAAGTAGATCTAGTATTTTTCTTTAGTATATTGCATTATGAGGTGATCTACATGGTGGGCTCCAGTATTGTAGCAATAATGCTACAACTCCTGGAGCTTCCTTCTCTAATTTTATCAACCTGGTAGTTCGTACAAACTTCGAAGCGACGGTGCTGTATGCACAAGTACTAGCTCTTGTCGCAGCTGTCACTTGGTCAGCTGGCACAAGTCCGCTAGGGCTCAAGCCAACTTCTATATGTTCTCAAAAGAAGCTTTTTAAGTGATGAACGAAAGCTATCTCAAAGGAAATTAACCTACTTTGCAAGAATGAACTGAAAACCAACAAAACATGGAAACCCTAGTAAACCCTAATTCTACCAGCGTAATCCTTATGATGCAATGGTGGGAACACAACTTCTAAAAGTGATGCCATTACTTCTATTGGGATGAGATGCATGTGTTTAAACTACTTTCATCTGAAGAGAACATGTTTTTGTATTTTTGCTCAAGTTGTTGGAGTTATTATGACTGTGCTTCTTACTGGGTCTTGACTGTGCAGGGGTAGATCAAGGGGAGGAAGGCTTGGAAAAGGTCAGGAAGGCTCAGAGAGGGTCTAAGGGATCCCTAGCATCATTCCACAGAAGTTCACAAGGTTCAGATGCCTGGCAACTGTGTTTGCAAGCTTCTACAGGATGTCTGCAGGGGATTCTACAGGAAGTTCAGGATTTCTACAGGAAGTCTGCTAACTTCTACAGGATGTTCTGCAATAGGATTTTTGGGTGATGGATGAGTGAATGAGCTGTGTGGGTGGATAGAGATGTAGGAGGGGAGCTTGTGATGGCTTATGGACAGAGAGATGAGATGGAGAGGGAGTGTGTAAAGCTGGTTGATCTAGAGGAGGGTAGAGGCAATGGAAGGCCGAAAAGATAAACCAATGTGGATGATAGAAGAGTTGGGAGGCAAATGATCGAACTGGGAGGTAAGTAGGCGGCTTAGGCACATCTCAGAAGGATAAGGAAATGATAGAGTGGTGCTGCGCAGTGTAAATGAAACAAATCACCCGTGTCTTGCACAAAACCGAAATGTCATCAACCTACTCTACTGTTTTATTAGAAACCACAGAACAACAATGTAGTTTAAAGAGAAATCGTGCATGGTGCTGAAACAAGGAGTTATTGCTCAAGATCTAAGTGCATGGATACTTCTACAAACGGAAATATTACGTTAAAGCTTGCATGAACATGTAAAACTGCGTTTTTTGTGGTTGGCATGGTCTACACTCCCAATCTCTAAACAGAGGTGGAAGTGAGTGTACAATCAACCTTTTCTTGGAACTCTGATGAATTCTAATCCCCTTACTCTAATCTAAACTACTGAAAGCACTTTATCCATAAAACTAACCTACTTAATCACATCAAGAAATTCGAATCAGCAAACTGTGTTTCCAAGTGCATGTAAAGGAAAAGAAATGAAATGCTGGAAGAAAAGACAAGTAACAATACAACGAAGGAAGCCTTAGGCTCTCAGGTTGGGCCCAACCCTGAGAGCTTAAGCTCCTTTAAGAACTCAGAGCTGCCTCAAATCTGTCTGCTTATTCATTAAGAGATAATAGTCAAAAGTCTGATGACATGCCAAAAATGGCTTACAAAAAGCAAAACAGAGCTATCAGCTCGTAATCTAGGATAAACAACAAAGTTTCAAAAGTCTCCATCGAAGGCTACAGCCTCAATATTTATACATTATGAGGGCCAAGCTGGCCTCCTAAACTAGTGGGGCTTGGCTGTCCAACTAAAAGTAAACTGTTGTTCCCTTAGAATCCGTTGGCTGCCTTCTAGCTCGGTGGTGATAGCTGTTGGAGCTCGGAGTTGGGGTGGAGATCACGAGGAAGGTCATTCAAGGCTGTGGACAACCTTCCTACAAAACCTCAATGCCACCTTGGCTGTCTCCTAGCCTCCATCTGCGTGGTTTTGCTCCATTTAATGTCAAAAAACCTGAAACAATCATGTATTAGCCACCTAGGAATAGTGACTGCCCTCCTTCCTACAAATAACATGAATATACTAAGAAATGATGCATAAGTGATAAAAAATGAAGGGTTGAGCAAGGGTAAGTAGGTCAAATGAGCCCAAAATGTTACCAAATTTGGGGCTCATCACTACAGTGGGAATTTCTATATGGTATTAGAGAAAAGGTGATCAAAGGAGAGAACAGTATATTGAGAGGAGATTTCAAAGTTTTGAGTTCTGGTCCAAGAGTTTGCAGAGCAGATCTGAAATTTTCTGTACAAAATTTTCATAAACAAATAGCAGATTTGGATTCCTTACGGAAAAAGACCCAAATTCAAAAAAAAAAATTGGCTGAATCAGAGTTCAGGTGAGGGAGATATCGCTGATTTAAAATCAGCTCTTTTTCCAGAAAATTTCGTGATGGCAGGAAATATGAAACAGATTGGTGTGCTAGCAAAGAACCTGTATGCACTTGAGGTACAAGATGCATTCAAAGCCTTGAGGAGTAAAGCAAAGGTTAGATACTTGGTGGTTGAGAGGGAGAGTAAATTACCTCTCAACATGCAACGCTAGAAGAAGTCTCAGACAATTGTGGAGGAGCCACAATTGGCAACTTTAGGAGGTTGTGGATCAGCCACAACTAGAGAAGTCGAGAGGAGATCGAGTGGATGCATCTACTCATGCATAGACCTCTAGTAGGGGGAAATTTCAAGCCAAGTGGGTAGAGGCAGCACATGCATCCATACCTCCAGGTAGGAGGTGGGGCGATGTGTAGTGATAGTCCCAAGAAGGCTGGAATAGGGGCAGGATCATTGAGGTACCCAACATCTTTGATTAGACCTTGCTATGGGAGCTCCGACGAGGAGTAGTAGGACTGGCTGAGTGGGTAGAGATAGATGCAGATGGAGCGACAGAGAGAGCTACAGTGTAAGAGTCCCAGGACTGTGTAGAGCTAGCAGGCTACAACAATGCGAGAGGCACAGGAGTGTTGCACCAGTGCAGGATGGCACAGAGAGGTATGCAATGGTACGAGATGCATGGAGTGTTGCAACAGATCAGAGGTCAGAGAGGGAGCACTTGTCAACAGTAGGTAGAGCTTCAGCATCAGAGTATATTTCTAACCTAGCAGAGAGGTCAATTGGGATTTTTTTTTGTTTCTAGAGTTGCTGGAGCAACCACACTTGGGATAAGTGTTGCATGTAGAACATTCCAAAGGTACAGGATCAGATTCGAGTTGAATGTCTTTCTTGTTGAGAGGGAGTGTTGAAAATGGCAACAAGAAATGCTAAAAATAGCATTGCTATAAATAACAATTTGGGTACCAGTGCTGGATTGAGCAACAGGGAATGAAAAATGGAAGTGCTAAAAATAACATTTCTATTTTTAGCAATTCGGGATGGATTCCAATTTTAGTCAGTCCTTGGACTAAAATAGGAAGTAAAATTTGAATTTGAACTTAACAGATGTTTGTAAAATAATTAATTAATTCACCTTGAGTTAATTAGCTGTGAAAAATCAAACATGAATTCTATGTGAGGACATGCAACAGTTTATCTATTAATCGAGTAATTTGTCCATCAATTAAATAGATAAGGATGAGTGATAATTTGAGTTGTAATTAGTTGGCTTAGTTAACTGAGTCAAGTCCAGTTATATTGATTTAAACAGTTTGTTTAAATTAATGTGAGTTCAGTTAGTTAATGCATGCTTGCTTATAACTATTGCACTTCAGATAACTGAATATTCTCTCATGAATAACTCATGCATGTCAGTTCAGACAGAGACCCAGTTGAGATCAGAGGAGGGATAGTGTACTATCAGTTGGATGAATTTTTTCCTATAAAGGAAACTCATCCATGTAGAAGGAATTATCTCCTTCAGGTTTGTGCAGTTATTTCAGAGGTCAGAGCAGTGTGTGAGAGATTATTACACACAAGTAGCAGCTTGAGGACCCAGGAGAAATTGCGCAAGGAAATAGGAGGCTTGGTGGGCAAAGGAGAAGGTTTGTGAGAAGCCTTTGACTGTCTATGCGTAGCAGAGGGATTGCAGAGAGAGCATGATAGCTTGTGAGTTGATTCTTTTTGTAATCCAGACTATTTTCCACTTGTATGATAATACAGAGTTGGGGTTTTAGGCTGAGGCTTTCCCCGGTTATTTCTTCTGTGTTATGTGTGATTGATTTCTTCTTATCAGTTATATGTGTTCAATTGATCTTGCTCAATTCGATTAAGCTTCCGCAAAGTTTGATTGTAGAAGTAGATCTAGTATTTTGTTTTAGTATATTGCATTATCAGGTGATCTACATTGGGAATTTCTACATCACATTGTGCATGTGTGTTTATCTCTTATCTTGTCAAGGACAAGAGTGAACCTCCTAGGGAATAATTAAGATTCCCTCTACACTTTTATAAAGGTGGTATTCCTCTTTCTCACTCAGATTTTCAATATACTTTTGCAAACAATAATATAAAACTTTCATTATTAAAAAAATCTACACCTATGAGTAGACTACATGGTTGAAAAGAAAAGTAACAAATAAATTATAGTTGAAAGATAATAATCTTACAAATAGAATTAAATTGTTGAAAATGCAGCAAGAAATTCTCAATTTGATTTTGCCTTGATTAAATTGAGAAAAAAATGAATTTCCACATCAACAGAGAACTTGGATGATGTTAACTTGTGTGACATGGCTTGTGTCACCCAGTTTACTCAGTAAATTCGAGTTGGAGGAGTTAGGGTTCAATTTTTCATGTGTGAGTGCTAATTTATTGCAATCAAGGTCAGTTATCTCAGGTTGTTTTTCAGTTAAACTAGTTCCAACTTTTGGAGGAACTAGTGGAAGGTCAATTAAGCAGTAAGACTTCAACCAAACTTAATGATCATCCAATTAACTAATCAATTAACCTAAAATAGCTAGTGCATGCATAGAACTCAGGTTTCCCAGCTGAGGTGGAGATTCTAAGGCAGTGTAAGATCAGTTGTAGACTAGTATTGAGTGTACATGTGTTGCATGTAGTTAGATGGTCAACCTAAAGGAATTGTGCAATTTAATAGAGGGAGTTTTTCCTAAATAATAGGAGCTAATTTCTCAAGGAACATTGCAAGGAAATAGGAGCTCAAGTCGAGGGAAAATTGGACTAAATCTGGGTCAGAGGCCTTCAATGAGCAGAGAAATATGTTGTGCACTTGCAGGGTGAGATCAATTGAGCAAAGTAATTATAATACATCTCTATTCCATTTGATTAATGCAAGAGGCATTGGGGTTTTTAGTAGATTGCTTTCCCCAAATAAAAATACTTGTTGTATGTGTGTTATTCCTTCTTGCATGTCGCAAATTTTTGTTCTAAATTGTGAAATAACGTCTGTAGAGAAATAGCGTAGATCTGTTTCGTATGATTTTGATTAAAACTTTGTGAGTAGTTGCAAAACTACGACCTAATTTCTACATGGTATCAGAGTTGGATTCACATTAGAGTAGGAAATTTGATGTTGTATCTCAGAGGTTCGAATTTGAAGATCATTGTAGCGGGATTTCTTCAGAGCTGAGAATATGGCATTCAATGGACTAAGGCTAGAGTATGCCTTCAAAGGCACCTCTAATTTTATTGCATTGAAGGACCGCATGGAGGTAGTATTGGATGACAATGGGTTGCTAGAATACATCAAGACAGATGTGGCAAAACCTCAAGCATATGATGCCCAAAACCTTTCTCAGTGGAAGAAAGATGTATCCAAGGCAAGGAGAATAATATTGAATGGAGTACGAGATCATATTGTCTCAAATCTCTATGGAAAAGAAAATTTGCTCGCAATGTGGAAAGCATTGACATAATTGTTCGAGAATAGTAGTGACCACAGGAAGTTGGCGCTCAAGTATAAAATTCGAAGTATCAAGATGCAAAATAATGACACAATTCTGCAGTATCTGAGAAAGTTTACACAATGTCGTGATGAGCTTGGTAGGGTCGGTGTTAATGTTCCTGAAGAAGACTTGGTAACCTTAGCCCTTTTGGGCCTTCCCAAGAGCTAGCACAACTATCAAGATTCGGTGAATGGGAGGGAGAAACTATCGAGTTGGGAGTGCTTATGGTCTAATTTGGTACAAAAGGAAATAAGGCAGAATACTAGAGATGGGACTTCATCCAAGGGGGAGGATGAAGAAAAAATTGCATTGGATGGAAAGGAAAGGAAGGGAAAAGGGAACAAATCCTAATCCAAACTAGAATCTAGTCAAGGGGGAAGAAGAAATATTTGTCAAAAATTAAATGCTTCCATTGTCATGAATTCAGGAACTATGCTATGAAATGTCCACACAAGAAGGCGAGTAAGAAGACCTCAGGAGGAGAAATAAGTGAAGCTTTGGCTTCAGAGTTCGAGCTCGACTTTACCCTCATTGCATGCATGGGCAACAGAATGATGGGGAGAATGTGCTACTTGGACTCAGGTGATCATTCCACATGATGGGGAATAAAGACTTTTTTAGTGACTTGGAGGAGAAATATTTGCAGATGCACATCAAGATGGGGGGCGACGGAAGGTATAACACACCCGGGATTGGTACAGTCACCTTTCAGAGGGAGTCAAGCTCCCCCCTCAGGCTCAAGGATGTCATGTTTGTTCTGGGCCTAAAGAAAAATTTCGTCACTATTGCAGTTTTGGAACATTGTGGTTATGAAGTGATCTTTAGCAAAGGGAAGACATTCCTGATACACATAGCCATGATATGGGTGAAGCAAATCGAGGTTCATGTGAAGAACCTATACAAGCTAGATGTGGAGGACTATGTTACATTGAGCACAAAGGTAGAGAAGGTGCATAGTCGCAATGTCAGTGAACTTTTGCATAGAATACTTGGCCATTTGCATCATCACGCTTTGAAGATCATGCAACAGATAACCATAGGCCTCCCCAAATGAGCACTTGAGTAGAAGGATGTATGTAAAGGATGTACCTTGGGGAAGTTGTTAAAATTGGCAACTAGGGCCAAACTCTATGTGGGTCATCTTATTCATTTCTGATAATATTTTTATTAGATTCCTCTCATCGAGAGGTGTAGTATTGATCTAAAGATCATCTGATTCTGATAAGTATTTATGGAGATATGAATTTATTTTGATTATGGAATAATTATCAAGCCGACCTACAACTCATGTAGGCTTAGAAGCCCAACAGTCGCATCTATTCAAACATCAACAGTTGTGTATAAATACAGGAGGTATTTTCCTCATTTGGACTCACTCATCTCATCACATCTCTCTCTCTCCTATACAGAAAAGAGGCTCATCTCTACTACGCAGAAAAGAGACTCTCTCTCACACATGTGGAAGAAGGACGCAGTTTTAAGACAATAACTGGTGAACCAAAGTTTGACCAGTGTTGACCAGAAGACTCCCTCCTCAGAACCATGTTGTAGGTCCATTTGGATCTCCTCTGAAGGCTGCATTTTTTGGTGGTGGAATCAAGTCGATCCAACAGTCGGTTTGTAAGATATTGTTTGCCCTAGTTTGGGACTGATCTAGGGTTTGCGGCTGTTGATGTAAATCAGATTTATGTACTATTTCTCTCTGCTAGATTATTGAAGATAAAGGAAGATTTGATCAAAGGGTTTCCCCACATTGGGGTTTGTCCCTAGCTAGCCACCACATCTTGTGTCTCTTATCTTGGCTTGTTTTCTGTTGATCATTTAATGTTCTATCTACACTTTACATTATGTACATGTGATTGCTAATCTGTGGATAATAATAAGAAATATAAGTAAACTGTTATAAGCATAGAACATACCATAACTTAACAGAAGTACACAAAATCCACATTCCGTAATCGGGACAACAAAGCACATGCAATCCTTGAAAGGATCTGCTTTGATGTCTATGCACCTTTCTCAACAACCTCCACTACTAGACACAAATATTTTGTCATTTTTATTGATGACTTCTCACTGAAGTGTCGGATCTTCTTCATGTGGAAGAAGGATGAGACATTCTCCAAGTTCATAGAGTTCAAGGCACTGGTTGAGAAAGAAACAAGCAAGAAGGTGAAGGCTCTCAGGAGCAATGATGGAGGTGAGTATGTGTGAATGAATTTTAAAAAAATTGTGCAAAAGAAGGCATTCAACAAGAGTTGAAAACACCCCACAAACCACAGTAGAATGGGGTGGCCGAGAGGAAGAATTGTAGCATTGTGGGAGCAGCGAGGGCAATATTTAATGATCAAGGTCTACCTCTGCATTTGTGGGTTGAGGTATGCAACACAACAGTCTATTTTCAGAACCAATGACCTCATCAGATTCTTGGCATGATTTCACTGGAGGAGGCTTTCTCGGGAGAAAGTCAGACGTGTCGCACTTCAGGATTTTAGAGCCTCTGTTTACTACTATGTCTCCAAATAATCAAGGAAGAAGCTAAAGCTGACAATAAAACTAGGGGTATTTGTAGGCTACATAAAAAATCCCCACAACTACGTGTGTACTTTCCATCCCTTAGAATGATAGTTGTGCAAAGGGATATAATATTTGATGAAGACAAAGTGATGTAGTGCTCTCTTGAGAAGGATCTTCAGATCCCACCAAAAGAGGAGATTTTAGCTCCAAAGGAGGAACCTCAAGGAGTTGTGGAGCAGCCACAAGTTGAGGAGAAGAGAGTAGAGACAACCGCTCAAGAAGAACCATTTAGAGAAGGCAGGAAAAGGACCAGGGAAGCCGAGAGACCTATGCAGGATGCGAGGGAGAATGTGGGTGCTCCTTCAAATCAACACAAGCTGAGAAGGTCACCAAATCAATATAGTGGCTACATGGCTCTGATGACTGAGCTTGTAGAGACTGAACCATCCTCTTTCAAGGAAGAAATAGAGAAACTTGTATGGGTTGATGCAATGGTGTAGGAATACAAATCCATTGTAAAGAACAATGCTTGGGAAGTGGTCCTAAGACTAGCAGATAAATCAGTTTTGGGTTAGAGATGGATCTTCAAGGTAAAGCATGCAGTAGACGAAAGTATGGAAAAGTACAAGGCCATATTTGTGGCCAAGGGGTAGTCTCAATTTGAGGGGATTGACTATGGGGATACCTTTGCTCCTGTATCAAGGTACTCATCCATCATATCAATTCTTACTCTAACTGCACATATGGGGTGGAAGATCCACCAGATGGATGTGTGAAACAACATTCCTCAATGGAGTTATTGAGGAGGAGGTGTACATCGAGCAACCATAAGGCTTTGATACTTTTGATTGGGAGTCTCATGTGTGCAGACTCAAGCAAGTGTTGTATGGTCTCAAGCAAGCACCCCATGCTTGGTACACTAGGATCGATAATTATCTCACTAGTTTGGGCTTCACCAAAAGTGAAGCGGATGCAAACCTCTATCATATCTTGGTAGAAGGTAAATTGTTGATTATTGTCTTATATGTTGATGACTTTATTTTAACTAGTGATGAGAAGTTGATTAGATCTTGCAAGGAGGACCTTGCAAGAGAGTTTGGAGTGAAGGACATGGGTCTCATACACTACTTTCTCGGATTGGAAGTATGGAAAGGTGATGGGGAATTGTTTGTCTCTTAGGGCAAGTATGCCAATGAGATACTTCATAGGTTTTGCATGGACAGTTGGAAACTCATGGAGATACCTCTAGCAACCAATTGGATAAAAGAGGACGCCACTTCAGGTGAGGAAGTGGATGCTACTATTTACTGATAGTTGGTGGGTTCACTAATGTGTCTTGTGAACACATGACCATATATGTGCTATGCAGTCAACCAGCTGATCCAAGCTATGATTAGGCCAACCAAGTTATTTTGGAGGGAAACTAAGCATGTTCTATGGTACCTCAGAGGCACTACCTAGTTTGGACTGTGGTACAAAGGGAAGGAGGGACTGAATTTGTGTGGCTTCATAGATTCAAATTGGGCATGGATTCCATCAAACTGAAAGAGTACGTCAGGTGGAATTTTCAGTGTTGGGTTCATAGTTGTTTCCTGGTACAGTAGGAAGCAAAGATCTATGGCACTTAACTCAATAGAAGCAGAATACATGGCTGCCAGCCAAGCATCATGTGAGACGATTTGGATGAGAAAGATACTTGTTATATTGTTTGGTCAGATGATGGATTCAATCGCAATCTACTGTGACAATCAGAGTTGCATTAAGATTTTTGAAAATCTTGTTTTTCACGGTCAATCCAAGCATATAGATATCTAGTATCACCATTTACGAGGCTGTGTGTAGAGGCAAATAATGTTGTTGCAGTATATTCTGATAGAGGAACAAGATGCTAACATTTTGACAAAGGCCTTATCTAGAGGGAAGTTCGAGTTCCACAGGTGCAGGATAGGGGTGGTTGATAATCTCTTTCCTGCTAAGGGGGAGTGTTGAAAAATGTAACAATAGATTCTTAACTTGATTTTGCCTTGATTAAATTGAGAAAAAAATTGAATTTCCACATCAACAAACAACTTGGATGATGTTAACTTATGTGACATGGCTTGTGGCACCTAGTTTACTCAATAAATTCGAGTTGGAGGAGTTAGAGTTAAGTTCTACATGTGTGTTTGATAATTTGTAGCAACTAAGGTCAATTATCTCAAGTTGTTTTTAGTTAAACTACTTCCAATTTTTGGAGGAACTAGTGGAAGGTCAGTTAAGCAATGGGACTTTAGTCAAACTCAATGATCATTCAGTTAACTGATCAATCAACCCAAAATAGCTAGTTCATGCAGAGAATTCAAGTTACCCAGTTGAGGTGGAGATTCCAAGGCAGTGTAACATCAGTTGTAGATTAGTCTTGAGTGTACAAGTGTTGCATGCAGTAAGATGACCAACCTAAATAAATTGTGCAATTCAATTGAGGGAATTTTTCCTAAATAATGGTGGCTAATTCCTCAAGGAACAACGCAAGGAAATAGGAGCCCAATCCGAGGGAAAACTGGACTAAGTTTGGGTGAGAGGCCTTCAGTGAATAGAGAGATAGGTTGTGCACTTGTAGGGTGAGCTCAGTTGAGTAAAGCAATTGTAATACATCTCTATTTCATTTGATTATGAAAGAGGCATTGGGGTTTTTAGTAGATTTCTTTCCCGAGATAAAAACACTTGTTGCATGTGTGTTATTCCTTCTTGCATGTTTGAGATTTTTGTTCTAAATTGTGAAATAATGTCCACAGAGCAGTAGTGTAGATTTGTGTCTTATGATTTTGATTAAAACTTCGTGAGCAATTGCAAATATACATCCTAATTTCTACACAAATAAACTCATTCCATCACATCCATCCATTCACACAATAAGGAAAACAGATTTAAAGTAATATTCATAAACATAAAATAAGGCTAGTAGACTAGAATTTTAGAAAGCTTTAAATGATTTCAATCATTCAAAATCACTAGATGCATAGCAGAAACATACACGAGCTCTCATGTTTATATAAAGTATTGAAATCACAAATGTTATAAACTCCCAAAATAGATCTATGTGAGAGTCAAACTATTACAAATTGAAGCTCAAACATGAGTCTAAAGTTGCTTCTAACTCTAGCCAAAATCCCCACCTTTGGATCAAGCGAGAGTGGCATAAGGATCCTTAGCCTTTGCTCGACCTTTGGGGAATAAAAGAGGAGATTATCTTGTAGAATCCAAATAATATTAAAAATATTATTACTTCCAAATTTCAGTAAAATTGTAGGGAAATAGAGGGCTAGAGGGAAAAATGAAACTAAAATATTATAAGGAGGTGGTCAACCCCACCCTCGAAAACTAAAACTATCTTTATGTTTTGACTAGTGTTAAGAACAAAATGAACATTGCCAAGATAAAAAATAATTCTCATGAGCTTCATATTGAAACTAGATGCTGGTCAATTCCTAAAATGCCATGGGATGAAGGAGTTTGTCACCTATGCAGTCATAAGAGAGTTGAAGATGAAAATCACTTTCTCTTAGATTTTCCATTGTACACTCACATTCAATTTAATTTTCAAAATTTTTGTCACACTATGAACCTTAACCTTTTAAGTTAGCAAAACCATAGTGATATGGGAATGTTTCTCTCACTTTTTTTAGAACATCAAATTAAAATGTTAAAGAATTTCAATTACTCTCTTACCTTTTTAAGGTCCACTAAACCATATAGGTCTTAGTGGATGTTAATCGACATTATCATCATAAAAATAAAACTTCCTATAAATAATAATATAAATAAAAAAATTATTACCAAAATTATATTATATGTGTGTGTGTGTGTGTGAGACATACATGCAGGGTAAATATTTTGTATAGCTTGAAAACATGAAGCACATATTCTGTCATGGAGTATTGGGCTGGTTTATCACTAGGAAAACCAAACTAGACCTATAATTTCAACCTTTTCGAAAGAGCAGAGGACATATTTATGCTTGTTGATATAAAAACCAAAAACTAAAAACTAAGCCAGACAAACCAATTACACACTAAGAGATATAAGAAAGAGCATGAATGAATAAGATAAAAGAGACTGATTAGGTAGACTTGCCCTACTTAGCTATGGTCCAACATTTTTGCTTGAGGGGAGAGTGTTCAAATGATTTCCATGAGAAGGAGATCTACGAAATTGACGAAACATACCCCTAATTAGCTAACTTATATGCAATTTTATTTCCAGTTCTTCTGATGTGAGTAGGGATGATCACTAGAATGGAAGGAAGGAGCGATGCTACTTGTATGAGTAGGCTTTCAAGTCTCAAATTGCGAGATATTTTTTTGATCTGGGTGCCATGTAGGATTGTGCAGATGTTGTTTATAACGAGTTGAGAATCTATCTCCACCGTAAGTTTTGTGTAGCCTTGAGTCTGGGAAATTAATATTCCTTCTTCTAGGGCTTTCAATTTTGTTGTGTTGTTGTTTTTTAAGGCAACCATGGTTCGTAGTCACTGAGTGGTTGCTACGTCCACAGGAAGTAATCCACACAGATCCATCAAAGGTGGCATAGTATGTTGGGCCCAACCCCAAGGGCATCAAGGATATTTTACCTCGTGACCTCCTGAATAGGCAAGGTACTTAGCAACGACAGCTCGACCAATTGAGCTATCCCTTGGGGCTCTTTGTGTTGTTGTTGTTATATCCCATAAAACATGAATAAATGTAGATAGGGGATCCCAAATGATCCTTAAAGATACCTCCATAGCCCACCTCGCATGGGTTATCTTTTGAAGCGCATTCAAAATTGAGCTTTACTAAATTAAGGGAGGAAGGCTCCAAGAGGAGGGAATAAACATTGTAGGAAGGTGAACAGAGGGGGCAATTGTGACTCTTGGAGTAGGGAACTGACTTTGAAGCAGTAGGGCCTCCTTGCCAAAGGCTTGTCTGTCTTGATTTGATTATGACTGCATGACAATTGATTCCTTTACATTCTTTACACTTTTTTAATGTTATAATATAGTAGATAATATTAAGATTAAGAATTTTGATTTAAGATTAAACAAAATTGAATAAAAAAATAACACACACACACACACACACACACACACACATATATAACCTTATTATGTTGATATAACATTTTTAATAATTAAGTTGTGAAAGTGCATGAAAAGTATGAGGTTAATGATATTTCAAGACTTGTAACTTCTCAAAATTTATATGTGAGGTAAGATGTTGTAGGAGTCTTAAAAAAAGTAAATAACTTAGTGTAATGTAATATGGAAGATTTGTTATGAGAAAATAATCAATGTAAGTTGAACACTTCATAAAAGAAAACAATTAACCATTTATGATCCTTATAAACAATTAAATCATCCAAGGAATTATGTGAGCCTTTGAAGGGTCAATGCAATGAAAAGTGTCTGGGAATAAATTTTGACTTATGTTAGAGATACTCTTATAATTGAGGACAATTAGAATTTTTTGTAATCAAGATATTTAATGAAATCATACTTGGAGTAAAGATATAAGTTGGATTGGTGATGGAGTTTTACATAAATAACTTCTCTATGATATAATCACATGGAATAAATTTAAGCTTTGTAGAGTGGTAAGCGGAACTCATATTTAGGTAAGAGCAAAGTAATTATAATACATCTCTATTTCATTTGATTAATGCAAGAGGCATTTTGGTTTTTAGTAGATTGCTTTCCCCGAATAAAAATACTTGTTGCATGTGTGTTATTCCTTCTTGCATTTCTGCAGATTTTTGTTCTAAATTGTGAAATAATGTCTATAAAGCAATAGTGTAGATCTGTTTCTTATGATTTTGATTAAAACTTTATGAGCAGTTGCAAAACTACAACCTAATTTCTACTTGGTATCAGAGTTGGATTCACATTAGAGTAGGAAATTTGATGTTGTAGCTCAGAGGTTTGAATTTGAAGATCAGTGTAGCGGGATTTCTTCAGAGCTGAGAAGATGGCCTTCAATAGACTAAGGCTAGAGCATGCCTTGGAAGGCACCTATAATTTTATTGCATTGAAGGACCGCATGGAGGTAGTATTAGATGACAATGGGTTGCTAGAATACATCAAGACAGAGGTGGAAAAGCCTCAAGCATCTGATGCCTAGAACCTTGCTCAGTGGAAGAAAGATGTAACCAAGGCAAGGAGAATAATCTTGAAGGGAGTATGAGATCATATTATCTCGAATCTATATCTCGAATCTATATGGAAAATAAACTTTGTTCATAATGTGGAAATAATTGACATAATTGTTCGAGAATAGTTGTGACCACAGGAAGTTGGTGCTCAAGGATAAAATTAAAAGTATCAAGATGCAGAAGAATGACACAATTCTGTAGTATATGAGCAAGTTTACACAATGTCGTGATGAACTTGGTAGGGTTGGTGTTAACATCCCTGAAGAAGACTTGGTAACCTTACCCCTTTTGGGCCTTCCCAATAAATGGCACAACTATCAAGATTCAGTGAATGGGAGGCAGAAGCTAACGAGTTGGAAGTGCTTATGATCTGATTTGGTACAAGAGGAAATAAGGAGGAATACTAGAGATGAGACTTCATCCAAGGGAGAGGGTGAAGAAAACATTCCATTGGATGGAAAGGAAAGGAAGGGAAAAGGGAACAAATCCCAATCCAAACCAAGATCTAGTCAAGGGGGAAGAAGAAAGATTTGAAAAAAATTAAATGCTTCCATTGTCATGAATTCAGGCATTATGCCATGAAGTGTCCACACAAGAAGGCGAGTAAGAAGACCTCAGGAGGAGAAACAAGTGAATTTTTGGCTTCATAGTTTGAGCTTGGCTTTACCCTCATTGCATGCATGGGAAACATAATGATGGGGAGCTTGTGGTACTTGGACTCAGGTGCATCGTTCCACATGATGGGTAATACAAATTTTTTCAGTGACCTGGAGGAGAAAGATTTGCAGATGCACATCAAAATGGGGGGCAATGGAAGTTATAACGCGCTCAGGATTGGTACAATCACCTTTCAGAGGGAGTCAGGCTCCCCCCTCAGGATCAAGGATGTCATGTTTGTTCCGGGCCTAAAGAAAAATATTGTCTCTATTGCAGTTTTGGAAGATTGTGGTTATGATGTGATCTTTAGCGAAGGGAAGACATTCTTGATACACATAGCCACGGGATGGGTGAAGCAAATCAAGGTTCATGTGAAGAACATATAAAAGCTAGATGTGGAGGATTGTGTTGCACTGAGCACAAAGGCGAAGAAGGTGCATAGTGGCGAATCCAATGAACTTTGGCATAGAAGACATGGCCATTTGCATCATGGCGCTTCGAAGATCATGCAACAAATAACCATAAGCCTCCGCAAAGGAGCACTTGAGAAAAAGGATATGCAAAGGATGTACCTTAGGGAAGTACACAAAATCCACATTCCATGATTGGGACAACAAAGCACATGCAGTCCTTGAAAGGATCCACTTTGATGTCTATGCACCTTGCTCAATAACCTCCACTACCAAATACAAATATTTTGTCATTTTTATTGTTGACTTCTCACTGAAGTGTTGGATCTTCTTCATACGGAAGAAGGATGAGACATTCTCCAAGTTCATAGAGTTCAAGGCACTGGTTGAGAAAGAAACAAGCAAGAAGGTGAAGGCTCTTAGGAGCGATAATGGAGGTGAGTACATGTTGAATGAATTTAAAAAAAATTGTGCAAAAGAAGGCATTTGACAAGAGTTGAAAACACCCCACAACCCACAACAGAATGTGGTGGCCGAGAGGAAGAATTATAGCATTGTGAGAGCAGCGAGGGCGATGTTGCATGATCAAGGTCTACCTCTGCATTTGTGGGTCGAGGTATGCAACACAACAATCTATTTGTAGAACCAAAGCCCTGATTGGATTCTTGGCATGATTACACCAGAGGAGGCTTTCTCAGGAGAAAGTCAGATGTGTTGCACTTCAGGATTTTTGGAGCTTCTGTTTACTGCCATGTCTCCAAATAATCAAGGAAGAAGCTAGAGCCGACAACAAAACTAGGGGTATTTGTGGGTTACATAAAAAAATCCCCAGAACTACTGTGTGTACTTTCCATCCCTTAGAATGAAAATTGTGCAAAGGGATATAATATTTGATGAAGACAAAGTGATGCAATGCTATCTTGAGAGGGGACTTTAGATCCCACAAAAAGGGGAGATTTTGGCTCCAAAGGAGGAACCTCAAGAAGTTTTGGAGCAGCCACAAGTTGAGGAGAAGAGAGTGGAGACAACCACTCAAGCAGAACCATTTAGAGAAGGCAGGAAAAGGACCAGGGAAGCTGAGAGACTTGTGCAGGATGCGAGGGAGAATGTGGGTGCTCCTTCAAATCAACACAAGCAGAGAAGGTCACCAAATCAATAAACTATTACATGGCTCTAATGACTAAGCTGATAGAGACTGAACCATCCTCTTTTGAGGAAGAAATAGAGCAACCTGTATGGGTTGATGCAATGGTGTAGGAATACAAATCCATTGTAAAGAACAATGTTTGGGAAGTGGTCCTAAGACTAGAAGATAAATCAGTTTTGGGTTCAAGATGGATCTTCAAGGTATAGCATGCAGTAGATGCAAGAATAGAAAAGTACAAGTCCATATTTGTGGCCAAGGGGCAGTCTCAATTTGAGGGGATTGACTATGGGGATACCTTTGCTCCTGTATCAAGGTACTCATCCATCAGATCAATTCTTGCTTTGGCTGCATAGATGGGGTGGAGGATCCACCATATGGATGTGTGAAACAACATTCCTCAATGGAGTTATTGAGGAGGAGGTGTACATCGAGCAACCAGAAGGCCTTGAGAATTTTGATTGGTAGTCTCATGTGTGGAGACTCAAGCAAGTGTTGTACAGTCTCAAGCAAGCACCACGTGCTTGGTACACTAGGATCGATAACTATCTCACCAGTTTAGGCTTCACCAAAAGTGAAGCGGATGCAAACCTTTATCATATCTTGATAGAAGCTAAATTATTGATTATTGTCTTATATGTTGAATACTTGATTTTAACTAGTGATGAGCAGTTGATTAGATCTTGCAAGGAGGACCTTGCAAGAGAGTTTGGAATGAAGGACATGGGTCTCATGCACTACTTCCTAGGATTGGAAGTATGGAAAGGTGATGGGGAACTATTTTTCTCTTAGGGCAAGTATGCCAATGAGATACTTCATAGGTTCCGCATGGACAGTTGCAAACCCATGGAGACACCTCTAGCAACCAATTGGATAAAAGAGGATGCCACTTCAGGTGAGGAAGTAGATGCTACTATTTACTGATAGTTGGTGGGTTCACTAATGTGTCTTGTGAACACATGACCATATATGTGCTATGCAGTCAACCAGCTGAGCCAAGCTATGGTTAGGCCAACCAAGTTGTTTTGGAGGGAAACTAAGCATGTTCTATGCTACCTCAGAGGCACTACCCAGTTTGGACTGTGGTACAGATGGAAAGAGTGTTATGAAACCAGCTCACAAAAAGATAGAAAAGATAGATCAATGCCTTAGAATTCAGCCTCTTCGAGGGGGCAACCTCCTTTACATTACACAAATGAATGATTCCTTAATGATTCAAATGACAAAACCTCCTTTCTATATATTAAGAGGAATGTTATCCACACTATGATCAACTCTGCTTTTCAAATATTGACTTGGAGGATATTATTCATCTTCCCCTTCTTCAGTGCTACTGTCATAGTCCTTAGAATTCAGACTGAATGGAAAATTTGACTCGATGTTTAATGGAAATTCTTCCTCATGTGCATTGTCAGTGCTACTCTCAGAGTCCATAGAATTAGGACTACGTCGAAAATGTGACTGTTATTTATTGGAGATGCTACATCCCGTCCTTTGTCACTGCTACCTTTATACTCATTAGAATTAGGACTACGTGCATCATCCTGTCCTTCATCACTGCTGCTCTCATAGTCCTTAGAATTAGGACTAAGAGGACATTGCAACACTACCTTCTTTTGAAATTCATCATCATGCTCTTTATGACTATTTCTCTCATAGTCCTTATAATTAGGATTAAGTGGACACTGTGACACTCCAATATTTTGAAATTCATCATCCCGCTCTTCATCACTACTGCTCTCATAGTCCTTAGAATTAGGACTAACTAGACACCTTGACACTCCATACTTTTGAAATTCATCATCATGCTCTTCATCACTACTGCTCTCATAGTCCTTAGAATTAGGACTAAGTGGACACTTTGACACTCCATTCTTTTGAAATTTGTTATCACGCTCTTCATCACTATTGCTATCATAGTCCTTAGAATTAAGACTAAGTGGACACCGTGACACTCCTTTCTTTTGAAATTCGCCATCATGCTCTTCAAAACTGCTACTCTCATGGTCCTCAGAATTAGGACTAAGTGGACACTGTGACACTCCATTCTTTTGAACTTCACCATCATGCTCTTCATCACTGTTCCTCTCATAGTCCTTAGAATTAGGATTAAGTGGACACCGTGACAATCCATTCTTTTGAAATTTGTCATCAAGCTTATCATCACTGTTGCTTTCATAGTCCTTAGAATTAGGACTAGGTGGAATCTGTGACTCTTTATTTATTTGAAATTCTCCATCCCCTCTTTCATTAGTGCTGCTCTCATAGTCTTTAGAATCAGGACTAAGTGGAAGAATTGACTTTCTATTCATAGTGGAAGAATTCCCGCTATATTCATCAATATGAATATAGTTGTTACGCGATGAAGATGTTGATGGTATATAAATCGAAACTTCACTATCAGAACAATCCATCCCTTTCAAATAGAAGATGTCGAATGATACAAAAGGAGAGTCTCCTAAAGATATTATATAGCTTAGAGAATGAAATTTTCCCTCCAAAAAGTTTCGCGAAAATATTTCCTTCCAAAAAGTTTGTTAGATTTATTTACCTTCATTATTTCATTCTACAATTTATTGAAAAATGTAAACTAAATTTTTTTATGAAATAAATCATTAAAATTAAAATTGTAAACTACAACTTCTACATTAATTATTTTAATAGTTAAAGTATATAATATTTACTAAACAATTGAATATTTTTATTTTTATTTTTTATAATATATTGTAAAACAAATTAATCCCACATTCACCCCACTGTAAAACAATTCTACTATATTCACTTTATAATATTTTAAAACAAATTATCCCACATTAACCGTACGGTAAAACATCTCCGTAATTTCACTTATATACTAAATTCCATTATCATTATTACTCACATCACATCCAGGTTTTCTGAAGTTCGTTGAAAGACTTGTGAATTTGAGGAGCAGTTACATTGCTATCAACAACATATTCAACGAAGAATTCTCGCAATTGAAAGGTAAGTTAAATTTTTTTCCTTGAAAATTTTCATATTAAATTTGTTTAATGAAGAAGATATATATATATATATATATATATATATATATATATATATATATATATATATATATATATATATTAAATTAATAATTTTTTTGAGCCAAAATAACAATTACGTTCGTCATGAGCATGGTGGGCCCGACCAAACTCAATCGCCCAACAGCCGTGGGCGGGCCGCCATGGTGTCGCAGGCGGGCGGGCGAGGTGTGAGGGTGCGGGTGGAGCAGTAGGGGGTGTGGGGGCGGGTGGGGCTGCGACGCCCACTCTGACGGCCCGGTGGCCCGTCGCAGGCCGCCGGGGTGGGCACCGCAGCCCCATCCGCCCCCACACCCCCTACCCCCCCCCCCCCTACACCCTCACCCCCTCCACCCACACCCCACCCCCTTGCCCCCTCCACCCACACCCCGCCCCCTCAACGCCACCCTCACACCCTACCACCACCCCCCCAGACCCCTCACCCCCACATCCCCACACAAGCCCCCCTACCCCTCGAGTCCCCACTTGCACTCGCCCCGCTTCCACCCCCACGTGCCCACGCCGCCCCTCCCCCCTCACACCCACCCGCCTCCTCACCCACACCCACCCCCCATTCCCCCCCCCACCCACACCCACGCGCCGCCCCCCACTTGACCTTCACCCCCCCCTCACACCCACTCGACCCCCCTGCCTCCCTCACCCCTCCCGCCCACTCACACACACCCTCACACACCGCCCTACCCGTCCCCTCACACACCGCCACCCGCACTCGCCCACCCTTCCACCCGCCCTCCTCAACCCTACCCCCACCCACCCTTCCACCCGCCCTCCCCACCGCCCTCGCCCACCCCCGCCCCCTCACCCGCCCACCCTTCCACCCGCCCTCCCCGCCCACGCCCGCCCCCTCACCCGCCCACCCTTCCACCCGCCCTCCCCCGCCCACGCCCGCCCTCCCCCGCCCACGCCCACGCCCGCCCCCTCACCCGCCCTCCTCGCCCATGCCCTCCCCCTGACCCACCCTCCACCTCCCCGCCCACCCTTCAACCCGCCCTCCCCCGCCCACACCCCCCCCCTCACCTGCACGCCGTCTCCACCCCCTTCCCACCCCCTCAGCCGCCCTCCCTGCCCATGCCCGCCCCCTCACCCGCCCTCCCCGGCCCTCCTCGCCCACGCCCACCCCCTCACCCGCATGCCCTCCCCACCCATTCCCCACGCTGTCACCCACCCTCCACGCCCATGCCCGCCCCCTCAGCCGCCCTCCCCCCCCCACGCCCTCCACCTCACCTGCCCTCCCCGCCCATGCTCGCCCCCTCACCCACACTCCCTCACACCCCGTACGCCCCACCCGCCCTTGCCCACCCTGCCCGCCCCACCCGCCCCATGTCCTGCACGCCCCGCCATGCCCACCCACCCCGCCCATGCCCACCTCAGCCCCTCACCCGCCCTCGCCCTCCCCCTCACCTGCCCTCCCTGCCCACACCCACGCTTGGGTCGCGCCATGTTGATAGCCCGCCCGCCTGCCCGCATGGTGGCTGGGCGATTTTTCGGGAATAGCCTAGCCATCGTGGGGGCAGGCCGCCGGGGTGGCGCCGGCCTGGGCCGCGCCACCCCGACGACCGCCCCACCCGCCCACCGGCCCTCGCCTGCCCGACCCTCCCCGCACTCGCACTCGCCCGCCCTGCACTCGCCCTCGCCCGCCCCAAACCCACCTACCCTCACCCCGCTCACCCCGCCCACTCACCCGCCCTCGCCCGCTCGACCCGCCCCGCCCTTTCCCACCCGCTCGCCTAGCCCGCGTCGCTTGCTCATCCTCACCCGGCCCGCACTGTCCATTCGCCCACGTTTACCCTCGCCCGCCCACCCACGCCTGCCTTCGCCCGCTCGCCCACGCCCACCCACACCTGCCCACCCATGCTCGCGTGGCCCGCCTCATCCGCCCTCGCCCGCCCACCCACCCGCCCACCCGCCCTGCCCTTGCTCACCTACCCACCCTCCCGCACCCTTGCCCGCCTGTGCTGTCACCCGCTTGCACACCCGCCCTCGCCCGCCCACCTACCCACCCACCTGCCCCGCCCTCGCCTGCTTGCCCACCCACCCCGCCCTCGCCTGCTTGCCCACCCACCCCACCCTCGCCTGCCCACCCGCCCTCGCCCTCGCCCATCCACCTGCCCTCGCCCGCCCAACCCGCCCCGCCCTTGCCCACCCCCCGATGCCCACTCGCCCTCACCCACCCCTCCCCGCCCACCCACCCGCCCTCGCCCGCTCGACGCGCCCCGCTCTCGTCCACCTGCTCACGCCCACCCGCCCGCCCTCGCTCGCCCGACCTGCCTCGCCCACGCCCACCCGCTGGCCCTCGCCCGCCCGCCGCCCCTCGCCCGCTCATCCACCCGCCCTCACCTACCCGGCCCGGCCCACCCCCCCATCCTCACCCGACTCACCCGCGGCCGCCCCACTTGCCCGGCCCTCGCCCACCCTCACTCGGCCTGCCCCGCTCACCTGGCCCAGCATGACCCGCTCGCGAGGCCCGGCCCAACCCGCTCACCCGGTCCAGCCCAGCCTACTCACCCGGCCCGGCCCGCCCACTCTCATTAGGCCTGGCCCACCCGCCCTCACCCGGTCACCCCACTCGCCCACCCCTGCCGTCACCCGTACCTGCCCGCCCACCCCCGACCTTGCCCGCCCACCCACGCCTACCCTCGTTCGCCTGCCCACGCTCGCCTGACCCGCCCCGCCCTCGCCCGCCCGCCCACACCTGCCCTTGCCCTCGCCCGCTCGCCCACTCGCCCGAACTTCCCCGCCCTCACTCGGCCCACCCCGTCCACCCACCTGCCCTCACCCGACCCGCCCCATCCACCCACCCACCCTCGCTTGCCCGACCCGCCCCGCCCTTGCCCACCCGCCGACACCCGCTCGCCCGCGCGCCCTCGCCCACTCGCCCGCCTGCCTACCCTCGCCCACCCGCCCACCCACGCCCGCCTGCCTACCCTCGCCCACCCACGCTCGCCCTGCCCACCCACCCTCACCCAGCCCGCCCTCGCCTGGCCCACCCGCCCACCCTCACCTGGCCTGCCTTCGCCCACCCCACCCGCCCCGCCCTCGCCCACCCTCCCACGCCCACCCGCCTGCCCAGCCCGGCTTGCCCACCCAGCTTCACCCAGCTCGCCCCGCCCACCCGCCCACGCCTGCCCTCGCTCGCCCACCCACCCGCCCTCGCCCGCCCGCCCACCTCGCCCTCGCCCTCGCCCTCGCCCGCCCGACTCGCCCACCCCATCCCGCCCGTCCTCACCTGGCCTGTCCCGCCCGCCCTCACCCGGCCACCCTGCCCGTACCCGCCTGCCCACCCGCATCCCCCCCCTGCACGCTCGCTCCGACCCGCCCCCACCCCGCGCGCCCGCCCCCCCACACCCGTGCACCTCGACCACCCGGCCCCCCTTATCGCCCTCACCCGCCCGGCCCGCCCTCTCGCCCTCACCACCCAGCCCGCCCCGCCCACCCCCGCCGACCCGTCCGCCCTCACCCGCTCGGCTGCCCACCCCGCCCCACCGTCCTTCACCCGACCTCCCGCCCGCCCACCCACCTGCCCGGCGTCTGCCCGCCCGCCTACCCGTCAGGGGTGGCTGGGCGATTCTGATTATACAAATAAAAAATTTATGATATATTTTAGTTGTTAATTTAAGTTAATATGTTTTTGTTATTTACTGATTTATGTGTTTCTATTTTTCAGGAAAATGGCATCAAAGAAGATTTCTATGAATCTTTCTAGACCAAAGACTCTTAAAGGTGAATCTTCAAAAAACATTGGTGAAAGAACTCCACCTGAGCTTATGGCTACAAATATTTCAAGTGCTTCAGGTGATAAGAAGATGATTTCAGACTAGAATAATTCAAAAGAGGTGAAATTTCCATCAAGAATCTGGTATGTGAAAGAAAGAGAAAGCAAAAATGTGAATATATATTTATGTATTGATATATCGAATGATAATGGAATTTTTGAGGTGATGGGAAGAGTCATAGATATTTGTTCGATACCAGACACTGAAGTTGTTTACATACTTACAAAAGCTCCCAAGTCACATGAAAGGATTAAATACTGACTATCATATTCATTGTATGACACGAGAGAGGTATCTACAAAGTTGTGTAAACAAATCGTAAATGAGATGACACAAAACATCGTAAGTATTGTTATTTATATTTGTATTTTATGTTCTTGAAAGTGTCTCGCTATATTTTTTCAACTTTGTTTTTATTGACATATGATATTTTGTTTGGCAGAATTTTGTTGAAAGTTGTTCAATTAGGTTGGGAGGCATTCATTTCATAGAGCATGATATCATGAAAGTTGTCAGCAGTTTTTACTCAGTGTCAGAAGAAGATATGGAAAACAAACAAAATGTAGTAATTGATGATGCTACAAAACTACATCCAAAGAATCAGAAAAAAGGGCCTCTGGTGGATAAATCTAGCAAGGGTAAACAAGTTACTTTTGAGGAAGATGAAGTTGAAACTGACAGTGAAGCATATGTTGCCATTACTGAAGATGACATTGGAACTGAGAAGAGCCGTAAAAGACCAAAAGTAATAATGCCCAAGAATAAATCTGTTGAGAATGTTATGACGAAGAAAAGTAAAGTTGAAGATTTTGAAGTAGTCATTACCAACAGTCAAGAACCTAGTGAAGTTTCAAAAGAAAGCAGAGAAATCATTACACTAGGAGCTGATTTAGAGGATGGCATTATGAAAACAAAACGAAATGCCATTCGACAGAAATTGACAAAGAGAAACTTAATTGATGGTGGTCGTACATTTCAGCTTAATGTTAGACAAACCTATAAGGCAAGTGAAGGACAATGTCAATATCAAGTCAGAAAGCCACATCATATGCATTTCACAACTTGAAGACATTGATGAGGTACAATCCATATGCTCATGTGGTTAGTTATGTGCTTATTGTTGATCCACTTCAAGTTCCCAACAAAGAAGCATTTGATAAGTCAAAATGTTTTGAATACAATTATTATGTGCTTGGGGGGAACCATTCTGTAGAAGCTCAAAGACAATTGATGGAGGAATATCCTAATAACCCACATTTTGAAACAATGAAATGTATCATTTACACTGGTTTATCAGATATAGAAGCAAAGTTAGTGGCATGGGATCATAATTCAGATAATGAATATAGGATGTCTATGACTTTCATCCAAAGGGTTAGATTTATTCATAGTGAATTTCAAGAAAAATGTGGTGGGGATAGGATAAATGTTACTACAGATTTCCGAAAGGAATGTTGTATGGAAATAGCCTATAAAATTGAAGAGAAAACCAATTCAAAAGGTGGAAAAGGCAACAAAAATAGTGATTTATTCAGAGGTGTTGATAACATTTTCCAATTGGCATTTACAACTGGAGATCTTTGGAAGTTGATTGATGAGATTTTTAGTATGTGGGAAGACATTGGCATTAAAAACCAGAGGGTCAAAAAGTCTAAGCCATTGATATGTAGCAACAATAAATCAGATCCTGAAATGACGCAGGTTCCAGATGATATGACTATCACACCTTGGAGGGCGTTGCAAGGAGTGAAAGATGAAAAAATTGTCAAAACAATATTGTCTCATGTAAGGTCAGGGGAATTATCATTGGAGGAAATGTCTGAAGAATTTCAAAAGTAAGTTTGTTGAATTATTTTTATTTATTTCTAGATTATAATTATCTTTTAAATAAAACATGTTGTTCTTGGTAGTATTTGCTATACATATCATTATATTAACTTTTTGTTACTTTATCTATGCAGTCACAAAGTTTACATGAAAATTCAAGAACAAATGGTTAGATTGTTGAATGAAGATAGTTGGGATGATGTTGTACGCAACTATCCAGATTCAAGTTCTACATCAACATTAAAAGCTTTTTATCTTGCATTTAAAAAGGTATTTTGATTTATACATTCATTTTTATTCATATGTGTAATTAATTTATAACTTACACATATATTTGTTTATTTTATAAAAGATGAGGAAGGATGATAATGGAGCACCAGATAGTTTCAAAACCTTTATTGAAAAAATAAAGATCGAAACACTAAGGAAGCAACGTATTAAGAATTTTGACTTGATCCAACTCTTAATCATTTCATTTGGAATGGGCTAGACACTATTCAATATCAAGTAATACAAGGCGATTGTGAAGACATTGCTAAACTCATACCTAAAAGGGATTATGCCATAGTTATTGCAGATATTCCCCATGGTTTCAATATTCCAAACATTGACTATGATAGTGACCCTTATACTTATCAAGCTCTTAGTAAAGTGGTTGCAGGATTTTTAGAAGTAACGTCATCACCATTATGGATATTTGTGACATTTCATTTAGACACACAATTGGCAATGATATTGTGAAGCTCCAAGGGGAAAACAAATTCAAGGATGCAACTTACATGGTAAGACATTTAAATGTATATTTGATTAATGTTGAAAAATTCATTTATGTACAAGTTAATTTAACTTTTAAGTCTATTTCATGTTACAGGAAAAAGTCAAATCTTCTTAACCATGAAGATCAACAATTTATAAATGATTGTGAGTTCATTCATATTGACAGTTGGGCAAAAGATTATATCCATATGTCTATGATTTTTAATCGGGTAGACGGAAAGATTCATAGCCAAATACTGACTTATGATGCTGTTGTGAGATAACTAACATATGAAGACAAAGAAGCCAAAGGAGAGATAGTTAACATTTATCAAAAACCACAATTATTGATTAACTATCTTATAGACATATGTTCAAATGAAGGAGATTGGGTTATGGATTTATTTTCTGGCTCAGGTAAGTTTTATTATATGGAATTGAATTTTAATATGTTATTTTTTAATTAATATGTCATTGTACTAATTTAGTTCATTATTTCTTTTGTGCTTGATAATTAGGTACAACACTAGCATGTTGCCTTCAAAAAGGAAGAAATTGCATTGCAATTGAAAAAGATCAAGTACAATGAAATTTCATTCAGCAAAGAATTAATGCTCTTCAATTTCTTCCAGATGCAATGCAAGAAATTAGGTTGAAGCAAGGGGACTTTAGTGAATCACGTGTGGAAAAAAAGGCAAAGGAACCCCAACCACCATTACATGGAATGTTTGGAAAGACATACATTGGGAGATTTGCAGAAATCAAAAATCCATTAGAAGAGGAAAATGAGCAAAAGGAAGCAGAAAATATTGTGGAAGAAGACAATGATGAAACTCTAGAGGACGAAGAGTTTGGATTATGTGGCATTGTTGATTAAATTTAAGTTATGCTTGGAAATCAAGCTTTGCAATGTTTTGACTTTGACATTTTATGAGAAGAATAAACACTCAATTAAGGTTGTTATGCGTTCAATATTTGAAATAGGTGATTTTCGCATTAATTTTTAAGTTAATCATTATTTTTTGAAAAAAAAAGTTATTATTATTATTTTCTTGACATGAAATTCATAAAAAAAACTATTATTTAACCATTTTTAGTTAAAATTTTCATATAAACATTGTGATTTTGACATGTCAATTCTAGCAAAAAATTATCAAAACGTGTAGTTTTTTAGTTATATTTATGTTAAAAATGGTTATGTTTATGTCCATTGTTAAAAAATATTGTTTTTTAGAAACAATTATTTTATGTGGACCGAAAATTAATTAAGGATGTATAAATATGTAGAATATCAAAAATTCAAAATATCGACCTTCTAATTTAAAAATGCAAAACAATAAAAACCTTACTACAAAAAAATTAATTAAAATAAAAAACAAGAAAATATGAAGAAAACGACCACTTCAAAAATTATCAAATTTACAAAATAGTTATTTACATTTCATACATTAGAAAATGTAAAGTAAAAAAATAAGTCTTTTAAAAAAAGGGTCTGATGCAGAATACCCACTTTTTTAAATTAGCATGAAAATCACTACCATTCTAAAACGTAATGTACATAAAGAAAATTAAAGTGCCAAAAACTATGCTCTAAAAAAAAAACATGTGTGTTCTGCATCACCCCTTTTCAAAATCAAGTCACTTTTTTGCTATCTCTATGAAACGGGTAATAGTATTAGTGCCCGTTTCAAAGTTTACATTGTTATGTGTGAATTAAAAACCAGGTATACAAAATCCAACAAAGAAAAAATAAAAATGCAGGCTTGATCAAGAAGATCAAACTTTTTTCCCAGATTGCAAACAAGTGAAAGATACTGGAAAATCAAGAAACCAAACAAGAAGGCCCAGATCAAGAGAGAAACAACCCAAACAAGGAAATACAAGATTGTATTCCCTAGTGGAGTCACCAATTTTGTTACAGGATAAAACACCCTAGGGTCTAGGTTGAGAACCCCAACAGATTGAAGGGAATACACCAACAAGAAGCAAGAAAACAAGCAGTCCTAATGCTTAAAATACTAAAGTGGGATGAAGAGATAGTACCCATAGGTCCTACGTTTGAGGATGTTCCCATAGGGTCCAAACCCTCTGCTTCCTCCAATGCTTCAAAACTTGCAACTCATTCTAGAAAATCATATATACTAGCAGTAGTTCAAAGCATGTTCAAGATATGAATGTTAGATCATATAAGCATTATCGATATAAAACATGAGATCATACAAAATTAGATTAGGATAGGAGTTAAAGCATAAATATCATCATATCAGGAACAAGATAGAGCTTCTTTATTGATGTCTGCAAAGAATGTGGAAGAATACAACCTGATTCGACCACGGCTCCAAGCGAAACCTTCCTCCAAATTCGTCCAGCCCAAGCCTCAACAATCCTCTTTCAAATGCATACGCATAGATGCCATAAAAAGGAGATAGACATCTCTATGAGGAAACAAGGGTTTCCTATAGCTGGGAGTGTAGGAGGCATAAGGATAAATCGGACTTGATCAGGGACCAATTGGATATAATATCAATATCCTATATTTCTCCCCCCTTCAGGCCTTCCCATGAGGTGTATTTATATCACCCAAAAATATTTGTTTCAGTTGCGATACAGTTAGGCCACGAGCTCCTACTGGTGGGCTTCCGGTGTAACCCGTAAACCTTGCCCATAAAATAGGGATTTTATATTTTTTTAATATTTCAAATTATATGCGTGGGTTGGGTATAGATGGACCGGCATGTGCACACACTTTTTGAAGGGAAGAGTCACGTATGGAATTTAAAATAATGTTTTTTTAGTAAATGGACCAATTCTGAAGGGAAAGGGCCATCCAAGGCCATGACTCAGAGCATCAAGTATACAAGGGTGATAAATGATGCTATAACAATTGGTTAGGTCCATATGTTATTAAACATGTTAATAATGGAGGCGCAGTACAATTAGCGATGTTAAATGGAGAACTAATGCAGGGAAAAGTAAATGGCAGCAGATTGAAGTTGTAAAGGGATAACTCTGTCCCTACAGCTTCACACTAAAGAAGAAAGGAGGAAAGTCTTAGTGTTAGATGCAGTTGAAAGTGGACACTTGACTATAAACTATGCTATAGAAGGAGCTTCGATGAACAAAAGTACTTCACGACAAGTAGAAATATGTTGGAGCTCACAGGAAGACCGCGATGTAAGATAGAGGTGCGCTACAAAAGGGGACATGTCGAAGTTCACTGGAAAAGTAGAAATATGACCGTTAAAAGGAAAAAGACACGCGTAAAGTTTCATTTCAGATGACAGTTGGCAAAATTTAACAATAGATACACATTTAATGATGTAATCTGAACATAATCAGGAAAAAATAAAATCTAATGATGAGGTTCAAAGGCCGAAATTGTTATAAATAGTTGATCTCGCTCATAATTAAAAACTTTGTGAATCGAGAGTTTGAGAGAGTAATACTGCGAAGTTGTTGTAGATAATTCTTGCATGAATATCTTGTCGACTGAAGAATTCATCCAAGTATTCAACGAGAGAGGTTTACAAGGAGTTATGGAAGCAGTCACCGCAACAATAATTGATGCAACAGTAGAATCACCAGTGGCACCACCTGTAGTAGCAACACCCTCAGAAGCAGCACTGCCGGCACAGAAGCCGCAGACATTGCTAAGACAAAAACAACCTAAGGAAGTAAGAACAAAGAAGAAGCAGGACAAGAATCTTTCCAAGCCTGTAAAACCGCAGAAGAAACCAGAGCAGATCAATCTTGAAGAAGAAATGGAGGAATTTTAGGTAGAGGAAGGTGGCGCAACGTTCATCTCACCTCTGCCCTCATATATTCCACTGAGAAAGCCAAACGTTAAACCCGTGAAGGATTCAAAAGATGCAAAATATGGGACATTTACACGATTATTGTTGAAGGAGGTGCCATTTGAAGGAGAGTTGTTGGGAAAGATTATGCAGCTAAAGTTTACAAATAATGACTTTAATGACCGAATGAAGTACCCAATGTTTGCGTTGGATCGATACTTGAAGCAGGTTCACTACCCAGACAATGGTGTGACGAGGTTAGAACCACAACGATGGGCTAATGGATTGGCACAGTCAGGGATGCTTAATTTGCTAAATGTGCCCCACTTCGATAGAAGCGCAGCTAACACAGCCTGTGTTCGACAATTGTTAATGTTGATACATGACGAAAACCTATGGATGGGAGATAAAATCCCCATAGACCAAATGATAATATGGAGAATCACGAGGTTACCTTACCAAGCGAGGAACCCCATGGAGGAGTTTTTCAGGAAGGAGCAGGGTCACACCTTGGCTGAAAGCATGAAGAAAAAATATGGGTTGGTCAAAGGAAATAGGGGTTATGACATTAACTCAATCAATGACCAAGTAGTCAGGTTTGCTGCACATATTCTAGCTGGGAAAATCATGAGAAAATATTCAGCAAATGAAGCGCATGCGCCGGTGGTGGATTTAGTCGCGCAGTGTGCAAATGGAGTCCAGTATAATTGCGCTGCATATTTATGTAAGGAGTTCTTGGACGACTGCCACGAGGTCCAAGAAAAAGGTACATCATTCCATTATGCTTGGTTATTATTGATTATTGCTATGTTGACATGGAAGGAAATGGAGGATACACAATTTCCTTGGATAGAAGAAGATGTACGTGGGGCTGTGAGGTATGCTTCGCTATAGCATACCACTAAGCCATCATGCACCCAGGAAAATAGAATATTTTTCATACTATATAAGATGGACCTACATATGTTGGTAAACCAGTATCCGCGCCTCTCACCGAGCCTGCAGAAACAGTATAACCCTGTAGCGAACTTCAAGGAAACTTTTCATAATATATATATGTATATATACAGGCGCGCATAGACAAGAAGAAGAAGTAATGGAATGCATTACCATACATGGTCAAGGAAGAGGATTTGGTCAAAGTAGTACAGGCATTGCCTGTAGATTGGATGACTCCACTCCAGGAGGCAAGGAACAACGACAGAAAAGAGGAGTTGAACACTTCGCACCATTATGAAGGCAGTGGGAAAGACAAGGAAGCTGAAGTAGAGGAAGAGGAAGAGGAAGAGGAAGAGGAAGAAGAAAATCGCGAAGAAAAGCAGCATGATGAAGAACATGAGGAAGAAATTCAAGTAGGATAAGATAAAAATAAGGAGAAAGAAAAGGCAGAAACAAAGAAAACCACTGCAGAAAAGAGAAAGAACCAAGGCGAAGACACCAAGAGTAGAAAGAAGCATAAGGCATACAAGTCAAAGAAAATTACAGCAACAACCTTAACAGAAGATGATTTGGATCAAATAGGGGATAAGGTTCAGGAGGCCACACAGGTGTCTTGGAATAGGATGGAAGATTGCTATGGAAAACTTATCACAGGTGTGCAACAAAGTATAGAAAAACTGAAAATATTGGTAAAGGAATTGAGACCAGCAACAAAGATAGGCCAAATACTTCACCCATGGAGACTGATCGAAACAACAATTGGAATGAGGATCATGCAGATTCTTGGCGGAGCTCTATAGTTCGAATCCTGCGAAGTTAAAGAGCAGACAAAAATTTGGGAATATGTCAACATGAATATTGTAGTGTTGTCTATTCAAGTATTGCATCAACTACATGAAGGTGTCATACATGAGCTAAAGGAGCGAGAACAGAGCACAATTTAACTCAACATCCATGTACAACAAGAGTTCTCTTCAATGAAGAAGTAGTTGGACTAGGCCATTAAGGACAAAGAATAGGTAGAGTCACAACAACATAGATTAGAAGAAGTGGTCGAAGCCACTTGCAGAGAAGAGCTGGACATGAAGGTCCGTGAGGAGGAATCCATAGAAGAAAAGGTCGTGAAGCTCGACCTTTCCATCAAGGAGCAGAAGGATAAAGTTGTCGCGGTTTAGTTTGAGTATGAGCTGGAAATCAATGAGTTGTAATTGAAGTTGCAGCCAGCTACGCTGCAGGATGTAAGAGAACAGAGGGAGGCTGCCTTAAAATTAGCCATGGTTAACATATCATAACATTGGTAGACTACAACAAAATATTGGATGAGAGCATGCAAATACTGAATTCACTGCAGGAAGATCAAAATGTTCAGAAATTGCAGGAGGATATGCAATAAAAGCGACAACATTTAGAGGAAAATTGAGTAGTTGCAAGGACATTGCCTATATCACAGAAGCTTGCGAAGATTAATGAAGTAAAGGTGTTCCAGAAGAGGATCAAAGAGTTGAAGAGGGAAGAGCAGAGTTTGCTAGAAAGAACTCTGTCGTGGCTGGATGAGGCCTTGCATCTATCACATGCAGTAGATGATAAGCTTCAACAACTTTGATAAAATGAGGAAGAACTGACAAAGAAGGTTGCCAAAAGCAGAAGCATTGTTGGAGGAAGCACACAACGAAGATAAACAGATGATAGAAGCACTCCAACAATTCAATTAGGCCTAAAACAACATTGTGAAAAATATCATAGGAAAAGTAGCTGAGTGAGTCAGGATGAGTCACATGTGAGTGTTGGGGGCCTATTGGGCGCAACCTAACTTGGACATATTTTGGATAAGAATCCAAGTTTTTAGGAAGCGTGTAGTAGAAAGGATGTCACGAAGTACGAAATAAACCATGCAACAAAGCAGTGGAGCACAATGAAGACCACGTAACATCGGGGATTGACGGTGAAGCCCCTTCCTTTTTGTAAACTCATTAAAATATTGTAAAGGTTGTTGGTTTTGGGCCATAGCCCCTTGTATTTTGGAAACCATGGTATCGGGTCCATGGTAATGTAGAAATGTAATCCCTCATGTAATAGTATATAGAGGAATGAATAAAGAAGGAAGGAAGCTATCGAATTGATTCAGAGATATGTTTATGTGATATTTTTGTGGTCTGTACTTTGGAGGAAGGGTGAGGCTCCACATCTGTGTGCACGGAGGCCTGGGTCTAAAACTTAGTGCGCAAATCATCTGCATCTTAGTGAGTAGACACCCTGCAGCTATGTGCGTAGGGAAGAACTGTTTGTTGTACCAAAATCCATATTATAAGAAACAGTTCTTATGGACGTAGTCCCTCATTGGGATGAACCACGGTAAAATTTGCGTCTCAAGTATTTATTTTCTTACTATCTGCACTTTATTTCAGTATTGCATAGTTTATGAATGTTTAGGACATGTTAAGTGATGGATGTAATTATGTGAAGTAATATATAAGTGTTGATGTGAATTTTTTTATAAGAATTAAAGCATAAAGAAAATACAAAGGTGCCACTTCACAACATCCCTCAGTCTACTAAAACCTAGTTCTGCAGTCCCCCATACTCACTTCGGGTGAGACTATGACTTTATTGCAGGTCGTTGTCAAAAGGATCAGTGGTTGAGGGTTTTATTGGTGCGCTGTAAGATCCGAACATGGATTAGCCTAACCTAAGCCAACAGTAACCCTATAGAGTCCTTCATATCTTGATCCCAAAGTGAATGAATCTCTCATAAGTGATCCAACATGCCAAATAAGAACCTTTCCCTTGATGAAGGAAACCCTCATCCATTCGTCTTCCAAAGAGGATATTGATACCAAATTATTCTTCAATCCCAAAAAATTATTTCACATCGTGGAGAAAAATAGGTTCTCCCAAAGTCAAATCAAATTTAACGAAACCAAAACCTTTAACGGGATGTGTCACGCCCCTACACCTGCGGTGATCTTCCAACTGCTTGTAGCGAGGTGCAGCACCACCGAACACTTTCTTTTTAACAATACTAATGTTTATGGACTACGCCTATTCCAACATAAACTTACTTAGTTTGTGTTCTTATAACCGAATAAAGTGTTATCCTTTATACTTTAACAAAGAACATTCTCAATCATCAACCATGAACAATAAACCGAGAACAATACACAAGTATAAAGGGAGGGGCAACTCCCGGTAAAGTCTGCCTAACAATATATTATAACAGCTTCTTCAATTTTACAATACAAGTGTGCTTGACAACTTCAAGCCAACACTTAGAATAATTTTACAACAGGCATAGAACAACCTTATACACCATCATATGCACTCTTGCACAAAGAAGAATGCCCACCCGGGCCACCTATCTCACTTTGTCAAGTCCTGCACACAACCTGCACCTCGGCACACTTGCCTCATCCAAACCGGCACTTAGAACCCAAGTCTGAACTCACAACCGAACTCCAACACCTCAAACCACAGGAATACACCTACCTCGCACTTGGGCTGAACAACGCATGAGTTATGCGTTTTCCCCTTCCAAAACTGCGCAGGTTTTTACCCCTTATGTGTTAGAGATATGAGCGAAGTTGCTTGGTTCAAATGAGCTCCAAGCTCACCTTATATATATGAAACTCAACGTGTGGTTGGAAGGGGGTGTCCAGCCTTAAGACCGACCCCACAAACCAACATACCACGCCCATATGTGCACTTTCATACGTCGGCCCAACTCTATTTGCCATCGCATATAAACAAGGATCAACACTTAGCCATTTTAGCGTCTTTTCCTTATCATCGCATTTTTGTTCACTGAAACGTCACAGCCAGCTCGCAGAAACGTCGCACTGCCGTGTGAGCTCACCCGCCGTGCGCCCGTGCCCGTCCGTGTGTCCGCGCCCGCCCGCGCGCCCGCGCCTGCCCGTGCGCCCGCGCCCACCCACGCGCCCTCGTGCAGCTTGACTCGCCGGTTGCCCGCACTTGCGCTCGCCGTGCACGTCGCCTTGCTCGGCGCCCAACCGCGCTTAAGCTCGAGGACCTTACATCCTCCTCCACCTGAAATCGTTGTCGTCCTCGACAACATACCATCTCGGTAGCTCTCCACCAAGATCATCATCATCCACGATGTCGTCTCCTCCACATAAGGCAAACATCACCACAACATATGTAGAACCACTGTCATCTGCAGTATGTTGTCCCGGTGTGTGTCTCCTCTAAAGTGAAGAGATCATCTCATCAAACCGACTCTCGATGTGCCACATCTAGCTCCATGAAACAACCCTTCATCACATCTACAATGTGCCATCCCTCAAGTCTGCCATCGAAACAAGTATGCACTTGTCTCACCTATCCATGTGTTGCCCATGATCCTTGATCAAATCAGCTCCCATGTATAGAAAGTTGTTGAGTCTCGGCTCAACCCATGCTCAAGTGTATCACCAAAGCATCATCATCATCATTGTAACTTCATCACTCCGAAGTGCCTCATCGATCCTCCACATCAAGTCACCCTTCCAAGCCATGCCCATACATGTACTTGAAAGTATGCACCAAAGTCACCTGACCTCAACTCCTCAATGCATCAGATCTTCTAAGTCCACCGTACATGAAGTCCCTAAAAGTCACAACAATCTCATGTCATCATGAGCTCCATAAGCCATCCCTCAACCAACACCTCAGCAAGCATACAATATGCCTCAGCTCCCCATGTAGTAGGAATGCTCCATAGCTGCTCACAACTCCATCCAAGTAATCAACTCTCGATGTGCCCCATTCAGGTCCATGAAGTCCCCTTCATCATCTGCAATGTGCCATCCTTGAGTCTCCACTCTTATCAACTCTTGATGTGCCCCATTCAGGTCCATGAAGCCCTCTTCATCATCTGCAATGTGCCATCCTCAAGTCTCCATGTCACACTAGCAAGTCCTCCTGCATAACATTCCTGCCCTAGCACCTTGTTAAGATGCCCCTTGACATCTCTACAAGTGCTTCCACACAATGTCCTTGCATAGGTCTCTGCCATGCTCCATGTCTTCAAGTCTTCAACCTGATGTCCATGACTAAGTTGCCCATGTAGTCCAACCAAGTAGACACATCACAACATCTGGCCATCCCACCCAAGTCTTCAACTTTCGGTTTAGTGAACTCGGTCACCCGACCATCTCATCATCATGTCATGAGTCCCTTCACCATAGCTCCTCCACCAAAGTGTCCACCAAGACTTGCCCTTGGTCTCGGCCATGAGAAGTCCACCCAAAACATCACAAGTGTGTGCCCTCCTCAACCTGTCCATGAGTCATGCCGGGCACTTAGCCAATTCTCCATGTGGCTAAAGCATGACTCATTCTTCCACAACGATCATCAAGTTCCACCCTTGTCCCAGGTCCTTGCACCTTCCATCACAAGGTCACAAGTAACCCCAACAAGCTTTCCAACGACTGACAATCCTTGTTCATCATCATGAGGCTCCTCCTCATTCAACCATGTTGGCAAACTGCACGATCCTGGCTTAACTTGATCATCCTCAAGTTCATCCTCCATCGTAGTCATGTCTGCAACATCTTCAATCATCACGGCTTCCTCTTCCTTGTTGTCACAACCTGCAACCTCATCTTGCTTCGTTGTCCAACCGAGTTGAAGAAGCTCTTCCTCAACATCCTTCTCCAAGGCTTCAAGCTCTTCACGGATTCAGGGTCTCTCTTGCTTCAACCTCTTCAACCTGTCCAAGGTAACCAAGAGCTTCCTTCTTCCTGCTTCCAAGCTTGCCATGCCTTATTGTCAATCTTCCAAGTGTTCCCACACTTGCTTCACCAGCTCCGACCAAGCTCTGATACCAACTGTCACGCCCCTACACCTGCGGTGATCTTCCAACCGCTTGTAGTGAGGTGTGGCACCACCGAACGCTTTCTTTTTAACAATACTAACATTTATGGACTATGCCTATTCCAACATAAACTTACTTAGCTTGTGTTCTTATAACCGAATAAAGTGTTATCCTTTATACTTTAACAAAGAAGATTCTCAATCATCAACCATGAACAATAAACCGAGAACAATACACAAGTATAAAGGGAGGGGAAACTCCCGGTAAAGTCTGCCCAACAATATATTATAACAGCTTCTTCAATTTTACAATACAAGTGTGCTTGACAACTTCAAGCCAACACTTAGAATAATTTTACAACAGGCATAGAACAGCCTTATACACAATCATATGCACTCTTGCACAAAGAAGAATGCCCACCCGGGCCACCTATCTCACTTTGTCAAGTCCTGCACACAACCTGCACCTCGGCACACTTGCCTCGTCCAAACCGGCACTTAGAACCCAAGTCTGAACTCACAACCGAACTCCAACACCTCAAACCACAAGAATACACCTACCTCGCACTTGGGCTGAACAACGCATGAGATATGCATTTTCCCCCTTCAAAACTGCGCAGGTTTTTACCCCTTATGCGAAGAGACTTGAGCGAAGTTGCTTGGTTCAAATGAGCTCCAAGCTCACCTTATATATATGAAACTCAACGTGTGGTTGGAAGGGGGTGTCCAGCCTTAAGGCCGACCCCACAAACCAACATACCACGCCCATATGTGCACTTTCATACGTCGGCCCAACTCTATTTGCCATCGCATATAAACAAGGATCAACACTTAGCCATTTTAGCGTCTTTTCCTTATCGTCGCATTTCTGTTCACTGAAACATCGCAGCCAACTCGCAGAAACGTCGCACCATCGTGTGCGCTCACCCGCCGTGCGCCCGTGCCCGCCCGTGTGTCTTCGCCCGCCCGCCCGCACGCCCGCGCCCGCCCGTGCGCCCGCGCCCGCCCGCACGCCCTCGTGCAGCTCGACTCGCCGGTCGCCCGCACCTGCGCCCGCCGTGCATGTCGCCTTGCCCGGCGCCCAACCGCGCTTAAGCTCGAGGACCTTACAGGATGAGTGGAGTTGTCTCCAAGAATGATTTTAAAATTTGACTCCCTCTCTACCAAATTAGAGAGAACTTCCTTATAGCTATAGAAGTGATGAGTGGCATCAATATCAACCAACCAACTATCCCATGAATCCGAAGGAGATGAGCTAGTAAGGGAAAAAATAAGAATATATTCAAATCAATTTGTAACATCACTTTCATACCTAGAGAATCTTGACTTCTTTTGACGATGATTTTCTTCATGATCACTTCGTGCATCTCTTCTTCTTCTTTCATATCTTCCATTTCGATAATTCCTTTGGTCATATCTTCTTCTTCAATCATTGAACCTGTTCTTGTTGCTTCTAGTATTGTAGCCTGGTCCATTGTTCTTCTCAGGGCAATCTCGAGCATAGTCGTCTTTCTTATGACAATTGTAGCACTCAATGTGCAAGAAATCCTTCCTTCTATATGGATTTGAAGGAGGAGGATTTCTTGATTTATATGGACCTCCTTTTCATTTCTTCTTCTTCTTGTGATGAGTGATGATTAATGCAACAATATCTCCTTCTTCATGCTTTTGAATCCTTCCTCTTGATATCATCCTTGATTCCTATTGAGTGAGTTTTCCAACAATTTCATTGAATGACGGGAGGACATTGTTGTTACTTATAGTAGCAATGAAGGTTTCCCAAATAGGAGGGATACATCTTAGAGTCATGATTACCAATTCCTTGTCAGGCATAAATTCCCCAACTCTTTGCAACTGATCTCTAAGGCGAGATATCCTCATTATGTAAGATTGCACGAACTCTCCTTTGTTCATCTTGGTGTATTTGAGTTGATCTTTCAAGGAGATGATTTCATTCAAATTGTTGACTTCGTACATGTTAACTACCTTATCATACATTTCCTTAGAAATTCTCAAGTTTCCAACATATGTAAGTAAATTATCTTGTAAACCATTAGCTATAATTTGTTTTGCTTTTAACTCACCTTTCTTGTGCTTGTTCTTGCAAACAATGAAATCATTCTCTAGAGGCTCAGATAATTTTCCTTTAATGTAGTCAAAAAAATCATTGTTGTTAGCTATGATCTCCAACCTAACTTTCCATGCAGAAAAATTGGATGATACATCCACCTTCTCATTTTCCTTGAAGAAGGAAGTCATCTTGACTTGACTAGATCAACTCTTTCAACTTTTCCAAACATGATTGCTTCATTGCTTGTCTCCTTTTGGGATTTTCCTTCACCTTGGCTATGATTCCATGTTAAATTTTCAGGTTGTTCTATGTTGTATCGATTACTTTAGCCCAATTCAATACTTCAATTGGAAATCTTTCTAATTACAATTAGTCTTTCCAATCATAAAAAATAATTGAAATTAGAACAATAAATGTAATGACAAAGGAGACAATCAACACATCAACAAGAGACACTAGGTTTGGTCAAAGACAAAGGAAAAACCCCACAAGGGGGAAAACCCTTTGAGAGTACAATGAGCCCAATACAATATCATCAGCGATGCAACCTCCAACATCATAAAATATCAAAGACAACTTTTCCCGTATGTGGTCAACTGCGGTCAACTTCATCCGTTGTCAAATATGAGTCAAATTTCCTCGTCACATGCATGAAGAGCTTGTTTGAGTGACTAAATTTGTGTAGTTTCTCCCTTAATGCTTGCAAGCTAGCAATTGTGGTCAATTTTTCTCTGTGGTAAGCGTGCGACTGTAGCCCAAAACCATAAAACAAATGTAAGCCTCGAACCCTACAATTTCAAACCTTTAAGAACCTCTGTTGTCATCCCTACCTCAAACTTGTACGAGCCAATCAATGAAGAAGAGGACAAATATTCTTGGTGATGTCCAAATGATCTTGAGGTCACTTGTATTTATAGGCTTCCAAGGGTGTCCAATTTGCTTTAGGGCCGACCTTGTCCAAATGTACATGTGTGGGATTTTCTTCATAAGTACACTTTCCTTTATCCAATTTGAGTGATATTTAGGTCAAATTTGCTCCTTTTGAAAAGAGGAATTCAATAAAATCATCATCTCCATAAGATGAGATTTCCAAAGTAGAATTTGACCGTAGTTTTATAATTTAACACTCTATCTCATATTTTAACTTCTTTGGGTGCCTATATGGAGTAGTTATTACAGGTTTGGCCCCATCTTTAAATTAAATTTTGTGCTCAAAGCATGTGTTAGGAGGTATCTCCCCAAAAACTCGATCATGTTTTCTCAACAACAATTGAATTTATATATGATAATGTTGGCCACTATCTCAAGGTTTATTTGTCATAATTAGACATTTTACTGCCCAAAATACATCACCATGCATGAATATGCTTTCTATTTTCTTCATTGTAACAATATTAGGGGAATTATTGGACATGCCCCTCAAAACTACCCTCTTACCATCTGTTGCAGTGAATTCCATCTCCATTGTTTGGTAGTTCTTCGAGTGTTTCCCTATAGAATAAAGCCACTAAACACCCAATATGAAATTAGTGTCTGCCAATTCAACCACATAGAAGTCATCAGTCATAGTGTAGTTACCCATCATCAAATTCAACCACAAAATGACTTTTGTGCATGTCATACCATAAACATTAGCTACCACCACATTCAATCCCTCAAGGTCTTATTTTGAAATTCCTCTCTTGGCCATGAGAGATATGTCAATTAAGTTATGGGTTGCCCCACCATCAATCAAGATAGTGACACACTATCCCTATACTACTCCCCTGACCTTGAGAGTGTGATATCTAGGGATGACTGATAGAGAGGTTAAAATTCCACCCTTAGTATATATAATAACCTTGGGTTAAAAGTTCATGTAATACATGTTAATAAAGGAAAAATAAGACCAAGGTCATGGGACACGTATTCCAAGCTGAATGTTGATAAAAGCACTATAGTGGGCATTACTTTTGATTTATTAATGGCTATGGAAATTGAAAAGGCATGGGAAAAGGAAAAGAGGAAATAATTGGTATTTAATTATGAGAAATAAAGGAAAATAGGATAAAATGAAGGTGAAGAGACACAAATTTGCATGCTAAGGAAATTAAAGGAAAAATGAAGGAAAATGAAGAAAATAAAGACATCAATAATAAAAAGGCTTCAGAGAACCAATTCACAACTTTTGTCAAATTTTCTTTGGAATTAGTTTAAGAGAGAGAGATTACCAAGAGGAGAAAGCAAGAAAGCAAGCAAGCACAGGAAGGAAAATGACAAGTAAGGAAAGCAAAGGAAAGCAAGGAGAAGGTTGGATCAATGACTTAAACAAGAAGTTTTGTAGGTAACATGTTTCATGTGTGATTTCCTAGCTGAGGTGTGAATGCATGGTTCATCAATTTGTGTATTGGCAAGGGTTATTTCCTATTTTGAAAGTGGTTTCAACCTTTCCTTTCCATTCCCTGGATAGCCATGGTGTGAGAAGTCCTTAACAGGTGGGTGGAGATACAAAAATTCCTCAAGGTATGGTGAAGAAATTCCGACGCATCCAAGCTTCATTTGGTTTTGTGATCTCGGGACCGGTTTAGGTGAATCATGGTAGTTTGAGGGTGGAGGCGGTTTAACCTTTGGATTCCCTTGGTTGTTTATGTCTTGGTTTATCCCATGAGATCCCACATTCATGTTTCAAATATGGCATGAGAGTGATTGGAGGAAATAAATATTTGGTTCAAATCAGTTTATGGGCAGGTGGTACATGGAAGTCCCTCACTTGGTTGACTTTTGCATAAGTTAATAATAGTTTTTTTCTATTGTACTCTATGATAATTTGTACTTGTAATTATGTTTCTTTGATGGTTGTACTGTCATGGTTAATATTCTAGTTATATGTTGGTTATCAACATGATTTAAGATGTTCTGTAGCTATGACTCTTGTTATGCTTTGATAAGTTGATGAATGCATGGGATAACAAGTGTTGTTGTAGCTACTTGAGAGGGAATTCGACCTTTTTGGTGATTCCCAACTAAAGTACAAATATTTACACTCTGATATACATTCATGACCTATAACTTACATGTTTACCATATGTTTGACGAAATGTCTAGTGTGTTCTGGGAAGTATAGGTCAAGTTTCTGATTCAAATTTGGATGTTTATCTTTTCCATCATGTTAAATGTGATTCTGGAAAGTTACAGGAAGTTATGGGCAGTGGTCTAGAGGCTAGCCTTGAAAAGTGCCTCAGATATCTAGACCACAGGCATAGAACTGAGGATATGAGGTCATAACTACATGGATCCTGGCTTGTGAGTATGGTTGGAGGCTCACAACTACATGCAAGCAGTGTCAAGGTTATGGTTATGGGTCTAGGTTAGAGAAAAAGGGCTTAAGGGTAGTGGTTTTTCACCTGGGGTAGTTGTTCATCCTTTGAGTGATCTATGGTCTGAGGAAGGTCAGTAAGTCTCAATTGTAGGCCCTACTTCCTTAACTAGAACTAGGAGGTTGGGTCATGTCCTAGTTACAATCATCTCATGTTTACCCTAGAAAGATTGTGAATTTGGGCAAATGTGGGAAGGGGTTGTTACAGATTGGTATCAAAGTTTCCGGGTTCAAACACTTGGACTGGATGGGCGAGATGTGATTGTTATGCATGCATGTCAGTCATATGCATGTATCGCAGTGGCTATTGTTTTCATGTGTGTCGTCAACGTTACAATTTGAGTTACCATGCATGATGATTGTGATGATGTCAATATGATGAACTTCACTAAGGTATGTTTGAGAATGTTTATATTTGGTTATCTGACATGGTAAGTTTGTAAGAAGAAGAATATCATAGATGACAAGAAAAATGGTGGATTATAGTTCACATGAATCTCCTTATATATCAACTAAGTAACATGGGAAATAGTACTCTCCTGACATAGAAAATACCTTGAGAATTCTAAAAAAAGAAATCAAGAGTTATGTTGTTTCTGATACAACCACCCTCCAAAATTTTACCCATGCTTAGATTTTGAAGCCTCCCTTCTATCCACAGGAGCTTATGATTCACTACTGTCAAGTATTCAAGCTATCTTAGAGACTTATCTTTTGATGTTGTGCTTGTGATTTTTGCTTTGATCCCGACTTGATCTTTTGTAGACAAAAGCCCATCTCTTGCTTAAATTTGCAACATTATCGTTCTTCCCTCCAAAAACTACGCAATCTTGGAAAGCAGGTCAGCTTTGAGGATTTGAATTGTGCAATCCACATTGGAATACTTGCCTTGAGCTCAAAAACTGCATGATTCTAGGAGACAATCTAGCATTGAGCTCAAAAAATATGCAAAGCATCTCTTTCCCTCAAAAATTGCACAATGCACTGTGTCAAGGAGTTGCCCAGTTGTTAGCGGGAGAAACCTCCCTTAGGTAAGGTTTGAGAACCTTAACAGATTGAAGGCAAACTATCAACAAGAAGCACTCAATCAAGAAAGAAAACTATGAAAACTGCTAAAGTTGGGTTTATGGAGAATACCCAGAGGTCCTACGTTTGATGTCGATCCTGTAGGGTCCAAACCCTCTGCTTCCTCCAATGCATTCATACCTGCAACATAAAATAGAGAATCATATACATAGAAAATATTTCAAATAATGTGCATATTAAACATGTTAGATCACCAAGTATAGATATATAAAGCATGATATGCTAGACATGAAATATAAAAACATGAGATCACAACATTTTAGAAATAAGACAGATCTTCTTTATTGACAACATCAAATAGGAGTGGAATAATAAAACCTGATATGACCATGACACCAATGAACCTTCCTCTAGATCCATCCCACCCAAGCCTCAAAGATCACCTCAATATATGCAAAAGGATGTCATATAATGGAAGATGAACATCTCTACAAGGAGACAAGGGTTTCCTATGATTGGCAGTGCAGGAGACACATGGAAAATGAGAATTGATCTAGGGACAAAAGACTATAATGTCGATATCCTATCTCCTTCTATGTTTTAGGCCTTCCCATGAGGTATATAAATACCACCATAAATTAGTTAATTTAGTTAGGCCACGGGCTCTTGTAGGTGGGCTTTCAGTGAAACCTGTAAACCCTGCCCGAGAAATAGGATTTTTTTTCTTCATATTTTTAAATTATGTATGCAGGTTTGGTATTATGGTACCTGCATGCGCACATGATTTTATAAGGGAAAAGTCATGTATGGAATTTAAAAAATTGTTTTTTAATAAATTACCAAGTCTGAATGGGAAAGGGCTGCCCAAGGCCATATAAGAGCATCATAACTATAGGAGTGCTGAATAATGCTATAACACCAGTCCCCTGAGAATTGTGCAATACTTCTTGGCAGTGTGAATGGATAGTTTCCCAAAAAATAAGAAAAACAAAATAGTGAAAAAACATCCCTATAAAATAGGGAGTGATCAATTACTTTCTCGGAAAGTGTCACAAGTTAATATTTTTTACTTTCCACGAAGTGTCACTTTTTCCTTGATTTTAGGCGCACAAGTCATAAACCCTAACTAGTTTAGATTTATATAATGGAAACCCATAGATATCATTTTCACATTTGATCTTGGATCTCTTGCCTTCCCAGGGAGATCAAGGAGCCTTCGGTGGAGTTTGTAGTGCTTTTCCAGGGGAGTTTTTCTTTTGTCGTCTTTTGCCGCTTTTTCTGTCGCTTTTTGTCATTTCACTTCTATGAGTGTCATTTTGATTGTTTATTCTCATGGTTGATAGAATTTTAACTTATATTAGCTTGTACAAGTGTTGGTTCGATTCGTCGTTCACCTTTTACAATGTCACACCAATTTTCTTGTTTTTTCCCGTTAGAGGTTGTTGTTTCAATGACTCTCCATGCATTTTTGTTTTTCCTTTTGCATGTTGAATTTATGTACTTGATTTATACTGATCTATCTATCCTTAGTGATATCTGGAGTATAACTTACACCATCACCCATATCTGCCAGTTTCTCACACTCCTTCCGAGAAGATCTGCCCTTCCATTGGCCAACACTTACCTTGTTTAGCTGAGCATTACACAAGACCAAGGCTCAAGCATGATGCTTGGCCTATGAGACTGAAAAATGCATAGTACCTATCTATCCCAATTGTGGATTGCATATTTCTATGGCTCAATCTCAACCCTTGGCCACTAAGACTGTGTAGACCACAGTCTCCCCCTCAGTTTACCCAGGTTGACTTATGCATTGCACAGTCTTTAGCCTCAGGCTACTCCCCTGGCTGCTGAGACTACACAATGTGAATTTCATGCAGCCAATCTCCCTTCCCCCAGCTTAGGCTTTGCACAATATTTTGCTTCAGTCATGTGGTTGTTGCTGTGATCTTTCTTTGTGAGTCAATATGCTAAAGCTAATTTATCTTTGCCATGAGTGCATTTTCCTCCTACATGTATTGCAGCAGTTGAGCACTTCACTTCATTAATCACGGATATCATGGCACCAAAGAGATCTTCTTCAAAGGATACTATTGAAAGAAACATTGGGGAAGCAGTTGAGAGTATGCCAATGAAATTTCCAGTTTACTCAGATACTCAATTGTTCATAGAGAAAGAATCAAACATCACATGGCAGAAAGTGAATGAAGCTTTTTCAGCAAGAAGCTTCAAAGCATATATTGAAGACTGGAAGGTGTATATCAATGTCCAGAGGTCAGGGTTACATAAGGTTGCATGTAGGTATCCTACTTTATCATGTGCAGACATTGTCAGCTGGATCATATCACACATGGATGAAAAGACTATGACTCTTAGTAGTGCTAACAAAAAGAGGTTTGCTTCTTTTCTGGCACCATATTACCATCTCATGTATCATTTGCCAGAGTCATAATCACTCATGGATTCTTACTTTTATGCGACCACTAACTACTTGTGCACAAAGGATATTATCAAAAGCTGGCTGAAAGAGCCATCAAAGTTCTGTCAAACACCCACCAACACCTTCAAGGCAAAATATCTTAGGAGGGCCTATCAACTCTTGATAGTTCTATGTTGCATAATCTATGGTGAGCAGAGCACCGAGACCTTAGCCAAAGGGTTGGAGTTCTTACTGAACCAGGTTGTGAATGAAGGAAGGCCATTCAAATGGTCAAACTTGTTGCCTCAATAGTTGAAGATCCATGTAGCTAATGCCCCAAATCCTCCCTAGGGAAATCAAACTAGATTTTACATGTCTTCCTATCTAATGGATGCAATCTATGCTCACAATTCATTCCCTGGCATGAATTGGACTTGGCCTGTCATGCACATTTATTGTAAGCTTCTTTCAGAGTGTAGCCATAGAAGAGTAATGGAAAATCTAATTGATAACTTCCTCATTCCATTGTATAAGTTGATCTTTGAGGAAGAACCACCTTGCATGTCATGTGGGGTAATGGAAGTAGTGTTGGAGATAACAGATTGGTTTTCCTCACCCAATGACACTTTCCTCTAAGTGTTTGGTAGAAAGAAATCGACACATCTTTTATCGAGGAATGCCACTGATAAGTTGGTCATGCAAGAAGTTGCGTACCATCTCTCCATAGGGTTATCAACAACTTTTCACAGGAATAAGAAAGCACCTTGGCTTGTTCTTCATTTTCAAATAAAATTGTATGAGATCAAGAACTTGAAATTTGTAGACACTGAAGGCAAGGCAATATAGAAATTCACATTTGGTTATTTGGATTTCAATCCATATGATCCTAGGATTGTTTGTAAAGACCATTGTGCGATGAGTCATTTCCAATGGCTAAGTGAGACTTTCTATAGGCCCGAGTAGGAGAAGATAAAGAAGTGTTACAATGCCTCAAAGTCTCATGAACTAGTTAGCTTTGCTAGAACATCATAGGTTAATCCTCAGAAGGAATATAATCCAGAAGCAGTACTAGTAGAAGGGCACAACCCAATGCATGAAAAGGGTAAGAAGAAAGTTGCATATATCCTGTGGGAGAACGAAGATGCAAGATGAAAGAAGATCCAGTCATTCTAAAAGCAACCATAGCAGCAGAGAAGAAGAGGAAACATAGAATGCATGAAGTATAATATAAGCAGAGAGAAGAACAAGACAAGAGAAGAGTGGAAGAAGAAGAAATGCAGAAGCATGAAGAAGAACAAAGGAAAAGAGCAAAAGAAGAAGAAGAAACACAAAAAAAATCCATAGAGCAAGAGAAAAACCGACAACTAGAAGAGGAGGGAAAATAGATGTAGGACATGGAGCTCACTCAGGATATTGAGAACAAAGAGTTTGAAAATAACTTCTAGGCTAATAGGAAAGAGGTCGAACAACTCCAAGTAGAGGTATAGAACACAACTCCTGCACATGTATATATGGAAGAACTTAAGGATGCCATACTTGGAGAAGTATCGACATTAGGATATACCATGTGAAATATTTATGAGGAGCTTGTCATTGTGCATAAGGCAGATGTCCACTTGCACGGCTTGCAGCATAAGTGTAAATATCATGTCAAAAATCTTAAGGTTGTACAAGCAACTATTGCTTCCGTGCATGAATGGGAAATGTAATACAAAGGGGCACTACTTGAGTTGGGAAAGAAAACAAGGAAAGAAGAGTTGGAGAAATAAAATGTTCGAATGCTCATCCAGAATAACAAACAGCTCGCCTTGTTTATTTCCAACATTCAAGCATCATATGGAAACGTAGGAATTAGGTCAAACAAGAGATTGAAGAATACTTGGATCAATTGAGATAGATCACCACTAAGGAAGACCTGGAAGTGAATAGGAGTAATATGCAAAAGTACATTGGTGGCCCTGTCCTTATTAATACTATGATGATCTTGTTGAGGAAGGAAATTCAGATTGGTTCCAAATCAGTGTACCCAAATTCCATGGAGTCCAGAGTCTACTTCTATCCTGACACCATTGCAGAGTTTGGGGAGGTCATCACACAATACAAAGCTTGGCACCATTATGTGACCGAGAAACAACAAGTGGAAGTTGTTGAGTTGGAGTTTCCCCAAACTCAATATTAATTTATTTTGTCCTATTAGGCTATTTAGATGGATCTACCCAATTTTGTCTTATATGGGTATGAGTATATTGTAATATTTTTTGTAAATGAAATTAAAAGTGTCAATTGTGGAATGTGTGCTATAGGGATTAATGCACGGGTGTTTGGTGATGTAGAAACCCTCAAGGATCTTCCCGGGATCCTTGGCAGACTATAAGATTCTCTGCAACTGTCACAAAGATGCATGCATATATATGTTTAACAAATGAATATCAAAGCAGGAAGAAGGACTTATTACCTCAAGTCTTAGTGTGGTGTTGCTGGAGAGTGCAAAGTAGCTAGGTGGAAGACCCCTGAGCTAGATCCATATCAAAACCCGCACATAGGTAAGACAAGCATAATATCACAACATCAAACCTTGACAAACAATGCATAAACATATAAAGATATCTAGTTGCATATATCTAAGCCACTCATAATAACGACATTGCATGAACATATAAACAACTTAATACTACCAACATCGTGGAATGGACAACATAATCATAGTTCTATATTGATGTAGAAAAGAGTGATTACAACCATTGGTTGTATCAACCTTCCCTTTCCCCTCCAACTCCTCTCTCTCTCCCTTCTTAACCTCTTCTAATGCCTTAGTTAGAGACTATGCTCGATAATCGAATAGGAAATCCTTTCAAATGGTTCAACCTCTTCCACAATGGCCCTAGCCTTTCATATATAGGATGTGAGGATAGGGTTGCCAATTCCTTCATGAGTTCCATTAGGTAAAAGCAGTGATGTTGCCATGCTTTTGTGCTCTTTCCTGTTTGTAGATTCCATTAGGAGTTAGTAATTCCTCCAAACAGGTCGAGTTCTGATGTTTCCCTGCTTTTGTGAGCTAACATAGGAGAGAATATCAAGATATTTCTCTGTCAACTTGTTCCCTTGACCCATAGAAACTCATCTAGGTTCACTAACGCTCTTCCCGAGGTAACATACAGAGTTACCCTAGGCACTAACATGCCCTTAGCCTTGCTAAGAAGCTTTATAAAGTAGGTTGCTAGTTCTTAGACAACTCTAGCTTGATAACTGGGCCTGTGAACTTGGTCAGTCCTTCAATCATCAAGCCTTTCTCCTTTGAGCTGGTGAGGAGGTCATTTTCTTGTATAACAAATGCCCCTAAAGTGTAAGATAAGAGGCTGTGATGATGGCCAAAATACTTTATATATAACTATCCTTTTATTTGGAAAAAAGAGAGAGAGGATCAGAGCTTTGGGTGGTACGATAAACCTGATACAACACACACACACACACACACACACACACACATATATAACAACTAAAATCATGTCTTGAGTCGGGCATTCCCACGTTCAGTAGCTATGTCAGAGAGATTTTCTCAAAAGAGATATGACGATGTTGTTTTCCAACAAGCACAATGCGAAACCTGTGTCATAATAGGATCATTCTAATGAGCTATCTCCAAAAAACAATAAACGCAACTTGGGAGAGGAAACAAGGCTGAGTGATGTAAGCCTCTACCCAAGGTCTTGATTTTCGCTTCACCGCAACAACATAGATTGATACATGTGAATAAAGTCATTGAGGTGAAACATGCACGAAATTGTTTGATTACCAATCAATAATGGAGACCGTTAACAGATGCGAGGATGGCCACCGATAATGGTGATGGTCTCTAAGATGCACAATAAAATCTAGTGAGTGTGAATAATGTTTTTGTTGTCAAACACTCGTAGAATCGTTTAACTAGGAGCCAATAATGAAAACCCCTGACCAAACACAAGGTGACCTACTACTGATGTCTGCAAGTACCAAGGCACTAAAGTGTTTCTGGGACTTCTTCCTAGATAGAGTGTTGAAGTCAATAGGAATAGACCTGTTGAAAGGTAGGCAATAAGGTGTCCTACATCAGTCGACACAAAACGAGACAAGAATGATTGTTTTTTGAGGAATCTTTTGAGCATTGGGTCAAAGCGACAGAGGGCATGATAAAAGGATATGCTTGATGGTTTGATGGAGGAAACATAAGATAAAGGTTTTCCCTTGAACAATAGAAGGCACGACACAACGGTTTTAACCATGCAACACTAGACTCATGAACACCAAAGAGTGTTAGGATACAGAGATGCAAGAACATCGGGGTATATAGGCTAAACTCATAGGATGGTAAGGTTCATATTGAGAGGCCGTCACAAGGAAGGTTTATTTGAGGGAGTGCCATGTTCAAGGGAGTGACTGCTACCAAAAAAATCTTTTCAAAATACTAAACACAAAGCAATTGTATTGTCCACTTTCCCCATCTGATTAGTTTAGTGAGTCCAAACAGGTAAACTCATTGGTATTTTCATGTTTTAAGAGTCTGAAAAGATCATAAAAGAGTGACTCTATGCCCTATCTGATTAGTTTAATGAGTCCAGACAGGAAAAATCATTGGTATTTTCATGTTTCAAGAGTTTGAAAAGATCATAAAGAGCGACTCCATTCCTCATCTATTTAATTTAATGAGTCCAGACGGGACAACTCGGTGGTATTTTCATATTTCGAGAGTCTGAAAAGATCGTAAAGAATGACTCCAGGGTGGTCCCTTTGTCATAGTTGTTAACCAGGTGCGACAAAGGTTTAATAGTATACCCAAAAAGGTTCCTTTTCTGTAAGTTAATCTACTGATTTCGAATAAAGAGAAACCTATGCTCAATATATGTTTGCCTCATTTTGTTACGAGTACGAGGAGACAGAGTAAACTCGATATTCGTCATGAAATTTTAATGAGTCACGCGACGACAAACTCAATATACCTTCATCAAATTTTAACGAGTCAAATGAAGAAAACTCGAGGTATCTTTTTTCAATTTAATGAGTGAGGAAAAAGAGGTAAAAGAACTGCTCATTCCTTCTTCATAGATTTAATGAGCCTGAAGAAGGGAAAAACTCGGGGATTTTTCAATTTAAGAGCAAGAAAGAGTCCCAAAAAAGAAAGCGCTCATATCGTCGTCGTAGGTTTTTAACGAGCCTGATGATGAAAACTCGGGGTTTTTTCGATTTAATGAGCGAGAAAAGTTCCTAAAAATAATGCTCGAAGCTTCTTCATAAGTTTTTAACGAGCCTGAAGAAGGAACTCATGGTTTTTTCAGTTTTATGAGCAAGAAAAAGTCCCTAAAAAGAATGCTCAATTCTTCTTCATATGTTTTTAACGAGTCTGAAGAAGGAACTCAAGGTTTTTTCGGTTTTATGAATGAGAAAAGTCCCTAAAAAGAGTGCTCAGTCGATCTTTTTCATTTTAGTGAACTAGAAAAAGAGAGAAAAAGAGTTGCTCAGACCGTCATCGTAGGTGTTTAATGAGCCCGACGACGAAAAACTCGAGGATTTTTCAGTTTAAGAGCGAGAAAACATCCCATAAAAGAAAGCTCTCATTGAGAATCAAACACGGTCATTTCTTCCATTCAACCCTGAAAGTCCTTTCATAAAAAATGAGCAATTTCTGCCAATATGGGGTCATGGCGTCAGATAACTATCATAGGAAATGAACTCCTTCTACTTTAATGACTTCAATGAAGATAAGTCGTGTCTCCAAAGTGACTATAAGGGAGTTCTTGAGCCTCCAATTTCACCATTTGCATCATTTGAGAGTTGTGAGAGTGTTTTGGAGCTAAAGTGGAGCAAATTTTCCACGGACGATTGTGGGCGATCTGGGCGACCATTCGACTTGCTGTTTGTCCCAAATAGATGTCAAAACAATTATATTGCATTATTTAACCTTTTTTGGCTAGATTTTGGGTGTATTTTTAGAGATTTGGGGAGCCCTAGTTCATTTACTGTGTCTAACGCTCCCTTCTAGGTCTGTAGGGAGCGTTAAATGACCTTTACGACTTGGAGGAGGGCGTTAATCCTCCCTGTTTTCCACAAGGGGGGGCGTTAGTGCATGAGGGCACACTCTAAAACCATGGCAAGTGTTTTCTTGAGCTTTATTGCCCCATTTGTACTAATTTTTGGGTTGATTTGTGTTATGAAACCAACTCACAAAAAGATAGAAAAGATAGATGAACGCCTTAGAAATAAGGTTCTCGAGGGGGCAACCTCCTTTACATTACACAAATGAACAATTCCTGGATGATACAAATGAAAAGACCTTTTTTTTCTATATATAGGAGTCTAAGGGGTCTTAATATAATCAGAGCTGACATAATAATAATAATGTAAGGGCACAATAATAACAATAGTGGGCTTCTATGGGGCACAATAATAACAATATGGGGACTACATGGGTACAAAAATATAATAAGGGGGTTGTACTAATAACAATAAGGGGTTACACTAATAGTATAGGGGCCTAGCATGCCTCTCTCCTTAAAAAAGTGTTGTCCTTAATGCTTGAGTAGTTCTTGATGCTTCTGTATAAAATTCTTGTCCTCCCATGTGGAATCTTCAACGGGTAAGTTCTTCCACTTGATGAGATACTCTGAAATTGATCGATTTCGTAGCTTTCGGTTTCTTATTTCTGTAACTGCTCCAGGTTCCACTATGCTTTTTCCTTCTTCAAGTTCTGGAAATACTGTTTGAATTGGGATCTTCTGTAACTTTTGAATGAGTGGCCATACTTCTTCATCCTTCTTCCATTCATCCCTTGCTTCGTTTATTCAATCTAGTTGGATAATAGAAATAGCACAAAACAATGCTTCCATAACCTCATCCTTTCTTGAGAGTGCATCTGAACAAAATTTTTCTTCCCTTTTCTGTAGATGATATCAAAGTCATAACCCAACATAGCGAAAATTCCATGATGACATGTTTGGAGCAGCAAAACCCTAGAATCCAAAGCTCTGATACCAAATGTTATGAAACCAACTCACAAAAAGATAGAAAAGATAGATCAACGCCTTAGAATTTAGCCTCTTCGAGGGGGCAAACTCCTTTACATTACACAAATGAATAGTTCTTGGATGATACAAATGACAAGACCTCCTTTCTGTATATAGGAGTCTAAGGGGTCATAATATAATCAGAGCCGACATAACAATAATAATGTAAGGGCACAATAATAACATTAGTGGGCTTCTATGGGGAACACTAATAACAATATGGGGACTACATGGGCACAACAATATAATAAGGGGGTTGTACTAATAATAATAAGAGGTTACACTAGTAGTATAGGGACCTAACCATTTGTGCAGGTTTTGAGCCATTATGACTAGTCTATGGAGAGAACGAGCCCATGATCGACAGGAATTGCTTATGTGAAATGATCCAACTTGTATACTTGTATTGCGCCGATGTGGTTTGATGAAATATGCACAAATGGACTTGGTGAAAGGTTAGGAGGACCTTTTGAGCTGGATTATTCAGCGTTGGGATGAACACGAAGGAGTGTTCAAGATCGGGGACCATGAGCTTGCAATTGACCAAGATGACATCTATTTCTTGACAGGTTTTTCGTGCAAAGGAGCATGGGAAAACTTGACCGGTGGTAGGCCTGATCCCCGATCCAATTTAGAGATGGTCTGAGCTTATTGTATCCTTGAGAGCAGACTTGTGAGCAACAAAGTCCCTATAGAGCGGATCAGATCTAGGTCTATGAGGGCCATTTTATGGATGATTGTGCGCTTGGCGAGGTCGAAAAGTCCCCATGTTGTGAAAAAGGCCCAACTGTTGCTTGCCATTGACTATGTCCAGCCGCATATCTTCAACTGGTGCAAGACGGTGCTTCATCAATTGAAGGCAGAGTTGACTGCATGTAAGACCCAAACCCAACAAAGTTTTGGGTACAATAATCTCATTGTATCCTTCATAATTGAGAGGGTGCCAGTTATGTGACCACAAATGAGCTTAGGTCCACACGATCCGAGGGAACCTAGGCAGAGGTGATGGGCATCGCTCGATCCTCGCACAGGAGGAGGACCCATTCGACATTTTTTCGAAGAGGATTTATTTGAATGTCTCAGTGGTTAAATTGTGATGATAGATGACTATGCCTATGAGGGCATGAACTTCACAGGTGATCCTGACTTGATTTTTCCACCTGGTACAAACTGGGGGCCTCAAGGTAAGAAGGTTTATTTGAGAGTACTTAAAGTATTTTTAAGCTTTTGAATTTTTATGTTATGTTTTTGTTGATTTTATGGGTGAAAAAGTACTGACATGAAGCTTTTTGCTTGACACAGATGTGGCACCGGTGCGACTTGTAGGTGAGCCTCGCCAAGTGAGGTGAGGTGGCCAACTACCCGAAGGTGGGGGTGATGCTGAGAGTCTTCACGAGGTTCTGAGGAACCTAAAGGGCTTGAGCATGGGTGTGACCCCCCTTCCTATGAGGGAGATTCCCGCTCACATGCAGCGACACACAGTTGGTGTGCCTGAGCGGTTTCTGGTTCCTCTTCGGAGGATAGCTAGAGCTATATTGTCTTTTCATGAGCAGTAGGCTCTATTAGCAGGCGCATGGTATGGCCAACGGGTGGCTTAGTAGCCATTTTGTACTTAAAACACCTAAGTTTTGGGAAATTTTCTGATGTAAAAGACTGGATTCGAAATATATATATATATATCTATTGGTACTTTATGATGTAAATGTTTTTTAAGTGTTTTTGTAATTTTTACCTGTGTAAATTTTTACTTTCATACATGGATCTATAATAAATGAGACAAATGCCAATCTAACACATAGTTTTCCAATGAATCAACAACTGTATTAAATTCTTGAGGAATGTGTTCATATGTAATAAACTCAAATTGACGTTCCAAGAGTCCTACCCTTAAATAATGATGCAACAATATTGGATTACGAATGTGATAATGATTTGTCAATTGCATAACAACAAGCTGAGAGTCTAACCTGACCACTAGATTGGAGATGTCCCTTGATGATGCTTCAGTGAGAAGTGAAATTACGAACATGTACTCAGCAATATTGTTGGTGGCAGTGCCGAGAAAGACTCCCTCGGAACAAAGCAGTTCCGACTCAGGTGTGTAAATGACCCAAGCAGCTGATGTAATGTGTCGTGTGTGACGACTGGCACCATCCATGTATCCTACATATGCTAAGGGTAATGAAGACATCTGCATGATGAGAAATATGTATGAGACAAATACTTCAAGAAACACCAAAAAAAAAAAAAAAACCAGTCACATAAAAAAGAAGCAAAACTTATAAATACATAAAATTACAAAGCACATGCCTAGTGTAGTACTAGGCATAATAATTTTTCAGATAGAGCCTGTTTCGGGGCTTAGCGAGCGAGACTCCTTCCCATTCCTGAAGTTCATATGCCCCTTTTGAGAGGGCTTTTGTGACAACATATGGATCGAGCCATAAGGGTTGAAGTGTTCCTGCCCCCAAGAGGTCATGTTTTTGATCATAGAGTAAAACAAGATCTCTCAATTGGTAAGAACGAGGCTTGACATTTTTGTCGTACTGGGATTTGACTTGACGCTTGTGGGCTTCGAGTGCCAATTCGACATCTTGATGGGTTTCACCCAGTTGATTTAGGTATAGCAGGTGCTCTTCTTCGATAGTGGTGCTGGGCAAGAGTTCAACAATGATTTGTAAGGAAGGATTCTGACACTTGATTGGCAAAACTACTTCCAGGGCATAAGCTAGTTGAAAAGGTGTAAAGCCTGTAGCAGTTTTTACTGAAGTTCGATATGCCCACAACATAGGATATAACATTCGATGCCAGTGGGTTTTATGATTCCCTACTAACCTGCAGATCATGGTCTTTAAGACGCCATTGACGGCTTCTACTTGGCCATTAGCTTGGGGGTAGTAGGAGGATGATTGATCCTGGCAAAAACCGAGCAACGATGTTAAGTCAGACATCATGTGATTATGAAAATGAGACCCATGGTCTGTAATGATCGTGTAGGGAACGCCGTAGTGACATATGACATGATTGAACAGGAATAGTGTCGTTGTTTCTCCATCGGCCCGGAAAGTGGGAAGGGCTTCGACCCATTTTGTGAAATATTCCACAACTACAATAATGTAGTTGTCTCTGACAAAGGAAGTGGGGTTGCAAGTGACGATGTCTATCCCCTATTTAGAAAAGGGCCGATGGAGATAATCGGGTGTGGTAGGGCTGGAGGAGTGCGCATTTTCTTTGTAAACACTTGATAAGGGTGGCACTACCAGACAACCTTGATACAATATTTGAACAAGGTTGGCCAAGTAGTAGCCTACGCGTAAAATTTTCTAAGCAGTAGACATGATAGAAATATGACCGCCACATGCCTCAACATGACAGTCATTTAAAACATGTTCCGCCTCTTCATGAGTGACGCAACATCGAAGAATTGTATCAGTGCCACAACGATATAAAGTATCATTTAGCAGTAAATAGTGTCGTACTCGGTGGTGGATGCGATGACGATCACATGACGATAGTTCAAGGTGGAAACGTTGCGCTTGGAGGTAGACAAGAATGTCACATACCAAGGGTCAGTAGAGTCAATCAGATAGACAACGTCATCTGGAAGAAGATCATGGGCTATCTCATTGGGATCGAAAATGGGAAGATTCGACAAAAGTTCAGCGAAGACTAAGAATTTTTTCACCTTTGCAGTGGCGAAAACAAGATCAAATTATTGGAGGATGACTATCCATTTGGAGTATTTTCCTCTAATGATTTGACGAGACAAAATGTGTCTCATTGGATTGTCCAAAGCGATGATGGTAGTATGTAGCAACAGTATATGGTGTCAAAACTGATTGACAACAAAGACAACTGCCAAGGACAACTTTTCCTCATGTGAATATCTGAGTTTGGGCCTAGCTAGGCCTTTCAACATATAATAGATCACATGCTCACTCAGGTCATCATGAGTTTGAAAGAAGACCATTCCAAGAGAGGATGGCGAGGCTGCCAGGTTCAAGAGAAAGTCGCGCCCATAGTTGGGAGCACTAAGGAGTGGGGCTGATATAAGCACCTTTTTTAAGGCATCAAATGATCGTTGAGCTTGATCATCCCACAAGTATGGTACTCCTTTCTTGAGTAGGTGCATAAATCCTTTTGTTAAATCAGCATAGTTTACGATGAACCATCATAAGAAGTTTGCTTTCCCTTGCAAACGTTGGAGCTGCAAAATGGATTGCGGTGCAGGAAATTGAGTAATTTCCTTTACCTTATTGGGATCAACCCTAATCCCGTACTTGGAGACAATGAAACCAAGTAGGCATCTAGAATCAACAAATAAAATGCATTTATGCGAATTCAGACGTATGTTGTAGAACCTACACCTAAGAAAGATCGCTCATAAATGATCTAGTTATTGAGCTCGCTTCTTGGAATGGGCTGGAAGGTCGTCCAAGTAAGCTTGAACAATATGTCTGATATCATGAAATGTGTAGTCCATAGCCATTTGAAATGTTTCTTTGACATTCTTTAAACTGAATGGGAGTTTTCGATACGCAAAGATACCCCAAGGGTAAATGGAAGCGGTTTTGTGCTGGTTTGCCAGTTTTATAGCAATCTAGTTATATCCTGAGAAACCATCCATGAATGAGTAGGATTCACAACTAGCACAGTTGTCAATGATTTGGTCGATGAACGGTGTCGGATAATTATCCTTTGGACATGTGACGTTCAAGTCTCGATATTCGACACAAACGTGAATTATACCTTGTTTCTTATCAATAGGAACCATATTGGAAACCCATTCTGTTAAGGGAAGGTGGTAGACAAAACCAACACGTAACAACTTTTCCACCTCAGTCTTGAGGGTTGCAGTTTTGCGGGGGTGGACTGGTCGAAGCCTTTGGCGGATAGGCTTGGCATTGTCATATATCTTTATCTCATGCTCGACAATAGACGGATCTATGCCGACAATTTCCTCATAAGACCAAGCAAATACATCGTGGAATTCCTAGAAAAGGCAGGTGAAGTTTGCAATTTCCTCAGGAGTGCAATCGGCTTCAACCTGGATGTTTTCTACGATGCCTGTCTTGACGAAAATATCGATGAGCAATGTCTTTAAAAGGTTTCCCATGTTTCCCTCTGAGTCCAAAGTTTGGATAGTCGTATAAGGTGAGGAAATGATTTCAGGTGCGTCAAATGACATGATTTGAAGAGGCCTTGTGTTTGAATAAGATATCGAAACACGATGGTGAGAGTCCTCCTAAGGTCTCTCTTCTAAACACATGATATCTCTAATAGCTTCATCCGAAGGTAGGACTTGATTGAGGAGATCGAAAGAAGGAGTAGTTATGGGAGGGGAGGTGGTACGTTGGCCATGACCAAAGTGACCGGAGATTCAGATGCAGATTGAATGGCTTGGTAGGCCAATTCAGCTGGTGATAGAAACATTTGTTCTCCGTAAGCATCAATGTCTGAAGGGGCCGGGAGGATCCAAGGATTGGCCAGTTCGTGAGGAATGGATGAAACCATAGAGACTGTCTATGTAACTGCGAGTAGCAAAAGAGGGAAACAACCCATCAAGGAAGAGCCCTTCAATAGACTGGTACCGATATTGATGTAAGAGTCAGGTACACCACCCACTAAGGGTACAAATCCATTGGGTGACGAGGAATAATCGGGGTGCAAAAGGATAGCTGGTCCACTGTGACTATCTTTCCATCCAATGAGAATAGGATGATGTGAAAGACAGTAGACACAATGGTGGTCATGGCATAAGTCCAACTGCGACCCACCAATATATTAAAGTCAAGCTTTCTATCTATGACTTCGATGTCCATCTTTACCATTTTCCCACTCAAAGTGATGGGGTAACTAGCTAGGTAACCTTTTGGGATGAAAGTGTGGCCATCGAAAGCTTTAAGGAAATTCGATGATGAGACAACATGAAGTCGACATGACATAGGTTGAAGCACCTTCGTCAATGATAGTTCTATGTACTCCTCACCCTTTCAAAAATATTTGCACTTGAAATGCAAGCTAGTGTGAAAGGGGAGGTTTACATTCGTCCATGTCGAAAATTGCAAGCATGGAATCCTGAGGGTCGACCCCACCAATTGCCGAAAGTAGAGCTTTCCTTTGTGTTGCACAAGTTTGCAATACTTCAAGCACTGACATAGCTGACAGTGATTGCGCCAAATATTCTACAATACTATAGTTCTGAGCAGCATGTGTAGATGTATTATGCGTTGTGTGAAGAAGTGCCCCATTTGGGGGACAAATCACAAAATCAACAATTGACCTTTCAATATGCAGATTGTTAGGCGGTAGTGGGTTTTGACTCGAGGAGGATTCCTCAGCATTAGCGACTGGAGCTCCATAAGTTTTGGCTCTTGTTTGAATATCTACCATTTCAAAGGTGTAAATGGTATATGGTCCTTCACCAGCTGAAGGATGATGCGAATCATCGTTGCTCCCTTGTGGGGGTTGGGGTTGGTTTGCAATAAGGTGCTGCTACTGCTGAGCAGGGAAAGGATTGTTTAGGACCGTTGGGGTCCTGCTAGTGTCCTTTTTAGCAATGAAATATGTGCATTCTTGGAGATGCAGACAACGATATGTCATATGGTCTTCCACACAGATTTTGCAAGGGAATTTGGTGGGTTTTTCCTTTCCATCGTCAGAGGGTGCAACAACCTTCTGCTTTGGGTTGTACTGCTTGGTTGACTGCTCTTCAGAAGGAGTAGTCTTTTTCTTATTCTTCTTGTTCTTACCACCAGGTTTTTGTGTAGATTGCACAAAGTTTATCGTGGTGGTAGGAAGAGCAGTTGATTTGGTAGAGGGGTCAACTGACAACTGGGCAATGTGACTGCTAAGTTGTTTTACAACAGCCCCAGAGGTAGCGCCGATAATACCATCAGCATGCGCACCGGGTTGTTGAGTAGCGGGAGCATTGGAGTTGCGAGGGGCATTAGGAATGACATCGTATAAAGTGCCAGACTGCGAATATATCAAATCTAAGTGCTGGGCACAACGAATGGATTGGTCTTTCGTGACCGCACCACCTAAGGCAACATCTTTAGCGATTTGAGGGAGTAGAGACTTGCAGAACCAATCCGCTAATAGATAGTCTGGGAAGGGAGCTTTGACTAGCCACCACCTACATATCCATTCACGGATGTGATCAGAGATGTGGGTGGCGATGTCCTGACGTAGATAAGTGAGGAGTTCCATCCCATTTTCATAGTGGATGGGTAGCTGGAAGTGCTTTAAGAATTCCATCGCTGAAGTGCCAAAGGTATTGACTTACGTGCGTGGTATCTCAATGTACCACTTGGCTGCATTGCCAGTAAGGGTGCATGGAAAGAGCCATAGCTGAATACTATCATCCACCATGGAGTTAGAAACACACCATAAATGATAGGTGGTGATGTGCATACCCAGATCCTCCCCTTGTTTCCCTTTGAACTTCAGGATTTCTGTCGGAATTTTATGCGGGATTGGAGGCCAAAGTAAGTTGTGATAGATGGGGTCATTTGTGAGTTTGTACAAGTTGGGGATATCAAGCGTTGCCAAGAAAGGCAAGGTATTTGTGTAGAAATTCCCGCTGTAGATCAACAAATTATGCAATATACTAAAGCAAAATACAAGATCTACTTCTACAACAAACTCGCGGAAGCTTAATCGAATATGAGCAAGATCAAATAGAACACATATAACTGAGAATGAGAAAGCATCACACATGAACACAAAAGAATACTCTGGGGAAAGCCTCAGCTAAAAACCCTGATCTCTGTATTATCATACAATTGGAAATATGTCTGGATTACACAAAGCTTTAGCTCACAAGCTCTCCAGCTCTCAGTAAAATCCCTATGCTGCTCATAGACAGTTAAAGGATTCTCATAAACCTTCTCCTTTGCCCTCCAAGCCTCCTATTTCCTTACACAGTTTCTCCTGGGATCTAATGCTGCCACCTGTGTGAATTTACCTCTCACACAACACATTAAACTCAAAAGTAATTGCGCAATCCTGAAGGAGATAATTCCTTCTGCATGGATGAGTTTCCTTTATAGGAAAATTCCTCCAACTAATAGTACACTTCCCCTTCCTTTAATCTCAACTAGGTCTTTCTCTGAACTGACATGCATGAGTTATTTATGAGAGAATATTCAGTTATCTAGAGAACGCTAGTTGCATGAATGCATGCATTAACTGACTTAACTCACAATTTGTTCCTCCAACTGTTTGGAACTAATTTAACCAGAATTAACTCAGTTAACTGAGCTAACTAATTACAACTCAAATACAACTCATCCTTATCTCCTTAATTAAGGGATAACTTCCTCAATCAAAGGGATAACTGTTGCATGTCTTCACATAGACTTCATGTTTTATTTTCCCCAACTAATTAACTCAAGATGAATTAATTAATTATTTTTCAAACAGCTGTTGAGACCAAATTCAAATTTTAATTCTCAATTTTAATTCAGGGGCTAACTAAAATTGGAATCCATCCCGAAATGCTATCTATAGCAATGCTATTTTTAGCACTTCCATTTTTTATTCCTTGTTGCTATGTTCGACACTGGTACCCGAACTACTATTTATAGCAATGCTATTTTTAGCATTTCTTGTTGCCATTTTCAACACTCCCTCTCAACAAGAAAGACATTCAACTCGAACCTGATCCTGAACCTTTGGAATGTTCTGCATGCAAAACTTCTCCCAAGAGTTGTTGCTCTAACAACTCTAGAAACAAAAAAATCTCCCAACTGACCTCTCTATTGGGCTAGAAACATCCTTTGATGCTGAAGCTTCCTCTATCACTGACAAGTGCTCCCTCTGTGACCTCTGAGCAACTACAACACTCCATGCATCTCACACCATTGCACACCTCTTTGTGCCATCTTGCACTGGTGCAACACTCCTGTGCCTCTCGCATTGCTGCAGCTTGCTAGCTCTGCTCAGTCTCGGGACTCCTATACTGTAGCTCTCTCTGCTGCTCCATCCACATGTACCTCTACCCACTCATCTAGTCCTTTTACTCCTTGTCGGGGTTCCCATAGCAAGGTCTAATCAAAGAGGTTGGGGACCTCAATGATCCTGCCCCTATTCCAGCCTTCTTGGGACTGTCACTCCACATGGCCCCAAGTCCTACTTGGAGGTATGGATGCATGTGATCCCTCTACCCACTTGGCTCAAAATTTCCCCCTACTGGAGGTCTATGCATGAGTGGATGCCTCCACTCGGTCTCCTCTCGGCTTCTCTAGTTGTGGGTGCTCCACAACCTCCTGAAGCTGCTTCACCAATTGTGGCTCCTCCGCAATTGTCTGAGACTACTTCTGGCGCTGCATGTTGAGAGGTAATGTACTCTCCCTCTCAACCACCAAGTCTCCATCATTTGCCTTGCTACTCAAGGATTTTCATGCATCTTGAACCTTAAGAGCATACAAGTTCTTGACTTGTGAACCAATCTGCTTCACCTGTCTAGTGGTGATGTGTCAAAGGAAAACCTTTCCCTTACTAAAGACTACATCATAGCCTTTGTCTTCCAGCATTGCGATTGACACCAAATTTTTCCTCAGTCCTAGTACATACTTTGTTATCGGGAAAAGTGTCTATCTAGATCTGCTCTATCCCACTAAGGTGTGACAGCAACCTTAGAAACAAACAGAGAAAACTACTTTTGTACTCTTCTTTATGAACTATAAACGAAGAGGAATAGGATGAACCAACCTGTGTCTTGCACTAGTCCTTTGATCCAATTTCTCTCCTCTTTGACAGCTCCCAGCTACCTGCTCCCTTGCTTGCCCAGCTTCACCAAGTACCTGCAAGATCACAGAAGAAGGAAACTATACAAAGACATGGGTTTATATGCATAAATAACTTAGGATCAGATTTAAGTTAACCATACAAATGTAACAAACATCAATGAAACACAAGCATGGAGAAGAAACTCAAATAGTTTTATTGATATACAAGAAGATCCAGGAGGAGTTACAACCGATTATTCCTGACCCAGCATCAACCTCCCAGCAAAGAAGTCCCTTCTTCAACCCCAACAAAGCATAGATCACCCAATTCTCTGATATGTATCTCAAAACCAACAGCAATTCCTTACAATGTGCAAAATTCCAGTCTCTGGATCTCTGGGATGAGGGATCCATATATAGATGTATGCAAGGAGGATGAGTCAGCTCATGAATTGATTAGTGGCTTCTCTCTGTCAGTTCTTGCTTCCACTTGGAGACTGAGAGCCTCTTACTCATCCTTGGTTGAATTCAGTGAGGCAAGTGTCATTGGAGAAGATTCTGGAAGCTTCCATTGTCACTCCAACTCGTGGAATGACTCTGCCACTTGTCATTTCCCACTCAACGCACCCTGGTAGTGCATTTAGGTGCATTGCAACGCACCTAGCTAGTGGACTTAGGTGCTATGAAACTCACTTGGCTAGTAGAGCAGCTGAAATGATCCTGATTTGACTAGTTCTGAGCAGTTTCTGGTGTAGAACTTCTGGGAGACGCTGTATTTTGTTGACCTTGTTCCTTTAGGAGTTAGAACAACACTTTTAGGGACTTAGGAGCCCTTGGTTTATGGACATTTCATGCTTAGAGCTGTAAGGCACAAAAATGTCTATAACAGTTGCCCCCTAAAGTATGAGGCCGTTTATCGGGTGAAATGCTTTATCAGGAGGATCCGAAGTTCTTTCAATGCTGGGAGGAGACCTGTAATAAGATACAATACAATACATTATCTTCATACTGTTTTCATGATCTAGCTGAGGCGGGCATTCCCATGCTCAACTTTATAAATTCATTTTCATGTACATAGGACAGACAACCGTCTGATGGTAGACTGATGATTCTGATAGAGCCATCATCCTTTTGGTAGGATGATTATCTGTGCTGCAATACTGTACATTTCAATGTCTTTATTTTCCTGAATATATATCGCAGCCTGGATGGATGAAACTAGATCCCGGGTCTTCAATCTCGTCCGATCTTCACTCAAAGTACAAGTCGATCCATGTGAGAAATGTTTTGGAGTCGAACATGGAAAGACATCGCTTGATTACCAGTCAATGATGTAAACTGTTAACAAGCGCGAGATGAATCATCGATAATGATAATGACCCTCAAGGTACTGCAGTACAATTCACGTGGTGTGAATAAAGGACTTGGCGTCGAACACCACGCAAAATCTTTCGGTCGAAGGTCATTGATGTATACATGTCGCCGGAAGTGAGAAACTTGCCATTGAGGCATGCAAGCTTCAAAGTACTGAATGGGGTGTTCCTAGACCGAATTCTTGGATAATGAGCTGATGTCGACAAGAAGCGATCCGTCATAGGAGGGCCTTAATGAATCCCACATCAATGAAACGGAACGGAGCAAATGATTTTGATGGAGGTGAAAACGATCTGATGATATATGGTTCAGGGTGGCGGTCATGAAAGAATGGAGTATAATGTATGGTAGTGGGCGGGACACAGGTGGCCTTTCTGGATGACTTCTCTTGAACATGTCGGTGACACTTATGTGATGGATTGGTAGCATTAACCCCAAATGTGGATGGTATGGCGAGACCATGGCGATGTGACCGGTGAATGGAACAACCCAACCCGACTCAGGCACGGAGTGGAAGTGTCATGTTCAAGAGCGACTTGCTACCAATAAAGTTTCTTTGAGTTTTCTTCCCAATTTTTTCCCCAGTCATTGCTGACCAGTACCTCTTTATTTTTGTCAAGCTTGAGGAGGATAACATATGCTTGTTCTATAATTTGCCCTTCAGGCAAACCCATCGCTATGTTTTAACGAGCCTAGCGATAGTGAAACTCGTTCTCGTCTAAAGACAAGTTTGTCGCTATTAATATTTTTAACGAGTCTAATGACAAAGACAACTCGGTCCTTTTCATTTTTAGAGAGTCTGAAAAGGTACGTAAAGGTAACTCCAAAATTCCTTTTTCGTCATCTAATCCCTTAAGTCCGAAAAAGTATAAAACAATACAGAAGGGATGAATTTTCGATTAGCTTTAACGAGCCGAACAAAACAAGCGTTCGATCTTTTTGTGCAATAATCCCTCAGGTCCAAAAAGATTAAAATCTAGAGGAGGGATAGCACTTCTAGTCGCTTTAACGAGCTGGAAGGCCAAAACTCGGCAATCTTTTCATATTTTACGAGTCAGTTGAAAAGAGCTTAAAGAAGACTCGTCTTTTGAGGAACGAGTGATAAAAAGGGTAGCAGCTGATTCCAGGTAACATTTGGAATTTTCCAATCACGGCAGTGTCACAAGGATGGCTAGTGAAATCACTCTTCGCAGCTGTTCCTCAAAATGGGTAAACAATCAAATGGAGGTGAATGATCGGCCAATGGAAAAGTGGAGGTGACGGTGCAAACACGACCAAGGCTTTAATGGCTGAAATGCTTCATTCACAGTGGTTATTTACCGAGGAATAGTTCATTTTTTAACGAGCTTAAATGCGGGTGGAAACATTTGCTCATATCTTATGTTTATTTTCTAACGAGCTTGAACTGTGTGCTAAAACTGCTCAATTAATCCAGTCATATGATAAGAATGTCTCATATAAAAAGGACAATCTTTCGAGTGTTGCCCCACATCCTTTCTTTATGCAAGTTAGGAAACGACCAATCCTACGAGTTTAAAGGGTTAGAGGTCCTATAAATTTAAAAAATAAATAGTCGCTCTTCACTTGCATTCCAAAAGGTTTGCATGCCCCCAGGTATAAAACAGAGTTTCAAGGTTACCCCTCAATTTGCAGACAAAACATTTGTTCTATCAGGAGAGGCCTACCTCTTACAGGTTACCCAAAGATTGTTCTATTTACGGTGTAAACAAAACACTTCTTCGGCGATGTTGCTCGAAATAAACAAAGGTGAGTGACGATGCCCGCCAACTCACATAACTTTGACAAGAGAATCTTATTCTAGAATAACCCCTCTTCCACTTACGGACAGGGTATAGACTAGTCATATTCTCCCGCGGAAACCTACCCTATACCCGAAGTTTTCCTGCCGAAGCAGACCAGGACGCATGCCCCCTGGGTTTCAGTCATGTCCCTCCAAATTACTCGCGCTCATCGGGAGGACGGACTGGGGATTGAGACATTTCTTGCGTGAAGAGACCATTTAGGGATGGTATATGACTATTTGCTATGCGCGATCCGAGAAATGAAAGCTGGTCCATGAGCTTGACCACTCTTCCTTCGTGCGGAAAGCACATTACTCTAAAGAGTGAGGAGACAATGGCTCCCATGCAATAAATATAGTCTCGTCCAAGGAGTAGATTATAATCCAAGGGTCCTTGAACTACCATGACGTTCATGCGAACTGTCTTCCCTCTCAATGTTATGGGCACATCGGGAATGATCCCTAAAGGTCGACTGGTTCCTTTATCAAAGCCTGTCAGATTTCTCATCTCAGACAAAAGCGATGGCGAACCAAACGTTTTCCAAGCAATAGAGGAAAGGATACTCACATAAGGCCCCTCATCTATGATGGTACCAGCCATGACCATTCTATATATTTGAACGATAATTCGGAATGGTACACTTGCTGGTAGGCGGGGTCTGCCTAGTTGATTCTAGTCGAAGGAGACAACTAGGTTGCTTGGAGGTGGGACCGAGTAGACGGCCGGGTATGGCTCTGACGAACTTCCTTCCTGCGGTAAAGGAACGGGTGGATTGCCCCCATGTTCGTCGGAGTCTGTGTTGATGAAGAGAATTTGGACAGTGTCATCCTTGTTCTCTTCAGTGACTGTATCATCTGAAAATAAAACCTCTGAAGGCAAGACCGGGTCAACTGCCGCCTCGACCTTTTGACTTTCGTTAGGTATGGATTCAGTTGGTTTATCTTCAATGATAGGCGCTTCAGCCGACCACCTGAGCGGGCCAGCTGGATTCTCAACTAGTGACGAACTCGGCAAGAGTTTTTTATATCCAGGAGGGAGTCGTAACGGTGAAACCGGACGATCATCCAAAACTCTTTTAGCTTCGTCTAAGGAGGGACAACGGTGGAGGGCATGATTGCCTTCACACAGTTTACAGGGAAATCTAGCTTTCCCTTTTTGTCCTGGGGCTTCACTTTCACTAGTTGACGGTGTGCTTTCAACATGATCACCAGAGGTCGATGACACCGGATTGTGCAAACGAGGAGACCAGTCCCTTAGTATCTGGGGGATGCAAGGACAATCTCTGTGAAAGTGGTCTCCTTTGCAAATGACACATGGCGATTTAGGCCTGGTCGGTGCAGTGTGTGGATTTTCGTTAGACGACACTCGTTTTCCGCCATTCGCCTTTGGCTCCTTCTTCTTTTTCTCTTTCTTCTTCTTTTCCTTCTTCTCCTTAGGAACTTGGCTTTTAGCTTTACCAGTTTCGTCAAGCGAAGAGGAAGGAGGAGAGGAAGAATTAGAGGAAGTAGAAGGTGGGTGGGTAACTCTGGACTCGTCTAATTGCTGATTCGACTGTTCAGGAATAGTGGTGTTCTGAACGACATTGGTTGAGAAGAGCCATACTGGCAAGCCAATTGTTAGTCCTGGAAGCGACAATGTGGCCATATGGGGCGCACCAACATCTCCCCAAGAGGAGAAGGGACTAGGATTTCCACCAAGAGGAATTCCTTGGTTGGTAGGCTCCATTTTCTCAACCCAAAGATCAACGTAGGAAAAGGGTATGAAGATTCCGTTTAAAATAAATTTTAACACGCTTTGACACAACTTGTTTTTTCAGTTTTTAAGAGTCGAGAAAAAACAAAAGATGACTCTAGTCTCCTTCGATTTTTAATGAGCCTGAAGTGACAAGTGCTCAGATGGACCTTTTCCGTTAAGGAGTCTAAAAAGGAACGAAAGGGACTGCTCTGGAGGTCTAGGTAGAGGGAGTACCAAACCAATCGCAAAACTGCAGAATAATTTTTACGGTACGGCAGTCAATCTTCCCGAATGCTGTGTTCGGTGCATTGCGATCAGTAGGGCGGCCGACACGGCTTCCTATGGATAAAGGTTTTAAGCCTATAGGGGTCTTCCAATATATACTCGATGGTACGTGGGAGCACAAGTCCGTACTGGCACTTATCGTCTCAAAGTGGAGGAATCACCCAACCATCAGGGAGGACAACAGTTACCAGGCTTTACGACGCCGGAATACGTCTCTAGCCTAGACCTCTAAATGTTGTGCGTTAAGTTACAAAGCGTTGTTAAGTTCATTGAATTTATTTTAGGTTGATCATTCTTATGAAGTTTTCCTTTTGGGATCACCACGAGATGTATATGTAATTCCTAAAATGCAGTCTAAAGATGATAAACAAACTTTTATCTCTTTTCAGCAATGAAAATCCTAGCTACTAAGGGAAAAGAAAGACACAATCTTTTCGCAAAGAGCAAAGAGCACACTGTGAATGCACTTTTCCTAAATCAAGCCAAACAGACTGCCAATATGCAAATGCACATGCATGTGTTTTGTTTTTCACTTTCTTAATATTGATGCCTAAAAAGAAAGTTGTTGTACAAATCTGAATTTGCTTTCAAGTGACAAACACAAACAAGCTTCTTTTCGAAATCAAAAGGTAGAGATGATTACGACACTTTATGATTTTGAAATAAATACTCGTTTCGACACTAAAAAGTCACAAATTCAAGCCAAAGGCAAAAGTAAAAGCATAATCGACTATCAACAGCAAATAAACTTTCTCCTATGATCAAAATCGACACTAGCGACAGATCTAAATCAAAGGACGACAGTACGACTATTATACTTTTGCTATGGAAAAATGTAAATGACGTAACAAACACACAAAAACATCTACAGTTTCTTTTGCACAACTGAGGCAGAATATCAGTAAAGAAAAGGGGTTTGAAACAGTGAAATACTGATCACAGGCTGCAAAAATAGAGATAAAACTGGAAAAATGAAGTAAAGAACCTCAGCTGCACAAGGCTAGGCTGATTAGCGCACCTGTTTCACAGAGAAACTGCATTTCAGCGCAGGTAGCCCTCTCGGGAAGTGCGTTGAAATGCAGAACCTCTTCACAGAGCCTGCGCTGGGGCAGAAACGAGAGTTCTATCCGGGTTCTGGGTCACGGTTTGCAGTTTAATCTATGGTTTTTGGCCGGGTAAAAGCAATCAATAATACACAATCAGAGGTAGATCTAAGAGGGGTTCTAAGAGCTATCACAAGGGTGATTAGTTAGTTTATGAATCAGCTGTTCAAATCATAAACAGATCCAGTGAGTGGATTGAAGCAGCAGATGTCTACTTTGCATTTGTTAATGGCAAATGCAGTTCGATTGCTACTTCTAAGTTTATGAAACAAACAACAAGAGAAACACAAACAAACTAACTAGACACGATCCCCAGCGGAGTCGCCATTTTGTTATCGGGAAAAGTGTCTATCTAGATCTGCTCTATCCCACTAAGGTGTGACAGCAACCTTAGAAACAAACAGAGAAAACTACTTTTGTATTCTTATTTATGAACTATAAACGAAAAGGAATAGGATGAAACAACCTGTGTCTTGTGCTAGTCCTTTGATCCAATCTCTCTCCTCTTTGACAGCTCCCAGCTACCTGCTCCCTTGCTTGCCCAGCTTCACCAAGTACCTGCAAGATCACAGAAGAAGGAAACTATACAAAGACATGTGTTTATATGCATAAATAACTTAGGATCAGATTTAAGTTAACCATACAAATGTAACAAACATCAATGAAACACAAGCATGGAGAAGAAACTCAAATAGTTTTATTGATATACAAGAAGATCCAGGAGGAGTTACAACCGATGATTCCTGACCCAACATCAACCTCCCAGCAAAGAAGTCCCTTCTTCAACCCCAACAAAGCATAGATCACCCAATTCTCTGATATGTATCTCAAAACCAACAACAATTCCTTACAATGTGCAAAATTCCAGTCTCTGGATCTCTGGGATGAGGGATCCATATATAGATGTATGCAAGGAGGATGATTCAGCTCATGAATTGATTAGTGGCTTCTCTCTGTCAGTTCTTGCTTCCACTTGGAGACTGAGAGCCTCTTACTCATCCTTGGTCGAATTCAGTGAGGCAAGTGTCATTGGAGAAGATTCTGGAAGCTTCCATTGTCTCTCCACCTCGTGGAATGACTCTGCCACTTGTCATTTCCCACTCAACGCACCCTGGTAGTGCATTTAGGTGCGTTGCAACGCACCTAGCTAGTGGACTTAGGTGCTATGCAACGCACTTGGCTAGTAAAGCAGCTGAAATGATCCTGATTTGACTAGTTCTAAGCAGTTTCTGGTGGAGAACTTCTGGGAAAAGCTGTATTTTGCTGACCTTGTTCCTTTAGGAGTTAGAACAACACTTTTAGGGACTTAGGAGCCCTTGGTTTATGGACATTTCATGCTTAGAGCTGTAAGGCACAAAAATGTCTATAACATACTTGACATCGGTCAAGGTAATGCGAGCTCCATGCTCCCTCTGAAAAACAGTCGTGCCTACACCTGAGACACTATACTTTTCATCATTACCCATCACTATGGGTATCTGGAGATCTTTCTCCTCCAAGGTACTGAACAAACTCTTGTCACCGGTCATGTGGAAAGAAGCTCCACTGTCAAGAAACCAATCACATCCCACCATGGATGAAACCATGCATGCGAAGAGGGAGAAATCCAACTCAAACTGTGAGGCCAATGCCTCACCTTCAGATCCTTCCTTAGATCCCATCTTGGATTTCTTCAGTGGACAATTTGTAGCAAAATGGGCCACCTCATGACAATGAAAGCATCACACTTTCGATTTGTCAAACTTCTTCCCACCATGGGAAGAACTAGATTTGGGATGAGAAACCTTGTCCTTCCCTTTCTTTGCCTTACTCGCTAAGGCACAATTTTCTTCATCCTCCTTGGATGAAGAACCATCTCTGGTGCTTCTTCTTATCTCCTCCTACATCAGATCTGACCAAAGTTGTTCCCAATTTGACAGTTTCTCTCTTGCATTTACCGAGCCTTAGTAGCTATGCCAGCTCTTAAGAAGACCGAGGAGCGCAAGACTCACCATGTCATCATCGGTTGTCATTATCCCTACATTTCCAAGCTCATCCTTGCAGGTGGTGAGCTTGTTCAGATATCTAGAGATAGTGTCGCCCTTTTCACACTTGATTTTCTGAAGCTTGTCTTTCAGCGCCAGCTTCCTCTGATTGCTGCTGTTCTGATATAGATCTTTCAATGTTTTCCACATCAAAAATGGTGTCTCCTTCCCATGGAGGCTCGAGACAATGTGGTCTCAAACTCCTTCCAAGAGGATTCTCCTCGCTCTAGCCACACATTTCTTCCATTCCGCCAATTTGTAGCATTAGTTGCTGTTGGCTTGGGGACTTCTTGATCAATGAAGTCCTTCAAACCGTTGTCCTGTAATACTGCTTCCATGCGATCCTTCCAGGCTATATAATATGAGCTGCCATCAAGGGCATACTCGAGTCTTAAACTGTTGAACACCATTGGTGAAATTTGAGATGTGATAAGAATTCAAATTCTATAATCAGGAACTTGAAACTTCGAACTTCTCTCTTCTTTGTATATTGTTCTTTGCTTTGATCACCTTTGCTCTGATACCATGTAGAAATTCCCATTGTAGATCAACAGATTATGCAATATACTAAAGCAAAATACAAGATCTACTTCTACACAAACTTGCAAAAGCTTAATCGAATATGAGCAAGATCAAATAGAACACATATAACTAAGAATGGGAAAGCAATCACACATGAAAACATAAGAATACTATGGGGAAAGCCTCAGCTAAAAACCCCGATCTCTGTATTATCATACAAGTGGAAATATGTCCGGATTACACAAAGCTCTAGCTCACAAGCTATCCAGATCTCAATACAATCCCTTTGTTGCTCATAGATAGTTAAAGGCTTCTCACAAACCTTCTCCTCTACCCTCCAAGCCTCCTATTTCCTTGTGCAGTAACTGCGCAGTCTTGAAGGAGATAATTCATTCTGCATGGATGAGTTTCCTTTATAGGAAAATTCCTCCAACTGATAGTATACTTCCCCTTCCTTTAATCTCAACTGGGTCTTTCTCTGAACTGACATGCATGAGTTATTTATGAGAGAATATTCAGTTATCTGGAGAACACTAGTTGCATGCATACATTAACTGACTGAACTCACAATTTGTTCCTCAAACTGTTTGGAACTAATTTAATTGGAATTAACTCAGTTAACTGAGCTAACTAATTACAACTCAAATACAACTCATCATTATCTCCTTAATTAAGGGATAACTTCCTCAATCAAAGGGATAACTGTTGCATGTCTTCACATAGACTTCATGTTTGATTTTCTCCAACTAATTAACTGAAGATGAATTAATTAATTGTTTTTCAAACAGCTGCTGAGACCAAATTCGAATTTTAATTCTCAATTTTAATTCAGGGACTAACTAAAATTGGAATCCATCCCGAAATTCTATTTATAGTAATGCTATTTTTAGCACTTCCATTTTTCATTCCTTGTTGCTATGTCCAACACTGTTACCTAAACTGCTATTTATAGTAATTCTATTTTTAGCATTTCTTGTTGCCATTTTCAACAATTTGATGCCCCCGAATCAGACGAAGGTGATGACATATGACTTGAGGATCCTTGCGGTCCTCCCATCGTGTTGTTCCAAATATTATACACAGGATGTGTGGAATAGTAATTTCCTTGGGGTATAGTCGTGTACTGTGGTTGTCCATAGGGATTGTTAGACTGGGGGTTGTAAGTGCCCCTAGGATAAGGAATGCCCCCTTGACTCATTTGAGGTTGAGAGTGGGGTGCCCATATGGATTGAGTGGGACCTTGTTGAGGGATCCTGCTCGCCACGTAATTAACTATAGGTCCTTGACTGACATAAGGAGGGTTCATGTCAATCAATGACTATCCCTGTTGTCCTGTAAATGGAGGGGGAACTGTAATGCTCTTGGATGGTATGCGCATATTGGGAACATTTCCCCTAGGCATCTGAACCTGGGAATTGGAACTAAACAATGGACGCCAACCAAAGGGGCTGTTGACGGGACCCTTGCTAATCATGCTATATGCAACGTTATAAGGAGCGCTATATGTAGCACTTGTCGAAGGTCCGGGAGCTGACACAAAAGGGGTGGAAACCGACATGTACTGGGTTCCACTTGCATTGGTGTCATGATAGGGTTTGAACCTGGGATAGGTGGGATAGCAGGGTTTGCCATCAGAGGTGTGGTACTGACTGTTGACTGGGGAGGTGGCAGTGGACCAAAAGTGTCCACAAAAGCCCACGACCCATTAGTCGTCGATGGGATGGGTGGTGTAGGTCCAACATAAGACATATGAGGTACAAATGAAACTGGAATCAAGAGTGGTCCCAACGGATTTGTGATCAGAGGATTGTATGGAGGAATGAAACCTTCAGTAAAGAAATCTTCCGGTAAGCTTGAATCATGGGATGTCCAAACTGATTCAGTGTTAGATCACAAAGACTGATTGCCCGAAGATGGGTAATCCAGTTCACTGGGGCTCGACGGATCCTCCACAATGAGTGGGGGAAGACCTAACAACCGTCTAGATTGACGACGAGGGCCGGATGTAGCCACGATGGCCGATAAATTTTATCAATAAATTTTACAATGATATTTATTAAAGTCTTGGTGATAACAATTTCGCACTTAAAAAACAATAAATACATTAAGGAAATCAATCAACAAGCAAAGGGAAATGACCCTGTCTAATAACCACCAATCACTGGAGATGAAACCCAGTATCAAAATGGATAAAATAGAGAGTTGGCCAAATGTACAGTTACGATTACTCCTAAGATTCGCTCGAACCTCATATTAAGGGGCCAAGTACTCTCGTGAAGACAAGCAGCCTCCCAAAAACTAAAGCCAGAGTAGGTTCGTCTGTGTTAGGTACCAAGGCAGCCCTCCCTAGTCACCTTGTGTTTGTCCCTAAAAGTATGGTCACTAAGGATACCTCAAATCACAGATACTACCAGGGGGGACATTGTCGTAGACAGTACGCTGTGTGGGTAGGATACCTGAGTCCCCGACTCAGCTCTGATATCCCCGAAGGGATCCCCGATATACAGAATACCCAAAGGAGATGTGAGCGAAGGTAGGCTACCTTCGTTTACAGTCCGATGTTGTCTTGTATTTGGATCCACTTTTACTCAAGTGGTCTTGGATAGTATGAGTGCAGAAGGATTTATCTCATTAATGACACTAGTTTCAGTGTATGATCTTGGGCAGTTAACTCACAACTGCCTAACCCAATATCCTAACCTAAACTAATGTGTGTTTACTCTAAAAAGAGTTGTTGATTGATTTTATTAGCTAAATTTTAAATGTACTTTGTTAGATTCTTTGGTAGGGGTGTTGACATATGAAGTTATATGGGACTCTGGCTCAAATCATGCAAAAACAATGCTTGTAAATTTCACTTTTGATGAATAAGTTGCTTCTACAAAGGGAGAGTCATTCATACATCAATATATATACCATGCATCTTGTTCAGTAAAACAATAGCACAATCGACAGAACTACAATGCTCACTAACAAATTTTGAAACCAAATAATGTAGATCTAACCAACTAAGCAGAAAACAATAAAAAATTGTATTTTTTCTTTTATGAAAACAAAAACTTTAAGAATTAAAGCTATTTTCTTAAAAAAAATTGTTCAAGAGACAGATCAATCAAACAAGCACAATTGCAGATCCCTGTTCAGTCTACAAGCAGATTTCCCAACCCATGAGGTCACAGAGCAGTCTGTTTATCAAGAAGTGGCTGGCTAATGCTCTGTACTAGAGGCTACAGAGAGTTACTTGCAGCACTAATGCACTATGTGTGAGGCCACAGTACTTTATAAAGCACTATTTACACTAGTAGATAGTGTGAGTGAGGAAAAAGGCTCAAAAAGAAGGTTGTAGGGATCAGATCTAGGGCTGAGCATTGAGAGAAGGGTGTTGTATAGTCCTGAGTGGTCAAAAGGGGACTGAAGAAGTACAGGAAGGCCTCAAAGAAAGAGAGATCTAGCAACTTTTTGGGAAAAAACCGGGAACTAAGAGTAGTCCCCAATGGAGTCGCCAATTCTGCTATAGGGTTAATGCACGGGTGTTTGGTGATGTAGAAACCCTCAAGGATCTTCCTAGGATCCTTGGTAGACTGTAAGATTAGCTGCAGCGGTCACAAAGATGCATGCATATCTATTTTTAAAATATGAATATCAAATCAAGAAGAAGGACTTATTACCTCGAGTCTTAGTGTGGTGTTGCTGGAGAATGCAATGTAGCTAGGTGGAAGACCCTTGAGCTAGCTCCAGATCAAAATCTGCACATAGGTAAGAAAAGCGTAATATCACAACATAAAACCTTGATAAACAATGCATAAACATATAAAGATATCTATTTGCATATATCTAAGCTAGTCATAATAACGACATTGCATATTTCTCTGAAAGGACAACCTCTTATGCTCTCAATAAGTCAGGATCCCTCTTCTGCCTCACTAAATCAATAAGTGCCTATGCACAGTTATTTGAAAAAATACAAAAAAATATAATAAAAGGTGAAAGAAGAGAAGGGATTCCTATGCAAAGAGGTGAAGAAAGCAACTTCGTCGAGGTACTGTCTAGGATTACTGGCAGCAGAGCAATATTTGTGTCCCTGAAGTGACTCCATCGGGGTATTGTCTAGGACTGATGTTAGCAGAGCAACATCAGAGATGAAAACCAAGACTCTGACAATCAATTTTCACTTGTGTAGCTATATACTTCTCGTCCCTAATCGAAACAACTAAGTTTGACTTGTATTGTTAGTGTGTCACTGATGAAGAGTATGGTAGGGACCACAAGTTTAACTTAAGCTAAGTAAATAAGATATGGTAATAAATGAACTAAACAATACTTCCAGTAGAGTTAGACCTATTTTGCATGAAGTAAGATGCATACAGAGAGCTAGAGTTCTACCAATGTGTCGCCAAGTGTTGTAGCTGCTACAATCGCCCTACAAATTTTTTCCCATGCATAGATTTTGGAGCCTACCTTTTATCCACATAAGCTTATCATTCACTTTTGTGAAGTATTCAAGCTATCTTAGAGACTAATATTTTCATGTTGTGCTTGCGATTTCTTGTCTAGATCCTGACTTAATATTTTGTAGACACAAGCCCCTCTATTGCTTGACTTTGCAGTATTGCTGTTCTTCCCTCCAAAAATAGCGCAACCTTGGAAGGAAGGCCAACCTTGAGGATTTGAATTGCATAATCCACACTGGCAGGACAACCTTGAGCTCAGAAGCTAAAAAAATTCTGGGATACAACCTGGCCTTGAGCTCAAAAAATGTGCAAAGCATCTCTTGCCCTAAAAACCTGCGCAATGCACTGTGTCAAGGAGTTGCATATCCCCCTTGAGAATTGCACAATCCTTATTGGCAGTGTAAATGGGAAGCTTCCTAAAAAGTAAAATAAAAATAAAAACAAAAAAGCATCCCTAGAAAATATGGAGTGATTAATTAGTTTCCCGAAGAGTGGCACAAGTTACTATTTTTTACTTTCCACCAAGTGTTGTTTTTTCCTTGATTTTAGACATGTGCATCATAAAACCTAAGCAATTTATATCTATATAATGGATGCCCCTATATATAATTTGCACATTTGATCTTGGATATCTAGCCTTCCCAAGGAGATCAAGGAGCCTTCGGTGGAGTTTGCGGTACTTTTCTGGGTGAGTTTTGCTTTTGTCATCTTTTGCCGCTTTTTTCTGTCGCTTTTTTCCATTTCGCTTCTGTGAGTGTTTTTTTGCTTGTTTGTTGTCATGGTTACTAGAATTTTAACTTATATTAGCTTGCACAAGTGTTGGTTCGGTCCATTGATCACCTTTTACAAGTGTCACATCATATTTTTTCCCATTAGAGGTCATTGTTTTGACGACTCTACATGCATGTTTGTTTTTCCTTTTGCATGTTGATTTTCTACCTTGATCTACATTGATATATCTATCCTTAGTTAGATTCACACTCTAACTTGCACCATCACCCAGATCTTCCAGTGTACCTCACTCCTTATGGGTAGATATGCCTTTCCCTTGGCGAGAAGTTGCCTTGTCTAGCTAGGCATGATGCTTGGCCTCTAAGAATGCACAATGCATAGTACTTGGTTAGCCCAACTACGCATTATGCAGTTCTAGGGCTCAAGCTCGACCCTTGGACACTGAGGTTGTGCAATGTGCAGTCTCTCACTTAGTCTACCCAGGATGAACTGCGTATTGTTCAATATCTAGACTGAAACTGCTCCCCTGGATGTGGAGATTGTGCAATGCACAATTTGTGCAGCCAGTCTCCCTTCCCCGAGCTTAGGAATTGCACAATATTTTCCTTCAGTCATGTGGTTGTTGCTATGATCTTTCTTTGTGAGTCAATATGTTGCAGCTAATTTATCTTTGCCATTAGTGTATTTTCCTCCTACAGGTATTGTAGATGTTGATCCCTTCTCTTCATGAGTCATTGATATCATGGCACCAAAGAGATATGCTTCAAAGGATACTACTTAAAGAAACAACAGGGAGGTAGTTGACAGTACGCTAGTGAACTTGCTAGTTTACTTAGCTACAAAACTATTCATAGAGAAAGAATCAAACATCATATGGCAGAAAGTGAATGAAGCTTCAAAGCAGATCTTGAATACCAACAGGTGTATATCAATGTCCAGAGGTCAGTGTTACATAAGGTTGCATGTAGGTACCTGGCTTTCCCATGTGCATACATTGTCAGTGAGATCATATCGCACACAGATGCAAAGACTATGACTCTTAGCAGTTCTAGGAGATAGAAGCTTGCTTCTTTTCTAGCACCAGATTACCATCTCATGTATCATTTGCCAGAGCCGCAATCACTCATGGATTCTTACTTCTATGTGGACACCAACTACTCAAGCACAAAGGATATCATAAAAAGTTGAGTGAAAGAGCTAGGAAAGTTCCATCAGACACCCACCAACACCTACAAGACAAAATCTCTCAGGAGGTCCTATCAACTCTTGATAGTTCTATGTTGTAGAATGTATGGTTAGTAGAGCACTAAGACCTTCCCTGAAGGGTGGGAATTCTTACTGAACCAGGTTGTGAATGAAGGAATACCGTTCAAGTAGTCATACTTATTTTCTCAACAGCTCAAGATCCATGTAGCTAATGCCCTGAATCCTCCCAAAAGAAAGCAAGCTAGATTTACATGTCTACCTATCTATTGGATGTAATCTGTGCTCACAATTCATTCCCTGACATGAATTGAACCTGGACACCATGATAGCCTACCATGCACATTTATTGTAAGCTTCTTTCAGAGTGAAGCCATAGAGGAGTAATGGAAAATTTTACTAATCACTTCCTCACTTTGTTGTATAATTTGATCTTTAAGGAAGAACCACCTTGCATGTCACGTTGGGAAATGGCAGTAGTGTCAAAGATAACAGATTGGTTTGCCTCACCCGATGGAACTTTCCTTCGATTGTTGGCCTGTTATTCCTTTGGAAATTAGATTGTACGAGATCAAGAACTTGCAATTTGCAGACAACAAAGGCAAGGCAATAAAGAATTTCTCATTCAGTTATTTGGACTTTAATATGTATGATCCTAGGAATGTTTGTAAAGACCAATGTGTGAGGATTCATTTCTAGTGGCTAAGCGAGACTTTCTATAGGCCTGAGGAGGAGAAGATAAATAATTGTTACAATGCCTCCAAGTCCTGTGAACCAGCCAGCTTTGCTGGAACTGTTAGGATTCCAAGAAACGCTCCTAGGTTGTAGCTCGGAGATGCCTGGTAACATATAAATTCAACTATTGTTGCAAATATTAATGGAAGGAATGATGGTTTGGTTCAAGCTAGATAACCACTTCTACTCTGTTTCACTCCAGACATGCATGAACACCCTCTGACTACAAGGCTTTAGACCACCAATGCTCACAATTTAGATATTAGGTGACTATGGAGAATACTAACCACACCAGCAGATACACAAGACCATGTGATGGCCGTCTGCAACTAGTACAGAAACCTGGAAATCTAATCTATTAATGCAAAGACAGGATGACAACTCTCCTACATTAGATAGAAAGAGACCTGAGCAACCTATTCAGTGATGCATTCAATATTATAACACAGAGATAAGATGACAGTTATCTAGTGCTAAACATCAAGATATCAAGAACACAACATATCAGGTACAAGCTTAGAATAGAGGAAAATGGATAGTGAGAGGTTAACAACAAAAGAAGCTTGTATTTACTGAAAATGAAGATGAGACACTGCAAGTGACAAAGTGTCTATAGTCTCCAAAAGTTGAACCTTACATCAAATGCCAACCTTGATTACATCTTTCTTCTGGGTATTTATAAGTTTACATTACAATGGCACCTAGCCGTTTAGGTATGGAGGGGTCTTAATTGACCACCAACTGCATTTAGTTGCCTGATGGAGTCTCTGAACGAGGTTGCTTGCTTTACTGTGTAAATCTGATCTGCACAACTGCTGTGCTGTCCTTTTGGCGGTTGGAATGATCGCAACAGTGAAGTCCATGACTGATAAATTATGTTACAGAGCCGTGCTATGTCCTTTTCTCCCTTTCGCCATATTTTCTGTTTAATGTGGTTGTTGGGGATCTTACTATAATCAGTCCGGCAGAGCTGGTCATCTCCTTCTTTGTGCAACAAAATGGTCATAGGACGTAGGATACATGGGTAAGAGGACTGCTAGTGTTACACAATAATTTGTCACTGTCCTCATCTCAGTCCCTCTACTATGTCATGTGTCAAATAAACATGTTCATATCTTCCCACCAGTGTAAGAAGATTAAGAAAATGCTCTCTAATCCTGAAAATTGACCCTTTTTGACTAAGTTTCTGCATTGTCACTAGTAAACCCTCAAAATCCGTGATGATTCTCTGTCATGCACTGTGTCGTTGCGATGTCGTCGCTAGTCCTCAGTTCATGACCCGTGACAATCCAGATTTGGCGAATTAGTTCAAATAGTCGGCCTTCTGGATGTTCCTAGAGCTGGTTGTTGGGTCAGTTTGGGTCGCCGTTCTGCCTCTAGGATGGTGGTTCCACCTCTTGTGCAACCCCCCTTAAGGATAAGCTCCCTCTCTCTCATTTCATGGAGGCTCCTCCTCCTATAAAATGAATCACCATTGCTATGATCTGCTAGTTCCTAATTCTTGGATTGCTGGTTGCTAGTTCTTGTTTTAAGCTCTGTAGATAGCTTTGGTGTGAGTGTGACAAGTGTGGGATTGCTTTGTAGTTTGCAAGAAGGTGTGGAGTGCCCTTAACCTTGTGTAAAGCTTGTGAATGAGAGAGAGATATATATATTGCTATTTGGGAGACCCATCTTTGAGAGTGAATGCTTGAAGAAACATATTGGTTGGACCCTCTGAGAAGGCTTGCGACATCAAGACTTGGTTGTAAGCTTTACTCTTGATTCATTATTAATACAATCAATGATGATTTCCTATGTCTTGTATGTAATTTACTGGATAGCTCATGACTTCTTGACTTTATGAGTAAATAGATCATTATTGTTTCTCGGTTACGTGCTCTATTGTTTCTTTGTGGTGTTTCAGGTTGATTTCTAATTAAGGAGAAGGAAACAGAAGCTGGAGCAGCACAACGGAACTTAATCAACCACAAGTTTGAGGTATGCCTCCAATGATGACTATTTAAGGGAATCAATTTTTGTTTTGTCCTTGCTGTGACTAGACCCACTCTAGGGCTAAAGGGGTTGCCTCTGTCCGTAGAGAGAACACTTTCCTGCATCACAAGTTGGCGACTCCACTGGGGAGTCCTTTGTATGTTTCTTCTCTTGTTTGCTCTTGTTTTGGTTTTGATTTGGTGTCTCTTGAATTTTGGGGTTAAACTATTAGTTTTTAGGTTACCTGGGTCAATCTGGGAAGTCCCCTTACTGTCTGGAGTAATCTGGTGTCATTTAGGTGATTTTACTTTGTCTTTTTCTTAAGTAAGATCGTCGCGGAAGATAGCCTAACAGTTGCGACGATGTCACTGATGTTATAGCTTTGTACCCGCGACGATTTGGCTTTCATCTCGGGTTGCTAGTTTAATTCCCATGACGACTCTTGAAATCGGACCATCGTTGAAAATAAGTGTACTTTAGCGATGGTCTCTAGTTATCAGTGTAACACTAGCAACTCGTCTCTAGTTGTCAGTGTAACACTTGCGACGGTCTCTAGTTGTTAGTGTAACATTAACGACTCATATTTAGTTGTCAGTGTAACACTTGCGACAATTCCTGTAAAGTTGTTTTACAACTTTACCTCTTGAATTCATCAATCTTATTTATCCCCTGTTGTTTCTTGTCTCTCATTAGATTGTTTTAATTGCTTTTGGTTAGGGTACTATCTCTTTGATTTCATTGAGTGAGTCTTGTGTTTTTAGAACATGTGACCTAGCCCTTTAGAAGTTTCGTTGAGAAATCGTTTTCTTGGGTTACTTATCTGTTCAAGGTTCATCCACAACCGTCTTGTGATTTTCTTGAGGCTTTTTTGCTGCTTGTTTTCTTGTTGGTTGATTTTTAGTGTCGATTATTGATCCAATTTTTTATGTTGATTCGATTTCCTTACTACCAAGCATAGATCACAATTGTTTGGATCGATCAGCTCACACTTGCTTTTTTGTCTCTTTAGATTCAAAAAAAAAAAAATCAAAAGTTTGCATTCATTTAGCATATGAAAGTGAAAGTACATTTGCATTACGAATTTTCATGTTTGAGAAATTGGAAAGCGAATTTTAAATATTTCATTAGTAGTATCGATGCATCGTGAGATTAGTGTATTGATGCATTGTGTTTCTTAGTGTTTGCATTCACTTGTCTTGGTTTTCTTGGTTTGGGAATGATCTCTCTACCCTCTTGTAGGTAGGTGTTCATTGAAGTGAAAGATGTTTTACTCATTCTAGCTGCATCCTAGGTTTTTAATATACATACGGTAAGGCTTGGAAATTGAAACATAATTCAAGATCAACTCTAAAATGAACTGAATGAACTTAACAACACATTGGAACATAACACACACTATTTAGAGGTCTAGGCTAGAGATGTGCTCCGACGTCGTTAAACCTAGTCACTATTGTTTTCACTCAAGGTTGGGTGATTCCTCCTTCTGTGACTCAATAGCGGTCTAGTACGGAATTGTGCTCCCAGTACCGTCGAGTATATGTTGGGAGACCCCACTAGGTTATCATCCTATATCCCTAGGAAGTCATGTCTATCACCTTGCAAATTGTAATGCACCGAACACAGCATTCGGGAAGATTGACTGCCGTACGGAAAGTCCTTGGTTTTCATATGATCGCCAAGGTGTATATGCAGTTTTACAGGATGTTTGGTAAACCTTTTGCCTAGTTCTCCAGAGTAGTCACTTTCATTCCTTTTTGGACTCCTTAAAAGAAAAGGTCCATTTGAGCACTTGTCCTTTCAGGCTCATTAAACCTCGAAAGAGATAGAGTCACCTTTTCGTCCTTTTCTCGACTCTTGAAACATGAAAAGGTCAAGTTTTGTTCTTGTGTTATAAAATTTACTGCCCACGAAATATTCCTGGTAACAGTTAGAGTTCTTCATCATAGTTTCATTTTTTTCAGGGTCATTCCTGATGGCAACAGTCCCCGAGTCCACTGGTTAAGGTCTTCCCCTAGATGGAAATCGTGGTCCATTGCCTCCTTTCGGAAATACCGGTGCTTCGTATATGGCAACACTGTCCTTGCCTGGGTTAACCATCGGTTTACCCATTTGGTTGTTTTCAACCTCGGTGGTCTCGAGTGCCATGATTCCTGTTCCACCGTCTCCTTTGTCCAAACCATGACACAATGATTCCAAGGTTGAGCCTGTGCCTTCTTCCCCTATTTCTTCCCCCTCCTCTCCTCCTTCGCCTGGTGAAAGTTCCACATCTAGTAACTAGGAGACTAAGAAGAAGAAGAAGAAGAAGTCCAATAAACGCAAGGCCACCTATGCAGCTACTGCTCCGAGTACATCTCAGGTTGGACCACCTTCTGCTCCTTCGTGGAAGGTTAAGTTTCCTTGTAAATTGTGCAAGGGTGACCATCTTCTTCGTGATTTTCCTGGAATTCCTAAGATCTTAGAAGTATGGTTTCGTGATCCGGCTCGTCCCTCGTCGTCCTCTGAAGCTCATGGCGATGCTACCCTATCAACTTGCCACGGTAAGAAGAAAGGGAAGATTCGATTCCCCTGTAGGCTATGTGAAGGCAACCATCCCCTTCACCTTTGTCCGCTCATGGATAAATCTTCCACCGTGCTGGATAGTCTTACGGCTTCTTCACCCCAACTTCCCATTGGTTATCAGAGGCTCTCTTCAAACTCTCTCCCCATCGACAAAGAGATTGACTTAGATTCTTCTCTTGTCCGTCCTCCTCCTTCCGAGCCTAGCTGTGCTCAGCTTGTTCTGGACCAACCATTGGTCAGAGAGAGTGTTGACTTGGGTTCACCACCTGTTGATCACTCTGTTTCGGAAGAGTGCCATGATCATGTTCTTCTCATCTCGTTAGGTTCTCCAGAGTTCGAAAAGGACCCTCCTATACCCGTTGATCAAGAGAGTCCTTCTTCGGTTCCTATAGAGTAGGGGGGCACTCATACGATTCCCCCACCAAGTAGTTCAGTCGTTTCCTTCGACTGGAGTCACTTGACTAATTTCTGCCTTCCATCCTATGTGCCTTTCCAGATTACAATACATGCCTATAATAAGGCAGTACCTGGCACTGTCTTGGATGAGGGTGCGTCTGTCAGTCTTATGCCTTCCACTACTTGGCAAGCTTTGGGCTCCCCACAGCTTGTGCCAGTCACATAGAATCTGTTGGCATTTGACAGAGGAACCAGTCAACCTTTAGGGATCCTCCCGAAGCTTCCTGTTACTTTGGGGGGAAAAACCGTTTATATAGACGTCATGGTTGTCCAAGGTGCTTTAGATTTCAGTCTTATCCTTGGCCGTGACTATGTTTATGCCATGGGGGCGCTTGTCTCTTAATTTTCTCATGTGGTTTGTTTTCCACACGATAGAAGAATGGTGACTATAGATCAATTATTGTTCTTTAGTCCGCCGGTGCCTCCTGCGCAGCTGTCATCCCCTCTTGGTTCTCATCCGCAAGCAGTACCTTCCTTGCCACATGTCAATTATGTGGCTACCCATTTCGTCTCCGCCTCTACTGCTGATCATGCAGATGGTCTTGTACATCATGTATTGGGGGCATTGGAACCTGATCTTTCAATTTTGCCTCATGACATGTGTTCCTCCCAGAGTGTGTTTCTTCCATCTAGTGAAGACCTCTTGGGAGCCATGTTCTCATCTGGCCCATGAACATGAGTACGAGGATAGTTTGTTCCTGTGTCAACCTCGTTAAAAAATGAAACAAGGAGTGATGAGCATAGTTCCCAATCTTGTGTCAAGCTCGTTAAAAAATGAATCAAGGAGTTCCGAGGATAGTTTTGATCTTGTGTCAACCTCTTTAGAAAATGAATCAAGGTCGAGCATAGTTCCTGACCTTGTGTCAAGCTCATCAAAAAATGAAATACGGAGTCTTGAGGAAAGTTCTTGATCTTGTGTCAACCTCGTTAAAAAATGAAACAAGGATTCTGAGGATAGTTCTTTTACTGTGTCAACCTCATTTAAAAAAAAATGAAACAACTCCCTCTTCCAAATCGAGTCTTTGATTAAGATCTCGTAAAATCCAAGTCGAGTCTTTCCAAGATATCGAAAGCGAACCTTCATTCCATCCACCTTGTTGAATGCAATGAAGCTTGGGGGGCATGTACCTCAATTTGCTTCATTATGTTGGGGGCATGCAAACTTATAGCAAGCATAGTTTTTTGTTTCAAGCTTGTGTAAAAAATGAAATAAGGAGTGTTGAAGAAATTTCTTGATCTTGTGTCAATCTCGTTCACAAATGAAAAAAAGGTTATGAGGATGGCTCTTTTACTGTGTCAAACTCATTAAAAAATTGAAACAAATCCCTTTCCAAATCGAGTCTTTGATTAAGATCTCATAAAATCCAAGTCGAGTCTTTCCAAGATCTCGAAAGTGAACCTTCATTCCATCCACCTCGTTGAATGCAATGAAGCTTGGGGGGCATGTACCTCGATTTGCATCATTATGCCTGGGGGCATGCGAACTCATAACAAGCATAGTTTTTCATTTCAAGCTTGTGTAAACATGAAACCGAATCCAAGCAGAGTTCTCCATGGTTCAAGCTCGTGTAAAAATGAACCCATACCTGGTTTACACCTCGTGATTGCTATTTTTATCTTCTAATTTCTACTAGATGAGCCTTGGTTGTTTCATTCCATCACACCATCTCTTTGGCCAATCATATGCTTTCACTTGGTTGTTTTTCCTTTCCTGAGGAACCGCAATGATGAGTGGTTTTATTAGTCAGCCTCTTGACCATTGCATGTTTTGAGCAGTTCCACCATTGCTGGAACCAGCTGTTCCCCAGCGGAGTCGCCAACTTGTGATGCAGGAAAGTGTTCCGTCTGCGGATAGAGGCAACCCCTCTAGCCCTGGAGTGGGTCTGGTCACAGCAAGGACAAAACAACAATTGATTCCCTTAAATAGTCATCATTAGAGGCCTACCTCAAACCAGTGGTTGATGAAGTTCCGTTGCGCTGCTCCAGCTTCCATTTCCTTCTTCTTAATTAGCAATCAACCTGAAACACCACAAAGAAACAATAGAGCACGTAACCGAGAAACAACAATGATCTATTTACTCATAAAGTCAAGAAGTCATGAGCTATCCAGTAAATTACATACAAGACATAGGAAATCATCATTGATTGTATTAATAATGAATCAAGAGTAAAGCTTACAACCAAGTCTTGACATCGCAAGCCTTCTCAAAGGGTCCAACCAATATGTTTCTTCAAGCATTCACTCTCAAAGATGGGTCTCCCAAATAGCAATATCTCTCTCTCTCTCTCTCATTCACAAGCTTTACACAAGGTTAAGGGCACTCCACACCTTCTTGCAAACTACAAAGCAATCCCACACTTGTCACACTCACACCAAAGCTATCTATAGAGCTCAAAACAAGAACTAGCAACCAACAATCCAAGAATTAGGAACTAGCAGATCATAGCAATGGTGAGTGATTTTATAAGAGGAGGAGCCTCCATGAAACGAGGGAGAGGGAGCTTATCCTCAAGGGGGTTGCACAAGAGGTGGAACCACCATCCTAGAGGCGGAAAGGTGACCTAAATTGACCCAACAACCAGCTCTAGAAACATCCAGAAGGTCGACTGTTTGAACTAATTCGCCAAATCTGGATCGTCGTGGGTCATGAATTGGGGACTAGCGATGACGGCGCAACGACATAGTGCATGACAGAGAATTGTCACGGATTTTGAGGGTTTACTAGAGACGATGCAGAAACTTAGTCAAAAAGGGTCAATTTTTAGGATTAGAGAGCATTTTCATAATCTTCTTACACTAGTGGGAAGATATGAACATGTTTATTTGACACATGACACATTAGAGGGATTGAGATGAGGACAGTGACAAATTACTGTGTAACAATAATTATTAATTCCTAGCTCTTATATATGTTTTTGGTAGTCACTGCATATGATTTTCACATAGACTGTAAGTTTTGTCTGTGGCTCCGCTCCCTTATACGTTTTTGGCATGTCATTGCATATGGTTTTCGCATAACTGTGAGTTTTATCGATGGCTCTGCTCCCTTATACATTCGATAAATTCGATTCTTATAGATTATAGACTGTGAGTTTTCTCGGTGGTTATGCTCCCTTATACATTTGATTCTGACCTAAGGGATTCTTGGTGGCTCCACTTCCCACATTCAATTCTTGTAGTAGACCTTAGGGTTTCTCAGTGGCTTTGCTCCCCACATTCAATTCTTGCAGCATACCTTAGGGTTTCTTGGTGATTCTGCTCCCCACATTTGATTCTTGCAGTAGACCTGAGGGTTTCTTGGTGGCTCTGCTCCCAACATTCGATTCTTTTAGTAGACCTGATGGCTTCTCGGTTGCTCCTCTCCCCTCATTCGATTCTTGCAATATACCTTAGGGCTTCTCGGTGGCTCCACTCCCTAAATTTAATTCTTACAACAAACACGAGGGTTTCTCACTGGCTCCACTCCCCACATTTGATTCTTGCAGTAGACCTCAGGGTTTCTCGGTGGATCTGCTCCCCATATTTGATTCTTGCAATAGACCTCAGGGTCTCTTGGTGGCTCCTCTCCCTACATTCGATTCTTGTAGTAGATCTAAGGGTTTCTCGATGGCTCCTCTCCATACATTCCATTTGACATTCCCTTGAGTGTTTCTCAGTGGCTCCTCCCTACATTCAATTCTTGCAGACTTGAGGGTTTCTCAGTTGCTCTGCTCTACATTCCATTCGATGTTCACTTGAGTGTTTCTCGGTGGCTCCTCCATACATTTGATTCTTGTAGACTGGCCTGGGCGATTCTCGGTGGCTCCTCCCTACATTTGATTCAACATTCCCTTCCCTATGTAGACTCCTTCAAGAATTCATAGTATTTGTTGGATTCAGGCATCAGGGTTAAGTAATGGTAAGTCCACATTCCTTCTTGAACACCTGCAATTCTATGGTTTTCAAGAATTTGTCACAATAGGCACAATTGGGACCATTTCTACCCTAAAACAAAAGCTTATTTTCTCAATGCATGCATTAATAAGAGAATAGTAGCATGATTATAAGTTAATTAATCTATTCATTCCTTCTTGAGTCCTTTCTTTAGTCACGAGCTATGAATTATTCATCCATATGTGAATATCTTATTTAGTCATGGGCGGCTATAGGTGGTGAACCAAGCAACCCATTGGTGGTAACATGAGACCAATAAGTTCATACATGGTACCCAAAATATGATATGTGGTATCTGGAATATTTCATAAGGAAAGTTAGGGAAAAGAGTCAATATATCAATTATGTATCCGTGCCCTGGGCTACTTTAGACTATAGTTCTGTGTGGTTTGTTTTTTTTTTAATTTTATTTGTCATGTATTCATGGTTCAAGCTCAACCAACAACTTAGCTTAGTGAAGATCATGGCTATTCAAATCCTTGCAAATGGTGATATTGTTCTCTTCCAAAGTTTAATGATTTTGAATGCAAGTTGTTGTTATGGACTTGAGAATAGGGCTACATATAGTGCTTAGAACCATGATCCAATTAGAAATGAGTTTTATCTTAGGAGGATGGCTTTCTTGATTGTTCGAACTATTGAAAATAGGCTTAAGAAACATCTTCTTACTTTTTAATAGGACTACGCTTTGATTACCATGGTAAGGTATTGGATTTATGCTCAGAACTTGGATTTTTACTAAGGTCTCATCTCCATTGGCAGCATTGTTGTTATAGGAATTGGTGTACTATGGTATATTAGCACCCCCTATTGTATATATGCCACATATTTTATGAGATCTCATTGCATGGCATAATTCGCAGGCATCGTATATTTATATCTGAATCTCTATGTATGATGATCTCGTTGTAACATCATCATTCAACTATATAGTCTATTATATTGATACGCTATTAACATGACATGATTTACACATTTCATTTCAGTATTTGCATGACACTGCACATGTTTGCAACATAGTAGTATGTCACCATGTTTGATTTAATCATTGCAATTCAGTATGCGGCACAATAGTATGGCACCCCGGAGCAAAGGCATCCATGCTATCATTTTCTGAAACCTAAAACCTTAGTGACAATATTGGCATGACAAAGTTGATGATATTATAGTAATGACAATTCAAATATGTAAGTGGTTTCATTGTTTCTATAGCCAATGTAAAGTTGTAACAAGTGTCTCTATATGTGAATGCTTTTTTTTTTATGTTCCTTTTATTTTCATTGTATTGTTATTGTCCTTTCTATATAATTTCACATAATGTTATAATCGTGCGGTGTTAGTCCATTATCATTATTATTATGATGTGTTTATCATCAAGACAATGCCAATAAATAAAATCAAAATGCAAACAAGAACACCATAAATAGGCTCCATGCCAGGGAAAAACCCCTGCATAGGGGAAAACCCATAAACTTCTCTTCTTTTAGAAATTCAAGGAAGAATTCCAAGACCTTTGATCAAGACAACTTACCAAGTGATAGGCTAGCCACCCAAACAAAAATGCTTCTTTCTTTAACTTAGTATGTTGCTCTTCTTTGGCTCAAAATATGAACAAAGATAACTTCCTTCCCAAGTATGTGAGCTTGCCAAACAAAGAATTAATGCCCAAGTCAAACAAATAAACTTTTCTTCCTTTCCTCACTATCCTTCTCTTCTTTCTCACTCTGAATTTTTCTCAGAATTATTGAAGAGTGTGAATTTCTTATCTATCTCCAATGAGGTCAAATACCTCTCTTTTATATAGTATTTTGGTGAGGTCCAAGGGCCTCTTGTGGGGCCGACTTGATGGGTTGGCCGACCCATCACTTGGTAGCTTCTAGATCTCATTTTTACATTTAAAATATTTATTTTACATCAATTCAAGAGCCCTTCATGGGACTTTACATCATGACCTTGACTTTGACCTTGTCACAACCTTAGAGCACAAAAATGGGTGCTAAACATAAGACAAAATAATCAATGGGAAAGAAACCCATTCTTGAATAAATAATTTTATTTTGCAAAAACACAATTTTATTTTCTTTTTATTTTGACAAGTACATTGATTACATCAAGTCATGGTACATAGACAATTATGAAGACCGAAGACAAGTAAGTATTCACTGATAATTCCTAACATTTCCACTCATGGATTTGGCAATCTACATCCACCATCATTTGAGATTAATAATAGGCCCGAGACCTCTCATGTGGCACTTAATGTGGATGCTTTTGTGGGTATGGGTGTCCATAACATGGCATGTAGCACTATCCCAATCAAAGGTGGGTCAAACTCTACTTTGGCACTCTCCGTCCTTTCCTTCCATTGGAGTGGGATTAAGGATTGAGGAGCACAAAGGTTCATTACTTGTTCCAAAACCAAGCCACAATAGTCATTGGTATAGGAAAAGACTCATCAAATCCCATGGGAATAGTATTGCTCTTGGGGAAGGAAAGGACATTTCTCTTTATTAAGTTAGGAATTTCTCAACAAAACATTAGTCAGTAAGTTCTTGAATTGATGTGTGAGTATAGGCCATTTTTCTTTGTGTATGCAATAATTTGGGTTTCCTTTTCTCATGTATAGTTCCATTAGTCATTTCATGTTGAGAGGATGGCATGGTTTTATCCTTTCGTATGAGGAGGGAGCATGGAATATATTGGCCCAAACATGGTTAATGAATCATTGTTTCTTGGGCTTATACTATGGCACCCTTTTTTTGATGTGTGGATACATATAAATCATATAATGTTTTGATTTGGGTAAAATTTCCTAATATCCCACTTGAAATTTGGAATAATGTAGCTATTAAATCCATAGGATATGGAATTAGACACTATATTATAGGTGATGATGGGTATGTAGAGAATAACTTATGGTTAATGTCCCATATTCTAGTTGATATCAATGCTAGGTACGGTTTATATGAATCAATCCAAAATGTTAGTGGTGATATTTCCTATACTCATATTCTTAACTATATGGATGTGTCATTTGTTGTTCTAGATGCCATGTAGTGGTCCACTTAATGGTGGATTGTTCTCGATTTTCCATTATTTCACATCATTGTAATGGAGAAGTTCGTCCCAAGGACATGAATGAGGATAATTCACCCAGAGTAGTTCTAGTTGTGGATAGTGGACATCTCGTTATTGATCTAGTCAAGGATATGGCTCTTATGACTCATCCTATGAAAATGTTTATTGTGATGCAACTAGAGGGAGGAGTTCCATATGGTTAAACACAAAGAAATTTCTTCTAACTCACTTGTACTATTATAATGTTCTTGTGGTTTCGTCAAGACATTTCTCAACATCCCTTATGACACTTGCTAACAATTTCTCTCATTTGATGGAGTGTTATAGGATTTTCAACCAAACAGGTATTTGTCATATCTATCTTCATCAAGTGAAAAAATTTCAGGTAGGATAGAAGAAATTGACCAAACATATGCTATGTAGTCTAGCATGCGAAGATCAACTAGAGGTGAAAATATTATAATTAAATTCCATAGGCGCATGGAAATTTTTCGTGCTAAAGTGGGATCATGTTCTTATGATAATGAGAGCATAAATGACATTGAGGTGCCCCTGAGATACAAACATCTATTGAAAAATGGGAACCCAAGGATCTTCCTAAGATAAACACTAAGTTTTTTGTCAATGAAAGGATATAACTCATTTCCCCATCGTCATTACATGGTTTGGGGCTATTTTCCATGGAAGGCATAAAGGTATGTTACGATGGATTAAATGAATTGATGATGTCAGACACTGTAACAACTACAATCATTTGGTAGGACTAGTCCAATATACCAAAATTATGTGAAGATATGGAGTGAGCACAAATTATATACAACTAAAAGATAATGATGAAAATAAAGGTGTAACTATGTATATTGATGGAAGGCCAAAAGCAACAGGGAATATTGCAGGGTTTATAAATAGTACGAGACCCTTCACCACAAATAAGCAAACCAATTGCATATTCGAGGGATGTGAAGGAAACTGTGTATTCGTATGTGCCATTAAATCAATATATGCAAGGGAAGGGTTTCTCAATGATTAAAATTTGAATAGAATAAATAAAAATATTGCTATTATGGCGGCGGTATGTATTCAATTTTACCCAACTTGTAAGCAATGTCTATTGTATGTTATGATTTTCATTTACTACATGAATTTTCTATATAAATTTAGACATATGTCAATAGTGATTTTCTTATTAATATAATGATAATTAATTGTGGATGAATTACAAATTACACTTATTTGATAAACAAGGTGATAAGGGGAAGGCAGTAGCCTTAACACGGTCCACAGATGCTCACGAAGAAGAGGTTTCTGATGATGTAGTTTTTATGTCCACTGATCCAATGCAATCAATAAGGAAGCTTAGAGTCAAAGAAAACAAGAAACTTAATTCTTTAATTCTGATTGAGCCTTGGATATATGAGATAAAAGGAGAAATCAAAACCTTGTTGTAAAAAATTTGTCGGTATGGGGTGAGGAACTCATTTAATTATCCCAATTATTTGTTTATGATTTAGTTATCTCATCCTTTATTAAAAAAACTCTTTATTTTACATGAGTTTTTGGTGGATTTCGATCCTCATGCTACAACTATGGGTCAGGCCGACGTTGGTAGTAGCACCAATGCCTCACCTGTGAGTGATTCACTGGTCATTGAGACCGGTACAATTAACGAACCAACCACAACATGATCTGCACCCCTTGAACAACATATGTCATGATATACACATGATGTTGTGGATGTAAAGCATGATACAATTGCACAATTTGAAATGAGGTTTCCTGGATCTTCCCATGTTACTAGCACAAGATCACTAACGATCAAATTTTTGGTAGATGATGACAATGTCCCTATGAAAATAGAGAAACTTTCAGGTGTTTAAGAAGTGTTTTAAATATTAAGTACAACCAAAATGAAATTAACGTATAGTTTGTGATTATTTTAAACTAATGATAATATTGTTTTGTAGGAAATGACATATTTTATAGGAATTTCTATGACATAGACTTGAAAATATTTTGGCCGACCATTCACACAAACTAGAAAGCTCAAAGTTTCAAGTTAAAAAAAGAACTTATTAACATGATGGTTTTCATGTTTGGTGACGGTACCTTCAACAAATATGGAGTTATGTCAAAATCAAGCCTACGTTTAAAATATTTGTGGGACCATTATAGGTCAAAATTGGAAAGGGCCAGGTCGCATGAGTGCCCTCCATCAATTCCAAATATGGATTGGAGAGCACTCATGGAAGATGCACATAAGAAGGCACTTCGAAAAGCAGGGAAGACTCCACCCGGAACAGGAAGGCATGAGGCACATTTAATAATGTAATTATGATGCTTTATCATCATTATGACATATAATTAAGTTTTTCAATGTTTAAAATATAGGCTCCCAGATAATTCCAAACCCACACAAGCTAGAATAGATAAACAGGGAAACATCATCTTGGCCCAGGTGGTTACTCAAAAATGGCCACAAAAATTGTAAGTATATAAAAAAATAATTTGCATCCAAATTATAAATTGTTAACAATTTTAATTTAATGTCACGAAAGAAGAAAAATTCATGTTCTAATGCAAAATTGTAGGGGACACAATTTAAAGAGACTCCCACGAAGGAAGACCCACAACTTTCTTTCAAGTATGACTATCAAGTTGTGGTTGGACAGAGGACAAGCTTGGCGTCTTCACAGTCTTCTAGCATCGAACATAACACTCATAAAGATAAAAGAAACAAATAGCATTTATAAAGCATTACTTGTACAATCTATGGGTTATTATTTTTGGCCATAAAGTAATGTGCGTGATTGTGAAAAGAAGGCAAGAAATGTATGTACAACACATGAGCCTACTAATGATGGAGTGCCTAATCTTGAGATTGATGTTCAGCTCGGTATTGCAGGTATTTCATGTGTTATAAAAAAAATGTAGAATGGAATACAATTAAAAGTATTTAAATGAAAATGGTGTATTAATTATAACCTTTCTTATTTCTACACCAAAGCATGTACAATATGTGGCCAAAGAAGAGGAGGAACATATGGCCACATCCGAAAGTATCTTGCTTCCCTCCACTACTGAAGCAGGTAAAGAACACTCATTACTCTTTTTATTGTTGGGAAAAATATTGAGAGGGGGGGGGGGGTAAATTAGTATTTTCAAACCATTAAAATTTTCAATTTCATATCCTGATTTATGTACGTGACTTTATTGAAGGGAACTCGCTTGTGTATGCGATTGTTATTCATACAAATAGTGTATATCTAGTAAAACATATTTTTCAGTTAAGTCATATCTCTTTTTTTTAATCATAATCCAGTTCATCAGTACTTCATTCAACATTATATAAATAGTAACCATGTGTAGTAAGAACAAAATAAACCATCACACATAAGAAACACACATGAACACCAAGATTTAAGGTGGAAACCCAATGTGGGAAAAAACCACCGCTATTTTCATCTTTGTCTTCTTTTTAATATAAATAAAAACTTCTTACAATCTTGTACTGGTGCAAACTCATGCCAGTACAAAGGCACCCACCTGGAGAAGGCTACAACCTTCACTCATTCTCTAGCACCCACTGGAAGGGAGCACCAACCCCATGATCTCGTTTACTGACACCCACTGGAAGGGAGCTCCAACCCCCTGATCTGATTTACTAGCTACTACTGGAAGGAAGCTTCAAATCCCTCACTGAAGGATCCAACCCTCAGCACCTTCGGGGCCCACGTTTCATAAATTTTCATACTGGATCCACCTGCTACAACACATCAAAACTGTAGGCCACATTTCATTAAATTTTCTTACTAGACCCACTACCAACATTTAAGCCCAAAACCAATCATCAGAACTGAAACTTATCATTGTAACTCAACCATTGAACCAACCAATCACTTAATCAACCGAATCAAATGAAACCCAAATCAATCAACTTAAACAACCAAAACAATCATAACATTGTAACTAGAATACCAATCAACATATTGCACATAATAGAAACCAAATTCTGTTAATGAAAACCCCGATCAACCATATATTAAAATATATACGCTACTTTACAGTAGCAAACTTTCTTGTGTACACGCTTTCCATGAAGCATACCTGCGTATAGATCTTAAACCACTAAATTTAGAAAACTGAACCATTGTCATTTTGAAATAAATACTGAATCATACTCAGATCCACTGCATCATTCTAAAACAACCACTGAACCTTCACTGAACTTTAATCACAAACAACAAGTATCTTCAACATTCTTCAATCAAATATTATTTCATAATCGAAACATCAATGCTTAAGCCCAAAACATCAAGAAGACTTCATTGACAAACAATAGAAACAAAATAAGTCTGATTAAACTGATCAGAAATCCTTTTAATCAAAACCCTACTTTATGCACACACTTTCCTCAAAGAATATTCGTGTGTATACGCACTTTTCAGGAAACAAACCCACATATAGATTTGTAAATACACGCGACTTACTAGTAGCACACTCGTGTGTGTATGCATCCTGCATGCTATAAAACATGCGTATAGATCTCCAATTTTTTACTCAAACCTTCACTACAACACAAAACTTAAAATATACCCATATCTCTATATACAAAGAAAAATCACTTGTCAAGTCACTATCAACATAGATCAAATATCCTCATAATCAAGATTGTCATCTTAGATCTATTGGATCTGATCCATCATCAAATTCCCAGGTGCATACTTATTTTTAGATCAGCCAAAACATCAACAAGCCATTACATACATATTTGCTTCATATCTAACTATTCATAAAATATTCATCATTTGCACACTTCTGCCACTTTGATCTTCATCTCTTTATTAGCTTAGCCCTTATCCAATACAACAGGTCAAAACCATACTTCAGCTGATGGTTTTCTTATACGGTATCAAAACATTAATTGTTGGGCTCAATACCATAGGACAATACCATGGTAAGGACCCTTGGTATTTAAAATACCATGGTGCGGAAACTGTATGTGCCTTTGCTTCTTCATACCTTCGTGTGTACGCAACTTTGCTTCAAAGAACCCACATATACTCCACTTTCTTCACCAAACCTGAGTGTGTACACTACTTTGCTTCGTAGAACTTGTGTATACTCAACTTTGCTTTATAGAACCTGTGTATAATTGACTTTTCTTCATAGAACCTGTGTATACTCAACTTTGCTTCATCGAACCTGTGTATACTTCTTCAAACTTCATCTTTATCATTTCTCTATCTCTAAATTGCTATGCCTTTGATCAAACTCTTTGTCACATCTATAGACACATCTTATTGACATATGTATCAAGTTGGTTTTCATCAAAGGACAAATCATCAAGTAGGTTTCCGTCAAGGACAACACATTAGTCATAATGTCAACAATATCCCCCTTTGGACTTGATGGCAACCACTTTGGTGTTTAGTCACCACCACCCATAGGTTGTTGTAAAACACATAAAGACAAGCACCAAGATTTTTCAAACACCAAGTTCCTCTCCCCCTTTGACACGAAGGGCAAACAGATGACCAATTCGAAATGAAGGCTTTCGTAGATCTGAACTGTTGAGTATGAACATTGACCATGCTCCCCCTGAGCACATGCTGAAATTTCTGAAGGATGTACAATGAAGTACATGACTCTATGACTCATATGACTTGTCCTATCACCAAGGAATAAAACTTACATCAATCACCAATCACAGTGGTTTTACATATTTGACATCATTATTACATCAACTTCCCAAGCATAGTGGGGTTACAAATTACATCACATGTCCAAAGGACTTGACCACAATAGTCCATACATGACTGAATTTTACAATGAGTACATCATAGGTCTTTACATGACCTTTACATCAAATGATATATATGACATTTATAACCAAGATAAAGACCTCAATAAGGCTGTGATAGTCATCAGTAACTATCATACACCACATATGATCTGCACCATAAGCAACTGTCAGTAACACCAAGAACAAAAACCTGTACATTTCCATCATCAATTCACAAGATAAGGCAATGTAGCTTCAATATCATCAACCTGTGACTAGGTATGCAACAAAAACAACAAGCATATCATCATAAAGTAAGATAGGGCAGTGTAGCATCATTCTTCTTCATCATAAAAAATTCCACGTTTCTAAGTATCATCCAGCAAATGTAGCTGTAACGTAATAACCATGTCTTAGCAACATCATTCTTCATACAAAGAAGAATTATTACACCAACACCAATTCATCAAGAACTTATTTCACCAATATGAAATTCAATCAGATATCATAATCAAGAACTTCAACAACATAAGCAAAATCACAAACATAATGCTAACAATGCATTATTAAAAGCATAGAAATACTCCCCCTAAACTTGTGCCAACTATTCACTGTCATATTTGATCATATCATCTCATATATTAGTAAGAATCATCAAAGTATCTTCATCAACCAGTCATCCATCAAGGTATCAACAACTTATAAAGTCCAAAAGAATTTCTAAATATCAACAAAAAACTATAATAATCAACCATCAGAACAATAAAGACAAACAATAATTTACTGAAGCATATTAGACCCTTTTCCTGAGTCTATCCCACTGTTTCTTCATCATACCAAGATATACGCGTCTGTTCAGTTCAAAACTTGTGTATACATGCGATTTTTCTTTATAGGATCCACGTACAGAAAGTGAAATATTGAAATTTCACACCTTCAGCTCCCCCTGATTTTGTTTTGTCTGTACCTGTGCATTGTCACTACACCAGAGGCACTATAAGTAGTATAAGGAACATGAAAATAAAAAATAACCATGTGAATCATCATCAAGACAAACATGTATTACTCCCCCTGAGATTACACATCACTTATTCTGAGGATCTGATAATCATCTTCCGTTTTCATGAGGTCAAGTACCTCTCACCACTTATATAGTCACTGTTAGAAATATTCATTTAAGAATAAGGGACTGCAATAGGCACCATCTTCTTTTACTCCGAGTCTAAATCTTTCTCATATTTATGAGAATTCCGTTCTTCAAATACATATAATTTTTATGTATTTCTATATCCTCTTGCTATGAATTTTCCAGTTAATTCATTCATTACCTTGCACTTGGTTGATGTAAACACAATTATATTTCCCTTATCTACCATTTGACCTACAATTAGAATATTTTGCTTTAGCCCTTGAACTAATAAAGCATCATTGACTCCTTTAGTTTTGATTAATTCTGACTTTACCTTGTCCTAGAACTTTTGCTTAAACATTAGTTCCAATAATAACATTACCATGTTAGTTTTTCCTGAGAGACGCCATTTTACTCTTATCTCCAATCATGTGATGAGAGAATCCACTATGTATGTAGCATTCATCTTCATCTTTAAATGAGTAGAGAGAAATACCACACCTTATTTGTTCTTCTTTTTCCTGCTGATTATGAGAAATGTTGGTGGATCCATATTTTTGAAGTCTTCTAACATTTTTTTTTTTTTTTTTAATCTGGTTTCTTACCTTGTTGTCTATGGTGATCCATAGACTTGTTCCTACATTCTTCGGCTACATGCCCAAACTTTTTACAATCATAACATCTTATATGTTTCATATTCCTTCTATTGCAATCAATGACTTTGTGACCAAACATATTTCAAGAAAAACAATATCCCTTAAAGTACCTTGAAGCTGATGATCTTTCTGTGAGACGGTTATTAGCTTGAAACATTCTACTTCTACAGTTGACTGCAATGTGACCATAAATATGACATATAGAACATTCAACATTATTGATCAAAGGATAAAATCGATTAATGTTTCTATAGTTAGGAGTAAATGATTTACTTTGAATATTTTATTTCCTTGGTTGTTGACGAGGTTGACTTCTTATCTCTTTGTTGAACATTTCCGATTTTGCATGAGAATTCCTTGCCTCAGTTTTTGAACTAGATTCTCCTTTAATAGTTTCATGAAAACCAAGACCAGATTTGATGGCAGGAGACCTTTGACTACTAAGAATATTATCCAAAATCTTAGTACTATCTTGAAATCAGAATTTTTTTATCTTTTTCTTCTAATTTACCTTTTAGGATGTTTACCTCAACCTGATATTTCTTTTCCTTTTCTAGATATTGTTTCTTCATAATTTTTTCAGCCTTCCTTCCTTCCTCCATTTGTTGTTTTAATTTGAGAATCTCTTCTTTCAGCCCATTTTCTTGTTCTTCAAATGCTTGAAGTAGTTATTCATTTCAATTATCTGATTTTCAAGATCATCTTTTAGAGAGACGACCTCAGCTTCAAGACCTTCACAATATTGGTTAGACACCATACCAATATGATCCTTGTAATCATAAGCCTGTAACTTATCTTTAATATTAACAATATTTTTCAAAGCAAGATCAAGTTTTGTTTTAAGATCAAAAAAAAATTCTTCTAACATGTCTTCTTTTGAATCAACAACTCCATCTGTCATTTTGAAAACATTGTTAGATATAGGATTACTTGAGAAATATTCCTTTGGGACTTTTTCATGTATTTCTTGTAGCTTATCCCACACGTGATTTGCAGTAACCTTATTCAATATTGAATCAGATATGCTACAAAAGATGTTACTCAAAGCCTTACTGTTCTTTTGCACTTCCTTGTCTGATGGGGGAAACTTGGTGTAACCATTTCTCACTAGATGCCAGACATCGACATTCATTAGATTATACTTCATATTTTCTTTCCATTGTTGATAATTATATTTGCTTAGCATAGGTACATTTTCATTGTCAATTGATCCTAACTTTCCTTGATCTGTTTCTTCTAGAGGCATCATTTTTGAATCTGTTTTCTCTTTAGAGTGCTTGCTTTCACTTTTACCCATAAGTATGAGCTCAGTGATTTTACTATCATCATCACTATCTTTTTTGCATAGACATTAAAATGGATCACATTTTGAACAAAGACCCATACCTGATGATGCTTCGTCTTATTTATTCTTGATCAATAGAAAGAGAGTTGTTCCCAAACTTGGATATTTGCTCTCATCTATAACTGTTACTCCATTTGATATATTCTTGTCAAAGTTTTCAATAAAAGTACCCTTTTCTTCTAGGACATAAAAATTACTACTAATTTTATCTTCAAATTCCATAAGTAATTGACAATCTTGATCAGACTCACCTTCTTCACCATTTGAAATACCATCATTGTCTTCATGTGTATAAAAACTTCTCTTGTTTTCAAACCTCTTCCTATTTATTTTTGCAGCTTATTTTCCTTTCTCCTGATTTTCTCTATAGGGACACTTAATAATGTAATGACCAATTCTACCACAAGAAAAACATTTTTAAGGAAGCTTACCTCTGAATCTTCCAGTACCAACTTGGAGTTTCTTTATGAAGTTTGCCTCTTCTTGTTATGATACATAACCTAAATCTTCCTTTCCTTTTCCTTTTGTAGTAGCTTTGAAGGCTGCTTCTCTCATGTCTGAAGGACCAACTTTCCTCATCTCGAATGTTGTCAGTATTCCATGGAGTTGAGCAAGTGTGAGACCTTTTAGATCCTTCATTTCTTCAATAGCAGAGACTTTGGAGTTGAACTTTGGAGTCAGAGATCTAAAAATATTTTCAACAACAGTAGTGTTAGAGTCGGTCTAGTTATCCTTCCGTAAGAGATCAAATCTCTTTTTTGAATTTCATGTTTAGGTGTCCCATCAGTTCCGATTAGTTGCATTTCGTTAGGCATGCCATAACTCTGACGGAATGGTTTGTGTTACTCATTCCCCTCATGCTTGGCACTGCTGGTTCAGGTCTATTTATAAAAACAAGTCTTCAAAGGTCATGTACAGTCCTGTTTCAAATTTCTGGGTCATAACAATGGTTCTTGGTCATTAGGTCTTGGGTTGAGTTAGTCTTGTTTTGCAAAGGCTAAGAAGACTAGCAGGCCAGAGGGATGTCCTCGATAGGTGGTTACTTCAATAATTTTCATCATTATACAGATAAATTAGGACTTCTCTTCAAAACTCTGTTTTGAAGATAAGTCGTCATCTCATTTTTGTAAAAATCTTCAAAAATTTCAGTTCTTGAATCGTCCAAGCGCAGCCTTGGTCTCCTTTGCCAGATCATATCACAGCTATCCCTGCAAAGAATTGCAAAGAAAATCATTATTTCAACCAAATTTAAGGAGGAAACCAAAAAGGTCAGAAGTCTATTAATCCTGAAAAAGTGTCAACGAAAAAACATTACAAAATGGGTCATGGACCAAGAAAAAATCAAAAGGGAGTCTTTATAAAGATATTTCATGACATTTTCAACTCATTTTGCATGCCAAGAGTGAAGAACATCATTCCAAAGCGAAATTGTGAGTTTGTGAGGAAGTTGGAGCAGTTTCAGGGGTGCGCGACGCATTGGACTAGGCGCGTGGCGCATCAGGGGTGCGCGGCGCATCAGGAAAAAAATCGCAGTGTAAAAATACACGCGTGCGGCGCATCAGAGGCGCGCGATGCATTGGGTGAGGCGCGCGGCGCACTGGGGTTTAAGCCCAAAATTTTCTTGGAAACACATGAACTCGCCTCCTCTCCGCACAAAATTGCAGGTAGGCTCACATCCACCACTTGTGCTTGGTTTTTGAAAGATAAATGTAATGGGTTCATGATATGTTTGCCTTAGAAATCCAAGTGGAAAGCCCTCCTTGTCAATGAAATTGCTGTAGGGTTTGAATGCAAAAAAATGTTGTAAGGGTTTCAAAAACAGAGTGTAACCAAGGTTGTCATTATTTCTCCATTTCCCTTTGTTTCCCATTCCCAAATTCACCCTTATTTTTCCCCATTAATTCCGTCCTTCATCCTACACTATAACCCCTCAAATCCTAGTCCCTCACCTCTATTACAAAACAAATTATCCTTATCATTTCCCTTCCCTTCTCTAAGTCCCTTGTTTTTATTTCCAAATTCCCTAATTCCCTAATGTTTCCCCTTTCCTAATATTCCCTTGTGCATTTGTGTCCCCTTGGTCACAGCGTTTTTAGAGCAAAATAACAGTTTACAGGCAATTGTGCACGCAGTTTATACATCAGCATATATATTCCAGCTATCTTGTTTTCAAAGACATGTCAGAGACCGAGTCAGTCTATGAGCAGGAGTATGATAGTGATTCTACACCGGAGGTAAATGTGCCAAATGTGCCACGGAGGTATCACAAAGGTGGCAAAAGTGGTCAGCATGTCAGGGAGGAGCCTACTTCTTTGGCCCAATTGCAAGCTTGCCCACTTGCAATGGATTGTTTTCGGCATCAATCATGTTTCCAATACTGTGAGATGATCTCACAAATCCAGCATCATCGGGAACTAGTCCGTTTATTTGTTCTACATTTACAGGATGGTCATGTAAACCTTGCCGGAGTGAATTTCACCTTGTCACCCGAGACTATTGCTCAGGCCACCAGGATACCAAATGTAGGGGAGGAATGGAGTAAACGCCAGCTGTTAGACAGATTCTACTATGAGCCATATATCAAACCCGGGTATATGAGACACTTGAGCGCAATTTTTCCTTTCAGATTCTTGAGGGATGAGTATGCACCATTGATGAAACTCATCATTCGATATTTCAGTTGCGAGGGCAGATTCTCGCGTCTCTATGCGTACCATGTCCGTTTGTTGATGCATTTCACGAGGGTACGTATGATGAACATTCCGTTTTTCATGTGTCGCAACATAGAGAGGATGGTGCCTTTAGTACAAAGGAAGAGCCCAACACATCAACATAAGAGCATATATCATTATGCGTTGATCAAAATCATAGTGATGCATCAGTTGGCACAACAGGGCATTACTTGGGAGGATTTCATCTCCCGTGATTACTTCGCAGCGCTACAGCCACCTCCCGAGATAGTTCATGATGAGGGAGCGCCTTCACACCAGCCAGGCATTCCCGAGACTGAGCATATAAGTGCTCCTCCATATGTGACATACCAGCGAGGCCACAGGGCCTTATTTGCATCTACACGACGAGTACTATCTCCACCCGGGGTGGAAGGGGTCTCGTTGACTTCATCAGCACAGCGAGTATTATCTCCACATCATGTGGAAAGGGTCTCGCCTTCTTCTTCAGCACAGGTACAGATCCAGGATAGGGGCAAGAGGCCCATGTTTGATGAGGGTCCTTCAGGAGGTCAGGACACGGATATCATTGATCTTGATGCGAGCTCTCCTAGCTCGGAGCTAAAAGAGATCATCCGACAGCAAAGGGCTGAAAATGACTCGCTGCAAAAGAAATTGCAGATGGCTAAGTGGATGATCAACTACTTGGAGCAGCGCAACAAACAGCTGGAAGATGAACATACACTTTATGAGCTACGGCAAATCCGGGAAGACCGAGAATTGGCCCGAAAGAGACCCGGTGATTTGACACCGATTGATCGAGAGTCTATGCTCATTCGGGCGAACACTCATTTGGAGAAATTGTTGGCGAAGGCAATCAGAGACAAGGACATGCTTCGTCATATGAAAACTCACTATTGGGCTCGCATGCATGTTTGCAAAGCAAAAATGAAGATCCTTAAGAGGCGATTGAGCAAGGCACTAAAATGGCAGAAAAAGCCCGATCCACTCTAAATTTTGGTAGAGGCTTCATTGGCGGGGCACAATACATGATAGAGGGTCTTTACTCTGAATTTGAGCAAATTCGGAGAAATTTTTGTTATTTTTGAAAATTTTGTCCTACAAACAAGTTTTTTGGCTCAACGCGTAGCGCGCCGCGCGCGACCCATAAGATTGGGAGGTCCAAATCACAAATGGATTGTAGTGTTGGATTTTTCATGATGAAATATACATGCTAAGCTATAGCCAAAGCATTTCATCAAGTTTTGGGTGACCAAAAGGCTCAAAAACACCATGAAAATCACCTTTCTGCCACCTTTTGCACCAGCAGGAAGTACTTCCGGGAGAATGCACTTTTGGAGGGGCGAATGGACACCAAATTGGAAAATTTCACTTGGGTTGGAAAGTAGACATCCAGGGCTTTCCAAGAAGCCAACCTGAGCTCAATTTGGATGCCGATAAGTGCCCCAAAAATAGGTGGAAGGGCGCGGCGCATAGGGCTCAGGTGCGCGGCGCATAGGGTTTTTTGGCACAATTTTCATCTCCAGCTCAGGAAACGAAGCCAGTTTGACCAGTTTTGACTTGTGATGTGATTTTTTCACTCCTCTTGATGTAATTAATGAAACATGATGTAATTTGGGCACTTTATTACTTGTTCTAGAAGATTCATTCACTAAAAAGTGAAAATTAAATGAATGAATCAGTTTCCTACCTTATAGAGGCAAGTTGTTTTGACTGCCTAGATTGTAGTGCTTTGTTTAGAATTGGTTGAAACAGCTCCTAGGATGATGAGCTCGACCCCTAGAGGCAAGGGAATGGGTTGGCTTGCCTATATTATGTATTTTCTTAGTCAATTTCATGGTTGGACTCTTGGGGAAAAGGTTTTGAGACTCTATTGTACATTTTACTTCAGCATTTTGGCAAAGGAAAGACCAGGGTTTTGCAACACTGTTTGGAATTCATGTGGCTTTATGTCTTGATGGTATGCTTCTTTCAGTACTTGTAAGTTGTTATGTGTATTATTTTCCTTCTCTCATCTTCTGCAATTGAACAGATGAAGTGTTAAGGTAGAATTCATAATCTGTAATGCTCTGCCTTTAAGTTTGTTTGATCTCCTATGTTTTCATCTGTTTAAGGAGAATTCTTGAGGTTTCCTTGCTCTCCTTAGCTCCTCACCTGTCTGATCTACTCACCTCATTAGCTTTTAAGGCATCAAACAATTGCCTACCTTGCTCCAATCAGACCTCTGCAGAAACTGTGTCTCGTCCCCGCATCCAAAATTGCCTTTCCCTTTGATTCAACAAAAACCCCAAAAAATCACCTTTAAACCTTTGCACTTAATACCTAGACTAAGATTAGTTACAATTTCAGTCATCTCGAGCCTCATTGATTATATTTTTCTGAGATTGACCTGGAGAGAGCCCTCTCCTGTCCTCGTAGGGCTAGCTACGAGGCTGAGCGTGGTTTGATGTTGCCTTGAGTTTTGCCTTCCTCAGCCTGGGGCAAATTCGAGCGTTAACAAGTAGCATCTTTTATTTCTTCACCAAGATTTCTCATTGAATTAATAATTTCATCTACTCTAAGAAAAAATGTTGCAATGCTTTCATCACTATGCATTTTAAATGTCTCATACTGTATTCTGAATGTTTGAAGTTTAACACTTTTACCTTGGTGTCACCATCACAACTTTGGATAATCCTATCCCACATTCCCTTTGTTGTATTCAGCTGCATTACCTTCACAAACTCGAACTCGGCCAATCTTCCCAAGATGGAATTTATAGCTTTTGCATTGGTTTCATAATGTTTCTTTCCTACAGTATCTGAAGGAATAGAGGATGGATATTGATATCCACTTTCAACGATTTCCCATACTTCAGCTCCTAGTGCCTACAAGTATGCTCTCATCCTAACTTTCCAAAAGAAAAAGTTAGTTCCATTAAATATAGGAGGTCTGATAGAAAATACTCCTTCGTCGCTACTCATCTTGACAGATCTTCTTCAAGCGATCAAGCTTTTGCCGAAGGACCTGCTCTGATAACAATTTTTGAGAAAAATACTTGGGGGGGGGGTGGTGAATCAATATTTTCAAACCATTAAAATTTTCAATTTCATATCCTGATTTCTGTATTCGACTTTACTGAAGGGAACTCATGTGTGTATTCAACTATTATTTATACAACTAGCGTATATCCAGTAAAACATATTTTTCAGTTAATTCAACATCTATTTATCTTAAGCCAGTTCATCAATAATTCATTCAAAATTATATAAATAGTAACCATGTGGAGTAAGAACAAAATAAACCATCACACATAAGCAACACACATGAACATCAGGATTTCAGGCGGAAACCCAATGTGGGAAAAAAACATCACTGTTGCCATCTTTGTCTTCTATTTAATATAAAGAAAAAAATCTTACAATATTGTACTAGCGTAGACTCATACTAGTATGTAGGCACCCATGTACAGAAGGCTACAACCTTCACTTGTTCTCCAACACCCATTGGAAGGGAGCACCAACCCACTGATCTCATTTAATGACACCCACTAGAAGGGAACTCCAACCCCCTAATCTGATTTACCAACTACCACTGGAAGGAAGCTTCAACTCCCTCACTGAAGACTCCAACCCTCAACACCTCTTGGGACCATGTTTCATAAATTTTCATACTGGATCCACCTGCTACAATACATCACAATTGTAGGCCATGTTTCATCAAATTTTCAGACTGGACCCACTACTAACATTTAAGCCTAAAACAAATCATAAAAATTGAAACTTATCACTATAACTCAACCATTGAACCAACCAATCACTAAAACCTAATCATTTAATTAACCGAATCAACTGAAACCCAAATCAATCAACTTAAACAACCAAACCAGTCAGAACATTGTAACCATAATACCAATCAACGAACTGCACATCACAGAACCCAGATTCTACTAATGCAAACCCTGATCAACCATATATCAAAATATATATGTTAATTTACAATAGAAAACCCGTGTATGTACGCGCTTTCCATTAAGCATACTCCTGTATAGGTATTAAACCACCGAATTTTTAAAACTGAACCACTGTTTTTCTGAAATAAATACTAAATCATACTCAGATCCATTACATCATTCTGAAACAACCCCAGAACCTTCACTGAACTTCAATCACAAACAAAAAGTATCTTCAACATTGTTCAATCAATTATTTCATAATCAAAACATAACTATTTAAGCCCAAATCATCAAGAAGACTTCATTGACAGACAATGGAAACACGGCAAGACTGATTAAAATAATCATAATTTTTTTCATCAAAACCGTACTTTTTGTACGTGCTTTCCTCAAATAATATGTGTGTGTAAACATGCTTTTCAGGCAACAAACCTATGTATAGATCAGAAAATACACGCAACTTACCAGGAGCACACCTCTGTGTGTACGTTCCTTGCATGCTATAAAACCCACGTACAAATCTGCAATTTTTTACTCAAAGCTTTGCTGCAACACAAAACTTCAGACATACCCAAATATCGGTATACACAGAAAAATCATGCATTAAGTCACTATCAACATAGATCAAATATCCTCATAATCAAGATTGTCATCTCAGATCTATTGGATTTGATCCATCATAAAATTCTCGGGTGCATATTTGGTATTAGATCAAGCAAAACATCAACAACCCATTACATGCATATTTGCTTCATATCTAACTATTCATAAGATATTCATCACTTGTAGACTTTTGCCACTTTGTTCTTCATCTCCTTATATAGCTTAGCCCTTATCCAATACCATAGGTCAAAACCATACTTCAACTGATGGTTTTCTTAGACGGGATCAAAACATCTATTGTTGGGCTCAATACCACAAGGCAATACCATGGTAAGGACCCTTGGTATTTAAAATACCATGGTGCAGAAACTGTACGCGCCTTTGCTTCTTCATACCCACGTGTGTACGCACCTTTGCTTCACAGAACCCGCGTATACTCTACTTTTCTTCACCAAACCTCAGTGTGTATGCTACTTTGCTTCATATAATTTGTGTATACTCGACTTTGATTCATAGAACCTGTGTATACTCAACTTTGCTTCATCAAACCTGCGTATACTTCTTCAAACTCCATCTTTATCATTTCTCTATCTCTGAACTACTATGCCTTTGATCAAAGTCTCTATAAAATTTGTATACATATCTTGTTGACATCTGTATCAAGTTGGTTTTCATCAAAGGAAAACTCATCAAGTAGGTTTCCATCAAGGACAACACATTAGTCATAATGCCAACATTTATTAATAAAACATTTGTAATAATAATAACTATAAGTATGAATTTAACTTTTCTTTCTTATTGCAGTTGATGCTCGGCCCCATTTGCAGTAGCATAGTCATAGGACTAGGTCAACAACAAGACATATTACACTAGAGACCACAACAACTGAAGGGTACCAAGATCGAGACATCCTCACTCAGTTCATATTAAAAAAGAGAAAGAAACATGATAAAAAATGATTGCACCTTTTTTATTTAGAGATTGTTTTTTTGAGTACCACATTTTTTACTGAGAGGTTGAATGCCTCATAGCATGTGCACATGTAACTTTAAACTATCTTAATAAAAAGTTGTGATTTTTTTGTTGCAAAAAATTAGAACCATTTTGTTTCATATTATGTAAAAATATTTTTTGTGACACAAGGAGGGTGTAGAATACAATATATTTGATAAATTCGTATAAGTCAATTAACTCTGTTACGAACACTAAGAGCCTATAATTAAAATCTCGTGTTAAACTAAGCCTTTACACAATCTGTTCCCATGATAAGTCAACCATCTACTAATTTGTATACCTATCCCACTCCACTATACACTACCACACTCCTAATTTAGGTGCTAACTAATCTTGCTTCAATGCCTAATCACAACAATTTGTGATTATGATGACAATTTAAGTACATATGTGTGTAATGTCCATGGTGGGATGTATGAATTGTCATCCCCAAATTGCCTGTCAATGATTATAGTAAACTTGAATGGGCTAGCACTGGTATATCATCATCATCTCAAAATGACCCAATAGATGAAAATTTTCCATGTTTGTTATCATCACTTCACACTATCTCATGGATGACCCTTTTTACAAATTCTATGCATGAATTTAAGGAAGTCCATCCCATCTACCTATCCTATGATTGATTGTGACAACAAGTGAATAAAGGAAAATTGACAGATCTTTGTTGGCAAAATCCCCTACTTATAAATTGTACTTTGTTCACCTGTTCTCAGAATCAATCATAGGCTAGGTAGAGGGGATGGTTTGCCAGAAATTCATGCATATAATCTGTAGAAGGGGTCATCTATGAGACAATGTGAAGTGATGATGACAGACATGGTAAATTTTCATTTTCCAGTGCATTTTGAGATGGTGATTACAAACGAGTGCTAGCCCATTCAAGGTTAAAATCATTGATGGGAAATGTGCGGAGGACAATTCATACATCCCATCATGGACATTACACTCATGTGTACTTAAATTGTCATCATAATCACAAAATGTTGTGAATTGACAACTAATATATGTTAGAATTTTTTTAGACTAATATAGATTAGAAAATGCAACCAATATATAGATTAGTTACAATAAATATAGTAGAAATTAATATTTCAGCCATTCCAACAATGGCGACTAGTCTATATTGAGACTAATCCTGATGCTTCATGGTATGGTGTATCAACTCGTCTCATCCTTTATCCCAATAATCATTGAATGCCATAATATTTCTCTAAGGTTCTATTCAAATTTTGGAAATTTATAAGACTTCTAGCCTTCGAGTATTTTCACGACTCTCTAGCTTCAAGTGGCACACTAAGTCTAGGTTAATTAACATACATTTAATGAAGGTAGTTTATTGTCCTCAATCCATATTCATAAGTTCTTGGAAACAATACTTCATAGGTATGGGATCCTGTAGGTTATTCATATTCTCTATTTTCTTATTTTCATCGATATTAGAAGTCTCATGCTCATAACACCCACACATACACATTTTATCCAATATTAATCATTAAGATCTATGCATTGAACATAGGTATCAACTCCTATAGTCATGTTTAGACTTCAGATATTATATATGTATGTGCATGACCGCTTTGTCCTATTCAAGTACGGTGACTATAGTTTTTAGACTAGGTTTGATATTTTAACAATACGTTTTCAAACTTAATTTGGATACCCTATTTAGAAATTGAATTTCATTCTTAATCATGATCAATATTTATTTCTGGATTTTTGAAATGGTGCAACAATTCAGATGCCTAGTTTCAAAAATAATTCTCATGCATGTCATTTATGATCTGAAAACAAGATCTTAAACAATTATTAAGGTATTACAAACTCATGTGCATGGATATGCCTATGTTACTTCATGAAATGGATCGATAAGATTGCGAAATACATAGAAAATGAAGCAGTTAAAGAACATAATAGACAAACACACATAAACACAACGAATTTAATATGGAGTTCACCCAACACTCCTGGGCTACGTCTCCTGGTCCAACCTTCAGTGGTGACCTCTCTATTATGTCTTAAAAATAGAGTTTTACAAAAATATGAGCTCAATTTGAATCTTAATACACAATAGCTACAACAGCAAGAGTTTTGCTTGAACCCCTCAAGTCCTTGAACCTCTCTATCACTCTCTATCTCTGTCTTTGCTCTATCTCAGCACTGCCTCTTCCATTTTCTGTCAATATGTGGCTTTAAAGCCAATCTATGTTGTCTGTTCGTTTCTCCTTCTCAGCTCTCTGGCTTCCCGACCTCTGTTCACTCAGATCCCCCTCTGAGCATTAGCAACCATTGCTAAACGTTTTCAGGGATGGTGGCCACCTGTACTGTAACGGAATGGGTCATCAGGCCTTTGAAATCCTTCAAAATTGGCGTTTTGTGTTTACACAAAGAAATACGTTCAAACATGGAAAAAGTCCACCAAACACTATTCATCGGACTTCAAATATTATGAATCTGCCTTATAACTCCTATCGGGTCCGTCTGTATGTCGACATCGCATCTCCACCGTTGATATGGGAGATCCAGATCCAACAGCTATGGTTCATTTTAGGCGGCCCTTTCATACGGGGGTTAACCACCCGATGAGGGTGGTTTTCTCTCTCCTCAGCCTGGACACATGGCAGCCATTATATGGGATTGGGTGGATCCTGATCCAAACCATTTACCGCCCACAACCTACTCAAAATCCTGCCTGTTTCCTTTGTATTAAAAAAATACATTAAACACTGAAATCCCGCTCATATCGGACTTGAAATAGTATTCAACAGCATTAATAAAACCTTTCGTTTCTGTAATATTGCATCGGTGCTTTGTCCTTTTTATTTCGTTTGTTTAACGAAAATGTGAGTTACACTGAAAAAGCGTTGTTTCCGGACTTGAAATATTATCAAATATAGTCCATATTTTTATCAGGTCAGGCTATCGTAGTCATGGTTATTATCGGCCCCGCTCCATTGAAATGTTGCAATGTGATGTTGCGATGCGATTGATCGCAATTGCACTTCGCACATACCCCGAGTCGTTGTAAGCGCTCCTTTACATTTACCGATAACGATACTGCGATGCAACTGGGGCCATCGATCTGCGCGCTTGATCGATGGTCCTTGTTGACCCCGCTGATTGTTGTCACATATTTCTTGTGGTCTCCACCAATAGCCTCCCTTTGCCACCGTTGATTGCAATTCGACGATCGGATCTGGACCGTTGGTCGACCAGATCCGACGACTCCGATTCAAATTTGTTTTAAACTACCGATACTCTGTTTTTCAATGATTTCTCTATGTTTTTGCCTCCCGATAGTGTAATTCGACTTTTTAACAAGTTATTCTTATGCAATAGTTTAGAGTGTTTGAAAATTTTGAAGACTTAGAGGGTTTTCTAGGATCCATTTGGATCACACCTTCCCATTGAAAAAGGCTTTTGGACCACCAAAAGTTGGTTTTTAAGCATCAATCAAGCGAGGATACAACTTCCTCACTCTTCAAATCTCCATCCATCTTGCACTGCTTGGTTTTGAACCTTTGAGTCTGATTCTGAGGTACTCAACATCCCCTCTGCGCGTAGTTCTCACCTTCCTGTCCAGAACTATATCTTCCTGAAACTCATTGAGATATTCAGGCAACAGATCATCAATAGAAGGAAACTGAATTTGCTCTTCAGGATCTTCAATCAATGAAGGTTCATATAGTCTCAAGTTCTTTGCATTAATGACCGAATAGATATGTATATAAGCTGGAAAATCAAGGCAAAAAGCATTCTCACCAATTTTCTCAAGTATCTTGAAAGGCCCATACCTTATTGGCTTCAGCTTCTTACCTTCACCTTGCATTTTGTCTTTGCTAATGTACAACCAGACTTGATCAACAACTTGGAAGCTATGCTCAACTCGATGCTTATCATGCCTTGCCTTGTACTTGGCTTGGCTCTTTTCCAGCCGTTCCTGCACTACTTGGTGAATTTCTTGGATTTGTTCAATGAACTTGGCTGCTTTGTCCACATCACTATGTCCATCAACTGCTATGTCTTTACTAAAGACAAAATCCAAGGGAGACCTTGGTGTAAAACCAAAACAAGTCTCAAAAGGAGATCGCTGTGTAGAAGAATGTTTAGCATGGTTGTAAGCATGTTGCACATAACATAAATGTTCGTCCCAAAGCTTGGGATGCTTGCTGCAATAGCCCCTAAGCAACTGGATCACTATCCTATTGACCACCTCTATTTGGCCATCTGTTTGTGGATGAAAGGTTTTGCTCTTCTTCAGTCCGGTGTCCATCAATTCCCACAGACTTGACCAAAACTTCCCAACAAATCAGGAATCTCAATTAGATATAATAGAAGTGGGTAACCCAAAATGAACCCATACATGCTGAAAGAACAACTTTGTTGTTTTTTCAGCTGTAGTCTGCTTGTTACAAGCTATTAAAATACACATTTTGCTGAACCTGTCCACAATAACATATAAATAGTCATGACGTTTTCTAGATTTTGGCAATCCCCAACAAAGTCCATGGAAATACTTTCCCAAGGATGAGAAGGAACTGGTAGTGGGGTGTACAAGCCTAGTTTTCTATTGCTGGGCTTACTTTTAGCACACATGGTACACCCTTTAATATATCTAGAAACTGTGTCATGCATTCTTGGCCAATAACAGAATCTTTGCATCTGTGCAACTGTTTTACTTACACCAAAATGACCTGATATTAGAGAAGTATGTGCTTCTCAGATTATGTTAACTCTTTCAGTTTGAGGAATGCATAACTTTCCCAAATGATATAAGAGTTGGTCCTTAACATGATAATCTAGTTCTTCTACTTGTTTTCCATGACTTAAAGTTGCATATACATCTTTAAAATCTGCATCCTGAGCATATTGTTCAATGTAGCTTTCATGCAATACTGAATTATGCTTAAGTATAATAGATTCATTTATAATTGGTTTGGATAACATATCTACAACCTTATTGTGTATGCCTTTCTTATATCTGATGACAAGTTGAAACTGTTGTAGAAAACCCATCCACCTATAGTGTCTTGATTGCTGCAATTTAGTTTGTGAGTGTAAATATTGAAGTGGTTGATGATTAGAATGTATAACTGTTTCTTTGCTCGATAGATAATGTTTCCACTTTTTCACACTCTGTACTAATGCATACAATTCTTTATCATATGTGGGATATTTAAATACTGCAGAATTAAATGTCTCAAAATGATAACATATGGATTTACCATGTTGCATCAACATTTCTCCCATGGCATAGTCACTGGCATCTTTTTCAATCTCAAATGGTCTTTGAAGATCTGGCAATTCTAATACTGGTGTTATACTAATCTTTTCTTTCAAGGTGTCAAAGTCTTTTTGCTATTTGCCTACCCACTGAAACACCTTGTTCAATCCTGTTAAGGCATGTAAGGGACCTGCAATCAAGGAAAAATTAGTAATAAACTTTCTCCAATATTGTGTTGCTCCTAGGAAACTCCTAACTTCTGTAGCAGATTTGGGTTTAGGTCAGTTCACAATGACTTCAACCTTAGAGGGATCTATCTTCAATTCACCACCCCCTACTATATGACCCAAATAATTCAAAGATGTTTTTCCAAGTTCACATTTTGATAATTTAACATAGAGATTTTTTTTTTTCAAAACATCTAGAGTTTGCTTTACATGCTTCAAATGTTCTTCCCATGTTTTACTGAAAACAAGAATGTCATCTAAATATACAATTACAAAATCATCAATGAAAGGCCCCAGTACATCATTCATAACTCTCATGAAAGTGGCAAGAGTATTAGTTAAGCCAAAAGGCATAAATAGCCATTCATACAAACCTTGCTTTGTTTTGAAAGCAGTCTTCCATGCATCTTGTTCTGCTACTCTGACCTAATGGTAGCCACTATGCAAGTCCAACTTGGAAAAGTAAACAACTTCCTTCAACTGATACTATAGATCATCTATGTGAGGAAGAGGATAACGGTTCTTGACTGTTATTTTATTTAGTGCTCTGTAATCAATGCACATCCTCCACGAGCCATCTTTCTTTCTCACCAAGACAATTGGAGATCCACATGGTGATGTGCTTGGCCTTATAAACCCTTTGTTGAGCAGCTTCTGTACTTGCTTCTTGATCTCTGCATTCTCTAAATTGGATAACCTGTACATTACGATGTTAGGCAATGGAGCATCTTGCTGTAAATGAATATCATGTACTATTTCCCTTTTGGGTGGCAAACCTTTAGGTTCTTGAAATAGGATATCATATTCTGAAATAAATTTTTCTAAACCAGCTTTCTGTTTAGCATCATAGCCTTCAAATACATTGGTTTTATCAGGGGTCTTTTCCTTTACAACCATTAGTAAAAATTTCTTGCATGAATTTACAATTCTTTTCATCTGCCCTGAGTTTATGAGAGTGCAGTTATTTTTGAGCTGATGAGCTCTTACAATATATTCTATTCCATCTTTTGTGAGTTGATACTTTTTTCCAGTCCTATAGAAAATGGCTTTTCTATCATACAAGTAAGGACTTCCTAAAACAATACCACATATATCCAAAGGAACTATATCTAACTCAATCTCATCTACAAAAGTCGACCCAAAAGAAAACCTAAGTTTACATTGTCTAGTCACTTGTAGCTTTGCTTTATCACATACCCAACCTAATGGATATGGCTTCTTGTGAGGTGTGGTTAGTAGTCCCAATTTCTTTACAATTGCTTTAGAAATCAAGTTTACTTGTGAACCACTATCAAATAAAGTATCAATCTTTTGATGCTTGGAAATAACTCTAATATGAAAAAGCTCATGTCTTTTCCTCTCATTTTCTTCATTATCAATAGATTGTGCAGAATTACTAGTAGATGCTTCAGAATTTTTACCTTTTATACCTGCAGCTGTGACTGTTGTTTCATCACCTGAGTCTGACCCCAAATATTTCTGAATAGCAGCAATAGTCTTCTTCTTCTTGCCATCGAACTTCTTGGGTTTCAGCTCTGGATGAAAAGACCAACAATGTTCATCATCATGTCCATCCTTCTTGTAGTGAGTGCATGAAGGTTTGTCTTTCTGTACAAAATTTGCTTTCCTCTCTTTTAATTTCTGCTTCCTCTTTTCCTTGTTCTTGCTTGCAGTGGGTTTTGATGATCCCCAAATCTCTGGGTTCACATTCTTGCCTCTAGCCTCCACATGTGTAGCCTAAACTAATACCTCATCTATGCTAGTAGGGTTAAACATGAGAATGGTGTGCCTCAAGTAGCTGTGTAGACCACCCTTTAATTGGCGAAGAGTTTTCCAACTCATCATTGCTTGCTGCATATAAGCTAGTGGATAGAATTGTTTTTTAATGGCAGAAACAAATTCACTCCAAGTAGAATTTTTTTTGCCATGCTTCTTCAAATCATCTTGTGTCTTGCCTTCCCACCACACTAGGGCAGTTCCTCCAAGGTGATGGCTAGCCAGCTGAACCTTTCTCCTTTCTGAATCGATTTTCTGCACTCCCCAATATACATCAATCTATCTAATCCAATTATCTAGCTTTTCTGCATTTAATTCTCCATCATATATTGGCAAATCAAATTTTACATCTAATTTAATCAAAGGGCTAGAAGGAGGTGTTGATAGAGGAGGCTCTTTCCCTTTCCCTTTGCCTTTTGAATGGCCATCTAGAAGAGGTTCCTCTGTTCCTTTGTCTTGTTTGGAGGTGGAAGTATCTTCACTTCGACCTTTCTTAAATTCTCGATACATCTCTTCTACCATGGCTCTCATGGTCATGAAACTGTCCATGAACTGAGAGTCTGATTCCAAGGGAATTTCTTCTGCCATTTTCCTCCTAGGATAGACTCTTCCTATTTCTGGGTTAGTCTCAACCAGTTCTCCTTCTCCTAATTTGAGCTTTGACCTAGTTAGCATTCAACAATCCAGCACAAGCTTGTCTAACCTTAGTAAACCTAAAGCTCTAATACCACTTGATCTGAAAACGAGATCTTAAACAATTATGAAGGTATTATAGAATCATGTGCATGGATATGCTTATGTTACTTTGTGCAATGGATCGATAAGATTTCGAAATACATAGACAATGAAGTAGTTAAAGAACATAAAAGACAAACACACATAAACACAACAAATTTAATATGGAGTTCACCCAACACTCCTAGGCTACGTCTCCTGGTCCAGCCTTTAGTGTTGACCTCTCTATTATGTCTTCAAAACAGAGTTTTACAAAAGTATGAGCTCAATTTGAGTCTCAACACACAACAGATACAACAGTAAGAGTTTTGCTTGAACCCCTCAAGCCTCTCTGAGTACATAGACTCTCTATCACACTTTGTCTCTGTCTTTGCTCTGTCTCAGCACTCCTTGTTCTATTTTCTGTCAATCTATGGCTTTAAAGCCAATCTGTGCTCTCTGTTCATTTCTCCTTCTCGGCTCTCTAGCTTCCCGACCTCTGTCCGCTCAGATCCCCCTTTTAGCGTTAGCAATCATTGCTAAACGCTTTCAAGGATGGTGGCCACCTGTATTGTAACAGAATGGGTCATCAGGCCTTTGAAATCCTTCAAAATCACTGTTCTGTGTTTACACAGAGAAATACGTTCAAACATGGAAAAAGTTCGCCAAACACTGTTCATCGGGCTTCAAATATTATGAATCGGCCTTATAACTCCTATCAGGTCCAGCTGTATTTCGACATCGCATCTCCACCTTTGATCTGGGAGATCCAGATCCAATAGCTATGTTTCATTTTGAGCTGCCCTTTCGTACTGGGCTTAGCTGCCCGATGAGGGTGTTTTTCTCTCTCCTTAGCTTGGACACATGGCAGCCATTGTATGGGATCGGGTAGAGCCTGGCCCAAACCATTTACCGGCCACGGCCTACCCGAAATCCTGCTTGTTTCCTTTGTATTAAAAAAATACATTAAACACTGAAATCCCGCTGATATCAGACTTGAAATAGTATTCAACAACATTAATAAACCCTTTCAGGTCTATAATATCGCATCGGTGCTTTGTCCCTTGCATTTCATTTGTTTAACGAAAATGTGATTTATACTAAAAAAGCGTTGTTTCCGGACTTGAAATATTATCAAATATAGTCCATAGTTTTATCGGGTCCGGCTATCGTAGTCATGGTTATTATCGGCCCCGCTCCATTGAAATGTTTCGATGCGATGTTGCGATGCAATTGATCACAATCACACATCGCACATACCCCGGGTCGTTGTAAGCGCTCCTTTGCATTTGCCGATAGCGATACTGCGATGCAACTGGGGCCGTCGATTTGTGCGCTTGATCGACAGTCCTCGTTGACCCCACTGATTGCTATCGCATATTTCTTGTGGTCTCCACCGATAGCCTCCCTTTGCCACTGCCGATTGCGATTCGTCGATCGGATCTGGACCGTTGATCGGCCAGATCCGACGGCTCCGATTCAAAGTTGTTTTAAACTATGATACTCTGTTTTTCAATGATTTCTCTATGTTTTTGCCTCCCGATAGTGTAATCCAACTTTTTAACAAGTTCTTATGTGATAGTTTTGAGTGTTTGAAGATTTTGAAGACTTAGAGGGTTTTCTAGGATCCATTTGGATCAGTTTGGATGATACCTAATCTATTGAAGGATAAATGTGCAATTATTAATTTTCAAATGTTATTAAATTTCTCATTTTAAGCATCTAAAAACATCATTGACTACACTCTTGCCTAAATATTTTATAAAAACCCCTCTTATCTATTCGCTAAACCCCTAAATAATTTGTGTTTGATTAATGAATGAATGCTATATGTTAATGAATAATTTCTATATTTATTTATGTAAATGACATTGTTTCATATTATGTAAACATATTTTTTATGATAAAATTTATTGAGATGAAATATTTTGTGGATTTATGAATGAATGAATGAAAGTTATATGTTAATGAATAATTGCTATATGTCTCTTTATGTACATGATTTGTTTCATATTATGTAAACATATTTTTTATAATAAAATTTATTGAGAAGAAATATTTTGTGGATTTATGAATGAATGAATGAAAGTTATATGTTAATGAATAATTGTTATATGTCTCTTTACGTACATGACGTTGTTTCATATTATGTAAACATATTTTTTATGATAAAATTTATTGAGATGAAATATTTTGTGGATTTACGAATGAATGAATGAATGAATGTTTGCTATTTGTTTTTTATGTATCTTAATGTCTTGCTTTCAACTATTTCCTATATAGTAGATAGATTGGGTATTGAGGAATTGAGAGTGATGTGAGGGGGTGGCATGAGAGCTTCCACCTTCACGTGGTTGGCCCTGTTCAATAGAGAATAAATTAGGATTTGGATAATATTGGAGAAAAACACCCTCAATCCAATAGAGCAACAACAAAGTCAATGTTGACTTCGTTGTTTCTTCATCAAGTGGAGGGAGGTTTGATCGACCAAGATTAAACTACTCCAACAATTTATTCTCGAAACCAAGAGGATCTCATTCAGGTATTCATATTTTCTATATTAGAATCTTCATATTAGAATGATTTTGTTTCATATTGTCCATATTAGAATCTCCATATTTCCTTTGTTTTCCTCTTCTTGGAAAATATAATGTTCAACCATTGTAGCATCTCCACAATCCTTTAGTGATTCATGTTTAAAAACAAAATGACAGACATTCAGAAAACCTAGAACTAATCTTCAAAAATTCAAAAAAACAAACAATTACCACAATATCAAAATGGAAAAGTACAATTTTGCAAATACTTCTCAAACAAAGCGTTAATATTGATCAAGAGAGCCAATATTGCCTCTCATCTTTACCAATAGCATTTAGGGAATCTATGAATTCGAAAAATACTCTTGCATATATACCATACATGCTACTGGTGAAGATGGGAGGCAATATTGGTTGTGTTGACCAGTATCGACGCTCTGTATGAGAACTATCTGCAAAATTACACTTTTATGTTTTGATATTAAGGTAATTGTTTCCTTTTTTAAATTACAATGTTCACTAGTGCATGAGGTAAAGAAAACTCTATCGTTATTTTTATTAATGAATAATAACAAAAAATATCAATTTAACATTTCTTTTTTGTTACAACTAATGATCCACCCCTCTTGTGGTAGCCTCCACAATGTCATGAGTACATGACCAGGCCATCAAAAATAAAGAAAAATAAAAAGAAATTATTGTAATATTTATATCATTAGAAACATCACATAACATATTAAGAAAACATATTTTTGACGAATTTTTTTTTGAGATGAAGTATTTTGTGTCTATGATTAATGAATGGATGTTATATGTTAATGAATAATTTCTATATGTCTCTTTATGGACATGATGTTGTTTCATATTATGTAAAAATATTTTTTATGTTAAAATTTATTGAGATGAAATATTTTTTGGATTTATGAATGAATGGATGAATGTTTGCTATTTGTTTTTTTATGTATCTTAATGTCTTGCTTTCAATTGTTTCCCATATAGTAGATAGATTGGGTATTTGGGAATTGAGTTTGATGTGAGGGGGGAGGAGGGGCCATGAGAGCTTCCACCTTCACGTGTTGGGCTCTGTTCAGTAGAGAATAAATTAGGATTTGGATAATCTTGGAGAAAAACACCCTCAATCCAACATAGCAACAACAAATTCAATGTTTCTTCGTTGTTGCTTCATTGAGTGGAGGGCGGTTTGCTCCAAGATTAAACTACTCCAACGGTTTATTCTTGAAACCAAGAGGATCTCATTTAGGTATTCATGCACACAAGTCTTTTTAATTATTATTTATTCAAGAAATTAATTTTAATATTTGGTCAAATTTAATCTAAGTTTGCCTCATTGCGTAGAAATTATGACTGTAGATTAACTTGATAATGCAATATAACTAAAGAAAAATACTTTAATCTTCTTCTACAATCAAACTTGCGAAATCTTAAAGATCGAGCTGAATCAGAGTTGAACACATATAACCATAAGAAGAAGAATCAATGCACATGAAACACAAAAAATAATCAGGGGAAGGCCTCAGCTAAAAACCCCACTATCTGTATTATCATACAAGGTGGAAATATCCTAGAATTACACAAAGCCTTAGCTCTCACAACTAGCCAGCTCTCAGTACAATCCTCCTGGATTCTCACAGGAAAACAAAGCTTCTCATAAGCCTTCTCCTCTTCCCTCCAAGCCTCCTATTTCCTTGCGTAGTTTCTCTGGGTGATCCTCCTGTTACCAAGTGGAAGACTGATCACTCACACTGATCCTACACCCTGTCAGAACTGCGCAATCCTCAAGGAACATTATTCCTTCTGCATGGATGAGTTTCCTTTATAGGAAAACTCATGCAACTGATAGTAACCTGTCCCTGTCTTTAATCTCAACTAGGTCTTTATCTGAATAGACATGCATGAGTTATTTGTGAGAGAATCTTCAGTTATCTGGAGTACACTAGTTGCATGCATGCATGCATTAACTAACTGATAACTCACAATTAGTTCCTCAAACTATTTGGAACTAATTTAACTAGACTTAACTTAGTTAACTGAGATAACTAATTACAACTCAAGTACAACTCATCCTTATCTCCTTAATTAAGGGATAATCTCCTTAATTTAAGGGATAACTATTGCATGGTTTCACAAAGACTTATAGCTTGAATTTCTCCAACTAATTAACTCAAGATGAGTTAATTAATTATTTTTCAAGCAGTTGGTGAGACTAAATTCTAATTTTAATTCAAGGACAAATCAAACTTGGAATATTCTGAATGCTATTTTTAGCATTTCTTGTTTCTATTTTCAACACTCCCTCTCAACAAGAAAGGAATTCAACTCGATCTCGATCCTAAACCTTTGGAATGTTCTGCATGCAACACTTCTCTCTAGTGTTGTTGCTCCAGTAACTCCAAAAACAAAAAAAAATCAGTGTGATGCATTTGTCATCAAAGTCTCTGACTACTATTTCCTCTATCAACTAAAAAACTTTGCGCTTCTGTTGACTCAGCCTTTCTGCATTATTGTCAATCCTTCTCTACACTCTTCAGTATCTGATTGCTCTACCCTCTGTCACTTTGATCTCTGACTGCATCAATCCCACTGATCCTCCCGCTACTATGTACTTTGGGATCCCGTAGCAAGGTACGATCCATGAGATTAAACCTCTCAATGGACCTTGCCCAATTTCAGCCTTCTTGAGACTATCACTTCACATCGCCCCACCTCACACATGGAGGCATGTCTGCATGTGATCCCTCTGCCCACTTGGCTTGAAATTTCCCCCTATTGGAGGTCTCTGCATGAGTGGATTCCTCCACTCGGTCTCCTCTCAGCTTCTCCAATTGTGGCTCCTCCACAATTGTCTAAGACTTCTTCTGGGATTACAGGTTGAGAGGTAATTTACTCTCCCTCTCAACCACCAAGTATCTAACATTTTCCTTGCTCCTCAAGGCTTTGCATGCATATTTAACCTCAAGAGAATACAGGTTCTGTACCCATGAACTGATCTGTTTCACCTGTCCCGTGGTGATGTGTCTAAGGAAAACATTTCCCTTACTGAAGACAACATCGTAGCCTTTGTCCTCCAACATCATGATCGATGCCTAATTCTTCTTCAGTCCACACACATACTTCACATCTGTCAAGGTGATAAGAGCTCCATGCTCCCTCTAAAAAGCAACCGTGCCTACTCCTGAAACACTATACCTTTCATCGTCACCCATCTTTATTCACATCTTGAGGTCTTTCTCCTCCAAGGTACTGAATAAACTTTTATCGTCGGTCATGTGGAATGAGGCTCCACTGTCAAGAAACCAACCACAACCCATCATCGATGACACCATGCATGCGATGAGGGTGAAGTCCATCTCGAACTGAGATGCTAATGCGTCACCTTCTGATCCTTCTAAGGATCCCTTCTTGGACTTCTTCGATTGGAAATTAGTCACATAATGACCCATCTCGTGACAATTACTAGACTTGTCAACCTTCTTCCCTCCATGAGAAGAATTCGATTTGGAATGGGACACCTTCCCCTTTCCTTTCCTTGCCTTACTTGCTAAGGCCAAATTTTCTTCATCATCCTTGGATGAAGAACCATCTCGTGTGCTCCTCTTGATCTCCTCTTGATCTCTTCCTGCATGAGATCTGACCACAGTCGTTCCCAATCCGACAATTTCTCCCTTCCATTCACAGAGTCCTGGTAGCTATGCCAGCTCTTTGGAAGGCCAAGGAGAGCGAGGCTCACCATATCATCATCAACAGTAGTTATTCCCACACTTCCAAGCTCATCTCTACAGGTGGTGAGCTTGTTCAAATATGTGGAAATAGTATCACCATTCTCCATCTTGATTCTTCGAAGCTTGTCCTTAAGCGCCAATTTCCTCTGGTCGCTACTGTTCTGGTAGAGGTCCTTCAATGTCTTCCACATTGAATATGGAGTATCCTTCCCATGGAGACTTGAGACAATATGGTCTCGAACTCCCTCAAGGATGATCTGTCTCACCCTCGCCACACACTTCTTTCATTCAGCCAACTCTTGTACATTAGTTGAACTTGGCTTTGGGATTTCTTGATCAATGAAATCCTTCAAGCCATTTTCTTCTAATACAACCTCCATGTGATCTTTCCATGCTATGTAATTCGAGCTACCATCCAAGGCATACTCGAGTCTCAAGCCATAGAATGCCATTGACCAACCTGAAGTATGAGATGAATTTGATTTGTACCTACAATCCCGAACTTCAAACTTCGAATTCTCTTCTCCGTATACTGTTCACAGCTTTGATAACCTTTGCTTTGATACCATTTATAAATTATGACTGTAAATTAACCTGATAATGCAATATAACTAAAGCAACATACTTTAATCTACTTCTACAATCAAACTTGCGGAAGCTTAAAGATAGAGTTGAACACATATAACCATAAGAAAAAGAATCTATGCACATGAAACATAAAAAATACTCAGGGGAAAGCCTCAGCTAAAAACTCCACTATCTGTATTATCATACAAGGTGGAAATATCTCAAAATTACACAAAGCCTTAGCTCTCATAGCTAGCCATCTCTCAGTACAATCCTCCTGGATGCTCATAGGCAAACAAAGTTTCTCACAAGTCTTCTCCTCTACCCTCCAAGCCTCCTATTTCCTTGCACAGTTTCTCTGGGTGATTCTCATGTTACCAAGTGGAAGATTGATCACTCACACTGATCCTACACCCTGTCAGAACTGCGCAATCCTCAAAGAACCTTATTCCTTCTGCATGGATGAGTTTCCTTTATACCAAAACTCATGCAATTGATAGTAACATGTCCCTGTCTTTAGTCTCAACTGGGTCTTTGTCTGAATAGACATGCATGAGTTATTTGTGAGAGAATATTCAGTTATCTGGAGTACACTAGTTGCATGCATGCATGCATTAACTGACTTATAACTCACAATTAGTTCCTCAAACTGTTTGGAACTAATTTAACTGGACTTAACTCAGTTAACTAAGCTAACTAATTACAACTCATCCTTATCTCCTTAATTAAGGGATAATCTCCTTAATTTAAGGGATAACTATTGCATGACTTCACAAAGACTTCTAGCTTGAATTTCTCCAACTAATTAACTCAAGATGAATTAATTAATTATTTTTCAAGTAGCTGGTGAGACTAAATTCGAATTTTAATTCTCAATTTTAATTCAAGGACAAATCAAAATTGGAATATTCTGAATGCTATTTTTAGCATTTCTTGTTGCTATTTTCAACACATTGGTCTCATGAATATGTGTAGGACAACTAGTTTCAATTCGAATGTTGAAGGGGAATAACTATCTGAAGCAAAGAGATCAAAATGGTAAGGGTTTAGGTGAGACAACAATATTTTTATTTATTTATTTTTATTTTTTTATAATTTGTCTTGTATGTCTTGGATAAGTGGGAGTTACATAAAGTTTTATAAGATATAACAAACTTTTCCATGAAAAAAATCATGTAATATTTGTCTTTATTTGACAATTGTGTTTTTATTCGAGTTAAAGACCATAAACTGTCATTTTTCATGCAGGGTAGTAGGAGAAACTCTTACTTTATCAATTGGGCATAAAACACTAGTATGATTTTTGTTCTATTTTTATTAATTATTTATCGCATCTAACTTTTCCTCCCTTTGTTTTGCAAGCACTTTCATTCACATATTTGGAATTGAAATATTAACTACGGTTGGAGACATATACACGAAAAAAATGTATCGAAGTACTACTCAACTTTAGCCCACTAAGCGCTTGGCTACTAGGTGTGTGATTTAGTTTTGGGTTGCACTTTTTTCAAGAAATTTATTATTTCTACATTGAAAATATTCCAAGACCATAGATGTTGAGAAAATTTAGGGCAAACATAATTAAGGTTTCTTTTATAATGTTTTCTCTTGTTATATTGAAAATTCTTGTGATATAATTTGAGTTCTTGACCATCATTATTATTTTATGTTAATCATCAAGACAATTCCAATAAAAAAGATCACAATGCAAATAAGAACACCAAAAATATGCTCTAGGCCAAGGAAAAACCCCTCCACAGGGGAAAAACCCAAAAAATTCTCTTCTTATAGAAATTCAAGGAAGACTTCCAAGACCTTTGGTCAAGACAACTTACAAAGTGATAGGCATTCCACCCAACAACAATGTTTCTCTCTATAACTTAGTTTGTTTCTCTTCTCTAGCTCGAAATATGAATAGAGATAGCTTTCTTCCCATATGTGCGAGCTTGCGAAACAAAGAATTGATGCACAAGCCAAAAAAATATACCTTCTTTCTTTCCTCACTATCCTTCACCTATTTCTCGTTGCAAATTTGCCTCAGACTTCTTGAAGAGACCGAATTACTTGTGTGACTCAAATGAGGTCTAATTTCTCTCCTTTCTTGATAAATTTAAAGCATTATGTGAGTTAGATTCTTCAATTTGATTTCTCTTATCTTGACATTTACTTGTGAAATAATATGTTGATTATGTTAGTGTTCCTTTTATCAAATAAATGCCAACATGAAGATAAGAAAAACAAGAACACAAGATGTAAGCACACATCTAGGGAAAAACCTCTATGAAGTTTGATTTGTTACAAGACAATTTGCATCCTTCTTCATCATGAACCAATCATGCAAGTTGATGTGATCCACCAAGTTCTTATGCCTTTTCCTCTTCACACACTTGGCTATATATATGGGGTGTATGGAGAGAAAAGGTTCATGTCCCTTCAAGTCCTATGGGGTTAACACACGACACCCATGCAAGTTGACTCACCAAAATTCTTTGGCCGCCACATCTATCCTCCATGCAATATACATAACCATTAGCTCAAGTGTTGGTTGGGATGTGCCTTTAACTAACTGCACCCACTCATCACACATGCGAAGTCATGTTCTGGTGTGCTCACCCAAACTCATTGAATAATTCATGATGTGAGGGATGATTATAAATAGTTGTGCTCATACTCAACACGTCTAAGTGCTCTTTGCACAGTAAACTTTTTGTACCAATTTCTCTATGCCTTATTTGCACACTTGGACCATTATCTGTAGAAATTCCTTGTAGATTCAAACTATAGATTGTAATATGCTAAAAAAATTGACTTGAATCTATTCTACCCATTAGCAGAAAACAATAAATGATCGATGAAATCACGAAGCATATAAGAGAAAGAATTCAATCACACATAACACAATGATCTTTTGGGGAAATTCGTAGCTAATAACCCCTGCTATTTGTATATTGCATTAATAAAAAAATGTGAGAAGATTACAATGCTTTGCTCAACCCCGAGTAACCTCTACACTATCTCTATCTATATCACTACTTCCCAGACAAGCTCAAGGAAATACTTCGCCAATTCTGTTGCTTGCCAAGCTCCTATTTCCTTGAGATGTCCCTTGGGAATTAGCCCATATTTAAATCCCACAATTATGAACTGCGAAATCCTCATAGGCATTCCTTTGATTTCATGCATCACCTGTACAATTCAAATGATTATACAACTGATAGTACACTGTTCCTGAACTCCAATCTCAACTGGGTCTTTCTCTGATCTGGCATGCATGAGTTAATTATGAGTGAATCTTCAGTTTACTGATCAGTGCTGGTTACACCCCACTATCGCAAGTTACACCCCACTAAAGTAAGTTATACCCCACTACAGTAAGTCACACCCCACTATAGTAAGTCACACCTCACTACAGTAAGTTACACCCCACTACAATTGAATTCCTAATTTATTTCGAGGAAAAATTAAATTAGGATTTTCTTGTTGCATTTTCAACATTATCCTCTCCACAATGCTAGCAGACTAAAGTTTCTCAATCCTTCTTCCTTCACACTCGGGACCTTTTCTGTCCACTTCTTTCTTTCTCTCTATCCACATTTCATAAGGAGAGGGGGAAGTATGATGTCATCCTCCACTCAGGCTTCCCACTCCAACTTCAATGCTTGTTAACATAGGCCAGTACTTCATTAGGCAAATAGTTATGACAATTAAGGGTGGTTTGTATGGGCCTGCTCACGACATACCATAAGGAAACCAACCAATATGCAACAGGCATTCAATGTCCATGCAACAACCCACCACAGACTTTCCCTCTTAGAACTTTGGATTCGTATGTCCCTCCATTCAGGCTAATCATCAATTTATTTTCACAAATAAATAATTTACATAACTAGGTTTATATACATGGGTTTTTATGGAAAAAGAGTTGTTACACATTCTCCTATTCTAGAGTATCTTTCCATCACACAAAATACTCTCTCTTCTGATTGTTGTTGATAACCATAACTCTATAAGCCATAATATCCTCTACCTTCAACTCTGGGTGATCAATAATGAAGGATGTTATGTGTGATGACATTCTTATAGTATTTAAAATATTATTGTATATATATATATATATATATATATATATATATTAACGCATATCTCCATCGTCAATGAACAAACTTGTGTATTATGTTTTTTTAATGGTTTGTTAGTCATATTCTCCTCACATTCACATCAAATACAGTTGAGGGTATGTTAGAGAGGGTGAATTAGGATTGAATTTGACCACCCTTAGTCTTGTTTATGTTGCACATTCTACACATTGTATTACTTCATTAGGCCTTACGGGTAGTTCAAATTCTAGTATCATGATTTGGTTTGAGTGAGTTGGTTTTGGTTATGCTAAAGTTAAATTTGCTAGTGAAGTACAGACTAACTAGGTTATCATCATCCATATTGTTCAATGGTCCAATTTCAGTCAAATTTAAGTAATATTAGTTGTTGGATCATTATTGATGTGCATTTGGAAATTGTAAAAGGTATTGTTCTAGAAAGGGCACATTAGGATTACAAGTTGGCCATCCTTAGTCTTGTTCCTGTTGCATATATTTTACATGTTATATTTCCTCACTATGCCTTGGGGGTTGTTCATCTTCCACTTTCTAGTCTCATAATTTAAATTGTGAGAGTTGGCCATGTTGATTTTTCCTTTCTAATCATTGAATCACTATGTTTGTCTTTGTAAATTATGTTAGTTTTCATAAATGATTTTAGTTTTAGGCTTTAGTTTGACATAATCTTTATGGTAGTTCATTTTTTTGTTGATATCATAGCAGGATAAATGACTCTGCTGTAATGAGATCTTCAGAAAAACTGAAAATACTGAGCATGAATAACAAAACATTTCTAGTGAAACGAAGTGAATTGTGAACTATGATATGTTATAAAAAATAAAGTTGGAGTTCATAAATGAGTACCTCCATTCATGAATGTCCACTAAGGAACTACCTATGTTTGCAAGCTTGCTAAATTTGTTTCATTGTGTTAAAAGGGTAGTGTTTATTTGTGGCTATCGTCTATTGACAAAGCTACTTGTCCACCAAAGGAGCCACTTTTCTAGAATCCACTTGGGGTCAGTCTGACCAACTCGTGGTCTCTGTGGAGAACACTGGTATACACAAGTGATATTCCAAATTTGAAGTCCAACCATTTCTTGAATCTTAATACTTTGTTAGTACAAACAGTAATAAAATGATGATCTTTTATGGATTTTAATTTATGGTTGTAATGTTTCATAGTACATTTTTGGTACATGAACAACATATTGGAAGAAACCACTTGAATCTTAATACTTTTTTAGGAAAAATAGTAATAAAATTGTGATCTTTTATGGATTTTAATTTATGGTTACAATGTTTTATATTACACTTTTGGTACATGAACAACATATTTGATGAAACCAACTTGGATTGTGCTTATGTTTTTGCTTAGATGTTGGCTTATCACCAATAATTGGTTATTTGTAATGTGATCTAGAAATTCTTGTAATGTATGTCTCTATATAGTCCATTTATGATGAAGATGAGATGCTTGATTCTGGTTATTATACTGGAAGACACTTACATACCAAGTATGTCACCGTATCAATGCCATTGTTGCCTTTAAAAATATGTAGGAAACTAGTGTCCAATGGAAGTACCACCGAGAAACCCTCGGGTCTGCTGCAAGATTCGAATGTATAAGAAAACTTCAGTCTATAGCTTGCAAGAATTGAATGTATAAGAAAAATTAGTTTATAATATGCAATAATCAAATGTATCAAATGTATAAGGGAGCAGAGACACCGAGAAACTCGCAGTCTATGTGTATTTTTTTAACACATATCACCATCGAATATTTGATGACATCAACAGGTCATCGAATATTCGACAACAACCAGTTGGTGTACTCTTCAAATATTTGATGACAATAACGACGGATGTAAGAATTGGTACCTTGACACTCCCATCAGATAAAACTCTTGTATGTTGCATACCCGATGCTTCACAGTCGGAGCGACAACACTTCTGTCGCATAATATATTTATGTTGTCGATTACCCTATGCCTCAACATCAGTTTGTTCTGTCAGAAAAAATGACCTATCTTTTGAATATCCGACATGTTACCATCAACCTAAAAGTGTCGGAGCGACAACACTTCTATTGTAATATTTACTTTTTCTATCGATTACATGACGCCTAAACGTAAGTTTATTCCATCGAATAAAATGACCTATCTATCAAATATCTGATGGGAGTCTGGTGCCCGACCTGTTATATATTCGATGATCTATCTATCGAATAGATGACGATTTGTAGCATTGTAAAACCGACTTATAAACATCGGTATTTTAAATACGATTTCAGGATTTTTATGTTTCTAATAATTGACATTTGTACCATCCCATATCTGATGGTAGCTAAATTGTCGATTATTCGAAAGAATTCCAATGACGATTGATAAGCACCAATGTGTCGGATAGTTGACGCCAATACGTCGCATATCTGATTAATTGTCATCGGATTTTTTTCCCCATTTTTACCAGTGTCTTGATCTTTTGGTGCCAATTGGATTTGGTTATATCCACTGGAACCATCAAGAAATGAAAAATATTTCTTCCCTGCGAAGGTATATAGTACTTGATCTATGAAGGGTAGTGGAAAATGATATTTTAAAGTAGTCTTATTCAATTCCCTATAATAAATGCACACTCTCCATTTTCCATTCTTCTTTGGAACAATCACTAAAGGTGAAACCCATTGGCTATCTGATATCGGATAAATGAAATTCACATAAATAATATTTTGTAATTCCTCCTTAAAAATTTATCTCATATTGGGAACCATCCTTCTCTGAGGTTGTCTAACTAGTTTGACATTTTCTTGAATGTAAATGTGATGCATACATGTGTTAGGATCAATACCCTTCGTATCAATATATTCCTATGCATATGCAAAAGAATGTTTTTGTAGCACCTTTATCAATTGTCTCTTATGAAATTATTCCAGGGTATTATTAATGTTTAATGTTTTTCTTGGAAAAATTTCTACTAAGGAGTTTCCAAACTTTTCCATAGAATTTAAATCCATTTGATGAGATGATAAATATTCAATATTACATTTCTCTTGAAAACTTTGATCTTGCTCACAATATGAAGAAGAATCATTATTATTCATCAAATTTATCAATTTATCTTCCTCATCTATTTGTGAAAGAGTAAATACTCATTGAATTCATCAAAGTCTTCATCTATCCAAACTTCACTTTCTACTTCAATTATTGTTTTTGCATTTGGGTACAAAGTGAATTTTTTAGTAGAACTACCATCAGAAATGTACATATCACTCGATCTAAAACTTATGAATGCTTCAACGATAGCTAGCCAAGGTCTACCAAGGATCAATGGACGGCCTCCTAAATTATTCTTGGGAGTTAAAATCATAAAATCAATAGGATGCTCCCATGAATATAAAGAAACAAACATGTCTTCTTATATACCATCTGGTTAGATAACAAATATATCTACTAATTGTAGTAAAGTTGGGGTATATTGAAGATTGGGAAGCTTTGTTTGATCCATAGTTTGTTTGCTCATAATATTAATGGTTTCTCCTAAATAAATCAAGGTGTTTGGGATTTCAATGCCATTGATGTGAATTTTACAGTATGGCTACCAGGATCTAGATATTTTTGGACTATTAGTTTCCCCATCTTAATGTTTGTAATCTTTCCTACCAATTGAATTTTCTTGACATATTTTCTTTACCTTACGAGTTTTTTAATTCACAACTCCTTGATTTGTTTTTCAAATATAGGTATTTCCTTTATAGCTTAAAGTAGAGGAATTTTGATGCAAATGTTTTTCAATTCATCTAACATATCATATTCAGGTAAAACAATTTACCTTTAATATAGTCCATTATCGATTTTGAGTCTTTCTGTCTCCCCTTCCCCCTCTACCACCTTGTCCACCTCCTCTATTTCCTCTTCTACCTCTTCCCCTACCAATCCTAAATTCACCATCTACATTGTGTACTTCTCCTTCTCCTTCTCTCGCCATTGTAGATTCGTTAGAGCTAATATAAGGTTCAACAATAGGATTGTCTACTTCTTCCTCTAGTTCTTTTACTAATGGTGTCTCATAAAAAAAATCGTCCTCTTCCTCACTAGGCACTTTTAACCCTTGTCCTAAGATTTGTTCTCCTGTCGAAGAGAGAAATACAACTCCTTCAGTAAGGGATGTAGGTTCTTCAACTACAGCTTCCGTGGAAGAAGTTGGTGAATCCCTAGATTGAATTTCAGATATGTGTATCTCAAGAAGTCTATATCTACCTGTTATGGGTGGAATGTGAGTGTTAGTGGATGGTGAGGCACTATGTGATCTAGTGGAGGTGGTTGGTGATGTTGGTATTGAACTACATCCTCTACCTCTACTTATAAATCTACTCTAGAATGTTGTTCTCTATACATGCATCCTAAATTATTTTAATATGATTTTAACTATGCATCTAAAGGATGAATACATCTAATATGCTATGCAAACAAAAAATAAAGTCATATATAGACTTCCCTGGCAACGATGCCAAAATGTTGGGTAATTTAATTGGTGGTTAAATTACTTCATTAATTGTCAACCAAGGTTCGTGTAGTTGTGAAGTGCATATGCACAATATATGCTAGGAGTTCTATTTTTGATTAAAAGATGAAACTAAAATGTAATTTTAGCACTATTGAAGCAAAGTGTAAGTAGATTAACTCATATCATTCCTACACACATGTTATTTTAATCAAAAAATTTATTTTGAAAGAAAACTAGTCTTAAAGGCAAAATCAATTGAAAATTCTATGCTAATGAGTGTTTGAAGATTTCTGTGGTGAGAATCTTGAGTAGGATGTTGCTTCGGAATTAGATCCACAGTACTCATTTATAGTGTGAATGTTTCAAGTTTATAACAAGAATCATCATCAGGATAAAAGCCATGGAGAAGAGTGGGTAAGATGGATAATAAATATCGAAGGAAAGAATATGAAATGAGAAAGAGCCGACAACCCTAAAATTGCAAACTAAGGAGAGATAATATTATTATTCAAAAAAATTGTATTTTCTCTCACGAATTACCTCCAAAGTTGCGTTATGATAAATTAGTAATTACTAGTACCTCTATGCTACTAAGTTGAATTGAATATTATTCCACTTGACAAGAATTAAAATTTACTTTACTCGTTTGAATTAAAAACATTATTCTAATGAACAAAATAGAAACCTTATTCTACTACATAGAATTGAAATTCTATTCTAATTGTTGGAAATTGAAGTATTTACTCTATTCAACATAAAGAAAGCTTTAATCTAAGTGCATTATAATTTCATTAAATTCATAATTGTATTAAATAATAGAACTTGAAAGTGATGATCTAAAATACGACTCTGAGGAACTACTAGTGTGTGCAGTTGTGACTGGAATCAATATGGTATTTAACTTTAAATTTAAAACTAAACAAACGATTGAAATGAAGAAATTAATAAAGGAAAATTTTATTTTTTATTTTTTATTATCTTTTTTATCATATGTGAGCGCTCGACCCGTGCAAACCAATCAATGCCAAATCATGAAAAATAGAGTACTAATAGAGAGCATCTAATTAATTGTAATGAAAAAATGACTACTTTATGAAACAAATCGACAACTAAACTAACTTACAACTCTTTAGGGGGTCCTCTTGTTGAGCGTAAGCATGAAAGGACTGCAATTAATGAGTTATTAACCCATGCATTTAATCACCAAAGGAACAGAGTAATTGCATTAAAAGTAGAAGTCTTCAATAGGAAAATGATTACAGAACTTAAACATGTCAATTGTCTCGCTCCAAATCTATTCCTAATCCCTTTTGAATAACAATTTGAAGAGTTATAAGCTGAGAAGCTATTTTATATTTGATAACTAAATAATTAAATCATAATAGGAATCATGCTTCTCATGATTTGCTACAAGAAGAGAAAATCATGAGAAGATCTTGATTTGACATATCGTAATCTTTGATTCCAAACTTTTCTCATTGATCTAATTTAGAATATTAGATTGTTGTGCTAAGATCCTCCTCAGATTAGAAACAAAATGCTTTCATTGTGCTTAAGGATTCATGAATTTCGCAAATGAAAAGATGAGTTTTTATGTTAATTTTATGAATAATTTAACATAAATAAGAGACTAAACAACAACATAAACATGTACAAAACATCATCAAAAAAACATTACAAGAGGAACATGATAAAGAAGTTCACCCCTCCCAGGCTACGTCTCCTTGGTCTAGCTTCCAATGGCTTGGGAATCTCTATTATGCTCAAAAGTGTAAAACAATGTATGTTTATAATGCTCAAATGCTTCTAAAACCTGCTCCAATCAGTCCAGAATGTCCAAAAATGACTATCTATCCTCTTTTTTTATCCAATTTGGTGGAAAAATGAAGAAGTTATGACCTCTCCTAGTTTTCCCACTATTCTCTCCACAAATTGCTCCAAATTTGGAATGATCCTACAAATTAGCTCCAAAAAGCGCTTGCTGAGTGAAAATTTCATCGCGCAACGGTCCATAATCTATTGGCACCGACTGTCCCATCGTAAATCGCAATCGGCAAGAACCGGTGAGCTTATGGTTTTTTAACACGGTGGAGCGATGTGCGATTATGATATGGTAGACCCGACATAACTATTAACCAGAACTCATAAACCTATCACATCTGGGATCCTTTCGCATTCGTAATCGGTGGAGTACTGACGGTCTTATATATGTGGGACTCTGTTTTCTCCGGTGTGCGATTGCGATTATCACATTGCAACCCTTCCCTGCTTGGGGGCTGATCGTCGCATCAAAATTGTCAGGGTCGATTCTTTAATGCCTTCTTGCCTGCCCTATTGTGATGTGTGATTACGATTATTGCATCGCATGATGGCTTGTCTCGGGGTTAATTTTTAACGTTGAACCACCTGTGACATGTGATTTGCGAAATGCAGGGGCCAATAGTGCTTCCCAATTCACTGAAGAGTCCTGCCACATCATTTTTTCTTGCCATCTATCCAATTCAAACCTGAACTTTGACTTGCTCTAACTTCTTCATACGAGCTCAGATTCGAGTGTTGTTCACACCGTTGGGACCAGGATGACGAGCTCTTCGATATGAAGCTAAGTATATAGAGATTCTGACACTTTAAGTTTTGAGCCTATTTTTGAGCACCTGATCACTCATTCAATCCCACGCTAGCTTTAAGATGCCATCATCTTCCTTCAAATTTTGCGCAAGGCTAAAGTATTATAACAAGAGTTGACTTATGGTTTGACCATAAGATTTCTTGAACCCTGTGAGTTTCCAAATCAGTGTACTAGGTGGATATCCAATATCGAACATTTTCCATCTACCTATATCTTTTATTCCTCCTCAAACTCGTTGGAACCTATCTAACCATGGATGTAGCTGCAGAATCTTTGGTTAGCTGCAAAATGAGTGCATTTCGTTAGCTATAGAGATGTTTTGATTAAATTTCATAAAGAGACAATAGACTAGACTGTGAATTGTGAATGAATGATACTTTTATTATGTCTGAGCATATCTGAAGTAACCTTTCAACTTGAAAATGTGGCATAACTATCGTGGAAAAGATGAAAATTAAGGTAAAAAGGTATAAAAAAGAAGACAATTTAGGACTTCAAGAACAATTTTACTTCTACATAAGTGTTAAAGAAAACATAAATAATGGTGGGAAGTAACTGTAAGTATAAGTTATTTTCAAGTATTTTATTTTTGGATAATTTTCTGCAAAGCTTAAGAATAAAAAATCACTACACATATATCTAAAAATCATGCATGAATATTGCAATCATATCCATAAATTATGGAATAAAATATGTAAGTCATTTATCCACATGACATTATAATGTTTCAATAAGGCCTTCAAGTTATGGTCCAATCAAACGTTTGAATTTATTTTTTTAACAATATTGAAAAATAAATATTTATTTTTCAAAGTTAAACATTATAATTTGCATTGGTCAACGCTAAACTAATAATGATGGAGATGGAGAGGGGAGAGAGAAGGAAAGAGGGAGGGAGATAGTGACAGAATTGGAGGGTAGAAAGAGAGATGCAGGGGAGAGAGAGAGAAAGGAAGAGAGAGAGGACTTAGAGAGAGAATAAGAGAGAGAGAGAGATGGATGGATGGATTCAACCTACATATGATATGTGTACATAAAAACCAACCTAGATCAATCTTAACCTCAGATCTATCAAGCACGAGGGATCAAATCTCTTGAGATACAACCCTCTTTAAAGTGAAAAGAGATTTGATCCATGTAGGTGCTTGATAGATCTAGGGTGGGTTAAGATGGATGTAGGCTAGTTTTATGAAATAAATTTATTGTACTGAGATGAACTCTCTAGCCAAGTATGGTAGAGATGTTGTAATGATCCAGGGTGGGTTAAGATGGATGTAGGTTAGTTTTATGAAATACATTTATTGTACTGAGATGAACTCTCTAGCCAAGTATGGTAGAGATGTTGTAATGTACTATCTTGTTAAATCTTTTGACTCAATCAAATTATATAAAAATAAAAATAAAACAAAATAACATAAAATTAATAATTATATTTATAATTATAATTATCAACAAAACATTTTGATTCAATCAAATTACATTAAAAAAATAAAAGAACATAAAATTAATAATTATATTTAGAATTATAATTAATAATTAAACCACCCTAGATCCATCTTAAATATGGATCTACCAAGTGCATAGAAGGATCAAATCTTTTGAAATAAAAACTTATTTTAGAGTGGAAAAAGATTTGATCCTGCTAGGTGCTTGATAGATCAAGAATTAAGGTGGATCTAGGTTGGTTTAATTATAATTATTAATTTTATGTTATTTTCTTTTTCTAATGTAATTTGACTTAATCAAATTGTTTTATTGATAATTATAATTATAACTAATTAAAAATATAATTATTGATTTTGTTAATTTATGTTAAATTAACATTTCCCACACTTTATTCAAAATAACCCAAATGTATGGTATAGTATTTAAGAAAAAAAAAAACAAAAAACAAAAACCTAGGTTATTAACAAAGTTTAAATAATTTTATTTTATGATATTTCTCATTTTAAAATACAAACTTATTTTAGAGTGGAAAAAGATTTGATCCCGCTAGGGGCTTGATAGATCAAGAATTAAAGTGGATCTAGGTTGGTTTAATTATAATTATAATTATAATTATTAATTTTATGTTATTTTCTTTTTCTAATGTAATTTGACTTAATCAAATCGTTTTATTGATAATTATAATTATAACTAATTAAAAATATAATTATTGATGTTGTTAATTTATGTTAAATTAACCTTTCCCACACTTTATTCAAAATAACCGAAATGTATGGTATAATATTTAAGAAAAAAAAAACAAAAACCTAGGTTATTAACAAAGTTTAAATAATTTTATTTTATGATATTTTTCATTTTAATAAAATAATATAAATTTTATTACCATCACAATTTTTCATAGTTTAAAATGTACTTTTAAATATATAAATTGATTTAATAAATCTTTAAATACTTGAATTATATAAAACCAATTGCTCAAATTTACAATTCTCACAATTTTTAATCAAATTATAAACAAATTCGATTTAAAATACATCTATAAAAAGAAAACCCAGATACAACTTTTTTTTTGTTAAGCTTGTCACAAAAAAGACTCAGAATGAATATAAAAAACTATCTCTATTTAACAGAACCCCCACAAAGAATGTGAGGCTTTCAAAGACAACAGTAAAAATTATGCAGATATGCTGGTAGCGAATTCTTGAAATAATCTATTTAGCGAGAAGTTTGTCGATAAGTAATAACATTTATTTTGAAACTTCACAAAAAAAACCTAATACATCAAACAGATAAAAAAAACAATCTGTCTCATAAACTATCTTTAACCTCCTGAATATTAAAATAATTTCATTCTTTCTTTTTTTTCTTTCCAAAATTATACACCCCAATAAAACTACATGATAAAACATTTAACATAAGCTTATTACTAAATATATACATTCACATGAACCTGCGTCACGCGCGTTCCATCCAAGTTTAGAAATATCTACAACGTTTACGTGCTGAGAAGTCTAAAAAATAACGAATCTTTCGGATTTTTCGTGTCTCGAGTCAACAAATCTCATACCCTGAAGGTCTACTTTCATACATGTCTTCGTACGGAAAGCAATGACGCTCTGACGACGATGGAAAATCACGTAGTCTAATCAGGTTTTGATTTCGGATTTACCAAAATGTTTAGAGATATCAAAATTTATTAGGTAAATTATTTTTTAAATATAAAATTTAAAAAAATACATGTATTAAAAAATTCAGTTCATTTTTACATTTGTTAAAATAAAATAATTTTTTTAAACTTTTTATTATTAATATTAAACATATTTATATAAATTTTTAATTTTTAATTTTATTAAAAAAATTTGAAATACAAATTATTAATTACATTTAAACATGAAACTATAAAATATAATGATGATAAATGAATTTAAACATTTAAATGTCCCCTCAATATATTACATTAAAAATATTGTAGTGTCCATAATAATAAATCAAAAAATAATAATAAAAAACATTATATTATATTTACTTCAATTTTTTATATTATATTATATTATATTATAATGTAATTTATTTTTATTAATAAAATTACAAATATATTTTTTAAGAAAAAAATCATAATATGCATATCTCATTAATATATCCTCCACTATGGAGTGGAAGATATATTTGGCAATATCTATATATATATATATATCCTCTCATCCCACCACACCATGGTAAAAATATATATTGGGGTTGGAAGAAATATTGGGGAAAATGTGTATAATATCATATATGTTTTGCCTAATATTTTGCCTAAAAGAGAATGTTGGGCAAAACATATATAATATTATACATGTTTTGCTCAATATTTCTCTCCACAAGTGGGTGAAGAATATTGGACAAAGCTTAGAAATATGTATAATATTATATATAATTTGCCCAATATTTAGCCCCAGCCTCACCACACCATCAAGATGGCGGGAGTTATATATGTTTAAGTGTGGTGGGGTTGGGGGAGGAAATATTAGGCAGAACATAATATATGCTTTGCTAGATATTTTTGTACCCATAAAATATATATTTTGCATAATATATGTTTTGCTAGATATTTTTGTACCCATAAGATATATATTTTGCTCAATGTTTCACCCCAGCCCCACCACACCATGAGAGGGGGAAAATTATATATTTTTCACTGAATATATGGCCACCCACACCTTCATGAGGGGTTGGTGGTGGGGAAACGTATTAGGCAAAACATATAAAATATTATATATGATTTCCCCAATATTTATGGAATGTAGGGGAAATATTAGGAAAAACATTGTATATGTTTCATATAATATCACCTCAACTCCTCATGGTCTGGGTGGGGGGAATATTGTGCAAAACATATATATTAGATTTTATGTTTTGCCTAATATTTTTCCCACTTACATCTCATAATAATTTATTTTTTTTCATTTTCTATTATTTTTTTGTTGACTTAATCTAAAAGGGAGTTGAACCTTGAGTTTCATAATTTACATAATACTTCATAACGCTGTAAACGCCAACTAACCTAACACCAAACTTAATTATCTTATAAACTTAAATTTATACATTTTCATACAAAATACTTTACAAATTAAATTTCATATATATAATTCAAAAAATTCAAAACAAAAATATATTTAACTCACTGGAATACCCTCTATATGAATATTGAAAAAAATGTAATTAAATTTAACTCACTAAAAAAACCCTCCCTAAAAACTATTTAGTTGAATACGTTATTATAATGACATATATGATTTATTACCATTCAAATATAATGCCAAATAAGATTACCAAATACCTAGTTTGAACCATTCTAAGTAAGTGAATCACGAAACTAGGTTGGGATACGACGTTATAATGGAGGTCATGGTGAAAAAAAAAAATTGACCATTTAAATACAATGTCTAATAAAATGGTTAAATATTTACATTGAAATTAATTTCTAATAAATTTATTAATATCTCTATTAAATTAGTTTATAAGAAAATTGTATTAATTTTTTTATTAATTTTAATTAATATTTTTTTAATGAATAAAAAGATAATTAATCAATTATTATAAAATATAATAAATTATTATATTTTTTAATTAATAATTATAATTTTTTTCCTACCCTCTATTTTCTCTATCACATTTACTTTCATATATAAAGTAAATAATTGTGTGAGTGTTTGAAGATATTAAGAACGATAATTATTAATTTTTTAATTAATAATTACAATTTTCAAGTATCTCTTTTCATTATTATTTTTATATATAAGGGTGAGCGTGTGAGAGTGGAGTTGAGGGTATAGGGAAATGTTTGGTAAAATATAATATGAGGTTATAAGTTCGAGAGATATTAGAAAAAAGTTGTTACTTTTTGAATTAAGGATTAAAGTTCTTTCTAAGCCCATCACCATATACGAGGGTGAGGGTGAGGGTGAGGGTGAAGGTGGTAGTAGGGGTTGATTTTAGGGAAAACATTTTTATGTTTTGTAATGTCTCTACCTAATTTTCGTAGCTACATTGTGTTAACGAACTACCATTTGAATGATTGTTATGTGTGTTTGTGCTTGATTCTGATAAGTATTATTAGTATACGTATAAGGTGTGTGTATGCTAGCTACATATCCACACCTAGCAGAAATATGCTAGTATCTTGTAGCTTATTATGCTAATCAATTAATTAACATCTAACCATGATTAGTGAACAAGTTGTGATTAACCTTATGATTAGCCTTGAACTCGCTTAATAGTTAAGCTTAATTAGTGCTTACTTAATCCCTAATCTTGACTTATAATTATTAAACTATATTTAAACAAGATGTTAATATTTAATTGATTAGATTCTTGTGAATCCATAAGATTTACTGACTTGATTAAATATTAATATTTTATTTTTTATTTATTATTCCTCCTCGGCTTGAGAAGTTGTCTCCTCAAATTAACTTGAGGAGTGATGAGGAGTGAAATTAATGGCTCAATTCAAAGGAGTGATGGGAAATTTATGGCATTTATGATAGGTGGTTGACATTGATGAGGGAGGGAGGTAGAAGTGTCAGAGGAGAATAATTGAGAGGGGGTTCATTTTCTATTGTTCTTTTTGGGGTTTCAAATGGGGAAGGAAGAGGACGAGAGAACTGAGAGGAGGAGGAAAACAGGTAAGGAGCGTGAGGAGTGAGAACTTGGATTGGTTTGTAGTTTGGAGAGTGTAGGATCTATTATGGAGACATTACGACTACGGTTGGACTTGGGCTCAGAGGGCTAGGGAATCTATGGAGGTTCCCTGGGCTAGGAAGTCAAATAGACTTTCCTAGTTGGCAAGGTGGCATATTTAGTCAGATGGTCCTAGTAGGAGCACCACAACTGATCAACTGTATCAGTTAATCTTCTTGTTGTTGTTTAGTTTATGTAATTACGATGAATCAAATTATGTACATTTTTTAATGTTTTTAATATGTTGTAACAAATATATATATATATATATATATATATATATATATATATATATATATATATATATATATATATATATATATATATATATATATATATATATATATATATATATATATATATATATAAACTTGAGGAGTAAGCATAAGGAGTGAAGTTAATGGCTCAATTCGAAGGAGTGAGAGGAAATTTATGGCATTTATGATAGGTGGTTAACATTGATGAGGGAGGGAGGTAGAAGTGTCAGAGGAGGATAACTGAGAGGGGGTTCATTTTCTTTTGTTCTTTTTAGGGTTTCAAATGGGGAAGGAAGAGGATGAGAGAACTGAGACGAGGAGGAAAACAGGTAAGGAGCGTGAGGAGTGAGAACTTGGATGGATTTGTAGTTTGGAGAGTGTAGTATCTATTATGGTGACATTACGGCTACGGTTGGACTTGGGCTCAGAGCGCTAGGGAATCTATGGAGGTTCCTTTGGCTAGGAAGTCAGGTAGACTTTCCTAGTTGGCAAGGTGGCATATTTAGTCAGACTGTCCCAATAGGAGTACCACAATTGAGAAATTGTATCAGTTAATATTCGTGTTGTTGTTTAGTTTATGTAACGACTATGAATCAAATTATGTACATTTTTTAATGTTTTTAGTATGTTGTAACAAATATATACATTGAGTTATTAAAATATATGTGTGTGTGTGAAAATTTTATTTATGGTTTAAGGACCCTGGGATGGGCCTTTACATGTGGTATTAGAGGCCAAATTCGAATTTGGACCCTAAAACCCACCTACACACACAACAACACACATGTTTCGACCCTAGTGCACATGTAGGAGATCCTTCCAACCTTCCATAAAAATCAAGTTTCCTACAAAAGTAAAAGAACATATGTCATCGTCCAACTATTATTGATAATAAGATATACATATGAAACAATTCTAGTCCTTGGAGCTTTCAATTAAACAAAATACTTTCAATGCAGTTATATCTTAAAATTTTGAAAATTGTGGAAGCTTACAAGCTCATATTCAGAGTAAATTTTTTAAAAAGTCTAGAGATTACCAATAATCACATATGCAAGGTTTGCATAGCCATACCCATCACGCAAATCGAAACATGATTTTGGTCCTCCTCTATTCCATCTATTGCAAGTCCAAAATTTAAAATCTTTGCAGTGTAATCTTGCAAGAAAAGAAATGATAACGAGACTATGACTAATATGCACTTCACATATAATGAATTTAAAGGACTATATAAACATATGTAATACTTTCCAATCAATAGGAATAATTTTAATACCAATTCCTCAAACTAGCAAGAATAACATAGTGACCTTAAAAGGGAAAATAGAGAAAATATATAAAGGGCATAAATCAATGAAATTCAATGTACAAATATATTTCAAAATATTATAGAACCCTCACATGATTTGGAAAAAATTGTTGTCTTTAAAATGCATGGATCCTAGTAATTTTAAAGTACAATAATGAAGGTAGTTTAAAGTATAGAAATGAAGGCACTAAAATAAACGTAAACCTCAAACTAGAATTATAGGAACTGAAATAAATGTAAACCTCAAACTAGAATTACAAGGGAAAAAAGCAATAAAAACCTAAACTAATCATAAATTCATAAAGACTTTGTGTTTTTCATTGTAAGGGAGGAATATTGTTTATATATAATATTATTATTAATTTTGTTGTTACTATTATTTTGAATATTGGCCAACCTATACAAACCTAGTTTAACTACAAATACATTATATGTTGAGACATATCAAATTTCCTTAAAAATCTCAATGTTGTCATGGTATCAATTCTTAGGTTAACCATGATGTTAGGCTTCAAAACTTGGCTCACCAATAAGCATTGATACAATGACAATCAATACCTATGAAAATTCTTGAGCACTTACAACCACTTAGAGACTATTTTTGAAATAGCATTGAAGATCCTAATATTTGATCAACGTGTACCCCCGAACATTATTGCATTCTAAAACCTGGATGGGGGTGGAAATTGTGTAACATAATGAGGAAAAAAAAGAGTTTGTGGGTACATATGTACTCTTACACTCTTGTTATCAACAAGTAGAATGAGGGGAGTGAGCTTGAGATATCCATCAATCTTGGCCTGTGACTGTCTAAGCTAAGAAACAATAGTCCAACCAAATCCAAGCAAGTAGAGATATCTCTTATCTTGGAAATAGTTGAAAACCCTGTAGGTTATCTTGAGGGAATCCTCAAACTGTTCCAATGGCCCAGTCGTCTTTGTCCACTCCTTAAGGTCATATATCTTTTATTGTTCCGAAAGGTTCCCTATCATTTTTAGGTGATGGGAAAACTACCTATAATTCTTCTTGTGCATGTGCGTATTGTTGGCTACTTTAATGATAAACACTATTAATTTGGCATAGTCTAGCCCTATGATATGGGCCACATGCGCTTGGGCGAGACATGTTGAGTATTAGACATTTACATCTCTCACTCTACCAAAAAAACAAAACAGAGATTGCAAACACCCTCAGGCACATAAAAGAATAAAAAATACAAGTAAATTCAAAGGTCAATTTGTTAAATTAGTCCATGACTAATGGAGAAATCAAAGTTGTAGGACCCTTACACCTTGAACCTGCATATTGTGTCAGATTGGAGAACATAATTATTTTGTGGTTGCACACTCAAATCTCATGGCCTCCCTATAGCATAAGGGCCCTAAGTGAAATGAACGATGTGAAATAGAATGGTTAGGTTTTGGTTAAGGGAGGTAAGATGGCATGTGGACCTCATGCAAGGCCCTAGATCACATGAGGTCTAGGTGTTTATTATTGTTTTTCATATTTTTCATGTTTATTTTATATTATTTTTTTAGATAACTGTAATATAAATAATATGTATATACTATGAAATAATGATTAATGGTTAAGGGTGTGAAATTGTCGTTAGGCTTATTATTAATATGATAATCAATTTACTATTAAATAATTAGATTAACATTGCAATTGTTATAATGTTAATACTAAGGTTATATTAAATAATTGGTTAATAAACTAGTAGAAAGAGGGTTTCAATGCATGATAAATATAATTGAGAGTAGTTGGCAAGTGCATTGTAGTAGCTCACTTAGCTAGCGATGGGAGATGATTCAATGAATCCATGAGGATCTTGTCAGTATCAGTAACACTTGTTTACAAGCATAGTAAAAGGAAAACTTACACATATTAATTTGTAAACGTGTGTGAGCTTAGTAAGAGTTGATAAAGTCCTATGCTACAATAATGAGTCTTTTTTGTGTCATGCAAATATTTGATCAATTGAAAATGGTGAGGACACAAAGAAATCAATGCCAAGGAGGGTCATCATAAGGACCACCTCTAGAAACCCCATTTCCATCACTAGATCTGGAACTTGTATTGTGCTTTCCAGAGGAAAGTAATGAAACTTTAAGAGGACACCAAACCACTGAGGTGGAAGTAGAGCACCCTCCATCAGGGGTAGGAAACCCCAAAGGATCAAGGGACTATGATAGAGGACCTCCAACAAAGGACATGTTGACGGTGCTAGACCCGCCAACATTTAGGGGATCTTCCTTATATGAAGTCCCAACTAGACCTCAAACCATTTGGAGTAGGAGCCCCAACAGTTGATGGTAGTGTAATGCCTTGACTACGGTAGCATGCAAAGGGAAGTATGATAAATTTGGTGAGAGAAAGTGTGTGACCCTACAGAGAGTCAAGTGTGATGCATGAATGTTCTAACACACGGAGGGGAAAAGGAAGTGTACCCCTTAGAAGCTTGTAATAGTACGCAACTTGAAAGGAACACATGAGCGGAATGAAATCACAAGCTAAAATGTAGAATAGTCCACAAATTAAAGTGATGAATTAAAACAACAACACACATTCAACAAGATCCGTACAATTGCATACAAAGTAATTCATAAGAAAATGCATAAGTTAAACAACATAGAGTATCCAATGAAACCAGAATAGTCCAACTACATTAACAACATATGTTGAAAGCGTGATGGATCTAATATTATTATTGTAAGTGAAAGTTCCATACATATATACCCAATTGACGACCACTAGCCCCAATAATGGAACATTCCAGTCAAGAACACCTGCTCCTCCAAAGAAGTATACTCACTCTACCCTATGGAGAAGCCAAGAATTTTCACAATAATCCCAAGAATTCTCTAAGCCTAAACCTATCCAAAATCTTGTCTCCCCAAAGCCCCTTCTATGAGTTATGGGGTTATATTTATAACAAAGGGTGGGGTGAGCCTTGACATTCCATTTTGTGACTCTTTGACTCCCTCATGACTCTTCAACTTCTTTAAAAGTAACTCATTACATAACATGATGACCTTTCACATTCCAATAATGACACTTGGAGTTTCACTTACAACATATTTACAAATAATATTACATTTTCCACATGTACCCATGTGAGACAAAATAGGCTAGAGACAACCTAACAAGACAAAACACCGTGATTCGAAATTTAGGGAAAGACCTTAAAAACCTTAAATTTTCAACATATTTCAACCATGACATTATAGACAAATTTTATGACCTAAATAATTTTTAAAAATGAACAACGAAATGAAAGTGTCATTATTCCAAGAGTAATTTTTATTTTAAAGGATAAAAGTATAGCTCTTTTCAAATCTTAGCCTAAGACAACTTATCCCATTGCAACAAAAACCTATAAATCAACCATCAAAACAAAGTATCCCCTTTTAATGGGGCATTAAAATTTCATTATTTTTTACAACTATTTTATACCAAACAGTAACGATAAATAATATCACTGTATAATTTAAAATTTCAAAATTAATTTCTAATATTTTTTTGCTTTTGATCAAAATATGAACATTGGTAGATTGAATATAACATAAATTATTTCTGTAATTCATTGTTGCATTGTGGATATTCTAAACAATGAATTTTTCATGATTAAAACATATAATCTAACAAACATAGAAATGACTCATAACTTCGTGTAAGATCATATGGAATTTAAAATATAAGTTACCATGCAAACATAATTTACATAAAATGTCTTAGACAATCATTCAAAATCACTCATAGGTTCTAGCACACCATCAAAATATACAACATCTTCAAATGAATGACTGGATGTAGATGAAGATTACCCATATTCTTCTCTTTCATCAACTAGTGCCCCATCTGAGTCAACATGCATCTCCATCGTTTCAGGTTTCAAAAGTCTTCTAGATCTACGACTCGGTTCAACAGACTCCCATCTTAACATTGTTTCTTCTGGTAGCAACCTCTTCAAAATATCTATTGTCCTGAAGCAAAGAGTTCCTCTCTTTATTAAATTGAAGTCATAAACATGTATGTCAACATCCTCCAATTTTAAGAGGTTTGTGTAGGGACGATTTACATTTGTACCTTTTTTTTTCTCTTTTTGCCAATTGTTTTATCAACTACCATCTCTAGCTTGTACACACCATTGAATGGATGGATATTTGTGGCATAGCAATGTACTTCAACAATTGTAACATCTTCATTTTCTTTAATTACCTTTACAACCTTGGCAACCAACCCATAATGGATAACCATGTGGATCTCCATATTCTAACACTACGATCATGCAACCCTCCTTAACATCCTACACAAAACCCCTGTAAAGGTATTCCATGGCTTCATGTTGTGCATACGATTTTCTAGAACCAATATACATTTATATTTCCTCTACTTGTGGATAATTTATAATACCTTGAGATTTTTGTTGTTCAATAATGTTTTTTTCCTCATGTTCACTTGGCTTTTTTTGTGGCCAAATAAATGGAGTCTTCAAAAGTATATCTTCATTTCTTGATCTTGAAATGGTATCACTTTGATTATTGAAAAAAGACTCCCACCAAACTAAATCAACAACATCAAAGTAATCATATGTATCTCTAATAGATTTTTTAATTTTAATATACTTTTTAACAACAATATATTTGATATCAGTATATTTTTTAATCACAATATATTTGATGCAAATATTGGAAGATCTGGAATGAACTTAAAAAATGTTAAACTTGATAACGGCCCCCATTCTACAACAGTTGAATACTTCTTGCCCCATATAAGTTTTTTCCCATAAAGTTTTTTGATGCAAAATTGATGTTGAAAGCTAATGTCATTAAGTTTTTTAATGCATTTATCCTCACCATGTGATCCCAGAATAAACCTTCGCATGTCAATATTTTCTTCCAACACATGAAAAACAGGCTCTGGAATGTATGATTTCTTAATACATTTAATTAATGATGGCAGGCTCCCAACATCCTTCCTCCTCAATGTTATTGAAAAAATATTGAACATTTGACCAATATGGTCATGAGTGTGGCCAACAAGAAGGAAACCAACCTTTACCTTTTGAAAAATTCCCAATTCAACAAACATGTTTCAAATTAATCACATTGTAGAGATTTAGCTGACCTTTTGAACCAACTAATGTGTTTCATCCTCAGGACAAATGGTGAAAAAATCAATATTCAACAAAGTTTCAATAGCAAATAAACATTTTGAAAGCCTTTCTATAGAGAAATATATTCCCAATATGATAATCATAACCTACTAGTGTAGATTGCATGCAACCCACTAAATATGAATTTTGCATGTTTTTATTCATCGACAAATATCTCTTCCTTTTCTTCAGTGCAAACTTGAAATCCATATGTTTCAAGCAATCCTTTTGACAACATTTACTTGAAATCGGATCACTGATAGAACTTCTTCTTGTGAGATATTTTGTCCTAACCCTTGTATAACTAGAATATCTTAGATCAACACGAAAAGGTCTACTCCTACTCCTAGATACAATATTTTCTTGCAACATCTGCATCATTTCATTATCCTTTGTAGAAGAATTTTCATCATCATCAAGAGGAATATTATCCTCACTATGATCATTATGAACATAGTTAGGAAATTCATCACCATCATCACTTGGAAAATATTCATTACCATTCTCACTTGAAAGAAAATTTTCACTACCATAATTTGTGCTCTTAAAATCCTGACTCGAACGAAATTCTTCACCATCTTCATCTGTGCTTTTGAAATCCTCTCTTGGAGGAAATTAATCATCACCATGAATGCCTTTGAAATGTTGACTCAGAGAAAATACAGTATTCACATCTGTACCTCTAAAATGATCATTTGCAAGAAATTCTTCATCCTCTCCCCTTCATCACTCGTGCTCTCATAATCCTTAGGATTAGGAATAAGTGGAAATATTGGCTCTCTATTCATAGTCAAATTATCATTTGCAGGAAATTCTTCATCCTCCCCTTCATCACTATTCATAGTAAAATTATCATTTGCAGAAAATTCTTCATCCTCTCATCCATTAGTGGTGCTTTCATAATCCTTAGGATTAGGACTAAGTGGAAAATTTAACTCTCTATTTACTGGAATTTCTTCCTCCTCCCCTTCTTCGGTGGTGCTATCATAATCCTTAGGATTTGGACTAAGTGGAAACTTTGACTCTCTATTTACTAGAAATTCTTCATCCTCCCCCTCCCCTTCATCAGTGATGCTCTCATAATCCTTAGTATTAGGACTAAGTGGAAAATTTGACTCTCTATTTACTGGAAATTCTTCATCCCCCCCCTTCATTAGTGGTCCTCTCATAATTCTTAGGATTATGACTAAGTGGAAATTTTTACTCTCTATTTAAGGGAAATTCTTCACCCTTCCCTTCATCAGTGGTGCTCTCATAATCCTTAGGATTAGGACTAAGTGAAAAAATGACTCTCTATTTACTGGAAATTCTTCATCTCGTCCTTTGCCAATGGTTCTCTCATAATCCTTAGGATTAGGACTAAGTGGAAAATTTGACTCTCTATTTACAAGAAATTCTCTATCCTGCCCTTCATCAATGTTGCTTTCATAATCCTCAGGATTAGGACCAAGTGGAAAATTTGATTCTCTGTTCGTTGTGAAATAATTCCTATTATATTCATCAATATGAATAGATTATTTATGTGATGAAGATGTTGATGCTCCAGAAAGAGAAACTTCACTACCAGAAGAATCCATGACTTTCAAACAAAAGATGTTGAATGATACAAATGAACTCTCTCCAAATGATAATTTATAACTTAGAGATTGAAAATTTCCCTCTAAAGTTCCCCCCCCCCCAAAAATTTCGCCGAAAATTTTCCCTCCAAATTTTCCTCCCAAAAATATTTTGCCAAAACTTTTCCCTCCAAAATTTTCGTTTGAAATATTTCCCTCCAAAATTTTCCTCTAAAATTTATTTGAAAACATTCTACTAAAATTTTGGTCTTGAAAATTTTGACCCTACTTTCTATTCAAATTTTCAGCATAAATTTTCCTTTAATACATTCCTTCGAAATTAAAATAATTCTTTTACTTAAATTATTTAACATTAACTAGGTAACTAAATTCATTTTTATAATTTATAATTTATTTTTTATCCCACATTGAATAAAAGTTAATCTAAACCTATAATATTAAGTATATATTATTTTTTCTGAATTTTAATTTTAATCCCATATTAAAGAAACACTAAAGTAATTCCACAATCTTCAATGTATAATAAATTTTATTGTTTCTATTCCTCACATCACATTAAGTTTTTCGGTTTCATTAAAAAGTTTTGAGTTGTCATTGATCAACTTCCACAATCTTCACTATATAATAACTTTTATTATTTCTATTCCTCACATCACATTAAGTTTTTTGGTTATGTTAAAAAGTTTTGAATGACAATCTTCACTATATGATAACTTTTATTGTTTCTATTCCTCACATCACATTGAGTTTTTTGGTTTTGTTAAAAAGTTTTGAGTGATTTTGTAGAGGAGCTGCATTGCAATGAGAGTTTTTTTGCATTTCAAAGGTTAGTTCTCCATCTATTTTGACCATTTAAAGATGAATTTGGGAAAAAATTATTGTTTTATGGTTTTTATGCTCAAAAAATAATTTTTTTTAACTGTTTTTCTTTTTTTTCAAATATGTTTTTTAATATCATATTTTAGGGGAAAAACCACATTAAAAATCATTTTTTTTTTAGATTTTTATAGGGAAAAAAGAAGAATTTTTTTTCATATTTGTAGGATTTTTAGGAGAAAAAATAAGAAAATTCATATTTTTTAGAGCCTTGAAATGGAAAAACCAGTGTTCAATTATTTATTTATTTATTTATTTTTGTCTTGGGGTCATTTCAATTTGTTAATTTGAAAATTATGAAATTGTTGAAACAACACAAACCCAGGTTCAAATCCCCTTGAGGTGACCTATTTACAGCAAGGAGGACAAGTCGTAAACCCTCAGAGGTTTACTAGTAGGTACATGTCTGGCAAGTTTATGGGTTCCTCCAGGATACCCAAAATATATATATATATATATATATATATATATATATATATATATATATATATATATATATATATTCCTTAAAAAAATTTACATTCATTGAAGAAAAAAAAACACAAATTGTGCCTGGGCACAATTTTATTAATTTTTTTTTAATTGTTTTTTTTTTACCTTTAAAATTTTAAAATTAAATTTTAAGGGGTTTTTTAATAATAAAAAAATGTAAATTTTTAAATTTGTTTTTGTTATTTTTATTTAATATTTGGAGTGTTTTTTTTTGTTTTTAACTAAATTAAGAAGAATATATTTAATTTTTAAATAATTTTTGTTTTGTTTGTTTAATTAACATATGCATTTTTTGTTTGATAATTTGAACAGATCATAAACCACTAGTTGGTTCATAGGAGCTGGATGGCGCGCAGGTTCGAAACCCTGAAGGAGCACGGTTAGGGTTTGTACAACAACCCTACTACAAACATTATCGCCACACCGCTTACCTCTGCTGCATCAGCATCCTCACCGTCATGGTCTGCTAGGCATCCATCCCCATTTCGCTGTCACTTGGCTCCACTACCCATTTCTCGCTGTCTCCGGGTTTGACTGCAGCATGTCGGATAAGGACAAAGACATGGTCGACTATATGGCAGATCCTAACCCCTATGAGTCCATGTAGACGATTCTTAGCAATTCGCCGGAGGTGTCAGTTTCTAGTCCTCTAGGAACGACCTTTACGTTGCAACCGGGTTAGCTCTTCTGCTCACAACATCTCGTTCGTCGATCTCTCATTTTCTTCGCCGTCGCCGGAGATGTCAGTTTCTAGGCCTCTGGGAATGACCTTTACATTGCAACCTGGTTTGTCATTCGCCCGTTTCGATCCCAGCCCTTCCGCTCACAACATCTCATTTGTCGATCTCTCAATTTCTTCGACGAGTCTTGACTGCCCTCCCCTCTCTCTGGCTACCCTCCATCTTCTCGCTACTTGCATTCCTCCGTCCCTTACGTTTGATTCTGTGCCGCTATAATTTTCTCATCTGACACCCTCCTCTGTTATCCCTATAGCAGTTTTATTTAAGTGAATCTTATGGGCCAAATACCATATTTATAAAAGAGATATGGTAAATTAATAAAAATATAAATAAACGAGAGGTATGGTAAATAAATAAAACATTTTCTTATATTTACTCCATAAATCACCTTATATTTACGAACATGCAAGGGTGTAAACAAATAAAAATATAAATAAGGTGGAGGTATGGTAAATAAATAAAACCTCTTTTTATAATTAGTCCATAACCCTCTTTCTATTTAAGAAGCCCAAAAAAAGAGGTCTTATTTAAGTGAATCCTATGGGCCAAATACCATATTTATAAAAGAGGTATGGTAAATTAATAAAAATATAAATAAACGAGAGGTATGGGAAATAAATAAAACATTTTTTTTTTTAAATTTTTACTCCATAAGTCACCTTATATTTACGAACACTCAAAAAATGCATTATATTTAGGTGAAGCCTATGGGCCAAATTATTATTAATACCATGCAAAAAAAAACATTATTAACCCTAATATTAGTATTAATAATAATAAAATATGGCACATGGTATTGACCCATGGCATTCCCGTGGAATGTAGCCTACTTAAAGGGGTGAATTAAACTAGGATAGATCCATCTTTACTCTGGATCTACTAAGCGTAGAGAGGGATCAAATATCGTGATATGCAAACTAGCATAGAGTGAAAAAATATTTGATCCCTCTCGCGGCTTGGTAGATCAAGAGTAAAAATGGATCTTGTAATTTAATGTCACTTAAACATTTTAACTTGGTTAAAAAAATAAAAAATAAAAATAAACTATTAGTTTTATTAATTTTTATAAATTACTAATAATAGTTTTTAAGCTCCAGGTTTATGATAACCCATGGTATTGACCCATGGTAATACCATGGTATTCATGTGAGCATAGACTATTTAAAGGGGAAATTATTGACCCATGGTAATACCATGGTATTCATGTGAGCATAGACTATTTAAAGGGGAAATTCTATCAGCTTAGATCCATCTTAATTTTGGGTCTACCAAGTGCTGAGAGGGATAAATAGATTTCATCCCTCTAAGAGTGGTAGATGTGGAGTTAAGATGGATATAGGTTGGTTTTTATGATAATGAAGATATTAAATAGACTTAGGAAATTATATTGTGAAAAACATCTTAAGGTGAATGGTTAAAGCTACATTTAGTCACTTCACAAAATTTAGTAAAAAATACCAATATCTCCATTAATATTGGTTTTTCTGATTTAACAAAAAAAAACAAAACAGTGAAATCTTATTGCTCTTTCCACATCACCCTCGTAGAAGAGAGATAGTCGTTGCCCAGATTTCCCACCATTTTTCGTACGTTCTCAATATGATATCTTCATGAAAAGGTTAAGGTACTGATGTTGGATTAGTTGTTTGAAAAATATGCTGGTTTGTACAACCTTTCATCTTCTCTGTTATTCTTAGTTTGCTTAATGATATGTAGGGGCAACCTTTCATCTTCTCTGTTATTCTTAGTTTGCGTAATGATCTGTAGGGGTTGGGCCATTGCAACATATTGTCCTAAAAGGCGGAGATTGTGCACCAAAAGGGAAATCAATCCACATGTTACAATGCTATTAAAAAATGCAAGACATATAAAGGTAGTGAATTATGCTAATAAGCAATTTAGATTGGGAGAGATGTAATTAAATTTTATTATTTAATTGAATATTTCCAATTAAAGTAATAATAAATCTACATTTATATATTTATATATTGATTGGAAGGCTTTTGACACCATTAGATCTCCTTCGGGCCTTTGGGATACCTACTACTTTATTATATTATATAGTTGGGCCATGCTACTTATTGGCGTGTCGGGGTAAACAAACTTGATGTGTGTTTTTTTTTTTTTTAATCTCAGAATTGGAGTCTATGGAATAAGAAAGAAATTTGATAGCTTGACAAAAGTGGAAAAGATTAATCTCTCCTACCTTGATAGAACTAGTGGTCAAGATCAACACCTATAAGAACTTTGTTGTGGAATATTATCAAAACTAATAGAAGGATATGAAAGAGTGTACAGTAAGAACCTTGACAAACACCGTCACTAAAACTTGCAATGTTGTTTGTAGGAAGATAAAATTATGTTTCTTTTTTCCAAACATGTATGTTAGTATATTACAGTTTAATGAATATGTTTTCCTATTATCATATATGGTTTCATACTTTAACAAAACATTCGCCATGACTTTATAAGATAATATAATTTGGTGAGAGATTTTCCAAAAAAATTATATATACATATTATATTATTGATAAAATTGCCTCCCATTTTTCCTATGTATCATGGGGATTCACCCATTTATTATACATATAAATTTAGGGTGGTTCTTAAAATTTTCCCTGTTCATCATCCCCCATTTCCTGCCCTCTGGAACTCCACACTCCATCAATCTCCACCACTCCACCCTCTATCCCTGGTTTGGATACTCTTCCTATTCCGGAGCCCTCGGCCACCTCTAGACACTCTCACTCATACAACCTCCACTCCCGGGTGTCTCACCCCCCTGAACAAGTTGGGATCGGGTTGATCTCACCACCCAAATCCACCAAGATCTCCAGGGGTAGGCATTCCTATATTTCCAAAGCTATCATCCAGGCAGGGGTGGATGTGGCTATGGGCCAACAATCTACACTCGACAGGGTTCTTAGAGCATCGAACACCCTCCCCCATTCTCAATCATGAAATGGCTCTCCTTCAATTGTAGAGGGTTGGCTAGCCCTGCTAAAAAACTAGCCCTCAGAAGATTATTGGACTCTGAGCCCATCGACATTATATATCTGCAAGAAACCCTTGGTAGGGCTGACTAGATTATCTCTGTTATGAAATCTCTGAAGTTGGGTTGGATCTTCCATGCACATGATGTCATTGGAAGATCTGGAGGCATTGCAATGGGTATCAATCCTTGCTCTATTAAGATTATTTCTACTTGGGGGGGAGCTGGTTTTATTGGCATGGATATTTACTCCTCAGAACTAGGGATGGATTTCAGAATCATCAATGTATATGCTCCTTGTCTCAATAGAGCTGAATTTTGGAATCATCTTCTTAATTTATCCCTGGTCAATTCAGACAACCTCATCCTAGGTGGGGACTTGAATTTTTCTATCAGATTTGGGGAATCTTGGGGAAGCAATGCACAGCTAGATCCCCTATCGGACACCATGGCCCAACTTCTAGAGCAGTACCAATTGATTGATATCCCCATGAACAAGTTACAACCCACTTGGCGCAACAGAAGAATGGGAGAAGTTTCCCTGGCTAGGAGATTGGATCAATTTCTAATCAAGGAACATCTGGTTTGTGCTATGACTAACTATCGACAGTGGGTGGGATCTGGTGGAATCTCTGATCACTCTCCTATCTACCTTGAATTGTCTGGTCCCTTTCCGAAGCCTAGGGCCCCTTTTAAATTCAACTCTACTTGGTTGATGCACCCTGAATACACCAAAATGGTCATTGATTACTGGCAAGCACACCCTCCTTCTCAGGGGAGATCCATATCAGAAGGATTTTGCCATAACCTTCTCGAGATAAAGAGTTTATCTATTAAATGGGCTAAGGATAAGAGAGATCAGGATGATCAGACCCTTAGGAACATTGAAGATATGTTGGCTGATCTACTGGATGAGCAGGGCAGAGGATTCACATCTGAAGAAGCTAAAACTAATCTCACTGATCTAGAGACTCAAAGATCCAAGATTCTCAAAGATCGTGAGGAAACTTGGCGCCTTAGGAGTCGGGCTATATGGTTAAAGGCTGGAGATGATAATACCAAATTTTTTCATAATTATGCGAAGGGGAGAAGGGCCAACAACACTATTTGGAAAATTCCCACTGAGGATGGACAATTTGCTTCCTCTTTTCATCATTTGGCCCACCTTAGGGCTTCTATTGCAAAAATTGTTCGAATTGCTGGGATTTTCCCTCGCTATGTTGACCAAGAGGATTCTGAAGAACTTATCAAACCTGTCACTATGGGGGAACTGGAGGTCACACTTAAATGGCTCAAAAAAGATAAGAGCTTGAGTTTGAATGGGTGGTCTGTTGAATTTTATATTGCCTTCTTTGACACCATTGGATAGGATCTCCTCAAATTTGTGGAGGAATGTAGGCTAACTGGACGCATGTATGAGGCAATCAACTCCACTTTCATTGCACTCATTCCTAAAGTGGACCCCCCAACAATTTCAATGATTTTAGACCTATTTCCCTATGCAACTACCTCTACAATATTATTTCCAATAGTTTTAAGCCCATTTTATCTAATCACATCTTTCTTGAGAAATTTGCATTCTTACATAATCGCCAAATCCATGAAGTTGTTGGCACTACTCAGGAGGCCCTCCACTCCATTAAGATGAAACAGATTAAAGGAGCCATCCTCAAGATCAATCTATCTAAGGCTTTTGATCGAGTCAGCTGGCTATACATAAGAATTCTCCTCACTCATTTAGGCTTCCCCTTATCCTTCATTAATTGGATCATGTGTTGCATCACCACAGTATCCTTCAGTGTACTCATCAATGGTTCAGCCTCCAACTTTTTTCATGCTGAGTGGGGACTCAGACAAGGATGCCCTCTATCCCCTCTCCTTTTTCTCCTGGTAATGGAAGGACTAAGTCGACTAATCTCACAGGCCAGAAGGGAGGGGCGATTACAAGGTCTCAAGATAACTGATCAATGTACTATTACCCATCTCCTGTTTGTTGACGATGTGCTCATTCTTCTCAATGGTAGTATTCAAGATTCCTTTGTTTTCCATGATATTTTGATGCTCTTTTCAGCTGCTACAGGTATGGAATCAAACTGGATGAAATCCACTATTACCTTCTCAACTTTCTCTCCATAGGAAATGCAGATTGCTACACAGAAATTTCCATTCCAAAGACTACAACTGGAAGATGGGCTCAAATATCTTGGTTTTCGAATCAAACCCCATTGTTACAAAATTGTGGATTGGATATGGCTTGTGGCCAAGGTTGAAAAGAGATTACATAACTGGAACCATAGGTTCTTATCAAGAGCAAGTCGATTAGTCCTCATCAAATCAGTCCTGGAGGCTACTCCAGTGTATTGGATGTCTTTGGCTTGGATCCCTAAAGGAATTCTTTCACATATGCAAAAATTTGTATGCAGATTCCTTTGAAATGGACACATGGAAGGTAAACCTTTTGCTTGGGTGGGATGGAGCCACATTGCACTCCCAAAGAAGTGGGGTGGTTGGGGTTTAAAAGACCTTCCAACTTTCGCTCATGCACTAGCTTCCAAGATGGGATGGCTTATCCTTACCTCACATAGTCTATGGACCGAGGTGGTGCACTACAAATATATATGGCCCCTACAAATTATGGACTGGATTCAACTCCCTTCATGGCAAAGAACAGGCATATCTTCGATCTGGCGAGTTGTCCTACATTCACTGCCCACCATCAGGAATGGTCTTGTATGGCGCATTAGAGATGGCCAATCAGTGCGTATAGGCATGGATCCCTGGACAGGTAGTGGGAACATGTACCGTCTTCCCCCCGACCTTATTCTTTTCCTTAAGCACAGTGAAATACATAGGCTTGCTAATATTGCTGATATGGAGAACACTACCATATTTTCTCAATCATGGAAATCGGTTGAGATATTAGGCATCCCTGAACAATGGCACCAGGCATGGGCAGATTATATAACCGCACTGATAGAATCCCATGTTTGCATCAAGGAGGGTGATGATGAACTTATTTGGGCACATGCTGGACATGGTGTATACACACCCAAAGAAGGATATCCCATCATTTATGCCATCCACATGCCACCTGTGCTCATAGATTGGTGGCAGACATTATGGAAGCTTAAAGCTCCTCCCCGCACAAGACTGTTAATGTGGAATATCTTAAGGAACAAAACACCTACTGGGAGCAACCTAATGAAAAGATCCTTTCATGGCCCCTCCTGGTGCGTGTTATGTCTTTAGGCTGAGGAAACAAATGACCATCTCTTTATCCATTGCCCCATTGTGATCGATATATGGTCATAGGTTCTTACTTCTCTATCCATTACTATCAGATGGCTCGACAATACCATTATGGAGGCTTGGAATCACTGGAGGGAGGGGACCTTGAACCAGAAACATCATTGTCTCCCCCTGATCATCTGCTGGACCATTTGGCTGAATAGAAATGGAATCATCTTCAGAGACAGAGTTGTCCGCTGGCCAGTATCCATTGCCTGAATCATCAATTCTTATCATGAAATTCTAGATAATGACTCCACACCATCTGTAAGGGTTGTGACTCCAGAAGTCATTAACCACAATCTTTCATGGGAATATTTCGATGGTGTTGCACAAGAACAAGGGTGTGGGGAGAGGGGGGTGGGGGGTATTCTATTGCACCAATCTGAACATCATGTTTTTTGCATCCAGATGGGTTTGGGGACTGGCACTAATAAATTTTCTGAACTGATCACCCTTAGGCACCTGCTCCACTTTTCACTTGCACATGATTGCAGACATTTACATATATTTGGGGACTCAAAAATCATCATTAACTGGTTCAACAACACATCTGCATGTCATATGCACTCACTCAGAAATATTTTGGATGAATTTATGTTATTAAAATCTCAATTTGAATATATTTCTTGTCAACATATTTACAGGGAGCAAAATCAGGCTGCCAACTAGCTATCCAAGGTGGCCACGGTCCAACCCAGGGGGATTTGGCTTATAAAGGAGCAGCAGGGTGCCAAACATTTTCAATACTATCATCGGCCTTACATAGATCAGTTCTACCAGTGGGCCGATAGGCCCTAATTTTGTAGTATATATCAACACTTTTTATCAGTGTTTGGTTTATATATTCTGTAGATATCAATTACATGAACAGTCATAGTATACCCTGTATGGGTAATTTTTGTATAGAAATATTTTTTATGGCTACGGCCCAACTTATAGCATATGTCGCCCAGGCATCTACAACATGTAATTTTCTCAATTAATAGAAAATTGTGATTTTTCCCCACGGAAAAAAAAATATGCATTTTTTTAATTAACTTATATATATTTTTTATATAAGGAATATGACATTAAAGAAGGTCTTTGTGAATGTTTCTGGAATAAGGGCATCAATTACACCATTTAAAGTTGTGGTTGAATGCTCTATGAATACTGTTGAATGTAGCCGAACTGAGACACATGGTAAAATTCAAGCAATTGACTCCTCAAATACATTCAAATTTATTTCAAAATGGAGGAATGCACAATAAATAAATAAAACAAAATGTTCATGGCATGTTAAAGATAGAGAAAGCAATGAAGGTGTACATATCTATCTATATTGCAGTATGATTAACTTTGGTGAACCACATGAGGTAATGGGCAAAGCATGAGACATATGTTTGGTGCCAAATACAGACATTGTTTATGTTCTTACAAAACTACCCAAGACATGTGAAAAGGTTAGATATCGTATCTTAAAGGTCAAGTATGACATATATGAAGAATCTACAAAGTTGTGTGAAGAAGTCACACTCAACATTGAAAATAACATTGTAAGTATGTTTATTTATATTTATGTTTTATGCATTATTGTAAGTATCATTATATTTTTTATAACTTATTTATCATTGGCATACTATATTTTGTTTGATAGGATTTTGCTAAGAGTCTTTCAATTATGTTGGAGGGTATTTATTATTTAGAGCCAAATATGTGATCAGTAGTTTCCACACATAGACAGAAGAATAAATTAGAAGGAAGCAAAGAAAAATAGCTCATGAAACTACAACAGTGCATAAAGGGGATCAACAAAGAATTGTTAAAGTTAGACATGTTACTTTTGAAGATGTGGAAGCTGAAAAATATGTTGCCATTAGTGAGGGTGTGATTAGAATTGTTGTTGAAAAGGAGAAAGGATATAATACACCAAAAATAAAAATGCCCACGGATGTCTCTCTTCCAGTTGATGATGAGGAGATTGTTTATCTAAAATAAAATATGTTAACCAGTAAGAGGAAGTGTTGTAGCAGCTAAAACCACTCTCCAAAATTTTGGCCTGCACCTAATTTCAGAGCCTCCCTTGAGAGTTCGCTTGATGGCTACACACCCTCAGGTTCACTCCATGAGCCCGTGGGAGTCTTTGCATCTGCCTTGCTTGTTCATTTCACTCAAATTTCTGCATGTTGGTGTCTAAGGCATGCTTGCAACCATGTTCTGGTTATGCTCAAAGTCTTCGCTTCGTATGTACTTGTTGTATTCACTATGAAAGAATCTTTCACACTCACACATGGAGTCACATTCATTGTCACGCAAGCGTCGTCTCAATCAGTGAATGAGCAATCACGAGTGTCGCTTGCACCGTTGGTCAATCATGTTGAACATGTGTGTCTGGATGGTTTGAGTCGTCTCGTCATCGAGTCATGTGATTGTGTGTTTGCATGATCACATATGCATCTTTCGCTTGTTCACACACTTAGTCATTTTGCTGAAAATTCTGATGATCAGACTCCCCTCTGACAGTCGGACAATTACCTCACCATCGACTCAATCGACTGCCACCCAAAACAACGGAGAAGCACCAAGCAAGTATTTTCAAGTTGTGTTGCCCGCAAGAAATTCAATAAACTTTCATGTTGACCACCCAGACACTTGGACCCAACAGTCACCCCAGGACTGACTCCTCTCAAAAATTTCGCAGAGGCCACTGACCTTACTCGCTCATCTGACTGAGGAAATTGCACAGGCAGGCCGAACAGACACCAAGTGCCCATCCACATCTCCCTTAGAAAATTGCACAGTTTTCGCAGTCATTCATCCCGATAGTCGATCGGCTGCTCATCCAAGAAATTGCGCAGTTTTCATGAGCAGGCCTTCTATTGCCTAGCAGTCTGCTCAGCTCAAAAATTCCACAGAGATGATCAGTAGGCCGGCCTCCTGACCTTAGTGAAGTTTTCCTCGCCAGGAGCTCCTAGCAGTAGACTATCAGTTCACTCCAAGAATTGCGCAGTTTCTCGTGCCAGTGACTAAGCAGCCAAGTGCCAGTTCCCTCTGGGAATTGCGCAATTTCAGGTTATAGTGACCCAACAGCCAACTGCCAATTCCCTCTAGGAATTGTGTAGTTTTGGCTGCCAGGCTCCCGAGCTGTTCCTCCCAAAAACTGTGCAATCTTTGCTTGCTAACCCTACTTGCAACCCGACCTGTTCCTCCATAAAATTGTGCAAATTTGGCCTTCCATCTCCTATTGCCCACTCATTCTAGAAATTGTGCAGATCCTGTAGCCCGGACTGTCCCTCCCAAAATTTGTGTAATTTTTCCTTCCAGTTGAGCCAGACCTCGCGGACAGTCATTGTCAACTTGGATTGCCCATCTTAATCACTTAGTGACTCTTGCATAGTTTTCATTAACAGTGCCTGGAGCCATAATCCCGCTTCACAACCTTGCTTCCTCTCCTGGTCACCTGCATCTGAAATGATCATGTTTCATGGTAGACTAGGAGGTTTTTGGATTTGATGTCGTCTTATCATGAGTGACTACAGGTACATGTACACTAACAAACATGGCGTGCCGACGAATGGGATGAACAAAGGGAGTGCATCTAGAAGGACAGGTTCACCAAAGGACGAATGAACGACGCATGTGAAGAGGTGTGCTCGTGAATGGATGATCATGCAAAGATATGTTCGCGAATGAATGGACAAGAAAACATGCAAGACGTGCTCACGTACAGACGAACGTACAAACATGCACCTTTTGTGAACAGATGAGCTCGTCAAGCCTTCCAACATGCTAGCAAGGAGCAACTTGCCTAAGCATCATCACATGAACCAAAGACCATTGAAGACTCCATGCACTTTTCCATGTGAAGGTGAAGTTGTGATACACCATGAAGATATCCATCACCCAGCAACACTGTAGCTCGACATGCACTCCAGCAGCAGCACGAATGTACCAACACTGTCATGTCGATTCATGTCATGAGTCATGTCACCCACATCTCTACTATGGGCTATGTTGTCAATCAATGTAATGTAACGTGGAAGTCCAAGAGACCCACTTGTTGTACAAAGAGTCATGTAAAGTCGAAAAGTCATGGAAGTCAAATAGTCATGAGGGTAGTCGAACAACCACAAGGGTCAGTTTCACCCTTGGCTATAAATACCCCCTCATTTGTACATGCAAAGGAATTTTCACCTCAACTCCTTCCACATAACCAAGAGAGTCTGTAATATTTACTTTGAGGAGTAAGTAGTGTCTCCAATGTCCTGTGCTCAGGGTTAGTGATGTATGGTGTAACGATGTGTCTTGGAACTTTTGCTTAAGTCAGAATCCTACTAACAGGCCAGCACATTTCACACATGTATTGTATTTGTTGTAAGACTAATCTTTAACACTTGTAATGCATGTTGCTTTAACTTGTGTTCTACATATGAACTATTTCACTTGTTGTAATACATAATCTATTAATGGAAATGTGTTGTATATTATGTTAACGTTGTCTCGCCCATGTAGACTACTCTCTTGGACATCAGATAGACCTTTCACATAAAACTTGCTATAACAACTGTTACACTCGTGTGGACTCATCCCCTGAGTGATGTATGTGTTATCTTAACTTGTGTGTTGTGATTTCCACATCTGTGTGGACTGCTCCTCTGGAAGGTGTGCACGTATTGTTGTGTTGTGTGTTCCTAGCCGAGTTGGGACTTCATCCCAACCAACTTGGGACTCACTCCCACCCTCTCCCTTTACAGCGAAAGAACCATTGACACAAGTCACACTTACACTCACCAGGCACGCAAACCTCACTTCTCAAAGACAAAGCAGACCACTCTATTGTGTTGACAAGCAAGAGTTGAGGCAAATCCCTAAGACAATGGAAAATGTTCTATCATACGGGATGGAACTCCCACACCAAATGGTATGAGATATAATTGGGACTTCATAGCGGGGTGATCCCTTGAATGTTGGTGGGTCCAATGCTGTCAACATTTCTGGTGCTAGAAGGAGGGAAACTAATTGTATATGGCTGAATATCCCCTCACACTCATTCATCAACCATCTGGTCAAGGTAGTAACTCGCACTCCCTGTCACACACGCGCGACTCTGTAGTTGGTTACTCCTCACCTCCTAGGACTGAGCACGAGATTTCATACCATCATCTTCACTCTGGTCATCCCATCACTCGCCAATTTACGAAAGTAGTCAGAATGATCCTAGACAGACAACATCTTCCACACACATCTAGGAAGCCAAAAGCCATTCCCACAGGAGTTGTTGTATCATCGGTGGAAGAAGTAGTCCTCGCTACACTTGAAGGTCTGGAAGAAGCTATTGAAGATGAAGAGAAACCTCTGATCTTTTGGCAAGGTGAACATGACACTCTTGTGATCTTGGGATTAGACTTCGGTGCAGGAGGCAGTGGGGAAGACAGTGGAGGAGGCGGAGGTGGAGACAAACTAATAGACTTAGAGCCGGAACCGTAAGACTCTGAAAGCGAGGAGGAGGATGAAGAAGAAGAAGAGATGGCTGACTCCAATCTAGAATGGATGACTCAGGGATCATTGGCTCTCCCAACTATTTTTCACAAGATGCTGAAGCAAATAGAGGGAATGAACATCAAGTTCAACCCTGACAACACGATGAAGGCAGAAGATCATCTAGACAACTTCTACCTGCAGTTGCAGACCCTTTAGGTACGGCATGATGACATAGCTTGTAAATTGTTCCCATGTACCTTAGACGATCACGTAGTTGCATGGTATCACAATCTTCCACCAAACTCCATGCAGAAATGGGGTGCATTCAAACACATGTTCCTTGAAATTTTTACTGATGATAAGACCCCAGCTATGTTACTGAAAGAATTGGGTAGCCTGAAGATGGAGGGGAAAGAAAAGGTAAAATACTTCATCCAAAGGTTTACATGCATATTGAAAAAATTTATGGCGGACACCAAACCTCATGACTCCATCACTATTGATTACTACACATCCGCACTACCGACCAACATTGTGCAATTCGTCAAGCGAGCTTTGAAACCAACACTCTTGGAAAACTACGAAGAGGCTGTTGTTGTTGAAAAAGACTTGCGCCCGATTAGAGTCATCAAGGATGATGAACCAACAAAGGACTCCAAAGACGCGAGTAGGAATTCCCAAGCGATGGCGAGTAAGGGTAGAGACAAGGAAGCAAATGATATTGAAACCCTCACTCGCCTCATCAAGAACTTAACGACATAAGTGTCTGAGCTTAAGCAACGGAAAATGGACACATTTTCAAGCAACCATCTACCTAGACAGAGATAGGGAAGCAACTCATTAGGCAGCAACTGGTCTACACAAAAAACTGCATAGAGATCTGTGCTCAATGTCAATCAGTGCACAAATCCCGAGTTCTGTTTGTTCCACGAAGAACATCACCCTGAGAACTTATGTTTGGACTGGAAGTGAGTCGCAAACTCAGTATACAGTTATACACTCGATGTAGAGAGTGGTATGCAAGAGCAACCGGATGGCAGAGATAATGACGAAGGTATTGCACGTATTGAAGCATCAAGTTCTAGGCATGTGGTGAACACATATTAGTGCTCGCAAGCAGTGCTGAAGACAAAAATTGAGAAGCATCCCCCAAGACAAAATCACCCTTACAATCTTAGGAGTAAAGGGGCTCCCCCTATACTTGGGAAATTGCAAGAGAAGATCAGAATGTTGATAAGGAAGGATAATCCATCGGTCACCCCAAAGCAGAAAACACAAAAAAAGTCTGGGAAGACAGCGGCAAACAAGAGTACTTCTATGAGCAACAAACTGCAAAACACTCCGCCAGACAACACGAACATATGTTCTACCTCATACACCTCGGTAAGCCTACACCCTATAGACTACAACATTGTTGATGACATGAAGAAAACTCGAGCAAACATTAGTTTGTTCAAGTTCGCTATGATCCAGAGTCAGTGAGATATCCTGCTACGCGCACTAGGACAGACAACAACAAACAGCGCAACCTCTACCAACAAGGGAGCAAGCACACCTCCCGAATCACTTTCCACTGTGCTTAATACACTCCAAATGGAAGAAGCACACTCAGGTTTCCCTCCATTCCTGTTATATTTTGAAATTTTCAACTACAATGTTCACAACTGTCTAGTTGATTCTGGCGTGACATCCAACGTCATGCCGCTCTCCATTGCGAAAAATATCAATGCACGATGGAGCAAAACATCCACGCAAATCATCCATCTTGATCGAAACATCGTTACCAACCATTGTTGAACTATGAGACATGATCATCTGACTAACTCATGACAGTCGAGTCCATCAATGCATCAACATAGTGGTTGTAGATATCTCAAAAGCATACGGTCTAATACTCAACAAAGATTGGTCCAACAAGATAGACAGATATTTTTCTACAGAATGGTCTCACATGTGGCTTTCGTACAAGGGAAAATGCAACCAAATCGCGTAGAGTCTGAGAGGTACATGAAGCATAATATCACTCCCCTTAATGGCGAGAATGAACTGTTGGCCTTCGAAGAACTCATGTTTGACAACTACCTCCTGGAAACAACATTGGAGTGTAATCCTACATGGCTAGCTCCAACCTCATCAGACATATAGTTGGGACTCCTTGCCCAACTGATGGTAATGAAACTTGTACAACTCATTGTATCGATAGTAGCAGTAGTACTAGCATGCCATGGATTTTGACGAATCAGAGACACGTGATGGCTCAAGGACTGAGTGTATCTCAGCTGTCCAAAACAACAGAAAATGCATGATCTCAAGCTGCTTGAAGTTCAAGTGCACAAACAACGCTGCTAAGTATGAAGCACTCATGCTGAGCTTACAAAGGACCATCAGCCTCAATGCGGCCGCACTCAAAGTGATATTGTACCCCGTGGATAGTGTTGATGCTTTCAAGGACATAACAATTGATGAAGGTAAGCACGAGCAACCCCTGAAAACTGCAGCCGAGGGCAAGAAAGGTAACTTCACTCCCGAGGGTGGGGTTTCCCTCAACAAGCTCTATGGTTTGCAGAATTTCTGTCAAAGGCCGAGAAACAGCGGGACCCACAGGACCACCACTACGAATGAATAGAGCAACCTGGAAACCTATCATGATCCGAAGATAACCAATCTCGGTACAAGCTACACACCGTAGCAACAACAAATCTTTGACCGCTTGACTAAATAGTACCGGGATGGATCTACATGGGAAGATGATGACCTGAGTACACACTACACGCGAGCAATTCAACACGGGATTCCAGGTAAAGGAGGAGACAAGCCATTGCAACAAAGACCAGGTAACACACACATGTTGTTTGCACTCCTTATACAAGAAAAATTGACTAACATTTTGGATGATTGGATTACTTGCAAAGTTCATCATCATACTTGGTTTTCTAATTTAAATTCTGCATGTAAGAAATCTGAGAAATCCGATTATGCATTGATTTCAGAAACTTGAACCGTTCCCGAAATAAAAACAACTACCCCATGCCATCATCTGAGCCCATGTTGCACACAGTACCTAAAACAGTGGTGTTGTCTTCACTTAAAGGTCTTTTGGAATGCCACTAGGTTCTGGTAGTGGACCCCAGTGGACTTGCACTAGTGTACAAGAAGCTTGGCCCACACACATATCACTTGCCATCACTTGATGGGATGGTTGACAGCCTTCCTGTCAATGGCCAAGATCTCAAGCATTACCTTCAATACGCCAGGTGGCACCTGTGCCATGTACATAGCCCACTTGCTAATTGTTGTTTACATCTTACTTGCTTTGCTTATTATCTTTGTTTTTACTTTGTTTGATTCTGCTTACTATTTTTGTTCACGTTTGTTTTGTTTGTTTCATATATTACTATTTTCATTTCTAGAAATAAGTGCTACCAACTACTACATTCTGGATTTTGAATAGAGTATGTGGCGGAAATTTGAGGAAACTCATGACACTATAACACTTGGCCAGTCTTGTTTCCGTCTTCTCTGCGCTTGGTTGTAACCTTCGGCCGATAAAGTCTTGACAGAAAATACGAACCGTCTGCAAGGGAAATTTTGGTCCAACCATGAACCTGTGTCCACACTAGGAAGCCTCATGCCTGTACTCAGCCTTCTGCTTTGTGTGTTCAAGCTCATACAACTAGTAGAAATGGAGAAGGGGAAAATATAAACAAGCAAACCTATGTCAAAGGTCTTACATGCTTCTATGAAGGAACAACCTCTTATGCATGCTTCTATGAAGGAACAACCTCTTATGCTCTCAATAAGTTGGGATTCATCTTCTGCCCCAAAAAATAAATAAGTTCCTATGCACAATCCTCTTGAAAAATACAAGGGCAAAAGAAGAGAAAGGCTTCCTGCGCAGAGAGGTGAAGCATGCAACTCCACTGAGGTACTGACCAGGCTCACTAGTAGTTCATAAATGTGTGTGTTCCTACGTGAATCTATCGGGGTACTATCCAGGCCTGCTAGCTGCAGAGCAACACCAGAGATGAAAACTTATACTTTGAAAATTTTGAACTTGGAGCTAAACTACCCTTCCCGAATTTGAAACACTGTGATCAAGCTGAACTTTTGATTGTGTTTGACTGAGTTGGCAAAGGGTGAACCATGTATGTCCATGGGGTAAGTGGGGAAGCCAAAGTAACTCGCACAATGATTCAATACTCCCCGAAATACCAAGGCCCTGTGCTAGCAATGGACCAAAATAGAGAAGCTGGAGTTCTACCAGTGTGTCACCAAGTGTTGTAGCGGGTACAACCACTCTCCAAAATTTTGGCTTGCACCTAATTTCCGAGCCTCCCTTGAGAGTTTCTCTTGATGACTGCACACTATTAGGTTCACTCCATGAGCCCATGGGAGTCTTTCCATCCGCCTTGCTTGTTCATTTCATTCAAATTTCTACATGTTGGTGTCTAAGGCATGCTTGCGACCATGTTCTTGTTATGCTCAAAGTCTTTTCTTTGTGTGTACTTGTTGTATTCACTATGAAAGCATCTGTCTCACTCACACAGAGTCACATTCACTATCACGCAAGCGTCGTATCCATCAATGAATGGTCAATCACGAGTGTCGCTTGCACTGTCGGTCAGTCATGTTGAACATGTGTGTCTGGATGGTTTGATTCGTATTGTCATCGATTCATGTGAGTGTGTGTTTGCATGATCACATATGCATCTTTCGCTCATTCACACACTTAGTCATTCTGCTGGAAGTTCTGATGACCAAACTCCTCTCTGACAACCAGACCATCACCCTGCCATTGACTTGATCGATTGCCACCCAGAACAGTGTAGAAGCACCAAGAAAGTTTGTTCAAGCTACATTGTTTGCAAGCAATTCAATCAAATTTCATGCTGACCACCTGGACACTCAGACCCAACAGTCACCTTACCTGCTTAGATGACTCTGGAAATTGTGCAGGTAGGCTAGATAGACACCAAGTTCCCATCCCCATCTCCCTCAGAAAATTACGCAGTTTTCCCAGTCAGTGATCCTGACAATCAACCGACTGCTCATCCAAAAAATTGTGCAGTTTTCATGAGTAGGCCTTCTGTTGCCTAGTAGTATGCTCAGCTCAGAAATTGTGTAGAGATGATTAGTAGGTTGGCCTCCTAGCCTCAATGAAGTTTCCCTCGCCGGAAGCTCCTAGCAGCAGACTGCTAGTTTCCTCCAGGAATTGCACAGTTTCTATTGCTAGTGACCAAGCAGCCAACTGCCAGTTCCCTTTGGGAATTGTGCAGTTTTGGATGGGAGTGACCCAGTAGCCAACTACCAGTTCCCTCTGGGAATTGCGCAGTTTTGGCTGCCAGGCTCCTGGGCAGTTCCTCCCAAAAACTACGCAATCTCTGTCTGCTGACCCTACTTGCAGCCCAACCCGTTCCTCCAGAAAATTGCACAAATTTTACCTTCTAGCCCCTCCTCTCCGCTCGTTCCAGAAACTGTGCAAATCCTTCCTACCTTGCCTTCCTGCAACCCAGACTGTCCCTCCAAAAATTTGCACAATTTTTCCTTCCAGCTGAGCTACACCTTGCGAACAGTCACTGTCAACTTGGATTGCCCATCTTCATCACTCAGTGACTCTTGCTTAGTTTTCATCATCAGTGTCAAGAGCCATCATCCCGCTTCACAACCTTACTGCCTCTCTTGGTCACCTTCATCTGAAATGATCAGAGTGAAAGCTCTAAATGTAGCAGGGAAATCATAATACCAGGTGTTGAGAAAGCAGCATCTTAGGAGTATTGAACTTGATCCTCATCTTAGTCATTTCATTTGGAATGGGATTGACACTATCCAATATCAAATAACACAAGGTGATTGTGAAGGCATTGCAAACTCATACCTAAAAGGAAATATGCCCTAGTTATTGCAGATATTCCTCATGGTTTCAATTTCCCAAACATTGGATATGGTAGTGAGCCTTATAGTTATCAAGCTTTTAATAAAGTGGTTACGGTATTTCAAGAAGTCACAACATCACCACTTTGGATATTTGTGACATTTCATTCAGACACATACTTTTCAATGTTATTATCAAGCTTCAAGGGAAAAGAAAACTCAAGGATGCAACTTACATGGTAAGACATTGAAATTGTATGTTTGATTAATGTTAAAAAAATATTTATGTGTAAGTTAATTAAACTTTTACTATGTTGTGTTATTGGAACAAGTCAAATCTTATTGGTTGCAGAGATCAGCCAATTATAAGTGATTGTGAGTTCATCCATGTTGAATGTTGAATAAAAGATGATAGCTATAAGCCTATTCTTTTGAATTGAATAGATGAAAAGAGGCATATCCAAGTACTGGTTCATGATGTTGCCGTAAGAAAACTAACATATGAGGATAAAGATGCAAAAGGAGAGATAGTTAACATTAATAAAAAACCACAGTCATTGATTAACTATCTTATAGATCAGACATCAGGTGTGGCAATGGGATCACCCCTATCACCGATCGTAGCCAACCTATACATGGAACACTTTGAAAAGAAGGCTCTGGAATCTTATCCTTTAAAGCCGGCGTGGTGGAAGCGTTTTGTCGATGACACCAACATAAAATGGACGCATGGTAAAGCAGAACTTGATAAGTTTTTCATTCACTTAAACTCCATCTCTCCAGAAATAAAATTTACGATGGAACTTGAAGAAAATATGAGCATCCCATTTTTGGACGTTCTAATCATCAGAAAGGAAGATGGCTCTCTAGGCCACAAGGTTTTCAGAAAGTCAACCCACACGGAAAGTTACCTCCATGCGGATTCCCACCATCACCCGGCCCAGAAGTTTGGTGTTCTAAACACCCTTGCCATCAGAGCCCTTCGAATTTCCGACTCAGAGCATCTGAATGAAGAAAAATGGCATTTGGTTTCAGCTTTTAAGAATATAGGCTACAAAGAGCATGAGATTAAAAAAGCCATAGAGAGAGCTGAAAGAAAGTTGTCATCTCATGAGCATAAGGCACAAGATCAACCTCAGGGCAAGATTTTTCTACCTTATATCCTTGGTGTTACAGACAAAATCGCTAAAATCCTAAGAAAGAAGAACATTATCACTCATTTCTCAGCTCCCGGTACCATCAGACAAGGTTTGAAATCTGTTAAAGATGATATTGACAATCTTCAGCTTAAAGGAGTCTATAAGATAGACTGTTCTTGTGGAAAAAGCTACATAGGTGAAACAGGTCGCTCCCTCCAGACAAGGCTCAAAGAACATGGCGCTGATATCAGGAATGGAAGATCTCGTACCTCAGCATTGGCAGAACACTCCTTGAAGACTAAGCACCATATTTGCCTGGAAAACGCATCTATTATCGCAAGAGAGGAACATCATCAAAGACGGAAGATCAGAGAAGCTCTTGAAATTATTAAGCATCCTCAGAATCTGAACAGAGACAGTGGTATGGAAATTAGCGGAAGCTGGCTTCCTTTGATCAAAGAAATTAGAAGTCGCCAACTCATTCCCAGGTAATGCATCCCTCAGGTATGTTGTCCTCTCTTATTCTATAATAATTTGATTTCTATCTATATATAGCTATTAAGTAATATATTTATTATTATATTAGTTAACTATAAATATTAACTATTTATGATTACTAATATAATTTAAATATATTAATTTAATTTATATAATAATTATTATATTAATTAATATATTAATTAATTATTATTATAATATTTAATTATTATTATATAATAATAATTAATTAATTATTATATAATAATTGATTATTATTATATTATTATTATATTAATTTATATATTAGTTATTATATTAATTAATATTTGTATTATTATATTAGCTATCTATAAATATTAATTATTTATATTTACTAATATGATTTAAATAAATATATTAATTAGTTAGTATGATTTAAATATACTATTTAGTTAATTATTATATTAGTTAACTATAAATATTAATCATTTATAATTACCAATATGATTTAAATATATTAATTTAATTAATAATTATTATTATAATATTTAATTATTATTATTATATAATAATTAATTATTTATTATATAATAATTGATTATTATTATATTAATTTATATAATAGTTATTTCATTAATTAATGTATGAATTATTTTATTAATTAATTATTTATAATAATTAATATGAAATAAAAAATAAAATTATATAAAATTAAAGATTCTAGCCGACAGTGTGTTCTTCCTTGAAATTTTCTTCCTCATTAGTATTTACTCTGCCTTATTGCTCTTCTTTTATCATCATTCTTCAACCCTGATGATGGATCCCACTTGGGATTTGAAACGTTGGTATAAAAATGTTCATACTGTGGATTCTCCGATCACTGATTCAAAAGACACAAACCACAGATCTCTTAAATCCAATATCTTATAGATTTATGTTTAAATGAAAGAGATTGTGTTTTGGATTTATTCTCAGGTTTAGGTAACTTTTATTATATAAAATTGAATTTCAATATTTTCATTTTTCATTTTTATGTCTTTATACGAATTTAATTTATTATTTCTTTTCGGCTTGATGATTAGGTATAATACTAACATGCTGCCTACAAAAACGAAGAAATTGCATTGTCGTTGAAAAAGACTCACTACAATGAAGTTTTAGAAAAAAATTAATGTTATTCAATTTCTTCTAGATACAATGCAAGAAGTTGGTTTGAGGAAAGAGGATTTTAGTGAATCATATGTGGAAACAAAATCAAAGGAACCTCAACCACCGTTAGATAAAATGATTGGAAAAGGATACTTTGGGAGATTTACAGACATCGAAGATCCATTATAAGAGGAAAATGACCAAACTAAAGCACAAAATATTATGGAATAAGACAATAATGAAACTCTAGAAGATGATGAACATGGATTATATGATATTATTGATTAAATTTAAGTTATGCTTGCAAATCAAGCTCAATTTTGAGAATTATTCATTAATTATACTTGTAATGTTTTGACTTTGATATTTTATGACAATAATAAGTATTCAAGTATTGTTCTTATATGTTTAATATTTGCATTATCTGATTTTCACTTTAATTTTTATGTGAATCATTTTATTTGTAAAAAAACTGTGATTATTATTAATTTGACATAAAATTCACAAAAAATTGTTGTTTTTTTAGTTTTTTTGTTGATTTTTCCCATAAAAATCGTTTATTTGACATGTCATTTTTAACAAACAAAAAATCAAAATGTGTATTTTGTTTATTATATCTATATAGAAAATGAGTATTTTTTATCAAATGTTTAAAATTATTACTTGTTTAGTGACAATTATTTGATGTGCATTGAAATATTAATTAACAATAGATAAATATATAGAAAATCCTAACATTAAAATATTGACCCTTTTTTTTTAACTATGCAAAAAAAACGAAGATTTCATTACAAAAAAAATTGAAAAGAAAAATAAAAAAACACAAACCTAAAAAACACTTAAAAATAAATATCTCAAGGAAGAAGAAGAAGAAAAAGACAATAGAAAATTTAAAGTGTCAAAAATAAGCCCTCTAAAAAAAGGGGTTGATGTTGCATCAACACTTTTCAAAATCAACATGAAAATCACTAACAATTAAATAAAATGTTCATACTTGATACATAAGAAAATGTAAAGTGTCAAAAATATGCTCCAAAAAAAAGGTGTATTCTGAATCAACACTTTTAAAAATTGGATGATTTTTTACTAAAAAATGGGTACACAGTACAGTTCTCGTTTCATCGGTAACTATGTTTATTCTATAGTTAGTTAATTTTTTACCTAATTAATTATATCAACTAAAATATAGGAAATGGAAAACAAAAACCTTTATGAGAGAAAACCTAGCTAGAAGGTGAAGTTGTTATGCTCTGTTTTCTTTGGTGTGGAAAATGTGTAAGTACAAAAAAAGAGTTACTCTATATGGAGTTACTTGAGTCATATGGCTTGTACAACTACTACATAAACCAAACCTTCTTTATTGTTATTTTTAACATCCCACTCCTAGTTGCTCTTATTGACTACGGAATCATTGGAAATATTATTGCCATTGATGTCAAAGACAATGGGAGACTTAAACTGTCCAAAGAAAGGATTGGAAAATGAAGATTATTGGAAATATTGTTTTTTGACTTTTGATGCCGAGTTTGGATACCCTATATTTGAAAGAATTTTTACTTTATTTTCTTAGATCAAATTGGAGGATAGGATATACAATTGGAAAGCTTATTTCAATACCTTTATAATGGTATATGACACTCCATATAACTCCATAGGATTGAGGAGATATGAAGGATTTTGTCAAGATGACCCAACCAAAGTACAAGCAAAAATACCTAACCAATTTTACAAGTTGGCCACATAAGTGAACGTAGGAACACTATAAATAAAGGATAAATGAGTCCATTTGGTGTGTATTGAATCAAGAAGATATCTTAAATTTGCAAGAAGAGCCGAGGATTATTTTTGGGGTGATTTTTGGAGTTTAAAAGTGGAAGTCAAAATGCGGTTATGGGGAAACAATTCAACTTGGTATTTTTTCTATAAAAAATTTTCTTGGATGTTTCAGTGCATGGAACTTGGAGAAGTTAGAGAGACAATCTTCATGCACATGTTGTTAAAATTTCAGACCTTGTTTCATTATAATTTTGGATATGTGCTCTAAGGAAGTTGGGATTTCTGAATGTTATTGAAATCTACTTCAAACGGGTCAGCTTGGGATTTTCGCTATAGATTTTATTCTCGGATTTTTCAAAATGTGAAAATTGGTGGATAAAGACAAATATATTCACGCACCTTTAGTTAAAATTTCAAACTTTGTTTCACTAAAATCTCAGAGATATGCTCTGCGGAAGTTAGGCTTCTTGAATGCTCTTGAAATCCTACTTCAAACAAGTTAGCTTAGTATTTTCACTATAACATTATTTATGTGATGATTTATATAGTGAAAGCTAGAGGAGATAGAGAAGAGATATTTAGGTACCTATGGAAGAAAATTGAGACCTTTTTTCACTATAATTTCAAATATATGATGTGAAAAAGTTAGTGTTCTTGAATACTCTTGAAACATGCTTCAAATAGGTCAGCTTTTCATTTTCGCTATAACTTTATTTTGGATAAGTTTAAGATTGTGAAATCTAGAGGAGAAATAGAAGAGATATAAAGGTACCTATGAAAGAATTTTCATAGCTTGTGTCACCATAATTTCAAAGAAAAGATTTGAAGAAATTAGTGTCCCTGAATGCTCTTGAAATGTAGTTTAAGATAATCAACTTGGTATTTTTACTATAACTTTATTTCTGTGATTTTTTAGATTATGAAATATGGAAGGGATAAAGAATGTATCTTGAGGTATTTGTGGTAGAAATTTAAGACCTTTTTTTGATATAATTGGGACATGTTACCTGAGGAAGCTAGTGTTCCTGAATGCTCCTAAAACATGCTTCAAACATGTTAGCTTATAATTTTGTCTATAACTTTCCTTTTAAGATGTTTCAGACTATGAAATATGGAGAAATAGAGAATATATCTCTATTTACTTGTGGTAGAAATTTAAGAACTGGATTTGCAAAATTTGATACATTACATGTTGTGCAAGTTTGTTCTTGGGAATAATTCAAAAGAAATAAGTATTTAGGAGAAGTCGAGTTGGTGAAGGAGGAAGTAGCAAGTAGACTTGGTGAAGGCAGAAGAAACTAAAAAACCTAGTGAAGGTAGAAGAAGCAAGTAGGATTGGTGAGAGTAGAAGGAACTAACAGACATTGTGAAGAAGAAAACAAACTCAGTGAAGTACGTTGATAACTTCAAAACAAAAGAGGAGATTGGTGTCCCTTGTAGGTCGATGCATATAAGTAGTAGAGGGGATTGGTGTCTCATATAGGCTAGTGCCTAAAAAGTAGTAGAGGATACTAGTGGCTCTTGTAGGTTGGTGCCTACAAAATATTTCATATAAAGAAGTTTTGTAGTTTTCTCCCATAATGGTTTCCACATATATCTTGTGTTATTTGTTTAGTTTATGAGATTGATGTTTTATGATGTTTGAATGTTTAAATAATTAAAAATTGTCATTATAATAATTCACCCCACCTCTCAGTATTATTGTGAATCCAACTATTGGAATCAAACCAGGTCCCTTTAGAATCTATCTAGCCATTAGAAGGAAGCTCTAAAAAGTACCATATCTATTCATGAAGATTCAATTAAATATCCTATATTTGATGGATCAAACTATGCATTTTTGAAGAAAAGGAAGAGGGAATTTGATATATTTTGGTGTTGATACTTCGAAATATGTAGTAGATGGAATGAAGGATGAAAAGCATAATGTAGAAGTCATGAGTGCCATATTGAGTGGCCTATCAAAATCAAAGTTCGATAAGGTGATTCTTTGTAATATATATATATATATCTATATATATATATATATATATATATATATATATATATATATATATATATATATATATATATATATATGGGATAAGTTGTGAAAAACCTATGAAAGCTATGACATTGAAGAAATGAAAGACAACGAAAATATGAAGATGGATACTGCATATGAAAGAAGTACTCAAAGATTCAAAGAAGACAAAAAATATCAAATCCTATGATTGTTCCAACTATGAATCTGATGAAGAAGAAGCTAATTTTTTTTTTTTAAATTGATAAGAGGATATGTAAAATTCAAAGGTAAGTTATTAACTAAATGTTATAAGTGTGATAGAATAGATCATTATCCTTCTGATCTCCTGGCCATGAATGCTTAATGTGTTGATCATCAAAATCAAGATTCATATATAGAGGAAGAAGTTGAAGGTCAAGAACATGACAAAGAAGTGTAATCCACATGTAAGCTACTATTCTTGTAATTATAGAGGAAGAGGTCATCTTCTTTCTAGACATCCACATGTAATTTTGGAAAATAGTAACAAGGAAGAAGAATATGAAAATAAGAGAAAATATTGTGAGTATAAAAGAGGAGGATATGGATCATAAGAAGAAAGTAATGGACATGCATCTAATAACAAAAAAAAAAAAAAATTCCTAGTCATGACCATGGAGGTTGAATACTATAATAAAGAGAAATCAGTTTCAAAGGAAGAAGATATTGATGATATTAAGGGATAACTGATATGTGAATTGGATAAAATATAAAGACTCACAAGAAAAATTGAAAAGTAGGAGTTGTTTCTTGAACATGAGAAAGAAAAGAATCAAGATCTTGATGAATCAAAAATCTCTCTTATGAAGTTAAAAATAGAATATGGAAAGTAAAGAGAAGAAATGTTGTTAATACAACTTGAAGAAAAGGAAGGGCATTGCTAGAAACTAGAAGCTAAAATTGTTTCCTTGAGAAAGGATTTGGAAAAATCCAATGAATAGTTTTATCAAATTTTGAAGATTGAAGGAGTAATGAAATATTAGATGATATTCTCAGTTTCCAGATATCTCGTTTTATTAAAATAGGTATTGGTTATCATGAAACTACCAAGGGAGAATCAAGCTCAATGGCATCAGAAAATAAATGCAAAGAAGCACCTAAAAAGTATTTTAATTTTCTCAAAAGATCTATCAAAGAAAAAAACAATAGGAAAGAAGGTGAGGAACACAAAGATCTTATTTTCAAAAGTAAAAATTTAGCACCAGGCAAGGAATTAATGATGCCTCAAGACCTAGGAATGGATTTAGAAAAACAATTCACCCAAGAAGGCCTTTTACATCTAGGTATCAAAATCGCTTTTATGGCTATTTCTTTTCATGTAAGAATTTTTTTCATAAGGAAATAGATTGTATAGCATATGTAAGAAATGACTATATGAAGAATAGGGGTAGGGGATTCTCCCATATCACTTGGCCTTTGAATCAGATTACCTAGAGTGAATCGAAAGAATTTTTTTCCTAATCTGAGTCCCAACAAAAGGCGTTTTTTGAGTTGAAGCGTCGCCTCTGCTCTGCACCGGTACTCACATTGCCAAACTTGCACTAGCCATTTGAAATTGAGACGGACACCTCCAACTATGCTATTGGTGCAGTCCTCACCCAACAGGGGCATCCAATGGCCTATCATAGTGAGACACTTTCTGATACAATTCGGAAGTACCCCACCTATGATAAAGAGATGTGTTTCATCATGCAGGCTTGACGACAATGGAAGACTTACATTATAGGGAAGGAGACAGTCATCCACACCGATCACCGACCTCTTCAGTTTATACAGACACAAGGAAAGTTGCAGAACGATCACCATCATAAGTGATCTACATATTTGCAAAAAATCCACTTGAACATTAAATGCAAAACGGGCAACACTAATCACATTGCAGACTACCTCAGTCGACCCCCAGCTATAGCATTGACAACAGTTCTTAGCTCTTGTGGCCACAAGACCTCTGGATGGCCGCAAGTATACAAAAATGATCCGGAGTTTGCCTCCACATACTAGATGCTAGTATATGGAAAGCAAGTTCCTGATTTCCACCTCCATGATGCATTATTATGCTACCTAGGCCACCTTTGTGTTCCTTCAAGTGAGAGTTCCAAGCTGATTTGGGAAGCTCACTACAGTCAATTCGAATGACACTTTGGCATCGAGAAAATTGTAGTTGTACTACAAAAGTACTTTTATTATCCAAAACCCTGACAGGATGTTGGGAAATATATTAGATCCTACAATGCATGTGCCATCGCCAAGCCAACCATCAAGAAACAAGGCCTGTACACTCCTTTTCCTACTCCCAACCAGCCTTGGGAATCCATCTCCATGGACTATCTGTCTAGCCTCCCTTCTATAAATCATGGTAATGACTTTGTATTTGTGCTCATGGACAAATTTTCTAAGATGACTATATTAGTGGCCTACAAGAAGAGTATCACAATAGAGGACACTACCAAAATCCTCTTTGAACGAGTGTGGGTACATTTTACGATCCCACAGACCATTATACCAGATCGGGATAACAGGTTCCTAAGCACATTTTGGTCAAGCCTCTGGACACTATTGGATACCAAGCTCACCAAGTTGACTACATTCTATCCCCATACTAATGGCCAGAAGGAGGTCATCAACAAGATGATAGTGCACATACTCACATGTACAACTCTAAGTATCCAAGAACCTAGGATGAGAACCTTCCCTATATGCAACATAGTTATAATAGAGCTCTACATAGCTCAACTATTCACAGTCCCTTTCAAGTCGGTCTAGGATTTCAGCCATTGTGTTTGATTGATGTTTCCATGCCTCATGCGACTACACAGACAGAATCCACACACGTATTGTCTGAGGCTAATAAAAAAACCAAATTTATTGAATGCATCCAGCACATCTACTAGTAGGTTCATGACATCTTGGAGAAGTCCAATGCCAAGTACAAGTAACAACATGATCAACATTGTGTGCCACACAAGTTTTAGGTGGGCGACAAAGTTTGGTTGCATTTACAAAAAGAACACCTTACCAGAGCCCATCGAAAGGTAAAACCACTTTGATATGGGCCTTACACCATTACCAAGGCCATGGGAGACAATTATTTTGAGCTTAGAATTCCCCCATTCCTTGGCCTGCACCTAGTGTTCAATGTGGACCTCCTTCGGCCATACTTTCCTCCATTACTAGACACATCAAACATTGCAGAACAACTCACACCAATAGAGCTAAACCCTGACTGCATGGAACATACCACAGCTGATTGGATCATGGACACGTAGGTCAAGAAAAATTGTCAACAAAAGATCCAACTGTACTGGGTTGTCAAAGTTGGCCAGCTCCTGCACTAAGGCAACTAGCTCATCAGGGACCAAGTTCAGCAGATGTTTCCCCATCTCATGGAGGAACTGAACGCAATGGGGTTCATTGCCTCCTAAGGGGGGAGGACTGATCCAGGTGGATATTGGTGGCCACCTACCTATTCCACTTGGAACCCCACTATTATACCATTATTTCTTTCAATTTCCATAATTTTAGCTAAGTTTACTATTTATGGCAGTTTTTTGGATCCTTAACTTCCTAAGCCAATTTGAGGCCCTAATCGACGTTTTTCTAGAAAACAGGGAAACATAAATCTTTGACTACATTTGTAGTTGAAAGTTATAATCCTCATATATATCTTTCTAGCGAGGTATCTCCCGCGTCAAACAGAGATCGTATACCAAAGTTACGACTCCAGGAAGTTGATGTACCAATTTACCCCAACGGGGCCCATAGTTTTGACGCTTCATCTCCTAGGGTTAGGTTTTTGGATGTTTATGGTTTTCCATTATTTATCAATAATAAATAGGCCTTTGATCCTCGTTTTAACATAGTTCAGAGGCATGTAGCCATCACATCTCTTCTCAGAGATAAGCCACCATCGCTCGAGCTAGTTTATTTCCATTTTGTATGTAAGCATATTTCAGTTCTTTGATATTAATGAAATGAAGTTTTATTTCTGCTGCATCTCTATGTTTATGTTTGTATCTATATTTTGTTGTAGTCTTTCATAATTATGGATCATAAGGGTCCATAGGCTCCATAGGATCATCAACAATATCTGTCTCGGATTCAGGCATGGAAGGACCATCTAAAATATCCATATCATCATTCTTCTTCTCAGATAGAGGAGGCGGAGGAAGGTCCCTTGCCTTTCCAAGGGAAGCATCTTCATTGGAAGTTACATCCCTGCTAATTTCAATCTTCCTTTGACCAAGAATATATATTCTAAATGCCTTAGAATTTTCACAATATCCAATAAACATACCTTTTCTTCATGTGGCTTCCAACTTGTTTCTTTTGTCCTTTGGTACATGGAAATATATGGGGAAGCCAAAGATACAGAGATGGCCAACATCGAGCTTGATACCTATGAACACTTCTTCAGGGGTCTTGTTCTCCAATGCTTGATGAGGCACCCTATTTTGAACATATACAACATCATTTGTTGCTTCTTCCCAAAGGAACGTTGACAAATTTTGATCATGGAGCATGGCATGAGCGAATTCTATAATATACTTGTTCTTTCTTTCAGCTAATCCATTTTGTTCAGGAGTATAGGGCACAATTGTCTCCTTCTTGATACCTTCCTTTTTGCAAAAATAAATGAACTCATTCGAAGTGTACTCTCCACCATTGTCAAACCTGAATATCTTGATTTTCTTCCCTGTTTGATTTTTGATCAAAGCTTTGAACTCCTTGAACATTTCAAAGGCTTCATCCTTGTGCTTCAAATAATATATCCATGTCTTTCTTAAGAAGTCATCAATGACGGTGATGCAATAGAGATGGCCACCAATAGAATGTATAGGCATCGTACCACATAAGTCAGAATGAATGAGATGGAGGATGTCATTTGTCTTGTTCTCGCTAGAGGGGAATGGTCCCCTTGTCTTCTTTCCATTGGCACAACCTAGACACACTCCATTATGTTGGGCTTGAACATCGGGATTACCAGAGACTGATTTATTCAATTTTGGAAGAGCATCGTAATGTAATTGGGCTTATTCGGTGCCATAGCTCATTTAGATGATTTGTATCATGGACCAATGCTAGAAGAGGTATTCGAGTAACCTTGTAGATTCCTTCAAATATTGATCCCAAAGTAAATGCATCTCTCATAGGTGATCCAATAGGCCAAGTTAGAACCTTTCCCCTGATGAAGGAAACCCTCATCCCTTTGTCTTCCAAAGTAGATATTGACACCAAATTCTTCTTCAATCCTGGCACATACATCACATCATGGAGCACAACAGATTCCTCAGATTCCAAATGAAATTTGGCAGACCCAAAGCCTTTCACGAGATGAGTGGAGTTGTCTCCAAGAATAATTTTCAAATTTGACTCCCTATCTACCAAATTAGAGAGAACTTCTTTATACCCAGAGAAATGATGAGTGGCCCCACTATCAACCAACCAACTATCCCACGAATCCAGAGGAGAGGAACTAGTAAGGGCATAAATAAGAATATATTCAAATTATTTTCCAACATTAATTTCATACCTGAAGTATCTTGACTTCTTTTGAGGATGACGATCTTCTTCATGGTCACTTGGAGCATCTCTTCTTCTTCTTTCATCTCTTCCATTGTGATCATTCCTTCGATCATCTCTTCTTCTTCGATCATCAAACCTGTTGTTTCTTCTAGTGTTGTAGTGTGGACCATTGTTCTTCTCATGGCAATATCGAGCATAATGACCCTTCTTGTGACAATTGTAGCATTAAATGTGAGATGATGTTCTATCATTCCTTCTTTTTGTATCTCGAGGTGGAGGCTTTCTTGAATTTGATGGTCCTCCTTTTCCTTTCTTCTTCTTGTTTTGACTGACGAGTGCAGTGGGCTATCCCTCTTCATGATTTTGAATCCTTCCTCTTGATATCATCCTTGTTTATTCTTGAGTGAGCTTTCCAACAATTTCATCAAATGATGGGAAGGAATTATTGTTGTTTATGGTAGTGATGAAGGTTTCCCAAACTGGAGGGATACCTCTAAGTGTTACAATCACCAATTCCCCGTCAGACACAATTTCTCCAACTCTTTACGATTAATCCCTAAGACTAGATATCATCATAATGTAGGATTGCACAGACTCTCCCTTGCTCATCTTTATGTCTTTGAGTTGATCTTTTAAAGAGATGATTTCATTCCAATTGTTGACTTCATACATGCCAACTATATTGTCATACATGTCGTTAGACTTTCTCAAATTTCCAACATATGCAAGAAAATTGTCTTGTAAACCATCAGTTATAATTTTCTTTGCTTTTAACTCACCTTTCTTGTGCTTTTTCTTGACAACATCGAAAGCATTTTTGTAGCCTCGAATACTTTTTTTTTTAATGTAATCCAAAACATCATTTTTATCAGCTATGATTTCCAACCTGACTTTCCATGCAACAAAATTAGATGAGTCACCAAACTTCTCATGTTCCTTGAAGAAAGAGTAAGACATATTGACATGACTAGATTAGCTCCTTCAACTTTCCAAAGATGATTTCTTCAATACTTGTCTTATTTTGGGTTTGTCCTTCACCTTAGCTCTGATTCCATGTTAATTTTCACACTTCTCTATGTTCTTTCAATTACTTCAGCCCAATTCAATTATTCAATTAGCAACCTTTCCAATATCAATTAATGTTTCCAAACATCAACAATAATTGAATATAGAACAATAAATACAATGATAAAGGAGACAATCAACAGATTAACAAGAGACACCAGATTTGGTCAAAGACCAGGGAAAATCCCACTATGGGGAAAACCCTTGAAATTCTTCTTCTTTATTAGATTTTCATAAAATGTTCAACAGAGAGTACAATGAGCCTAATACAAAAATCATCGAGCAAAATTAGCCCAATAACATTAAGAAATATGTTTTCAGCATCAATACATATCATAGGCAACTTTTCCTATTTGTGATTAACTGCAGTGAACTACGGTCAAATGTCAAATTTTTTCCCTAGTTTCCAATTGCATCGAAGAAGAGTCATGTGTGCAACTGAGTGATTCCAGTCAGTCCCTTGAGCCTGTAAGCCTGTGACTAGAATCGAAAATATCCTTTGACAAGCCTGCGACTTTAACCCAAACCCTAGAAACACGTGCAAGCTTCAAATGTTATAATCTCAAACATGTGTGAACCTCTTTCGTCAACCCAGCCTCAGACCTGTGCGAACCAATAAACGAAGAAGAGAAGAAGAAGATGCTTGGTGATGTCCAAATGAGCTTGAGGTCACTTGTATTTATAAGCTTCCAAGGGTGACCAATTTATGTGGGCTTTTCTTCATAAGTACATTTTACCTTATTCGATTTGTGTGTTTCAATAGTCAAAATTGGTTCTCTCAAAAAGAGGAATCTAGTCCCATGGTTGGAATTTGTCATTGAGCTGCCCAAAATTAACATGAGAATTGGGGGAGGGAGTGAGGAGTTGAACAAATCTCCAATTCATATTATTATTAGGGAGCTTCATTATGTAGAGCTTTCATTATGCGGAAGGAAATCTCACATATAGAAGTAGAAGTAGACATTTTGAGTCTAGTCCACTATGCACTTTGATGGTTGAAACATATACGAGATCTAATGTCCACAAGAAAGAGCATTATTTAATTAAACTCAAGTGGCGCTACTCTGCCACACATCTTAAATGGACAATCATAAATGTTAATCTTTTTTCTTGAAATTGTTTTACTTAATACAATTTACCATCTAAAAGAGAGATATTAAATTGAATAGAATCCAATTCTTTGAGCGTAAATATTTTCTTGGAACTGATGAAAGAATAGTAATTATATATCTTTTGTCCCCTACACTTTGTTGAACAAAATTTATCAAAAGTGAAAGCAATAGAGTTACTATATGGTCTAACCTTCAAAGCGTTACGAATATTGAATGCTTGCAAGCTAAAATGTAGACAACTATAAAGCAATGTATATACCCTAGCGTGTAATAGTATGCCAACCCCATTGAAATTGAAATAACCAATTTAAAATGTTCGAGACCCAACTTACTCCTAAGCACAAAAAATATTAATCAATTGGTTCTTTGGAAATTGAGTTTATTTCAAGTCCTTTGAAAAAATGCAATTCTAACTTTATTGTGCAGAGATGCAGAGTAACCGTTGTGCGGAGGTGCGGAGTTCTACACAACTTCTTCGCACAACTTATCCACACCTCAAACTCCATGTAACTCCTCTACGATATAAGGAAATCCAGCACATAACAACATAATTGGAATTATTTCTTTCGATATTTTCATTTTATTTTGTGAAAACCAAAGGAGTTGATTTCCAAAGAATTTGAGTGAGGGCCTCATTGATTACAATGGTTACACCATAATCATATTGTCCTGCATTCTACGTTTTGGAGTGTTTCCACAAAATGTCCTCATTTCCTTATAAAATCTTAGATTGCAAATATTATTTTTTAAGAGAAACGATCTTTCCATATTTTGTTGTTTTATGAGAAATTAATTCAAAGTGGATTATGTTTCCATTTGCACATGACATGTAGCCGAAGCTAATTCACTAAGAAAAGTTGAGTCAACGGTTTTTTCTCTGGCTAGCCTATCCGAACAATATTCATATGCTATCAAATTTATTTTTAAGGTTCATAAAACTCTTTGTGCTTGATGTCGTTGTTAGAACTGCATAATTCAAGGGAAAATATGAAGTTTACACACGCAGAAAATCAAGTTGTTGGATTCCAATTTCCATCGGACTCCATTAAATTTTTTTATAGTTCATAAGTTCCATAGAACACTCATGAGTGGGCAAGATTTATCAAAAGCAAAAGAATAGTGCTACTCTATGCTCTAACCTTCAAAGCATTATGATTATTGAATGCTGGCAAGTTATTTGGTGGGAAAATGTAGACATGGACAAAGAAATGAATATACCTTGGCGTGTAGCAGTGTGCCAATATCATTGAAATCAAAATAACTATTTAAAAGTTGAATTCCTTGTTGCCTTAAGGGGTCTTGACCCAGGTTCAGAGTTAACTGTGCCAACCAACAAAACCCTAAACTGCGAGACCTTTCAGAAACAACTCACGTACCGCAGGCTGCAGTCTCACACGAAGTAGTATTGAGGGATGACAGAACCAGTTTTCTGCATCCAGAGGTTAGTGTGATGGGTTCATGTGGTTTCTAGGGCTTATTTCGATCTTCGCAAACCCTAACCCTTACAATACAGATAATTGCAGTAACATTTAGAAACCGAATCTAAATCTTTGTGAAATGCTTTATAAATTCATAACATTAAGTAAATAAGCAGATCTGCTACCTTCGCGCATTAATTAAGCATTTCTTCATATAAATTCAGAATAACATAGGGAATATACATAAATTGCATAAGTACAGATGCACAAATACACAATTATGGCTCAAAATAGTCTTTATTAGATGTATTCTTTTCTGTTACAGATTCTTCTTCCCTGCGCACTAAGCTGCAGGGGATCGCGCACTCAGCCTGCGGACTTACCAAGGTCTCCATGCACTCAGTAGTAAGAGACTTCCCCTTTGCCTAAGTACAAGAAACAAACCTTCCTTCCTTAACATACTTGCCCATATAATGATCTTCTATTCAAGTTACTTCCTAGACTCGTTATGACCCCTCTATATATAGCCTTCTCTTTTACAATACCATGGTTTGCAAACCATGGGCGGGTCACAAAAATCCCTATCTTCAAACAAACTAAGGGATTAAAGCCCCTTTTGACTTCTATTACTTTCGTGCTCCGCTCCTTCAAATGTAGAGACTTTATAAGTATACAAAATTAATTATAAAATTTTACCCCAGCGGACCCTGTCCCAATAGGCCCCCAACACAATTTCATGACTCGTCCTCGAGTCACTTTGTTGGCACCTCGATCTTCACCTACATCTTGTTGAATTCAAGCTTCAAAAACTGCAAGTCCATTGTTCCCTGCGTAGCAGCCTGTTACACTTCTTTGACCAACTTTTTATTAGTTGGGCCTTCAACTGCAAGGCCCATCATTCTTTGAGTTTATTGCATCCCTTTGAGCTTACTCTTCACGGACATAGTCAATTGGCTAGAATCATTTGCCCATGGATGCGTCTCGAAGAGATGATCATTTCCTTGTGTCACAACTCTTCGATCTCACTCTAAATTAATTTGCCTTCCTGCAGTTTGGCGAACCTTTGCACTGGTGCTAAGGTCCGCATTGTTAGCCTGAATTCACGAATTTCCTTTGCTTCTCCTTGATGTCTGTGGAAATCTTTTGCAAAGTGGGATCTTCCTGCAACAAGGTCCACATTTCCATGGCCTGCTCAAACAGCTTAGTGCAGCCCTTGACTGCATCTTCCAAGGTTGCCATGCCTGCTTTGATATCAACTCCACATTGGTCTCTAACTATTAGAGGAGTCATGGGATGTAGTTTAAGTTGTAACTTTGATATCTGCAGCTCTAACTCGAACCAGACTCAGTCGATTTCATCCTTGGACTCCTTCACTACAGCGACCAATTTTTTAATATTTTCCACTGAGCCCGCTTCTGTCGGGATCTTGAGCTCTGGAAGCTCATTGCAGGCCTGTGCAAGGACGACTTCCAACTATTGGCTCCACGCTATGATCTCCTCCTTTTATTTAAGCGCCTGTGCCTTCTCCTCAAAAATATGATGGTTGTTTTTCTTGACTTCACTAATTATCATCAGTGCACGTTGCTTTCGAACCATCAATTCATCAGACACCCCTTGGTGTAGTTCATGCAGGGTATAGATGGGGAGCGCCACAAGATTAAAGCTCAAGTTATTCATCTGCATCAGTTGGGCCCTTTCTTCATCTATCTCAGCGCACAAAGATCCTTCTGGTATTTGAATGGTGTAGAGATCCAAAGTCATCTTTGTGTCCAAAACTGCCCCGCTCCCTTGACTCATGCTCGATTGCTTCCAGCTCGCATGTCCCACACTCGCTTATGTCCTACCTGTTTGGACCTGAAACTCGTAGAGGTCTTGCTGAACCTTTCCCAGCGTCTGCTGGTACTATTCCTCAAAATGGCCCCAAAGATCTGTGGTCGTGTCCTGGACCACATCACCTATTTCATCTAATTCCCCTTCAATGAGGACCAAAGGGAACACACCTACTAATCTATCAAACTTTTTTTTCTTACGCGGACTAGTTGAGGTCTGCTTCTTCCTTGTCTTGACCACGAAGGGGGATTCTAACTCCACACCCCCTTCATCTTGTTCCTCTGTTTCTTCCTCCTCCGGTGTTTTCTCCATTTCTGACTCTTCGACATCAATTGTGACCTGTGATGTCGTCTTCTTCTATGCTTATTTTTCTTTGTCTGCCTCTTCTTTCTCTCGTGCAACAACTTCCTTTTTCTGTGAAACTTTTTCCCAAGTGGAAGCCTTCTATGCTTATTTTTTCTTGTCTGTTGTCGTAATTTGTTCAGTTAATCCTTCAACAGCCTTACTGGTACTTGCACCGACATATAAAAGGGTGAGCCAGTCACTTGACCACTTGCTGACAACCCCTGCTATATCCTCCTCGGCCACCAAGTAAGGCAACTTGTGCCATATCCTCATGGCATCCTTCTTCATGCGAATATGCAAATTGTGGAAATCTGCTTTAAAGTCAGCTATGGTTTCATACTGTGCGTGCAATGTGGGTGATAGCCTCAACCTCTGGCTAATCACTATCCTTAGTTCCATCTCAAAGAGAACCCAAAAGATCTTCACTTTTGTGATGCACGTGGGGTCCTTGGTAGCCTAGAGCGAAGCGAACTTCGCTGCCTCTAGGAGCTCTAAGTCATGCGGAGGAAACTGACTGTCCTTAGGTATCCTCCAAGCCACCAGTGCTATCAGTAGTAGCAACTAGGCATAATGGAATGCCTTGCCCTCATCCTAGGCCTCCCTGCAATTCTCCAGAAACTCCTTGCATAAATATTGAGCCCAATTATACTGGAATCCTTTGGCGCACTATGTACCCAAAGATATCACCGGTGCTGGTACTTCATCAGCACAACACTTATGCATTATCTTTCCTACTAATATCTGCATGGAAAACTTCACCACAGGATTCGAGATAGAGCGGATGGAGTATCCATGCAACTTCTTTATCAGACCAAACTCACTCTTCATTTGGTTCGCAAGCTTCTTTTCCTGCGTTTTTCCTCCAAACGCCTCTACAGGGTCCACTCCTTGGTATGGAAATAGTGTAATCCAATGGATCAACATGTCAGTTATGGGGATGGGTTCTCCCATCCAGAGACACCCATCATGGACTAGTGCTAGCAATTGGCGCACACATATGGTGTTTATGTTGGTGTGACTGAAGTGTGGCACCCATAGCATATTCAAGAGCCCTGTGACCCCAACACCAGCTACCCATTTCATTGGCTCCAACCATGTGACCTCTGAATCTTCATAATAAACCTTGGACAAGTATTTTCTTGGCACCAACTGAGGGAACTTCTCATGGTCCCCTAAGTCCAAATCCTCCATCTTTAGGGTTAGTATGCAGGCCAACAACGCGCCCTCAAACATCACTTTCTCTGGCAATAGTGGCGTGGACACCATGAACTTCACGTTGTCTAGATCTTTTGGTACTTTAGCCATGGCCTTTCACAATGGAATATATTTTGGCAGCCGAGTCATCGGCTCACCCTCCTCGACATCAATTTCTTCTATGCCTCCATGCAGTTCTTCCTCATCCAAGTCCATTGACTCTGCTGGCTATTGTGACCAATCCATCTTTCCCTTTTGGCAGATTTCCATTGGATTTTTCCATGGCGATTGCCTCACCGGGACATGCTGAGTTTTCTTCTACTTCTCGTCTCCCTCCTTGGATGTATAAGGCTTAGGTCTAGGAGACCTAGGCACCGTAGTCGGAAATCTTGCTGGGACAAATGGGGTTGCCTCCATCTTAGGGGGAGTTGAAGTCATTCTGTCCAAAAAACTATTACGGAAATATTCAGGCACATCTACCAACCTCGGTCGTGATATTTGGCACAAAGCAAGGTGAAAAATCCTAAGGCAAACTCTCACGAAGAAAAGTGTTTGAATGCAGAGTGACATGCAATATTTATAGGTGAATTTGAATTCAAATCCAACTGTTCCCTCTAATTCCCAGTCATTAATGCATATTTGGTGTTATATTTCCAAATATATGCTCCATAAATGCGTTTTCCCAACTCCTTTCAACGGAAATTTCACCATCAATCATCTACAATACTTCCAACGGTTATTTTTTGGCCAGGCTGCGTGGCACCCAACCTTGTGGCATATCTCCTTTGACACAACTCCCCTTGGTTCCTCACTTTAGTTCATTGTGAAACCTCCTTACTTCGGCTTTCCAACTTTCAGGCAGTGTAGTTTATAGTCCCATACCTCCTTGCAGCTACCTGGAGTACTAAGACTATCCCGCAACCATATAGTCATTGCGCAGGGCAGGATCACCACTGTACAACTTCAATCGACTGCCATTGACTTTTCCCAGGAATAATTCACCATTCATCTTCGCAAGCTGAACTGTGCCACCATCTGTAATTTCCTTAACAACATAGGGTCCTAGCCAATGCATTTGAAATTTTCCAAGGAACTTTGTAAACTTACTGTCATATAGCAATACCAAATCTTCATTCTTAAAGGTGCATTGTTTTATATGGCGATCATGCCATGCCTTTTCACAGTCCTTCTATACCCGTTGACAAAATCCTACCAAGAAGTGATATTCTTCCAGTTCTATGAGTTGCGTGAGTTGCTCCTCCATAGTATCACGGTCAGCCATGTCTATAACTGCTGCAATCTGCAAACTTGGCACAATGTATTCCATGGGAATTACAACCTCCTGCCCATATACCAATCTGAATGGGGTTTGGCCTGTCAACTTCTTACAAGTAGTCTTGTATGCCCAAAGGACCATTGGTATGCACACATCCCAATCATTCCGCTTCGCATTGAAAATATTTGTCAAGGCGCTCTCTAGAATTTTATTGAAGGCTTCCACCATGTCATTCGCTTGAGGGTGATAAGGCATACTCTTCTGATGATATACCTGGAATTCCTCAAGCAGCGCAATAATTGTTTCATTTAAGAAGTGCATACCCCTATCACTCATTAAAATTTTAGGGTAGCCGAACCGAGACAAGATATATTCAAAGATAAACTTCACGGCTATAGTTGCACTACAATCTTTTACAGGTTGTGCCTCCACCCATCTGGTCAAGTATTCAGTCATTGTAATAATGTATCTAGCCCCCGTATTTTTCCCTGGTGGTTGTATTGGACCCACAAAGTCTATCGCCCACTTATCAAACACCTGCAACGTCACTTGCAGATTCAAGGGAAATTCATCTCTTCACGATGGTCTCCCCGTCCTTTGACAAACATCGCATGCCCTACAATATGTTTTCGAGTCCTTATGCACTGTAGGCCACCAAAGTCCCACGCATAGGATTTTCTGCGCAGTTGCTCTTCCTTCGTAATGTCCTCCCATTATTCCTCCATGTTCTTCTGCAAGAATGCTTGGCCGCTCATACTCTGGGACATATCTGCGCAATATTTCATCAGATCCCATTTTGTATAAGTGTTCGACAATCACAGAAAAATCAGTCACCCGAACCACCAGTTCTTTCTTCTATTGCATTGAATATCCTTCCAGGGCTGTACCTGTAGACAAAAATTGAATTATATCTGGGAAGTGATCATCTGCAATGCGAAAAGTGAAGAGTTGTGCATCAAGCAACCCTTCCTCCAAACTTGTAGGTTCATCACCAGTCTCAATCTGCGAGAGGTGATCAAGACCAACATTCAGGCGTCCTGGCTTCACAATTACTTCAAAATCGTATTCTTGGAACAACAACAACCACTTGAAAAATCTTGCCCCCCAACATAGGCTTGTTGACCAAATATTTTAGAGAAAAATGGTCTGTATACATTTTGAAGTGCGCTCCTAACAGATAGTGCCAGAATTTCTACTACGCATACACCATTGGTAGCCCTTCACGCTCTGTGGTCAAGTAGTTCTTTTCCGCCTTTGACAACTGCCTACTCGAAAATGTTATTGGGTGGTCAATATCTCCTTCGCCTGGTTGGGTTAGTATCACACCTAGCGCAATACAAGATGCATCTACATGAACATGAAAATCCTTCTTCCAATCCAAGAATACTAAAATGGGTGTGGTAACATTTTCTCCTTCAAAACATCCAAACTTTTCTAACAATTCTCGTCCCAACAAAATGTCATGTCCTTTTTCAACATATTTTCCATTGGTGCAGTTATTTGTTCATATGCTTTGATGAACTTCTTGTAATATCTGGTATGGCCCAACTTTGTGCGCATCTGCTTAACGTTCTTCGGGGCCTCCAAATTGAAGATGACAACAATCTTGGCAGGCTCTACCATCAATCCCTACTTGCAAACCACATGGCCCAAGAGTATCCAATAAGGTACACAAAATATGCACTTCTCGAAGTTAAGGGATATCTGATGTCTTCGATAGGTATCTAGCATGAGGTGTAGACTAGCAACATGGCACTTTACCAATCCAAACATTGTCTAGTCATCAAAGTAGACCTCTGAAAATTTATGGATAAATTCCTTAAAGGCCACAATTACCACACGTGAAAAGATGGCAGGCACATTCTTTAGTAAAAAAGGCATCAATGTGTATTGAAAACAACCCCACTTAGTTGTGAAGGTGGTCTTACTCTGTCCTCCAACGCAATCTTGATCTGATGGTACCCTGAGAACCCATCTATGAACGAGTAGGCTTCCTGCCCTCCAACATTCTCCAGTATCTTGTTTGTATATGGTGTAGGGAATGGATCATGGTCGCACGCATCATTTAGCTTCCTCAAGTCTATGCATATTTGAATTTCATCTATTGCTTCTTTTCTTGAACCACCATGGGACTCACCTAGTGTGACTCCACAGGTTCGATGATCCCATCTTCCAACATCTTATCTAACTCCTTGCACACCTTTTCTTTATACTTGGGATTTAATTGGTAGGGGCACTGCTTTACTGGCTTCGCATATGGCTTTAAAGTAATTTTCATAACTCCCAAATCCCCTACTATCCCTTTTAGATTAGACAACTTGGTGGGAAACAAGCCTTGATATTCGCGCAACAGATCTGTGACTTTATTAACTGTATCTTCATCCCAATAGTTACATATCTTCACAAACTTCGGTTGCACTTGTAATCCAATATTCACTTGCTTGGTCTTTAAAGGCTCTGATATATCGGGGTTTCTTCCTTAGGTCCCTCAACTTCGCATTGTCCTTCAGACTCGAGAATATTGATGTTTATGGGATCTTATTCACCCTCCTCCTTGGTCACATTATAACTTTTAAGCACATGGCGTAGCTGCATACTCCAATTTGGTTGTACCCACTCAACCGACTCTTCAGGAATTTTGAATATTGCGGCTTTGATCTCTTGGAGCGCCTCATCTATACATTCAAACCCATCTTCAAAGCTGAAATTTAATAGAAATATCTCCTTCAGGATATCCCATTCTATCGTCCTGTGTTGCAGCTCAATTTCCAAATACCAGTTCATTGGGATGGCATCCAAAGTATGACAAAATATGTGAACCCACTTCGACTGCGGTTCTTCTCCCCATGCTTTTGTCCATCGCACCAAATGCTCGCATGGATTGTCCTTCCCTATGTATTTCTCCACCAAGCGAGTATTGGCATACCCAAACCTCAAATTCATCATTCTTCAGTACTCCTTCCAATCGTGAAGTTGTCCTTATGCGTACCCCACCAATGGGCAGGCATAGCTCACAGCGCAATATCTATAGCTTGGAACCGATGTTCCTCCCACACATCCCTTTCAAACTTATCCAAAAATAAATTAACATCTTCTAAACCATCATAATAAGGAAAATGTCATACCTCAATGGATATGCATTGAAGTGACTTTGTAAGCCTGTGACAGTGCAACGATGATAATTCATGTAATCGGTTCTGCCAATGCTCAAGCTCCTCATTAGAATCCAAAGTGCAGAAACTATCCCTATCTCACGCAACCCATCCATTCGTAGTGGGGTTGATCCAGTCCTCATCGTGCATAGTGATCTTATAGATCTGATCAAGGTCGTCTTCTTCTTCATAATCGCGAACTGGTTTAGTATATCGTGTCCCCTCAGTCAGATCCAATGGAACAATAACCCTGAGATCCTTCCTTTCGAATGTCATTTTGTGCTTTTTGAGATTAATGACCACGTCCATATCAAAGGCCCAATCAATGCCAAGTAGTGTAGGGTAAGGGTTGCTATCATCGACTATCTCGATCACTTCAAAATCAACTAAAGTGCTTGCTCCTTCAATATCTACCGTTACCCCATATAGGCGGCCCATAGGAATGATCTTTTGTTGGTTCATCATTCGTCGTTGGATAGGAGACCACTGCAGTGTAGGTCTCCCCATTCTCTCCTAAGTTTTCTTTGGAAAAACATTTGCATCATATCCCAGATCAATTACCTTATCCATTTCATACTCTTCAATCTGCGCAGTCAGTCTCATCATGACCAATTCGCTTCTTTTTTTTTCCACTTTGTGTATTGTGCATTGTTCCTGCAGAGATTTATTTTTACCCGTATAATTATATATTAGTTCATGTAGCCCCTCTACCGCCTTCCTATCCATTAGAAGCTTCATGCAAGTCTTCAAAAATGTCGCTAACAAAGAATGGTCTATGTCCTGTGCATTATCGCTTCCCACGAAATTTCCCTCACTTCCTAATGTAGAAGCTTCCATGAAGCTCTTCTTGGCCTCCATAAAGGTTTTATTTTCTTTGCTAAAATCGAACCCAGCTTCTTTTTCAGCAACCTTGCGTACCCATCCCTCAAATTTTGATTGCTTCCCCTTGTCTTCTCCAGTGGAGATACCGCTTCGTGTGATGATATTAACACTAGGCTCATCTTCACAAGGCTCCGACCTCATCATTTTGATATTCTGCATAGGCTTCTGGGTCTGAGTCTTTTTTTCTTGAATCTTTGTTATAAGTATCGAGAAATATTCTATGACATGGTCAAACTACCTACAATACTGACAGGAAGGGTGTGTCAGATTCTGACAATCACGTGCAAAATACCTCGCTTATCCACAATTGTAACAGATGATTTGACCATGACCCCTTCTAGCTCCTCCTCCTTACCATCTTCCTCGGCCTGGAAATCCTCCATGCATTGTAGTTGTGCCTTGATCTTGAGGCCGATTTTCTGCTTGCATCCTATACGTAGGGGTCCGCTCCATCATTAGTTCAAAACTTCGACAGTTGCGCTCATCGTGACCTACAAATTTGCATAAAGTACAGAACAACTATTACGGGGTTTGTACAAACTTTTGCAGAAGATGAAAATTATCTATCATGTGCTTCCGAGAAATTTGACAAGTAGTGCACCACAATGCTACTCCTTCACTTTTCCCAGTGGTATTTTCGGGCTTTAGGCGGACAGGGCATCCCCCTATAAGATAATTTTGATAAACTAGGCAATGATCATTATCATGACCATGGACTTTCCATTTCGAACAAGACTTCTACATGCACCCCCGACTGGATGTCCTTTCCCTTCTTGAGGCTCTGTAACTCCATATGTAAGCTAGTCAACTATGATTGAATCTGTTGCACTCCCAGATTCGTATCCTACATGGGTGGAGCCTCCAATCTCATGGAAATATCCAAGGCTTCAACTTGTGTTCCTACTTTCTGTTGTGATAATGGAAATCTCAGATGAGACAAGAGCAAAGCAATGTACCAGTCTGTGTGTTGATCATCCATGATCCTCATATTAGCCTGTTGAATCAGACACTTCAATTTTTTATCAAATTCCCACGCAGACTCATTTACCTTTTGTTGGATCTCTTTAACCTCTGTCACTGACTGGGCTTGCAATTTAGGCTTCTTAAACTCATTATTCAACACTTGTTATGTTTCCAGCATAGTCACATTGGGTTTACCTTATCAAAACTTGATATACCAGCTCAATGCTCGGTCCTGTAGCACTGTAACCAGTTGCGCTTTCTTCATGTCATCATCTATAATCTATTATGCCTTCCATACATCGTCTACTACAAATTGGAATTGCTTGGGGTCTTCAATCCCCGGACCCTTAAACATAGGCACCTTCATCACATTCGCCATGTTGAATGATGGAGGTGGAGGTGGAGGCAGAGGTGTAGGTGTGTGAGGTAGAGGTGGGGTGGATGGATGTGGTATCCCTGCGATACCCTATTTTACAGTTTGCAGCTCACCTCGTGGTGTCTTCAGAATATTTCTTTTGTCATCACTATCAAACGATCCCAACAACATACTATACTTAGCACCCGAATCTATGTTCCTTCTGAATACTCTACGACTTCGCATAGTCATAAACATCAATTCAAAGGCATAACCCACTTTTCGTCCAATAACATTTTAATCCATGTTTTCAAGGATTTCAGGTACTTACCTCTTCGCCCCTTCAAAAACCTGTGCTCTCCTTTGCTATAATTGGTGGACGTATTGATCGCGAACTCGGCAATGAATCCTCCCAGAATACTATCGATCCAGTAATTGACAAGTCGCACGATTTTGTTTTCTGAAGCCTCTAAGTGTTTCACCAGTTCTGGGGTCCACACAATAGGACCGTCAAGCTTCCACATACCCTGACTATCTGCCAATTTAGAAAACCACTCGTGTAATTCACACAAAGCATAAGAATATCTCGTGTTCGTTTCGTTTCTGAACAGGTATCTATTCAACCACTCTTCCTTTGACAAGCGCGAATTCCTATTTTCCTGGGCTGCAAATCCATGCAGTTTCCGATCTATCCACTTTTCAATCTCTTTCTTAGTGTGGAACCACTTATCACACATGCCTCAGATAGATCCCTCTCCTAACAATGGAACCATTTGTTGGCTTGAGGGGTCCTCAACTAGGTTCAGAGTTAGTTGCTCCAACTAACAAAACCTTAAACTACTAGCCCTTTCGACAACAACCTACGTAGTGCAGGCTATAGTCTCCCCTGAAACAGTATTGGAGGATGACAAAATCACATTTCTGCATCTAGAGGTCAGTGTGATGGGTCCCTGCAGTTTCTAGGGCTTATTTCGATCTTTATAAACCCTAACCCTTACAATACAGATAATTGCAGTAACGTTCAGAAACCGAATCTAAATCTTCGCGAAATTCTTTAAACATTCATAACATTAAGTAAATAAGAAGATTTGCTACTTTCACGCATCAATTAAGAATTTCTTCATATAAATTCAGAATAACAGTGTGAATATACAAAAATTGCATAAGTAAGTACGGATGCACAGATACACAATTATGGCTCAAAGTAATCTTTATTAGATGTACTCTTTTTTGTTACATACTTTTCTTCCCTGCACACTTAGCTGCAGGGGCCAACACACTCAACCTACGGACTTTCCAAGGTCTTTGCACACTCAACATCAAGAGCCTTCCCCTTTGACTAAGTACATGAAATAGACCTTCCTGCCTTAGCTTACTTTCCCATATAATGATATTCTATTCAAGTTACTTCCTAGACTCACTATGACCCCTCTATATATAGCCTTCTCTTTTACAATACCATGGTTCGCGGACCATGGGCGGGTCACCAAACTCCCTATCTTCTAACAAACTAAGGGACTAAAGCCCCTTTTGACTTCTATGACCTTCACACTCCACTCCCTCAAACACGGATACTTTACAAGTATACAAAATTAATTACAAAATTTACCCCAGGGGACCCTATCCCAACATGCCTATTGAGTGTGCATTGGCATTGAAAAGACTCGGGAACCACCTTGCTCCTAAGCACAAAAAATATTAATTAATTGGTTATTTAGAAATTGAGTTTATTTGACATATTTGAAAAAATTGTAATTCAACTTTATTGTGCGGAGATGCAGAGTAACCATTATGTGGAGGTGTGGAGTTCCACGCAACTTCTCTACACCTCAAACTCCGCACAACTCCTTCGCACAACTTCTCCACACAACTCCTACCTGTAACTTCTCTGCGCCTCGAGCTCCATACAACTCCTCCACATAACTCCTTCACACAACTTCTCCACATAGATCTTCCGGACAACTTCTTTGAACCTTGAACTCCACACAACTGCTCCACACTATAAGGAAATCTTTCACATAATGCCATAATTGGAATTGTTCCTTTCAGTGTTTTCATTTATTTTGTTGAAGGTGAATAATGTTTTCATTTTATTTTGTGAGAGCTAAAAGGAGATAATTTTCCAAGAAATTCAAACAAGGGTGATCTGTAAACTATTGTGGATATTCCACTGGACAGATCGTCACAACAGATTTGATAATATTATATTAAAAATCTGAGATTCTACACTATTACAGTTTTATTTAATTTCCAGATTTGTAGATCTTACTATAATTAGTGCATGCATGTAAACGTAAATTATGCATAAAAGTAGAGTATAGAAAAATAAGCTCATACACACATAAGACACAATATATGCTCTCTATGAAACCCTTTTGGGAGAAAACCTAGCTGGAAGGTGAGGCTGCTTCGCTCTCTTTCTCTGTTTAGAAATATGGTTGTAGGTACAAAGAAGTAATGCATGTGGCCCATGGGCTGCTACAGTGCACAAATCCTCTCTATGTTCTCTACCTCCTATCTCTCCTAGCTATCTTTGCTCATCTATGGAACAAAATGCTCTCGAAAGAATGGAATGCCTCTTCCTCCTAGTGGCCCGGTTATAACACAACCCGATAGTCTACTAGTGGTTAATTTTGACTACATCAACTCTTAACTAGAGTTACAAAATAGAACCTTATAGAGTCTTTTACATCACAAACACGTGTCTATCCCCTTTTCCATGAATAATGGGGGCTAACGCTGCATCCTCCTCAACTATAGGTGTGAAAACAAGAAGGTCAACTTTTGAGTGGCATAACTTTTGCATACAAACTCTGATTGACGTGATTCTTGCGCCGTTGGAAAGATCTATGAGTGTAGAATAGTATGAAAAGGTGTTGCTCCTATGTAGTAAATTTTTACCCCCAATAAACATCTTTTGAGGCCTCAAAACACTTCCGGAAGGTTTCAGACCCTGTTTCGCCAAACTAGGTCTCCCCGATAAAAACATTCCTGTGAGCTGATTCCTCCACTTTTTCCATTGCAAATACATTGAGATGGATGAAAAAAAATATAATGATCCAATTCGGATCAAAAGTACTTATTGATTGCAATGGTTACATCTAGTGTTTCAATAAAATTACACCATAGTCATACTACTGTATGTTCTACATTTTGGAGTGTTTCTACAAAATGTCCTCATTTCCTTATAAAATCTTCGATTAAAAATATTATTTTTTAAGAGAAACGATATTTCTATCTTTTTGTTTTTTTAAGAGAACTTAATTTAAAGTGAATTATGTTTCCATTGGCACATGGTGCGGGGCCAGAGCCAATTCACTAAGAAAAGTTGAGTCACTGGTTTTTTTTCTCTGGCCAACCTATCCAAACAATATTCATATGCTATCAAAATTATTTTAAACATTCATAAACTATCTGTGCTTGATGTTGTTGTTAGAAATGCATAATTTAAGGCAAAATTTGAGGTTTACACACACAAAATTTTGAGTTGTTGGATTCCAATTTCCACCTGACTCCATTAAAATTTTATGTATAGTTCATAAGTTCCATAGAGCACTCATGAGTGGTGAGCAGACAAGATTTTGGGGAGTGGGGTTCATTTTACATGAACAAGATAATTGAGAAATCACTTATATATGCATAATATATACCCTCAAAATTGACGAAATCCTATTACAAATTTGCACAATGAGAATTGAGTTTGGATCTTTCTCTCCTTATAATCCTGGACTTATTTCATAGTGTAACATAGTTTCCAGAGGTGTGGAGTAATATGTGTAATTAAATCTCATGGGAGAAAACATAGGAAGAAAATATTACTAGAGGGAGAGAGATGGATGTGCGGAGGAAGCATGGATGGAGGAAGCGTGTGTTGAGTTGGTTGTGTGGAGGAAGTGTGTGTGGAGGTAGAGTGCGTAGATGAAGTGTGTGCATAGGTGGTTGTGCGGAGGGAGTGTGTGCGGAGGGAGTGTGTGCGGAGGAAGTGGAAGCGTGTGCATAGATGGTTGCACGAAGGAATATGTGCAGAGGTGGTTATATGGAGAAAGTGTGTGCAGAGGAAGCATGCGTGGAGACAAAAATGCGGGTGAAATGTGAAGCCCACTAAAAGAAGCATGGCCTTAATCAAATAATTTACGATAGAGGTAGAGACTATGTTGCATTGCAACTATTGGCCTTGTTATTAATCTTTCCCTTTAGGTTATTTGGACAAATAAAATCAAAACCTAATACATGACAATTCAAAAACCCATTTTTAATAGGATTGACCCTCTATAAGGTAAAACACAAAACAAAGAGTCAAATAAATTGTAAAGTAAAGGGATTGTGAAAATAACCATTAGAATAAGTAAAACAAAGGTAAACTTAAAATTAAAACCTTTGTAATGAAATGAAATGCAACCAAATTAAGTATCTAAATAATGTGAAAATGAAAATTCCAACCTATACTTCTTTACATCCTCCTAAATTAACTTCTCACTAGTGTATTTTACATATTATCACCTAATCTTCTTGTACTTCTACATATATATAACATCGATACGTATCAACCACCTTTTAGATGGAATATTACATAATATGTGACTGCAAAATTAAAATCTTGCGAATTTCTATCTACATCACTAAGATTCTAAAAATATATTACAATTCTCGAACCAAATGTTGAAAATATTAGTTAAACCCTCTACTAACATAAATATATTAATAAATATAAGCATCATGTAAAACATTTTAAATATATGAAAAGTATAATGTTAATAATAATTATAACATTTTAAATATATGAAGAGTATAATGTTAATAATAATTATAAGTAAATACATAAGTTGTTAAACTATCTTAAAATTAAAAAATTACTTGGTTGGGCATTATTAGTCCCTGCCTGGGACTAATAGCGATCAATCGATCGTTGACCATACATTAACTGGTCCTTTGACCAAAAAAAATTGTGCACTATCAAAGTTTAACCAAAGTTTATCTCTGCAAATTTCGGTGTAAGAAATTTATAACCAAAGTTGCGAATTGAAGGTCTTATTACACACTTCACTTGCCCTGATGTTATTTCAGCGGGGACAAAATATTTTATCGTACGTTTTATGTTCAGGGTGCCTATTTTCCTTTCCTGCATGTTCTTCTCCGTGCCCTGCATGAGCGCCTTGCATGCAGCCAGTGCCAGATGTCTCTCGCTCGGGCTATCAATTCTCTACAGAAGGTAGCTACCAGCAGCTTGGGAGAGTAGTTCAACATCGATCCCCTGCACCGCGGATTTCAAGCGAACCCGGTTTGCCACAGACCTTGAGTCGAAGCTCCTCCAGAAAAGCTGAGCAGTCGCTGTTTCGGAGGCCTCTGAACGATGAAACGCCTAACGAACCCGGCGATGTGGAGACCAAAAATGAGCCTTTGCAAGCTGAGAGTTCAAAATCGCAGAGTACCGAGAAGAAGATTTCCCCTGCATAAGTGCAAAATGATCCCGTTTTTACGCATATTGACACTGAGAATCCTCTTATTTCGTTAGAATCCTTCATGATCCCGTTTTTACGCATACTGACACTGAGAATCCTCTTATTTCGTTAGAATCCTTCATCTTTTTGTAGAAAATAAGGGGGATTCGGGGATTCATGTGTTTTTTAAAGGAAAATAAACAGTTTGAGGGGAAAAACAGGGAACGGGAAATATTTGGAGCTGAATGTCTGGTATTATGTATTCTTCAGTTGCTTTCCTGCAGAGCAGCGCCAACTTTGAAGAAAGCTTTTGCTTCTGATGAAATTTCAGAGGCAGAGGCAGTGAAATCCAGAAACCACAGAAGGAAGCCGTCGAATGAAATGGAAACCAAGAGCAGAGAAAACGAAGACATACGGGTCACCGTTGAGGAGCACGTTGAGAAGCAGAGTGATCAAAGTAATGGAGATGTTAATGTGAAGTCTGAAGGGATCTCAACGCAGTTTCCGCAGTCGCGGTCTCAAAGGAGGTCGGGGGAACAATTTGTGCTAGACAGCCAGGCACTCTTTGAGGCTGTGAATCCCTCCCTGAATTCTATGGAAATGACAGCTTTCACTATTCCAGCTTCAGTGTCTAAAGCTTGTTCTATTCTCGAGGCTGTAGCGGATTTGAATTCTTCCGTGAATTCAAATTCTTCTTCCATTTACTCGAACGATAAAAGTTTCGTATCGGACTCGTTTGAGCAAGGAAAATCTGCGAGATTTCTTGCCATGGCGAACTTTGGCTCGGAAGAGAAATTATCTGCAAATTTGGAGGTCGAAAAGGCCAAAATTATCAAGGATTTTCACAGAAATTTGTCACCAGCTGGAAACTCGAACGTGGACTGGACAAAGCAATTCTTGCAGCTGATCAGGCGGGTGTGGCCTTATGCAGCAAGGGTGTAACCTTATTGCTACGGGCAGGGTGTGACCTTATGCGGCAAGGGTGTAACCTTATTGCTACGGGCAGGGTGTGACCTTATGATTCAACCAAATAGGGTATGCGGATTATGGCTTTTCCATTCGAAAGATGAATGCACGCATACTATCAGTGATCTGGCCTTGACTCGGTCAGAGTGCTTAATTGCTCTATAGTATGGTAGATCACTAAATAAACACGTGGTTTCTTTTTCTATTTTTCACTAAACGCGTGGTTATATTTTCAGAGTTTGATGAACACGTGGTTTCCTTTTCTATTTTCACTAAACCCGCGTTTCTTTTTCTATTTTCACTGAACGCGTACTCCACGCATAGTTACCTGCAACCAAAGCTTTCAACTAACTGGGTAAGACCTTAAATCAGCTTATAAGGGGAAGTTGTTATGTCTAAAATGTTGCACCTGCTGCAAAATCACTAATTTATTATTTGTAAAGAATAAATAGCAGACCACAAAGAAGCCAAACAGTTGATGGCCATTGTCACATTCTATTTACTGAGGGGTAATTGAGAGGCATGTTCTCTAGCCTCAACGATATTTCTTTATTTATTTTTATGTTTTTTAGTTTTCAGAAACAAGGTGGGTTCTGTATTTCTGCATGTTATATTTTTATACTCTTCGTGCGTACAACTGTCAAGCTCCTTGTAAGTAGTATGATGCCCGATCAAGGGATCCTATGCGTCGTGCTGAAATCAGTGACTCACAAGAGAGGGTGGTTAGAGAAACTACCCTCCTGATGCTACTCTCGGCATCATTGTGCAATTGCTGACATGGAAGGTTAGCTCTGCAACTTGCGTTAAGGTTTTGTATTCAAACACTTTCCTTCACTGTGAGTTCAACACTAGAGGTTGCCATTTAGTCGCTACACCACGGTGAGTTTTCCTATTCCGAAATTTGTTCAACCCTTCAGTTCTTCCATGTTTATTTCTTGGACATTTAACGGAATTGAAGGCAGTGACTGCAGGTCCATCAACCGCACAGGCTTTCTGGGGAATCTTACAGTCAAACTCCCTCAAGTTCTGTTGTTAATTCCAGGTATGGTCTTTGCCTCTCCATGAGCGGACACACTACCTTCTTTTCAGTTAAAGTCTTCGGTGGTTGTGTTGAGGGTGACTGCAGTACACTGACACCCTTTGCTACATGCAGACCAACACGGCGACGGGAGGTCCGACATAAGTAAGCGGGGCTTTTTGTTTACAAAATTAACTCTAGCAAATGGTTTTTTTAGTTGCATGCCTAGAACAAACTAATTGATTCCACCAGTGTGGTGAATATTTTTCTGCAGGTAAATTTCCTGACTGGTTCTTGGGCGAGTTTTCTAATCTTCTCGAGGGCCTCTCATGCTTATACAAAGTGCTTGTTTCCTCCAGGTGCTACTTTCGACCTGTTTTCAGTAGTCCCAACAATTTAGAGTTTAATAACTTATTCGAGGGTTGTTCAGACTTGCAAATTTCCATGATATCTTATTGTTGTTTTATGTCAGGACCTATGACGCTTCAAGTCGATTGATAGTATTGGCTTGCGTCTCGAAGGGGTTTCTTTACACTCAGTTATGCAAAACCTCTGTTATTCTCAGTGTATAATTGAATATCTAGACAGTTGACATGTATACTTATTATCCAAGAGGTTTTTCGACCATTTTACTTCTATATTGACTGTAAAGTTTATATGTATATGGCAGCTCCTTTGATTTTTTTTAATACAACGTTCACTATTGTTTCGACATGTTTTTAAAAGGAGTTTTTTACAACATTGCCTTCTCTATATCATTTTCTGTATGTACTCAATAGTTCTTTTCTTGGCTCTGCAATAAGTTTGTCGACGTTCTTATGGAATTTGGCCTTATCGCCTGAGAGGATTTTCCCGCTTAGTTTTAAAACCAAACTATTTGTTTTATGATTAAATTGACGCATGCATAATGACAATTCCTACTTAGCATCATAATTGTCTGCTCATAATATTAGAGGGTTTGTTCTCTGTGTTTACTAATTTATTATTTGTAAAGAATAAATAGCAGACCACAAAGAAGCCAAACAGTTGATGGCCATTGTCACATTCTATTTACTGAGGGGTAATTGAGAGGCATGTTCTCTAGCCTCAACGATATTTCTTTATTTATTTTTATGTTTTTTAGTTTTCAGAAACAAGGTGGGTTCTGTATTTCTGCATGTTATATTTTTATACTTTATGGGCCTAAAGGCAAAAGTTTTCAATTATTCAATGAAGGTCTAGTAAATTAACAGTCATGCTCTCTTGAACTTAATCAAGAGTCATTACTAGAATCTAGAATCTAAGGTGTTCACAAGCCAAATAATTCCTAGTATAAAATTGGATACAAAGCAGCCTAGGCTAACACGAAGTACACCTTCTGTACCTAAGCAGTCATGGCCTCCTTGACAGTCTTAAACCCATTTTTATATCCATCCGAGATATAAATATCCGAGTGTTCGTCATCCCTTGCAAACAACTACATAGAGTTGTGTTTTTATAAACTCTGCGAAATGATTTTCATGTTCAAGAGGCCTTTAGCAATCTAGCTCTTCTCGAGCATTTGTATTGTTGTTGTGGCAGACCCCAGCAGGGACTACCGCCACGGTAGTGGCTCCCTTGTTTGATGGGTGATAGTTGCTCTAATTGAAGGCTAGACCATTTTCACCTTCACCTCAATGGATGAAGTTTTACAATTAAAAGAAAAGTGTTTTTATCATTTCATGAAGTTAGGTTACTGATCTCTTATCCCTTTTGTAATTAAAAAAAGGTTTTATCAAAGTAAAAATGTTTTTGTTTTTGTTTTTTTTTGGTTTTTTTATAATTTATATAGTTAATATAATTTTAATGTAAAACAGAAATATGTTTTTATTGGATTTTTTTGTATTTTATTGAATATAGGTTTGAGAGTGAATATATTTTAATGATGTTTTTCATGATGGGTTAATGACAATACAAATATGGAAAAACAACAATTTATTAACTTGGAAGGATGATTTTAAATTTTTCTTTTACAAATTTAAATATGGTGTAAAAGGACGAAATATAGAAAATTGAATTAGTTTTGCAAATATATAATTTTATTTATATAATTTGTACATGACTATGTGAAATTTTAGTTTTTTTAAAGAGTGCTCTGCTATTTTTTATGCAAAATATAATGCATATATTTCCATTAGTGCAAGCATTGAGTACCTAAACAATGGATTTTCCTTTAAAAAATTTGCAGAATTGTATAGAACACATTAATAATTCTTGTGCAAGCGTGTGTATATATATATATATATATATATATATATATAGTCATTATATTCTTGAAATTACAAGGCTTTGTGTTGATACAAATCTTAACATTATCAAACAATTTTTTTTTTTTTTTTCAGACGGTCTCTACTACTGTAGTGTATATCTTATTTTGAAATGGTTAAAACCATAAAAAATATAACAAGAATAAAGAGGTAAAGAGGTATGTATTTTAAGATTAATATTTTTTTAATTATATATTTGAAATCTACAAAGTTTACTTTATATGTATGTATAGTTTCATTGATAATAGATTTATGTAGCCTTATTAAAAATAGACATATTGAGAAGTATTTAGAAAAATAGAGGATTTAATGGATTTGGAGACAAAACTACCATGTTTGTTGCTCTAAACCTAAATCTAAGGCAACAAAATTAGCAAACATGTATTATGGAATTGTCACTACCACAAAAAAAATCGATATGAAAAGAATGTGCATGCTCAAAACCATCTAGTAGCACACCACTTAGGACCTTTCTAGGATATATATATATATATATATATATATATATATATATAGATATATAAAGTCATTATATTCTTGAAATTAGGCTTTGTGTTAGTGTGGGATACAAGTCTTAATTTTATCAAACAATTTTTATTTTTATTTTCAAATTGTAGATTTCAGTCTCTACTAGTGTAGTGTATAACTTATTTTGAAATGGTTAAAACCATTAAAAGAAATATAACAAGAATAAAGAGGTACAAAGGTATGTATTTTAAGATCAATATTTTTTTTAATTATATATTTGAAATCTACAAAGTTGACTTTATATGTATCTATAGTTTCATTGATAATGGATTTATGTAACCTTATACAAAAATAGCATAAAAAATAGACATATTGAGAGGTATTTAGAAAAATGGAGGTTTTAATGTATTTGCAGACGAAACTACCATGTTTGTTGCTCTAAACCTAAATCTAAGGCAACAAAATTAGCAAACATGTATTATGGAATTGTCACTGCCACAAACCAAAAAAAAAAAAAATTGAAATGAAAAGAATGTGCATGCTCAAAACCATCTAGTAGCACACCACTTAGGACCTATCTAGGGTATCATTTGTCTCTAGATGGTGACAATTAGCATTTTGAATTTCTGAATATTAAGTATGACCTCTAGACGTTGGATATAGTTAGGGGAACAAACTTAAGAGTTAGGCCCTCGACGAAACTTATAATCATTTGGGGCCAAGATTAGCTTCTTGAACCACCACAAACAACTTTTGGAGAGCATCCTTTGCCTCTAACTAGGGATATAGGCACCATTTTGAGCACTAGGTATGGGTCTCAGGTGCTTGCATATGGTAAAGGGAGCAAACATGAACATTAGGCCCTAAAGGAACCTTCTAGTCATCCAAGACCAAGAAAGATTCCTTGAATAACCATACATGGCCCCCTAAGGATATCTTGACGTATGGTTGGGGATGCTAGTGCCACTAGATGGTTTTGAGAAATATGCATGTATCCTAGGGTCCTGAAAATGATACACATGCATTGTTTGTTGTGTTAGATACATGGGGGGATCATAGGGTGGGCTAAGTAGGCCCCCCTTGAATCCCTTGCTTGAGATTCAAGGGTGGGAGCACTCAACCAAAACTTTTGATTTGTTTTTGGATTGCTCTTTTGTCATTTCAAGAGTTTAAAACTCACAAAGATGTAATGATAATATGCATGCACTATTTCTTAGGAACCTATGCTTATTCTTAGGAATGTGTGCACATTCTAAATAACATGTGAACTTGTGCTAAGGAATGTGCATGTGATTCTGAAAGCTCCAAATTGGGAAGTGTGCGTGTATAGCATTTTGGTGAGTGTCAGTGATATAAAATTAGGAGCACATGCAAGGATCTAAGAACACACATGTTCCTTCACACCCTATTGTCACTTTTCGACCATCAACTTCATATGATTCCTGTTGAATCTTGACTTCACAACCTAAACCTATTATTTAAGATTGGAATTATTAGCCAATAACCTAAGCTTTAAAATCCAATGACCATTTTGTCATAAAAAATAAGTTTTAAAGTGCTTATGAATCATTTTATTAACAGACATATTTATCTCAATGTTGATTAAAAGATACAAAACCTTATTTACTCCATAAAAAAGAGTACACCAACCAGGGTGTTACACTTAAGAGAAAAAAAATAAAAAGGTTGACAACTTCCGTGTACATCAGGTGCCCCTCAAGTTAGGTCAACCCTAAAGTCAGAGGAGTCCCTCAAGTTAGGTCAGCTCTCGAGTCTAACATATGCTCGAGTGACCCCTCAAGTTAGGTCATCCCTCAAATCCAAGGAACCCTCAAGGAGGTAAGCCCTCAGGTACACCAATCACAACTCTGTTAACCCGCCCCCACAAGGACTACGATTCAAAGCAGCTCCTAGTACACCTGAGGCAAGGCGGTCCCCTCAAGGTGCCCTAAAATACACTAATAAATCAGTCATGGTTCCAACAAGTCATGGTGTTCCTGGGTTTGACGTCGTCTCAAGAATGAAATTGGTTATACTTGTATGTGCCCACTCATGTAGCTGCAATATTGAGCGTAATGCAATAATGAGCACGTAAGGCAACGGGTGCGAATAATAGTACGCCACACCTTTAAAAAGGGCTTTAACACCCCTATGGCTTTCCCTAGAATCACTTTAGGATACGGCAAGGTGTCCCCTCATTAGGGGAATAAATTTGGCTCGAGCAAACCTCCCAATAGATGGATCTCTCAACAATGAGTATAGTTCAGTTACATTACTCTTGTTCACAGGGGGAGGTGCTTAGCACGCCAACACCTGGGCTTTGTACCTATAAGATATGGCTGGGTAGCTTCGTACCAACATGCATCCTAAATCAATAGGGCAGTTTTTCTAAACTTCATAGGTTGAAATAAAGAATTAAAATTTTCTTAGGATGGTATTGAAGAAAAAAGATTTAAAAGAAAAAATTTAACTCTTTTTCTTCGATAGCATCCTAAGAAAATTTTAACTCTTTTTTTCAACCTATGAAGTTTAGCAAAACTGCCCTATTGATTTAGGATGCATATTGGTACGAAGATACCCAGCCGTATCTTGTAGGTACAAAGCCCAGGCCAGCTAGATGAGTAACTTGAAAGTGCATCTATAACCTGATACCCAAAAGTACCATTCTATATTTGGTCAATCCATTCTGGTTATGTGCTCCTCAAACCCTTTACACTATTTAGCCCTCCAACTGGTCTTATGTCTGCCATTCAATCCAACCCTTGTTACACCCACCTTGACCTTGGAATGAAAACTAAATGACTGACCCCTTCCCTTTTTTGGAATGAAAGCATAGCATCGGGCCTTCCTATCCAACCTTTTCATTCCCTCACCCCATTGCTCTCAACAGGCACCAAGCGAAGATACACAAACAATTCTCCACCAAATCTGTAGTTCAGGCTTCCCCTTAGGCATCACTCCCCTGAGGCATAAGGCTTGCCTAATAATGCCTCAACGTCTCGATCGAATGCTTTCAATGTCTTCCCGAACCAATTATTCGCCTGAAGCGAAGTCAACCCTCCCTCCATATCTCCCTTCGAATATCTATCTCTCTCGACATTCTCTCTCCAGCAAGAAGGCAAGCGTGCCTTACCTTACGATGCCCTTTGGGCATCCTATCTATACTATAAGGGAAAGTACCTTCACCTTCCTGGCTAGCATAATCGCCTATATAACAAAACTCTCTGATAGAAATAGTCAGTCCTTCCTTATATCTATATAAATAGTATTTCTCTATGAATAATAGAGAAGAAGTTTCCATCCATCTGCATAGATAAGGTCTTCATGCTATAGAGAAGTAAGGAACCCAATTAAACCCTTCTATAAGGTATCCTTTCTTTCTTCCCTCAACAAGTGGTCAGGTCGGTATGACTATATAAGGGGCAGACATGACCTGCTCCTTCCTTAATGCCTTCCAGAAGTATTAGCAGGTCCTCAATGTGGCCCTGAACACAGGAACACCTAGCTTCGGCTAACAAAGCGCAAGCCCCAATCACATAATGCCCTACTATTCCCAACAAGCCATTGCATACTAAGAAAAAGAGTTAAATTTTTTCTTCAATAGCATCCTAAGAAAAATTTAACGCTTTTTTCAACCTATGAAGTTTAGCAAAACTACCCTCTTGATTTAGGATGCATGTTGGTATGAAGCTACTCAGCGGTATCTTGTAGGTACATAACCCAGGTGTTGGCGTGCTAAGCACCTCCCCCTATGAAGAAGAGTAACGTAACTGAACTATACTCATTGTTGAGAGATCCAGCTATTGGGAGGTTTGCCCGAGCCAAATTTATTCCCCTAATGAGGGGACACCTTGCCGTATCCTAAAGTGATTCCAGGGTAAGCCATAGGAGTGTTAAAGCCCTTTTTAAAGGTGTGGCGTACTATTATTCGCACCCGTTGCCTTACATGCTCATTATTGCATTACGCTCAATATTGCAGCTGCATGAGTGGGCCGCATACAAGTATAACCAATTTCATTCTTGAGATGACGTCAAACCCAGGAACACCATGACTTGTTGGAACCATGACTAATTGATCGGTGTACTTTAGGGCACCTTGAGGGGACTGCCTTGCCTCAGGTGTACTAGGAGCTACTTTGAATCGTAGTCCTTGTGGGGGCAGTTTAACAGAGTTGTGATTGGTGTACCTGAGGGTTGACCTCCTTGATGGTTCCTTGGATTTGAGGGATGACCTAACTATAGGGGACACTCGAGCATATGCTAAACTCGAGAGCTGACTTGACTTGAGGGGCTCCTCTGACTTAAGGGCTAACCTAACTTGAGGGGCACCTAAGGTACACGGGAGTTGTTGACCTTTTTATTTTTTTCTTTAAAGTGTAACACCTTGATTGGTGTACTTTTTTTATAACAAATTTTTATAATCAAAAGCAAAATTGATTTAAGAAAAATAAATTAATACAAATAAATTTAAAATATGTCACAATCATACAATTTTTAAAATTCAATATTAATTAACACCAAAATTTAAATCCCACACAATATCAAATTTCTAACTAATTATCATAAAACTTTTATTTGATAAAATTTATATTTTTTTAATTAAATAAATTAAAAAATCATAATTAAAATAAATGATTTTAAATAATTCATTAAAATGTTCAATTATTAAATAATATTTTTTGTTAGATAATTAAAGAGATGTAATAAGGATCTACTCACTATCAAGCTTGGACACCTTTTAAAAGAACCATCTACTCAATCAAGCTTGCACATAATTTTTTCTCCTTTTTAACCCTCCTACAAATTTGAACCAGATTATTATTGATCTTCTCATGAAATTTAAACCTAAAACTTCACAACTTTAATCATGTTATTATTGTTCAATAATTAAATAATATTTTTTTTTTGAATAATTATAGAGATGTAATAAAGATCTACTCACTATCAAGCTTGGACACCTTTTAAAAGAACCGTATACTCATAATCAAGCTTGCACACTCCTTGATAATTTAATTTCTCCATAAATTTTTCTTTTTAACCCTCCCACAAATTTGAACCAGGTTATTATTAATCTTCCCATGAAATTTAAACCTAAAACTCTACAACTTTAATCATGTTATTATTGTTAAACAATTTAAAACACTTTAAAAACTAATATGGTATCATATTTGCAGCCAACTGGATGCAGCAGTCAGCAACTTTATTCCATAGACACTTGTTAGATCAGTTATTCATAGACTTTCTACAGTTACTCATGGACCACCAACACCAAGAAACGGAGAGGAGACGGTCATTGAATCTGAGAACTTAAGTTTTGGGATTTCGTGAATATAACTCAACCCTGTACACGATATTCTTCATACATCAAAACTCACCTTTCATAAATAATGCTGTACGGTCAGCAAGGATGCTTTTGACCAGAAAAATCTTTGGATGGAACTGCTGCGAGATTTCCTTTAATTAATTTGACAGCCAGTAAGTTTCAGAGCAGTTTCCCATCGAAGACTCGGGATTTACACGACATTGACCATGTGGATCTGTTGGTTTTGCTGACAAGTACATTGACTCCCTGTTCACAATCCTTACAAACTTACTTAGATTTGATCGATTCTATCCCCGATTCCCCCATTAAACGCTGCAAGCACGAAGCGCAAGAAAGTAGCAGTAGCAATCATTACTTATGCCGGCATTGCTTTCTCTGCTCCTTCTGGGAATCCTCGTCCTTCTCAACTTAACTGCCGCAGAGCCATTAAATTCATGTTCCTGACAAAAAAATTCAACGATTTCATCTGGTAAAGCCCATGCTCGAGCTCATCGATCGGCCATACTGCAATTCTCTAGCTATTAAATTTCTGGGTACTTTTTGGGATTTCCTGCCCCATGTTTGCATTAATAAAGGGGATCTTCTTTATTTGTACAGTGCTGCTTTATGGAGATTTTGATGGAGTAAAAGGAATTGCCTTTTGTGGAGCGGATATATCAGGTAAAATCGCAGTGGAAACTTGCAGTGTTCTGTCTGTTTTCATTCTCATCTCCAAATCTTTTTCCTGCTCAGGAATCAGTGGGTTATGATGTATGGCTTCAATTCTTTTGATTTTCAGACTTTCTGGTATTATCAGAATACTACATGAATGTCTTGACCTGGTTTACTTCTCATTTGCTAAGTTCACGACTCTCTAATTTCTAATTGGGTCTGTTTTTGTTAAATATTTTTTCAGAAACAGGGTGTAGAATGTAGAAAACATTTCATAATTTCTGCTGAACACTGTACCCATCATTAAAGACACAGTTTTTTTATTTTTTTCCTTGAGAATATCAGTATTGGCTTTGGATATTGATTTGGTTTCTCTTTCAGCCCTCTTCTCAAAAAAATGATCTTGTTAAACAGTTCGAAGGATGAAATGGTCCATAAAAAGTAATTTATACAGTGAGCTGTTAGAATCAGCCATAGCTTTAGCAATGGTTTTATTCAATAATTGTGATACTCAGTATGGTTTGGTTTGAGACATTCAGTATTGTTCTTCGAACTCAGTCATGTCTCTGAGTATTTTTTCTTGGGTTTAATTGTTAGTTTCAGAGATTTATATACTGAACTTTTCTTTATTGATTCTGTTTTTGTTCCATGTATCAGCTATGCAGGAAACAGCAATATCACAAGCTCTGGGTTGTATTTTGATTGAGTATAAATAAAGATTGCCAATTATGCCTGGTCCCAACAATTCGAACAGTAAGACTATCAAAGGTTGGAAGAAGGAGAATAATGGCCTTCTTGTAAGGAAGATCAGACTGATATGCAATGACCCAGATGCAACAGACCTTTCAAGCGACGATGATTTAGAACCTGCAGATCACAAGAGATTGGTTCGGGAGATTCACTTACCATTAAATTCCTCAGTTGCCAGGAAAAATCAATGTAAATCCAAGTCCAAATCCAAATTTAGGAGAAAAACCATGGTGCCCAATAAGGATTACAGAGACTTGTGCAACTCAGAATCCAAAGTAAAGTCTACAAAGAGCCGTAAATACCGTGGGGTGAGACAAAGAAAATGGGGTAAATGGGCTGCAGAGATCAGAGACTCCTCCAGAGGAGTCAGGGTGTGGCTGGGGACATACGAAACAGCAGAAGCAGCTGCACAGGCTTATGACAATGCAGCAAGGAAGCTCAGAGGACCATTAGCATTTACCAACTTCTCTGCAGAAGAAACAAGGGCCCCATCTTCATCATCATCTGGTTTTGCATCTTGCATCTCGGAAGAAAATTCATATGGAGATAGTTTTGCAGTTTCTTCTTCAACTTCTTTACAGGCAGTTGGCACCCATGATTCATTATGTCCGCTGATTAACCATTCAATATTTGATTATGATCGTTATTTCAGGGAAGAATTTGGACATATTTTTGAAATGGGTGATTGTGGGATATCCTTAACAGAATTGAATATGGATTCTCTCGATTTGGCCGGTGAAGAATATGATATTCTGAACTTCTGCTATTCTGGTGTAGGTACAAATCTATGAGATAGTTACTGTGCCCATTGTTTGCATTAGATGTTTTTATGGGTACATATGATGTTTCTAAGGATGCATCCTAAGGATTGCTGATGTCTATATGTTGAGAATAATCCTCTGGAGAGGAATCATATTATATGTAATCATCGAACAACATTAATGTGTTGCTCAGTTATTGTGAATTTCAATACCACATGTTCCATGGAGGATTAATATAATTCAGTTACAAGATCAGAAGGTAAAGTATATGTGTGAATTTTTAATTTTTTATATGATTAATCTGATGGTGGTTGTTAACATTTTAGAGTGTAACAAAATTTACAGGAAAGGGCATTTAAGGATGATAGCCCAGATAAATTTAAGAAGTTTTCAATAAATCATGCATAATTTTAACAATTTTTTAACAAATTATATAACTTATCAATAATAATTTTATGAAAAGAAATATGTTATAGCAAGACCAAAAGATTTGAATTTAGAGTAAAATATTTCTCATAATTATTTAAACCACATCTAATTTCAATTAATATACTTTGAAAAACTTCAACACTCTCAAAACAAGGTATGAAAAATATTTTTTTCCTTGAAGTCATGATTTGAAAAATTTTGTAAGTACTTTTATAAGTTCAGGTTAACAACTCTTCACTAAGTCATATAACTATAACTACTCATTAACAAATTATGTATAACTTATCAACAGTAGTCCCATTAAAAGAAATATGTTACAAAGACATATTTGAATTTAGGTAAAAAGGGTAACAATATTCCTCACAACCATTCAAACCACATCTAATTTCAATTGATATACTACAAAAAAAAAAACTTTAACACTCTTAAAACAAGATAGGACAAATATTTTTTTCTTAAGTCATGTATCTTTTGGAAAAATTTAATAAATATGTCACAAAGACATATTTGAATTTAGGTGAAAAGGGTAACAATATTCCTCACAACCATTCAAACCACGTCTAATTATCTAATTTCAATTGATATATTTCAAAAAAAACTTTAATTTCAATTGATATACTTCAAAAAAGCTTTAACACTCTTAAAACAGGATATGACAAATATTTTTTTCTCAAGTCATATATCTTTTGGAAAAATTTAACAAGTACATTTTACATGTTCAGATTAACAACTCTTTAATAAATCATATACTAATGCAGCCATAATGGCTACTTAATGCCCCTACGTAATGATAATTTTATTTAAAATATGATTATTATTTTTTTTTCTCGGTAAAAAACTATACTATTATATTATGTACAGGAGGCAAAAATTACAACATGATAAAACAGAAAGAACCAGGCTCTGGGTATGTCACCCGAGAGCAGTTGAGGCCAACCAGAAAACTAGCCCATGCAGGGGCGCCAAACATATAAGCGAGACCATCCAAAAGAGCAAGCCCACGCAGGGGCACCAACCAGAAATCCGGATTATCCCACGCAGGGGAGACTAACCGTACCCATCCCATTAACAAAGTTTCAGAAACATAAACACAGAGAATTGATGCTAGAACTAAGCCAAAACAGACAGCAAAAGAGACCAGAAGACCAGACAGAAGAGCCAAAAGAACCTTGTGCTCGGGCGTCATCAATCGTCCATTTGCACTTCCTCTACCCGGCACCAACCGTATGCTTCCCTTTCAGCAGCAGTGGGAAAAGTGTCTTCCTCTTCGCCGGTCCCCTCCCTCTGTTCGAGCTTGCTTTGCGATGCATTTTCCAGGTCTGAGGCAGGACCTTTAACCTTCTGCTCCGGATCAGCTTCAGGAACCTTTGCTTCGTGCATCTTGTTATCAGTCTTCCTCTGCCCATGCTCATCCAGGGAATCATTGTCTTCCTGGGGATTTTCAATGAACAGGACCGAGACATGCGCACTAATCTGCGGGTTATTCATGGAACTGCTAAAATTGAAGATAGCAGAGCCGAAGGCAGGCAAGGCAGCCGAGCTCGAAGCCCCCGCGTCCATGAATTGACTGGAGTGGAGGGGATTAGCTCCAGTGGAGCGTGCGATATTGCAATGGCAGCAATGGACAACATTATCCGCCTCGTGACTGCGAGAGGTTCCCCCTCTGGAAGTGCCTCGACGGCTAAGCAGACGCTGTCGAGGTCTCACCATTCTCACAGGGGTCAAGGGGAGGAAATTCCAACAGACCACGGGGTAATCCAAACACCCAGCTACCGGAACCGACTGTGGAATGAGCCAGACAGACAGAGAGGATATCCCGGCGGAGACGGAGAGGCAGGGCAACCGGAGTTGCAGAGACCTGCTTGAAGGAGGAGCCACCAACATTCTCTGACCATACGCTGCAACATCGCTTATAACCTCACCTGCTTTGCCTTGGAGCTCACCCGCCATAACTGCAACCTCCGCTTGAGCCGAATTGCCGTGCCGAGCATTAACTACTCTCTGCAGCTTCACCTTATACTAGTTGCGTACTTACCTGTGTCTTCGACATCTGCCACGTGATAGCCAGTGGCCGGCATGTGGCCATCTGTCCACGCCTGTCCCATCCTATCTAGCACCCGCATCCAGGGAAAATATGATTATTATTATTATTAATTACAAAAAGAATTAATATATAAATTAAACATTGATACATTAAAGAAATGTAATAAGATTTTTTATCACAGAAATTCATTCTCACTTTACATGCTATATCAAACACTGTGGACCCAAAAAACCATAATACATTTAGTATGGCACTTGTGCATATGAAATTTTGAGGAAAAATGACATAACTACTTCGAACATAAATCTTATTTTTTTTATTTACGTATGTTACTAAAAATATCCAATTTTTTTTCGAAGATATTAAATTCTTACCATCTACCAAATAATTATTAATAATTAAATTAAAATGATAAAACTCTATTTCAAAATAAACACTTTAATAATTTTTAACAAATTATACCTAAATTTAACAAATTATACATTAAAAAATTAATAAAAAATACAATAAAATATTCCTCACAACTATTCAAACCCGTCTAATTTCGACAGATATACTTAAAAAAAAACCTTGTCTCTTTTTAAAAAAGAGTTAAGATAAGAAAAAAAACATATAATTTAAATAAGGTATAAAAATGTAATGTGCCTTGGCCAGGCCTTCAAAAAAAACGGGCAGATCATGTTGAAATTAACTGAAGGGCACATGGGACCCAAATTGAAAAGCTTTAAATTTTTTTAGTTGATCCAATATATTATACTTAAGTTGGAAGAAAATGAGATCAATGATTATTATCTTAAGACTTTGATGGCAGGAAAGATCTTAGATAAAGAAGAATATATAGGAGAAAAAGTTTAAAGGTGAGTACAGGACACTGTAACCAGTAGCAATTATTGTTCCAGCAATTATTGTCAACAAGTGGGGTGCAACGAATCGACAAATTAAACGTTCATACTTTTGTCTTTATCACCTTTTTAATTTTCACCAATTATTTCTAATAAATGCACGTGCGATTCATCAAACAGTGGTTATATGAATATCAGGAATGAACTTAATTGATTAAAGGTTATAACAATAATTTTGGGAAAAAATTATATAAGAGATAAATTCGGCGACATGTTTAGAATCAGTTAGTGTGGTTTAGTTAGGAAAAGATGAAAAATCAGATCTAGACAATGCAATAAATAAATGTAGAGAACAGCTAACTCACCTTTAGAGAATAGTAGCTAATTTGACTACATACGAAATTAAAGTAAAGATTAATTTGCTAAATTATATGATTAAAAAATATAAAAAAAAGATTTTTAAAATAATTTAAAAAATTTTATTTAATAATTTTTAATTTAGAAAATTGTATAAAAACATAAAAATAAAATTATACATGGAGTAAATTTAATAATTAAAAATATGCATGTTTTTTAAAAAGTTATAAATTCAATTCGTGAAAGATAAAATATATATACTTTCATAATGTTATGTTAGTAGTGATATGGAAAAAAAAAATCTGTAATTTTAGATAATAAAAATATATCACATTAAATTAGTATTATTTATTTATTAATTATTTAAAAAAATGAAAATATTTATTTTAAATTTTATTATTATAGTAAATTTATTTAAATTTTAAATTTATGTATGTGGATGTTTGGTATTGTTTATTATTAAGATATTTATAATTGTATTGATGATGATAATGATGATGGTTAACGTCCATTGAGACCAAACTTTGGTTTATTGGACCTAAAGAAACTAATTATTTAGTTTGATTTAAGATTTTATTCCTATGCTCAAAAAGCTTGGAGAGAAGCTGTTAGGGTCCCACCCTAACCCCCTTATTTATGTAGTGGGATCGAGTCATAGTAAAGAGTCAATAAAGCCCATATTAATAATTGTAAGTGGTTAACTCGCAATTAATGACGGGACCACAGTTAGTTGCAAATGGGCTATGGTATTAATAAAACCCATGGTATTGATCCATGGTATTGCATGTATGAGTCATATATAAAGGATAGAGACTCCCTGCGAGAAGCATCGTGTCTTATTTTTGTATCGAGCTCTGCTCTATTGGAGGTTGCCCCCTCGAAGAGGCCAGTGAACATTGCTTTCTGAATAATAAAATATTTGCTGTTGTCTCTCACTATTCTATGTTCTGGGTATCTTTCTTCGCATATTCTGTATTTGGGTATCTTTTTGCAGGTTAAGAGCATAACAAGTGGTATCAGAGCACTTTCTAGGGCCGGTGGGATCTCCATTTCTTAGCAATTTTTTTTTTGGCTAGAGACGTGTTCCGGCGTCTTTAAACCACGGGATCTGTCGTTGAGCGCATAAACCTGCGAATTTGGGGAGGCATGCATGCAGGAAATACAAGAGGTGGTCACACTTGTTGGACTCCCTTGTAACCTTGTGGGTACCCCTTCGAGTAGTAGCGCATTAGACAGAACCACGTACGGACTGTCTTCCAAGTACCTTCTAGGTATATCGGAAGCCCCTTAGCTCCTCTGCAACCTCGCCATAGATAAACTGTCGGCCGTCTTGCTGCTACAGTACACCGAGAACAACACTCAGAGAGATTACTCGCCCGTACGATAGGGTAGTCGGGTTGTACGGCTAAGGGTATGATTGATCCTCCTTAGTTAGAGCCCTGAAACATTGGGCTGAGTACTACTGTCAGACCCTTATGTATATTGCGATCTGTAGCACCTGACACTCCTCGAGACCATAGTTCCCTTTTCTATCTTGGGATCACGCATCATCTCTGCCAGATCCGCTCGCGCAAAGGGGTGCAGCAGCAGCAGACATCAGTCCCGCAGTTCCGACCAGCCATTCCAATCTATTAGATCCATCAGATCCGCAGCAGCAATCTATTCCGCTGCTCAGAGCTATCCGATCCGCCATTCAGATCTCTCAGATCCACCGAATCTGAGTAGTTGTGTGGGGTTCCTATACCGGGGCATGATTTTCGTAGGACTTTTGGCAGCATTGACATTTTGAGGATTCGGTTAGGACATTTTTGCAAGACTTTTGGCAGCATTGACATTTTGAGTATTCCTAAGGAAGGAGTAAAACTCTGTTAGGAGTTTTCAGAGAAAAAAAAAAAAAAAAGAGGAGGTCTGAGATCTTCCGGGGTGCTTATTGGTGATCTAGCCCATCAGAATCAAGACGACGAGCTGAGCACGGTGGTACCATTCAATTCTTAGTGAATTTTTTTTTTGGGCGGTCCCAAATTTCAAGAACATCAGGTCGGTGCATGGTAGAAACTAGAGCTCAAGCTATGGCCAATGAGAGGATGGACAAACTAGAACAAACCTTGCAATCCCTCCAACTTCAGCTTGACAGACTAACTAGCATAATCTCGAAGGGCAAGGAGGAAGCCCACGAGGAGGCGTATATTGGCAATGGACACAGTGAGGGTGAGTCTAGCCACTCTCTTCACCTCTGGGGCCCCCACCAACAATCTTGTCCGCGACCTCCCAAGTTGGATATGCATAAATTTGATGGTTCTCACCCGGCAGCATGGATAGCACAAATGGAGCAATATTTCAATCTGAATAACATCTTATATAATGAGACTCAGCTTATGGTGGGGAGCATGTACTTGGACACTGAAAGGTGGCAATGGTGGGAATGGCATCAACATTGCAATGGACCTTTTGTGACTTGGACCACCTTCAAAAAAGCTCTTACATAGCGCTTTGACCAGGAATCTTCTTTTCTGGGTTGTCTTACTAAGCTCCGATAGACTGGCATAGTGGATGAATATGTTACAGCCTTTGAAGCCTTAGCCTTCCGCACTAGGGGTCTCTCAGATGTGTTCTACACAGAATGTTTTATCAGCGGTCTTAAAGAAGCCATAAAAGCCCACGTCCTACTGCACCACCCTCCCACATGGACGGAGGCTTGCAAGGTAGCTCGTAACGTGGAACGTGCGTTAGCAGCCCAGTACAGTCGCCCAAATTTCACAGCTAAGGGTCGCCCCCCACAGGCTCACAGCACAACTCAAACACTTAAGGTTAAAAAGGTGTCACCTGCAGAAATGGCTGAAAGAAGAAAGCAAGGATTATGTTACTACTGTGATGAAAAATACTCCCCAGGTCATAAATGCAAGGAGCCCAATTTTTTTTAAAATGATGCCACTGATTACAGCTCATCGGAGGAAGATCCACCACTGGAGGAACATGAGGCGGTAGAAGAGGACAACCAAAAGGACAATGTCCCTGACGAACCCGTTATTTCGTTGCATGCTTTGGCCGAGATTTCTTCACCTCAAACTCTCAAAATCAGAGGTTTTATTAAACATCGCCCAGTAGTAGTCTTCATTGATAGTGGAAGTACACATAATTTCATCCATCAAAAAGTAGCGGAAGCAGTGCATTGTTTTGTATGAGCAGTTTCTAACTTCCAAGTTCAAATTGCGGATGGGGGCACAATGAAATGTGAAGGCCGCTGTGAAAATGTCAAACTTCAAATGGGGGATTATCATTTGAAGACCCACATGTTTGCCATACACATGGGAGGGTGCGACATTGTCCTTGGTGCTGAATGGCTTCACACCCTTGGGCCAATCACAATGGATTTCCAAGAGTCATATATGAGTTTTAAGCAGAACAACTCCACACATACCCTCTGTGGACTCCAGGTGGGAGCTCCCTCTATCATCAGCTCGCATAGGATGGAAAAATTGCTAAAAAAGGGCCATCATGGAGTTATAGCTCAATTTAATGCCATCCAGGCAGTCGAAAGCAAGTCTCTGCCGATTCATACTGAGATGCAACAGATTTTAAATAACCATCTGCCGGTCTTTGACAAGCCTCATGAGCTTCCACCCTCGAGAGGGGAACATGATCATAGCATCACCTTGGTTCCAGGGGCCCAACCCCCCAATGTGCGCCCATACAGATATCCGTTCACCCAAAAGAATGAAATAGAAAAAATAATCAAGGAACTTTTGGAAGCAGGTGTCATTCGTCCCAACATTAGTCCTTATTCATCACTGGTGGTCATGGTGCTCAAGAAAGATGGGGAGTGGCGGATGTGTCCAGACTTCAGGGCCCTTAATAAGTTGACAGTCAAAGATAAATTTCCCATCCTGGTGGTTGATGATTTGCTGGATGAACTCAATGGGGCTCAATTCTTCACTAAGCTGGATCTTCACTTAGGCTACCACCAAATTCGCATGAAGGAAGTCGACATTCCAAAGACTGCTTTCCGAACTCATGAAGGCCATTATGAGTTCCTGGTCATGCCATTCGGTCTTTGTAATGCCCCATCTACCTTTCAGAGCCTTATGAACCACCTTCTCAAACCATATCTCAGGAAATTTGTCCTTGTCTTCTTCGATGACATCCTCATCTATAGTTGCACTTGGGTCACACATCTTCAGCATGTAGATCTACTCTTGCAATTGCTCTGCAAGCATAAATTATTTGTTAAGATGTCCAAGTGTTCGTTTGGCATGGAAGAAGTTGAGTATTTGGGCCACATTGTGGGGCATGAAGGTGTCAAGGTGGACCCCAAAAAGATCCAGGCAATGCAGGATTGGCCTCAACCTAAGACCTTGAAGAGCCTGAGAGGATTTTTGGGTCTCACAGGCTATTATCGCAAATTTGTCCGCAATTATGGTCGCATAGCGAAGCCCCTCACTCAACTCCTGAAGACAAATTCATTATGCTAGAATGAGGATGCACAACAGGCATTTACATCTCTCAAAAATGCCATGTGTTCCACTCCAGTCTTAGAACTCCCCGACTTCACCAAATCTTTTGTCATTGAATGTGATGCTTCGGGTACGGGTATTGGGGCAGTCTTAATGCAGGAAGGGCGACCTTTGGCCTTCACAAGCCAACAACTAAGTGGGAAGAATCTGGGCCAATCTACCTATGAGAGGGAAATGATGGCCATTTTACATGCAGAGACCTGGCGACCTTACTTATTGGGGTGACATTTCCAAATCCGCACAGACCATCATAGTCTTAAATATTTTTTGGAGCAACGCCTATCCTCCCCACAACAAAATAAATGGCACGCCAAAATGCTGGGATATGATTATGAGATCATTTACAAGAAAGGACAAGAAAATAGTGTAGCAGATGCATTATCTCGCCAATTTGAGGAGGGAAGTACCCTGTTAGCAATTTCCCTTCCCATTCCAGAATGGATTGAAGAGGCTCGCAGGGAATGGTTTTCACATCCCCGGCTCTCCCAACTCATTTCTCAATTGTAGGCAGATCCAAATTCCACCAACGACTACTCGTGGTAGGATGAGATTCTTCGCTACAGGGACAGAGTGGTAATATCACCAACATCCACCCTCAAAAGTCGCATTTTGGCAGAATTGCACTCATCCCCCATTGCAGGACATTCAAGCTTTTAGAAGACGTATGCTCACACCAGAAGATCATTTTTTTGGACAGGCATGAAAAAGGACATCCTTACTTTTGTAGCAGAATGCGATGTCTGTCAATGCCACAAAGGGGAGACAGTCAAAGCACCAGGCACATTACAACCGTTGCCTATCCCGGTAGCAATATGGACGGAGGTTTCTATGGATTTCATTACAGGTCTTCCAAAGTCAGGAAACAAATCAGTCATCATGGTGGTTGTGGATAGACTTTCGAAGTATGCTCATTTCTGCGCCCTACCCCACCCGTTTACACCGACTTTGGTTGCTCAATCTTTCATGGATCAGATCTTCAAATTGCATGGCATGCCCACTTCTATTGTGTCCGATCGCGACCCGATCTTCACCAGTAATTTTTGGCAGGAACTCTTCAGGCTACAAGGCACCCAACTAAAACTCAGTACTTCTTATCATCCACAAACAGATGGTCAAACTGAAGTCGTCAAAAAATGTCTGGAAACCTACCTTAGGTGTTTCACTTCAGAAAAGCAACATCTTTGGGTATAGTGGTTACCTCTAGCTGAATGGTGGTATAACACCAACTATCATGGCACCACCAAAATGACTCCTTATGAAGCAGTATATGGTCAACTCCCTCCTTCTCCTACTTCTTATATCAAGGGGTGCTCAAAGGTACAAGCAGTGGATCAACTCCTACAAAACTGCGCAACCATGCTTGCCCATCTTAGAGAGAATCTTCATCAAGCTCAAAACTGCATGAAGCAACAGGTAGACCAGCATCGCTCAGAGTGCCAATTTCAAGAAGGGGATCAGGTCTTTTTGAGGCTGCAACCATATAAGCAAACATCACTCAAAGACAAGGGTTGTCAGAAACTATCTCCAAAATTCTACGGACCATATCAAGTACTTCAGCGCATTGGAGAAGTAGCCTACAAGCTGGCTTTGCTGCCTACTGCAAAAATCCATCCAGTTTTCCATGTCTCATGCCTCAAGAAAGTGATTGGGAACAATTGCAGAATTCAAACCAGTCTACCTGAATTGGACGAGGAAGGGTCAATTTGGCTCCAACTTGAACAGGTCCTACACACATGAGAAAGGCACCTGCGTGGCCGCATGATTAGGGAAGTTCTCGTCAAGTGAAAAGACACCTCTTCGAAAGATGCAACTTGGGAACCAACCACTATTCTTCAGCAGTTTCCGCAGCTTCAGCCTTGAGGACAAGGCTATTCTTAAGGGGGAGGGCATGTTAGGTTCCCACCCTAACCCCCTTCTTTATGTAGTGGGATCGAGTCATAGTAAAGAGTCAATAAAGCCCATATTAATAATTGTAAGTGGTTAACCCGCAATTAATGACGGGACCACAGTTAGTTGCAAATGGGCCATGGTATTAGATAGATGGTATTAATAAAACCCATGGTATTGATCCATGGTATTGCATGTATGAGTCATATATAAAGGATAGAGACTCCCTGTGAGGAGCATCGTGTCTTATTTTTGTATCGAGCTCTGCTCTATTGGAGGTTGCCCCCTCGAAGAGGCCAGTGAACATTGCTTTCTGAATAATAAAATATTTGCTGTTGTCTCTCACTATTCTATGTTCTGGGTATCTTTCTTCGCATATTCTGTATTTGGGTATCTTTTTGCAGGTTAAGAGCATAATAGAAGAGCTTGCATACATATAAGTTTTAGTTTGTTGTTTCACTGGAGGAATTTTTGACATGTTTCATCTAGGTGAAAAATAGAAAGGAGTATGTAAATGAGGAATACCTTGACCTAAATAGTTTAAGGGGGTAAAATACCAAGGATTTGGTCGAAAATGATCAAAAGAAACTCTTGGAAAAGCTAGTGGATCACCAATAGTAAAATGGGTATGCGGTGATTCTTCCTCCTCTTCTTCAGTAATATCTTCAATACTTATAAGACCATGAGGCAAACTAATTGTAATTATAGTTCTTCTTCGAGGTGAAATCAATGAAAGAGTAGGGGATATAGTAGCTAAAGGTGATTTGGGCTCTGAAATGTTAGGTTTCGGTTCTTCAACATTTGGTTCAATTATGTTGTGTCTGAAATTTTTCTAGTATTAGATTCTCCTTGAATAATCTCAGTAACTTCAGGTCCATATTGAATCACGTTTGATTCTCTTTCGTGTGGTTGAATCACTTCAATCCCTACTGTTTCTGATTCTACGGTTCCATATGTATTAGGTTGATCTAATTTTCCAGATCCTGTCGATTTCAACCTTTCTGCTTTAATATTCTCCAATTGATTAGGTGTAAACCCTTGATTCTACGTGAATGTCTTGGTAAATTAACACGATGAATTTTATTAAAGGTGTATTCTAATTTTATTCAATCAAATAAATAAAAATAAAAAATAAAAGGGGTAACTAGGTATCAAGGATTACTAAGCCACTATGAACTGCAGAATATCATTTCCAGTACGTGTAGGTAGTCTCCCTGAATGTTGTGCTCGATGTATCATCATTGACAAAGTGACTGACTCGGTTACTTATGGATGGTATACAACCTAAAAGGGGGCCTCCAAAATATACTCGATGTACGTGGAGGTGCAGTCGGTGTTAACACTGTCTAATGTGAGCATGTACGATAGGAAGCATCCCTATATAATTTTCATAGGTGGAATGTCATCTTATATGATTGAAGGTACGTGGAGAATGTTCCCATATACTTACGGAGTGGAATACCGACTATCTACAGAATATGTCACACACAAGAAATGACAGCTTGTATATTTATAAATGTCGGAACACGTCTTCTAACCTAGAACCACTATGTTTGGTTGATTACAAATTTGGTGTATTTTACAATTCCTCTTTGATTAAAGTTGATTTAATAGATGTGGTGTAAATGATATCAGTTTTCGCTTCCAAACCTAATGCAACAAATATGCAAAAATGGATATTTTTCTTCAATGAATTTCTAACTATGGTAAAGCTTTTCAATGTTCAAACATAATACAAAAATCCCAATTTCACCATATTTATTTCCAAAAAAAGAAAAATTTCACTTTCAGATTGACCCAAATGAAAAAATTTAACTTTTGAATTTCAATTCACCCAAAAACTCGAATATCGTAATTTTTCTTAAAATACAACACCCAAAAATTCTTTCAAAATGAAAAAATAAAACCAACAAAACCTTAAGATGAATCTTTCAAATGAATGCTATGAATATGATACTATCTAAAGTATAATTCTGAGATACTTCAATACTAAAAGAAGAATAGATTTTCATTTCAAATTCAACAAAAGAAGCACTTTTATGAGCGAAAAATACTTAATCTTGAAAAACACTATTTTTCATTAACTAAATGATTCTTCACAAATAGGTAAAACAAACACTAAATATGATCTTTTGAAAGAAGAAAGACAGGAAGACACAAACTCAACAATTACCAATCCTTCGTTTGATAAATCAACAAATCATCAAATGAAGCCTTTAACCCTAATTTGTAAAGATAAGAATTTCTCAAGAAGACAATTCACTACACCCAACCGAATTAAAATAGACTTTCCAAGAATATAAACAAATCCAACAAAGTATAATAATAAAAAAATCCTGGACTTAGCAAATGAAAAACCTAATTTTTAAAAAAATTTCAAAGATTTGCATAGACAACCAGTTGAATTCAGTGTGTAGGCGCATTGTTTTTGAAGGTTAAGTGTGCATATTTGCACACTGTGACTAAAGGGAAAGTGCGCAAGCTGAGAAAAATTAAGAAAAAATAAAAACAAAGCAAAAAATCTATAAAATCCAAACTTTCAATATCTAAAACATTGTCACATAAGGCCACAAAAATAGATTTAAAGTCATGAAAGGATATGCTGAAGAATAAATATTTCCCTAGTATGGTTGCCAATTTGTTATGGTAGACAAATCTCTCTTGCGGACAAGAGAAATCTCCCTAGACTCTAAAGAGATATAGTAACAAACAAAACAAGTGACTTCTACCTTTCCTTAATTCATAACTGAAGCATAAAGTATGAGATATGCAAAAGCCTCTTACCTTTCTATGAAATTCATGTGGAAGTCCTTCTGATGCTTTCAAAATCCTTTCCTCGTTGCTTCAAAGGAATATCTGCATAAACAAAAACAAACAAGGCATAAAAGCATAACGTAGATAAAGATGAAACACAAAGCAAATGAAAGTTGCAACATAGCACATATCATAGGATTAAACCAATATTTAGTTATAAATCATGCAAAAGATCAAGAAGCTTTGCAAAAAGCATTAAAACAAGTGCAATTAGGAAAGAAACAATTGCTTGTATTAATCTTTGAACAATACGAAGCAATACAAGCTTGCCTTGATGATGTAATCCTCCTCCAAGGTCTCCAATCCTCCACTTAGGTGAAAAGCCTTCCAGCCCTATTCCAACAACATAAGTTTACATTCAGAAGTCCTCCTGAGCCCTCTACTATGTGTTGAATTTATAGGCCAAGAGGAGAGTTGTATAGGTAAATCCTCTCCGCGGACAGAGATGATCCCTCTAGCCCAATGAGTGGGTCTAGCAACCGAAGTGACAATCTACTAGACACTTTCCTAAGTTGCAATTGAAAATAGAGACAAAGAAGATGATCTACCTCGTTCTGATGCTATCTCGATCTCCTTCATTAAAGACCTTGAATCACTCGTGCCACGGGCTCATTCTTTCTACTCTCAGCGTTTATGCACCTGCACAAGAGATCAAGACACAATAAGGCATGCAAATACAAATAGCATATTCAAAAGAAACCTACTTAACTAATCAAGGAATGTTAAGCTAAATGATACATGAGCATACACATTTAGGGAAAATGAACCAATAGTTGTATATTAATAGAAAATAAAGGGAAGCATACAACCAAGCCTTGATGTTGATAGGCTCTCCTTGAAATGAATATCCAAGTCCAAGCTAAGCTCTCCAAGCACTCCTTCTCCAAGCCAAATGAGTAGCATATAAGCACAATCTTAACATAAGGGTGCAAATAGACATAGACCAATAGACCAACCAACCTCCAACCATTTGGGAATGGGAGAGGATGAATATATAGGCTGGGAGAAGGATTTAGGATCTCTGCAAAGATAGGAGCAGGCCGTTATCTCAAGGAGGTAGCTCATAGGGATAAGACCAAGAGGACAAGTTGGGAGAATTCGACCTCATCTATGCCAAACAACCTCCAACTCGCCGCTCTGGAAGCTTCTAGATCATGAAGCTTCTCATCCTTTTTGGGAAAATTTCCTTTTTAGGATCATCGTGGGTATATGATAAAACAAAGTGATGCCATCATGGGTCTAGTATAGTGCAATAGTCGACCATCACGATTTTTAGCCTCATAAGAGTGATGATTCTTAAATTAGGGTTTAAGAGCTATTTCCTTCAAGGGAAGCTCAAGGAATTTTCCAATCATTGTCTTAGGAAGGATCAGAAATACATATATGAATGAGTACACTGCATTATGGTCATGTTTCGGGCACTTCGGGTTTTGTCACAAGGAAGTGCAGGAGGTGTGAAAAAATATTGTGTAACAAGGAGGAGTTTTGATATCCTCTTCTCAAGGGATGAGATCCTCAAAAGGAGGGATTAGGGTTCCTCAAAGGGAGGAAGTTTTCTCCATGAACAAAGGGATGTGGCCAAGGTATGTAGAAGCTCAAGGCTTTCAGTTCGAAATATTCTTCAACAAGGCTTCTAGAAATCACTTTTCATTTTTACTCTCGTTAAGTTATTTGTGTAGTTCTTAGTGGAAGATAGAGCGTAGATTTGTGCAGGCCATAATGGTAAAAATTGCAGTTGTGCAGATTCTAGCTAGGAAATCATGCGAGTGCTTAAAAGTAGGTTTTTGAGCAATGTAATCTAATATTATTGTTGTCTTTGGGATTATTTTGCTTCTAACATTGCAATGGAATGCTTGGAACACTTCATCAGATAACGAGAGATCCAGATTGGTGGTCATTTGCCTAATGGTCACAAAATTACGTGTAAAATAATATGCATCTATGTATCCATGTAGTCTAACTTCTCCAACGACATATCTCAGTCCAAGGTTAATAGTCCCATGTAGATATCTCAGTACATGCTTGGTAGCAACTCAATGTACATTGTGAGGCTCGATCATAAAATGGCTCAAAGTGTTAACTGCGAAGCATATGTCAGTGTGAGTATTCACGAGAAACATAATAGCACCAACCAATTGTCTATACTTAGAAGGGTTCACTAGGTCCGATCCAACAACTTCTCTACATGACTTCTTGAAATTCATCTCCATAGGTACAGGAAAGGACTTGCACTCACTTGTGAAAGGAAATTCTCACCTGACTTTTACCATACTTCTAATCCTAGGAAATAGTCATCGAACCAAGATATTTCATCTCAGATTTGGAAGCCATCTTCCTCTTACATTATAGAATGAGAGGGTTTGCACCTGTCACGAATAAGTCATCAATATATAATACCAAAATAAGAGGCATACCTTGGACCATTTTGAAGTACAAGTTTGGATTAGCATTTCTCCTCATGAATCCCATCTTTATCAAGTAACTATAAATATGAGCATACCAAGCACGAGGGGATTGCTTTAATCCATAGAAATATTTCTTCTATCGACATGCATGGGTCTTCCTGTCATGAATTTCAAATCCTAGAGGTTGTTAAACATACACTTATTCTTGTAACAAAACATATAAGAAGGTGGTCTTCACATCCATTTGGTGGAGAGTCCATCCTTGATTTTCAACAAGGGCTATTGTCGAACATATGGTTGTGTATTAGGCCATAGGAGAAAATATATCATCATAATATTCTCCCTATTTTTGAGAGAATCCATGGGCTACAAACCTTGCCTTGTATTTTTCGATGCTTACATTAGCCCCATGCTTGATCTTATAGAGCCATTTGGAGATTACCAAAAATCTTCCCTTATGTCTCGGCACAATATCCCATACATAATTTTTCATAGACTCATATTTTTTGGCCATTGCATCCTTCCAGACTTGTTCCTTCACCACTTCTTCAAAGGTACTAGGTTTGGTTTGAATCATCTTACTGATAGCTACAACATAGGCTTGGTACTTGCATGGATTCTTTCTTTCCCTGAAAGTTCCTCGAGTAGTAGCATGTTTCTCAGCATCTTGTAATGTATCCTTGAGCCAAAGTGGTATTTTCCTTGTAGGGGAATCACATGGAGGAGGATCCAAAGGGTCCATAGATTTCATGGGATCATCAACGATGTCCTTCTCGGATTCAGGCATAGAAGGAACTTATAGAATATCCATATCATCACTCTTGTCCTCAAGGGGAGGAGGTGGAGGGAGGTCCCTTGCTTTTATAAGAGTGGCAAATTCATCGAATGTTACATCCATATTAACTTCAACTTTCCTTTCCTTTGACTAGGAATATATATTCTAAATTATTTATAATCTTCACTATATACAAAAAACATACCTTTCTTTCTTGTAGCTTGTAGCTTGTTTCTTTTGTCCTTCAACACATGGAAGTATACAGGACAACCGAAAATCCGGAGATGACCAATATTGTTCTTGACACCTGTGAATACTTTCTCAGGAGTCTTGTTTTCCAAAGCTTGATGAGGTAACCTATTTTGAACATATGCCATTGTTTTTGTTGCTTCAATGGTTGAACTTTGGCAGCTTTTGATCATGGAGCATGGCTTAGGAAACGTCTACAATGGACCTGTTCTTTCACTCAACCACTCCATTTTGTCTGAGGGTGTAGAGCACAATAGTCTCCTTAATTCCTTCCTTCTTACAAAAGTATATAAATTGATTTGAGGTGTATTCCTCGTCATTGTCGGACCTGGATATTTTTATTTTCTTCCCTGTATGATTTTCAACCAAATATTTGAACTCTTTGAAAATTTCAAATGCCTCATCCTTGTGATTCAAATAGTACATCCATGTATTTCTTGAGAAATAGTTAATGAAGGTGATGTAATAAATATGACCCCCAAGTGAATGCATGGGAATTGGACCACATATATCAGAATGAATGAGATGAATAATTTCTTCTATCTTGTTTTCGCTAGAGGGGAATGGTCCCCTTGTCTTCTTTCCACTTGCACACCCAGGGCATACTCCACCATGTTGAGACTGAACACCGGGGATCCTGGAAACTAGCTTCTTCAATTTTGAAAGTGCATCATAGTGAATATGGGTCAACCTTCAGTGCCATAACTCACTTTGAATATTTGTATTATGGACCATAGCTAGAAGAGGTCTTCCTATGACTTTATATAGTCCTTCAAACCTAGTTCTCAATGTGAAGGATTTCCTCATGTAGGATTCAGCGGACAAGGTAAGTAATTTCCCTTTAATAAATGAAACCCTTATTCCTTTGTCCTCCAAGGTAGATATTGAAACCAAATTGTTCTTCAATCTCAACACATATAATATATCATGGAGCAAAATAGATTCCCCAGAGTTCAAATGAAATTTGACAGAACCAAAGCCCTTTACGAGATGAGTGGTATTGTCACCAAGAATAATGTTCAAATTTGTCTCCCTCTCTACCAAATTAGAGAGAACCTCCTTATATCCAGAAAAGTAATGAGAATCCCCACTATCAACCAGCCAACTGTCCCAAGAGTCTGGAGGAGATGAACTAGCTAATGCAAAAATAAGAATATATTCAAATTGATTAGTAACATTGCTTTCATACCTGGAATTCCTTGGCCTTTTTGGAGGACGATAATTATCATCACGATCATCGAGGGAGGCTCTTCTTCTTTCATTCCTTCTATCATCTCTTATTTCATATGACATGTTGTTTTTGAGGCTACAGTTATTATTACAGGACCTTGAATCTTTCCTTCTTGGAGCATCTCTCTTTTTTGGACAATCGCGAGCATAGTGACCCTTCCGATGACAATTGTAGCACTCAACATCTCTATATTTCCTTCTTATTCCTTCGAATCTCGATTGTATTGAGGAGGTTTTCTTGATTTAGATGGATTTCCCTTTCCTTTCTTTGCATTCTTCTTCTTTCCTTGAGCAACGTAGGCAGAGGGCTCTCCTTTGTTTGATCCTTGAATTATTCCTCTAGATATCATCATTGATACTTCTTGTGCGAGTTTTCCATCAAGCTCATCGAATGTCGGGATCCTAATGTTGTTTCTTATAGCAGTAATGAAGGTATCATAAATGGGAGGGATTCCTTTAAGAGTTAAATCACCAATTCTCTCTTAGGTGTAATTTCCCCAACTCTCAACAATTGATCTCTAAGACAAGATATCCTCATAATGTATGATTGCACAAATTCTCCTTCGTTCATCTTCGTGTCTTTGATTTTTTCTTTCAAGGAGATGATTTCATTCAAATTGTTGACTTCATACATGCCAACAATATTATCATACATGTAATCGGACCTTCTCAAATTTCCAACATAAGCAAGTAGATTATCTTGTAAACCATCAACTATAATTTTCTTTTCTTTTAACTCACCTTTCTTATGCTTGTTTTTTACAACAACAGAAGCATTTTCCAAAGGCTCAGGTACTCTTCCTTGAATGAAGTCCAAAACATCATTGTTGTTAGCTATGATCTCCAACCTGACTTTCCATGCAACAAATTTAGTTGAATCACCCCAACTTCTCATGCTCCTTGAAGAAGGAAGAAGATGTTTTTACCAAAAGATTGTTTCCTTCCCTGATCAACTGCTAGAAAATGGATATTTCTCTATGTTTCTTGGGCTTTTCTTTACCTCCCCTCTATACCATGTTAATGTTTCATCACTTTGTTCTATTCTGCAACTATTACTTCAATAATATTTAATAGCATTCAATTTCTCAATTTTTACTTCTTCAAATTTCCAATTATAGTAGAGAAATTGTAGATAGAACAAATAAACAAATGCACATAGAAAAACAAGAGACACAATATTTGGTCAATGACTAGGGAAAAACCCCACTAGGGGGAAAAACCCTCGCAAATATTCTTCTATTAGATTGTCTTTAAATATTCAACAGAGAGAGTGCATCATCTAAGAGTCAAAGTCAAACTTTGACTTAGCCAACATCTAATGTCAATATTCAATATCAAACAATTATCCAAACTAGAGACAAAGTAGAGAGATGTAGTCAACAATGGTCAAATATGAACCTTCTACAAATCTGACTTAGTCAATAGCAGTCAACAGCAATAGAGTCAACCCAAATCAGTCAATGGTCAAGGGTCAAAACTATCCTCCAACAGTTTGATCAAAGGGCTTTCAATTTGGCCTCCTTAGCAGGTCAAAATTTAGTCAAAACATTGCCAATTTGAACAGTCAAATTTGGTCAACACATAGGTGAAGTTTGTGGTCAAATAAGTCTACGGTAAAAGTGCCAATATTTCCTTGGATTTTGCACCCTCCAATGTAGCCTAAGGAAACAGGAACAACCCCAAATAAAACATAGTTAAAACATGCCAAATGTGCCCAAGTCAACGCTAGTCAATACCCTGAAACAATCTTGAAATTCGGCTCAATCAAAGGTGTCTTCTATCCTTCGGATGTGTGAGAGGAGTCTTTCCAAATCTGAGTTTTACAAACCAATAATAAGAGGAGAGAGAGAAGATATGTTGTGTTGTTGAGATGCCAAATGAGGTGCGAGGTCTCAGTATGTATATGCATCCATGAGGGTGAAAATACATAATGTTTGGGGCTTCATGAGTGTTGGCTTGAGGAGGCCTGACCCAGGTTCAACATTAGTTAGCCAAACAAATACCTACACTACTGGCCCTTTCGGCATCAGCCCGCGGAGCGCGGACTGAAGTCTCACCCGACGCAGTATGGGGGGATGATGGAACCAAGTTTCTGCACCCAGAGATGGTTGTGATGTCAGTTTATTTTGGATATACCTACCTTCGTACAGGTTTCTTAGCCCTTTGTTCCACCCTTCAGTACTTTCACGAAAGGGTACAATTGGCTTTCGTGCAACCCTAGCCTGTGGCTTAGGGACTTTTGCGCTGCTAGGGCAACGAATTGTGATATCTCCCAAACTAGGCTAAGTGTCTTACTTATCTTATTAACTGATCTTAGTTAGCTTTGCGTAAACAGATGTTCTTACTTGCATTCACTTAACCGACACATTTACATACATTCGCGTAACATATAAGCATTATAAGTGAAATTCATACATAGCATAACAAGATGCATAAACAGGAAGTAAATACGTAGAAATTGTAGAATATTTCTCTTTATTGATAATTCTGGACGATTATAGACTTGACCTGCCCTGCGCACTCAGCTGCAGGCATCCATGCACTCAACTGCAGACTTCTACCCTAGGCCTCTGTGCACTCAACTGCAGAGCCTCTACCTATGCTACGGCCTAAACTTAGATTTCTGCCTTAGAGCTATCTCTCATACATCATATCTTCGTGTGTCTACCTTTTATTCTTTTTTTATTAAACTACTTAAAGCTTAGCACTATTTATACAATCCCATGGTTCGCAGACCATGGGGAGATATTTTACAGATGACATTACATTTCCAAAATAAGGGCAGACAACCCTATGACTCTTTACCACCTACGTGCTCCGCGACCACAAAATACGGAGTCTTTACACTTGGATTACAAAATTTGACCAAAATATGGGCTTTTAGCCCCAAAACTACCCTTGGGGGATCCCGCACCCAACAGGCCCCCAACACAAACATCGTGACTCACCCTAAAGTCACTCTGAAAGCGTGGAGATCTTAGTGTGAAGACGTCCCAGCTCCATTTGGATGACCACAACCTCGGCAACGCACTTAGCAGCTGCATGATGGACTTCTTCCACTCTTTGCTTGGTGACTGCCACTGAACTACCATCCTGAATCTTCTGCCGAATTTCTTGTAGTGTCGTGAGCTTTCCTTCAATGGAATATGTGATCATATATGCCTCGTCTATCCATGGATGTAGGCGTGCTTTTAGGACCAATTCTTTGTGTCGATTGACATCCACCTATTCCTTAAGCGCCTTTGCCTTTTGCATCGATGCGAGCCTCTGTGTAAAGGCGACCGTCTGCGTGGTCCCTTTAACCTTGTCATATCTTTGTTGTAGCTCACGCACCTTTGTCTCCAGGTTCTCTACATTCGGCTCCTCCTGCAGGGTGGTTAGGACCTCGAATGACTGTTCAAAAAGTTGCATGCACTGCTACTACATTGTCGACCACCGCTATTACTGTTGTAACAACGGTGGCACATTGTTCCCTGACTTCCGACGGAGTTGAAGGCTACGCCCTCAACTACAATTCTGCGATCTGTAGGTTCAACTCTAGCTGAATCCTGGCCATCTCTATCTCAGCGTCACGCACCCCTGTGGCCAACTTGAGGACGCATACCTCAACCGATTTTTCTACCTGAATGTCCAACTCTGGGACCATTCAACAGGCTTCCTCCACTACCTGCATGATTTTCTTGTTCTGTTCCACTGCCTCATTTCACTGTAGGAAAAACTGCTAGATATTGATGCGTTTCTTGCTCATCACCTATAGATCGTGACTCTCCCAGGCCCTAAGTTCCGTGATGACTCCATCCTACAAGATGTGGAGCGTCTCTCGAGGGAGTGCGACCATATTCAATCCCACCAATTTCAGGCTGCTGACTGTGGGCTTGTCGACCTCATTTTCTTTAGTAAGTGCCCCATCTAGTAGCAGTATCGCGTTGGTCACCCTTGTGTGCAACATCTCCGTGGCAGTTGAAGTGCTAATTGTGAGGTTGGTGGACATTGTGCCAGCTTGTAAAGTGCGAGCCTGCAACTCCTGCAGCTTTGTTCAGAGAGCTGCTAATACCAATTGCTACTGCTCTTCGAATTGTTGGAGGGCCTGTTGAAAATGCAACAAGATGATGGAGCTTAGTGGAAAGGAGTCGCCTTCACTAAGTGGGCCCGCAGGGTATTTTTGGTGCAAAGTCTATTTTTAGACATATGGATCATGGTCTATGAGTTGCAGGATGCTATTTGTGGATGATTGGTCATGTTGGTAAAAATAGATGGACTTCTATTTTTAGACATATGGGCGGAGTCTATTTTTAGACTGCTAGGCTAAAAATAGAACAGTTGAATATTATTAGCTCATAATAATATTTGGACTATAAATATTATCTTATCCTCTTGGAGCACTTCAATTCAAGCTACGGATGTGGCACATGCAACTTCCAGAAGGAAATACACTTTTCTTATGGGTTAGTTGAGCTATTGCATGATGGACTTCAGTTAGAACTCATGTGGTTGAGTTTGGTGGAGTTGATTGAGGAGTTGATGGAGTTGTGTTCAGTTTGACTTGGTTGAACTAGTTGTATTTAGTTTAAATGCAAATACACTAGTGATGAGTGATGTGAATTAATTGTTAATTAATTCACTAATTATTAACTCATAAAGCAACTAAAGAATACATCAGTTAACTCAGTGCATGGACAGTTCAGTGGAGACAGGTGCTAGAGGTTGAGATTACTATCAGTTGTGACTATAGTTGTGCATGAGATCTTGCACAATCAATGGATTGAGTATTGCCAATGAGGATTGCGTGGTTTAGCCAAGGGAAATACAAGTTTGGATCAGCCATTCTCATCCATTCTCATGCAGGATTGCACAGTGGAGGCAGGCAAGCAGCGGAGGAGATTTGAACCTGTGACTTGATTCAGATCTGAGCTAGTTTGTGTGTAACAGGTGGAGATAGTACTGAGTATTTGTGAGGAGTATTGTACTATGTATTGTTACATGTTCTCAATCAATATAATATACAGATAGTTGGGGGTTTTTAGCTGTATGCTTTCCCCGTGATATACTGTGTTGATATGTGTGATTGATGCTTCAATGTGCGCATGCGATTGTTTCTGAATATTGCAAATTGATGATCAATAGTAGAGGAGGTTATGTATTATGCATGCATTCCACAAATAGTGTATAATCAGGATAATCTCTATGAATAAGTGTCATATTATTCAAAATTTCTACAGGGCCTCCGCGGTGACATCCCTCACCGTTTCTACAATATCATGCAAATCCCCCTCAGCGAGGGTGATTGGGTCCAAGGATGTCTTTGAAGCCTTGGTTTTCTTCCGTGACACTGCCTTCTCTTGCAGTCGCTGACGCTTGAGTTGGGTGGACATCATCTGCAGGTTCGGGCCACCTTGTTCTGTCGGCTCCTCTATTTCTACCTCAGCCCTGGGCGAAGGTGACTTCTGTCCTTTGCGCTCTTCTCCTCTTGTCTCTTGTTGTTCTGCCAATTTCGTGGCATCGTGCGCTGCCTGGGTCTTAGCCTCCGCTTCCTCTTTTCTGCGCTTCTCAGCCAGCTGCGCCATTCTGAGCTTTGTTTCTTCCTTCTTACGCTACATAGTGGAATTGTCTGTTTCCACTGGGGAGCCTGTTGCAACGGACCAATCTGGCAGCCAAGACTCGAGGACTGCAAAGATAACATCATCTGTTGCTAGATAAGGTAATCTATGCCATGTCTTTGTGGGGTCCTTCTGCGCCCTAATAAAGATATGGTGGAAATCTCCTTTGAACTTTGAAAAGCTTTGCAAAATAGCATGTACTATGGGCGACAACTGCGGCTTGTGATTGATCCACATCCGGATACTCATCTCCATCAAGATCCAAAAGATCTTGCTTTCTTTTATGCATTGTGCATCCTTGGTCGCCCACAACGAAGCATATTTCACCGCCTCTGGAAGGTCCAACACGACCGAAGGGAATTGGTTGTTTTCTAGCATCTCCCATGCCATCAGTACAATCGACAACAAGAGCCACGCATAGTGGAACGTCTTTCCTTGCTCCTGTGCCTCACGACAGTTTGCAAGGAACTCGCTGCATAGATAATTCACCCAGTTGAACTGGAATCCTTTAGCGCATTGGGATGTTAGTGCAATCACAGGCGCGGGCACCTCATCCGCGCGGCACTTCTGCATCACCTTCCCTGCTAATATTTGCGTTGCTACCTTGACTGCAAGGTTGTTAATGCTGGAGATGGCATATCCTTGCTTCTTCTTCTCCAACTTGAATTTCTTCTTCATAGCTTCCGCGAGGGCCAACTCACCACCTTTTCCTTCTGATATATTGGTTGGATCCTCCCTTGAGTAAGGCAGTCGTGTGATCTGATGGATCAAGTGCTATGTGATGGGAATGGGCTCCTCCAGCCACAAACACCCATCATGCACCAAGCAGAGCAGCTGCCTAATGATGAAGACGATCACTGGGATGCAGTGGTAATGCGGTACCCAGAGCAGTTTGAGTAGCCAGACTTTCTCTACACCCTTGATCCATGTCCATGGGTCTAATTCGATCATTCCAACAATCATGTCAATCAGTCGGTGCATTAGCTGCTTAGTCGCTAAATGAGAGAATTTATCGTGATCTGCAAGGTCCCAATCTTCGAAATTTAGTACAGGTACCCACCCTAAGCATGATCCCTCAAAAACAACATCATCGGGGAGCAACAGAGTTTGTAGGGAGCTCTTGCTCTTGTCTATGTCCTTTGGCACCTTGTCTTTGCCCTTGCGTGGAGGAACATATTCTGGTAACCTGGTAATAGGGTCCGCACCTTGGGTTTCAACTTCCATTTACAAATCCTCCTCATTTGCCAGGATTTCTTCAGATTCTTCCTCATCTGCCTCCAGATTAATGGCCTTCCCCTTTTCCTACAAAGTGAGCTTGGTCCTCTGTGGGTTTCTTGGTGAGATGTGCACCGGTAGCATAGTCTGCTTATCCTTCTTTGGTCTCGGTGTCCTAGGTGATTTAGGGACTTCGACTACCACTTTGGCACTCTCTGGGGCAGCTTCTACTACCTCAATTTCTTGCGTGGCTTCCTCGGTTGTCACTGCTTCTGTGTCCATGGCTTCCGTAGGTGTCGACATCATTCTATTCAGGAGGTCTTGTGTCTCCTTCGATAATCTCTCAAACGCTGAACTTGCTCTCAAAGCCTCAAAATTTGCGCCGTCCATACACACCTGATAGCGCGACAACTGAATTTTCAAAATGCCAAGTGTTTTTCACTGGACAACCAATTGTAATTTATAGGGCCTTTTGAATTCAAATCCGAATGTTCTCCTCACATTCAGCCCATTAATGCTAGATTAGCAGCAAACTTTCAAGAATCTAATCCATAAATTTCATCTTAAGTGCCTGCCGCCCGCTCCATTTGGCCACAATCCGACCATCAAATCGTGAACAGTGACTTTAACGGTCACTTTCCGGCGGACCTGCGTGCTATTTCCACGAGTAGCGCAGCTGTTGCGGACCCTGTGACACTTCCCTGCTTCTCGCAGTCCTGAAATCGCGCAGCTCCCTAACCTGGGCAGTGTAGTTTATAGTTCCGCGCCTCCTTTCAGCTGCCTACAGCACTAAGACTGTGCTTTTGTTGCATAGTCAGATGGTTGGGCCACCTATGTATGGATTCAATCAACTGCCATTCACCTTCCCTGGGAAGGGATCTCCATTCAACTTAACCAACTAGATTGCGCCACCGTAGGTAATCTCCTTAATAACATAGGGCCCCAGCCAATGCATTCTGAATTTCCCTGGAAATTTATCAAACTTACTATCATACAACAAAACCAGATTGTTTACCTTAAATGTGCATAGCTTGATGTGTCGATCATGCCATTCCTTTTCACGCTGCTTTTGGACCTATTGGTGAAGCCCAACCAAAAATCTTTCTTCTTCAAGCTCATCCAGTTGTGTGAGCCTCTCTTCCAAGGCCCCACGATTCGTCATACCTGTGAACGTTGTTATGCGTAGACTAGGCATGATTTATTCCATAGGCATTATAGCTTCCACACCATAGACAAGCCTAACAGGGGTTTTTCCTTTCAACTTCTTGCATGTTGTTCGATAAGCCCACAATACTGCAGGTATGCGTAGGTCCGAATCACTTTGCTGGGCATTGCAAACCTTGGTCAATGCGTTTTCAAGAACTTCATTGAACACCTCCACTATGTTGTTATCCTGTGGGTGATAAGGTGTGCTCTTCTAGTGATATACCTGAAATTCCTCCATTAGTGCGTTGATTGTCTCATTCAGGAAGTGCGTACCACGATCACTCATCAAGATCCATGGACATCCAAATCATGTTAGTACATGCTCAAATAGGAACTTCGTAGCCGTCACGCCCATGCAATCTATTAGGGTCCCACCCTAACCCCCTTATTAATGTAGTGGGATCGAGTCATAGTTATAGTTAAGTAAGGAGTCAATAAAGCCCATATTAATAATTGTAAGTGGTTAACCTGCAATTAATGACGGGACCATAGTTAGTTGCAAATGGGCCATGGTATTAGATAGATGGTATTAATAAGAACCATGGTATTGATCCATGGTATTGCATGTATGAGTCATATATAAAGGATAGAGATTCCCTGCGAGGAGCATCATGTCTTATTTTGTAATCTAGCTCTGCTCTATTGGAGGTTGCCCCCTCGAAGAGGCAAGTGAACATTTCTTTCTGAATAATAAAATACTTGTTGTTGTTTCTCACTATTCTATGTTCTGGGTATATTCCTTCGCATATGTTGTATTATGTTATCGTCTTGCAGGTTAAGAGCATAACAAGTGGTATCAGAGCTCTTTCCAGGGCCGGTGGGATCTCCATTTCTTAGCAATTTTTTTTTTTGGCTAGAGACGTCTTCCGACGTCTTTAAACCACGGGATCTGTCATTGAGCGCATAAACTTGCGGATTTGGGGAGGCATGCATGCAGGAAATACAAGAGGTGGTCACGCTTGCTGGACTCCCTTGTAACCCCTGTGGGTACCCCTTCGAGTAGTAGCGCATTAGATAGAACCATGCACGGAATGTCTTCCAAGTACCCTCTGGGTATATCGGAAGCCCCCTAGCTACTTTGAAACCTCGCCATAGATAAATCGTCAGCCGTCTTGCTGCTATAGTACACCGAGAACAACACTTGTAGAGATTACTTGCTCGTACGATAGGGTAGTCGGGTTGTACGGCTAAGGGCACGGTTGATCCTCCTTAGTTAGAGCCCTGAAACATTGGGCCGAGTATTACTGTTAGACCCTTATGTATATTGCGTTCTGTAGCACCTGACACTCCTTGAGACCATAGTTCCCTTTTCTAACTTGCGATCACGCATAATCTCTGCCAGATCAAATCTCGCAAGGGGGTTTGCAGCAGCAGCAGACATCAGTCCCACAGTTCCGAGTTAGCAGACCAGCCATTCCGATCTATTAGATCCATCAGATCCGCAGCAGAAATTTGTTTCAACTATTAGAGCCAAGGATAATTTTAGGGGCGAATGTTCGCCCTTTGGCGAAATTAAGGGGTTTTAAATTTTTAGTGGGCGAATATTTTGTATCATAGTACATTTTTACAAATCACCTCAAATAGCCCACCTTATTCTAAGGGAGAGGGTAAAAAAGGTAAATTTAGCCCTTGAAATTAGGACTTACAACCTTCCATTCGCCCATTTTCAAGAATAGGTTTTATTTAAGTGAATCCATTCGCCCATTTTCAAGAATAGGTTTTATTTAAGTGAATCCTATGGACCAAATACCATATTTATAAAAGAGGTATGGTAAATTAATAAAAATATAAATAAATGAGAGGTATGGTAAATAAATAAAACATTTTTATATTTACTCCATAAGTCACCTTATATACATGTAAGGGTGTAAACAAATAAAAATATAAGTAAGTGGAGGTATGGTAAATAAATAAAACGTCTTTTTATACTTACTCAAAAGGTATGGTAAATAAATAAAAATATAAATAAACTAGACGTATCGTAAATAAATAAAACCTCTTTTTATATTTAGTCCATAACCCTCATTCTATTTATGAAGGCTCAAGAAAGAGGTTTTATTTAAGTGAATCCTATGGGCCAAATACCATATTTGTAAAAGAGGTATGGTAAATTAATAAAAATATAAATAAACAAGAGGTATGGTAAACAAATAAAACATTTTTTTTATATTTACTCCATAAGTCACCTTATATTTACGAACACTCAAAAAATGGGTTATATTTAGGTGAAACCTATGGCCAAAATACTATGGGACAAATACCATGGACTAGATTGTTATTAATACCATGCAAAAAACCATTATTAACCCTAATATTAGAATTCATAAAAATAAAAATAAAAATGGCACATGGTATTGACCCATGGTATTCACCAAAATGGCACATGGTATTGACCCATGGTATTCACCTGGAATGTATCCTATTTAAATGGGGTAATTAAACCAACATGTAGCCTATGCTAAGATTCACTAGGACTTTACAAAGTTTTATTATTTAGTGAAAGACTCGCCAAGATCTTACAAGATTTTATAATTGAGTAAAATATTCTAATAAAAATAAAAATGGCACATGGTATTGACCCATGGTATTCACCAAAATGGCACATGGTATTGACCCATGGTATTCACCAAAATGGCACATGGTATTGACCCATGGTATTCGCCTGGAATGTAGCCTATTTAAATGGGGGAATTAAACCAGCATGTAGCCTATGGTAAGATTCACTAGGAATTTACAAAGTTTTATTATTTAGTGAAAGACTCGCCAAGATCTTACAAGATTTTATAATTGAGTAAAATATTCGCCATGCCTGGTGAGAGATTCGCCAAAAAATTATATATACATATTATATTATTGATAAAATCGCCTTCAATTTTTCCTATATACCATGGAGATTCGCCCATTTATTATATTTATAAATTTAGGGGGGTTCTTAAAATTTTCCTTGATTAGAGCTACCCGATCAGCCATTCAGATCTCTCAGATCCACTAGATCTGAGTAGTTGTGTGGAGTTCCTATACCAGGGCGTGATTTCCACAGGACTTTTGGCAGCATTGACATTTTGAGGATTTGGCTACTGCAGCATTCCTAAGCAATGAGTAAAACTCCATTAGGAGTTTTAAGAAGAAAAAAGAAAAGACCCTCCGGTGCGCTTATTGGTGATCTAGCCCATAAGAATCAGGACTCCGTTAGGATTTTTCAGAGAGAAAAAAAAAGAAAAAAGTCTGGGACCCTCTGGGGCGCTTATTGGTGATCTAGCCCATAAGAATCAGGATGACGAGCTGATCAAGTTGGTACCATTCAATTGTTAGCGAAAAAAATTCGGGCGGTCCCAAATTTCAAGTACATCGGATCGGTGCATGGTAGAAACTAGAGCTCAAGCTATGGCCAATGAGAAGATCGACAAACTTGAACAATCCTTGCAAGCCATCCAAGCTTAGCTTGACAAAATATCTGATGCACTCTCTAAGGGCAAGGAGGAAGCCCGCGAGGAGGTGTATATTGGAAATGGACATAGTGAGGGTGAGTCTAGCCACTCTCTTCACCTCTGGGGCACCCGCCAACAATCCCGTTCGTGACCTCCCAAGCTGGATATGCATAAATTTGATGGTTCTCACCCGGCCGCATGGGTAGCACAAATGGAGCAGTATTTCAATCTGAATAACATCCTAGATAATTAGACTCAGCTTATGGTGGGGAGCATGTACTTGGACAATGAAAGATGACAATGGTGGGAATGGCATCAACGTTGCAATGGAAGTTTTATGACTTGGGCCACCTTCAAAAAAGCTCTTACAGAGTGCTTTGACCAGGAATCTTCTTTTTTGGGTCGTCTCACTAAGCTCCGACAGACTGGCACAGTGGATGAATATGTTATAGCCTTTGAAGCCTTAGATTTCTACACTAGGGATCTCCCAGATGTGTTCTACACGGAATGTTTTATCAGTGGTCTTAAAGAGGCCATACAAGCCCACGTCCGACTACACCACCTTCCCACATGGTCGGAGGCTTGCAAGGTAGCTCGTAACATGGAACATGCGTTAGCAGCCCAGTCCATTCACCCAAATTTCACCGCCAAGGGTCGCCCCCCATAGGCTCACAGCATGACTCAAACACTTAAGGTTCAAAAGGTGTCACTTGCAGAAATGGCCGAAAGAAGAAAGCAGGGATTATGTTACTACTGTGATGAAAAATACTCCCCTGGTCATAAATGCAAGGAGTCTAAATTTTTTCAAATTGATGCCACTAATTACAGCTCATTGGAGGAAGCCCCACCACTTAAGGAATCAGAGGAGGTAGAAGAGGACAACCAGAAGGACAATGTCCCTGACGAACCAGTAATTTCGCTGCATGCTTTGGTAGGGATTTCTTCACCTCAAACTCTCAAAATCAGAGGTTTTATTAAACATCGCCTAGTAGTAGTCTTGATTGATAGTGGAAGTACACATAATTTCATCCATCAAAAAGTCGCGGAAGCAGTGCATTGTTTTGTATGAGCAATTTCTAACTTCCAAGTCCAAATTGCGGATGGGGGAACAATGAAATGTGAAGGCCGCTGTGAAAATGTCAAACTTCAAATGGGGGATTATCAGTTGAAAACCCACATGTTTTCCATACACATGGGAGGGTGCGACATTGTCCTCAGTGCTGAATGGCTTCGCACTCTTGGGCCAATCACAATGGATTTCCAAGAGTTATATATGAGCTTTAAACAGAACAACTCCACACATACCCTCCGTGGACTCCAGGCGGGATCTCCCTCTATCATCAACTCACATAGGATGGAAAAATTGCTAAAAAAGGGCCATCATGGACTTATAGCTCAATTTAATGCCATCCAGGCCGTCGAACCCAATTCTCTGCCGATTCATCCTAAGATGCAACAGATTTTAAATAACCATCTGCCAGTCTTTGACAAGCCTCATGAGCTTCCACCCTCGTGAGGGGAACATGATCATAGCATCACCTTGGTTCCAGGGGCCCAACCACCAAATGTGCACCCATACAGATATCCGTTCACCCAAAAGAATGAAATAGAAAAAAATATCAAGGAACTTTTGGAAGCAGGTGTTATTCGTCCCAACATTAGTCCTTATTCATCACTGGTGGTCATGGTGCTCAAGAAAGATGGGGAATGGCGGATGTGTCCAGACTTCAGGGCCCTTATTAAGTTGACAGTCAAAGATAAATTTCCCATCCTGGTTGTTGATGATTTGCTGGATGAACTCAATGGGGGTCAATTCTTCACTAAGTTGGATCTTCGCTCAGGCTACCACCAAATTCGCATGAAGGAAGTCGACATTCCAAAGACTGCTTTCAGAACTCATGAAGGCCATTATGAGTTCCTGGTCATGCCATTCGGTCTTTGTAATGCCCCATCTACTTTTCAGAGCCTTATGAACCACCTTCTCAAACCATATCTCAGGAAATTTGTCTTGGTATTCTTCGATGACATCCTCATCTATAGTTGCACTTGGGCCGCACATCTTCAGCATGTAGATCTACTCTTGCAACTTCTCCGCAAGCATAAATTATTTGTTTGGATGACCAAATGTTCTTTTGGCATGGAAGAAGTTGAGTATTTGGGCCACATTGTGGGGTGTGAAGGTGTCAAGGTGGACCCCAAAAAGATCTAGGCAATGCAGGAATGGCCTCAACCTAAGACCTTGAAGAGCCTAGGAGGATTTTTGGGTCTCACAGGATATTATCACAAATTTGTCTGCAATTATGGTTGCATTGTGAAGCCCCTCACTCAACTCCTCAAGAGAAATTCATTCTTCTGGAATGATGATGCACAACAGGCATTTACAGCTCTCAAAAATGCCATGTGTTCCACTCCAGTCTTAGCACTACCTGATTTCACCAAATATTTTGTCATTGAATGTGATGCTTTGGGTACGGGTATTGGGGCGGTCTTAATGCAAGAAGGTCGACCCTTGGCCTTCACAAGCCAACAACTAAATGGGCGGAATCTGGGACAATCTACCTATGAGAAGGAAATGATGGCCATCTTACATGCAGTAGATACCTGACGACCTTACTTACTGGGGCGACGTTTCCAAATCCGCACTGACCATCACAGTCTTAAATATTTTTTGGAGCAATGCCTATCCTCCCCACAACAAAATAAATGGCTCGCCAAATTGCTGGGATATGATTATGAGATCATTTACAAGACAGGGCGCGAACATAGTGTAGCAGATGCATTATCTTGCCAATTTGAGGAGGAAAGTACCCTGCTCGCAATTTCCCTTCCCATTCCAGAATGGATTGAAGAGGCTCGTAGGGAATGGTTTTCACATCCGTGGCTCTCCCAACTCATTACTCAATTGCAGGCGGATCCAAATTCCACCAAGGGCTACTCGTGGCAGGATGAGATTCTTCGCTACAAGGACATAGTCGTAATATCACCAACATCCACCCTCAAAAGCCGCATTTTGGCAGAATTGCACTCATCCCCCATTGCAAGACATTCAGGCTTTCAGAAGACATATGCTCGCACTAGAAGATCATTTTTTTGGACAATAATGAAAAAGGACATCCTTACTTTTGTAGCGGAATGCGATGTCTGTCAATGCCACAGAGGGGAGAAAGTCAAAGAACCAAGCACATTACAATTGTTGCTCATCCCGACATCTATATGGATGGAGGTTTCTATGGATTTCATTACAGGTCTTCCAAAGTCAGGAAATAAGTCAGTCATCATGGTGGTTGTGGACTGAATTTCTAAGTATGCTCATTTCTGCGCCCTACCCCACCCATTTACACCGACTTTGGTCGCTCAATATTTCATGGAACAGATCTTCAAATTGCATGGCATACCCACTTCTATTGTGTCTGATCATGACTCGATCTTCACCAGTAATTTTTAGTAGGAACTCTTCAGGCTACAAGGCACCCAACTAAAACTCAGTACTTCCTATCATCCACAAATGGATGGTCAAACTGAAGCCGTCAAAAAATGTCTGGAAACATACCTTAGGTGTTTCACTTCAGAAAAGCAACATCTATGGGTATGGTGGTTGCCTCTAGCTGAATGGTGGTATAACACCAACTATCATGCCACCACCAAAGTGACTCCCTATGAAGCAATTTATGGTCAACTCCCTCCTTCCCTTACTTCTTCTATCAAGGGGTGCTCAAAGGTACAAGCAGTGGATCAACTCCTACAAAACTGCACAACCATGCTTGCCCATCTTAGAGAGAATCTTCATCAAGCTCAAAACCGCATGAAGCAACAGGTAGATCAGCATCACTCAGAGCGCCAATTTCAAGAAGGGGATTAGGTATTTTTGAGGCTGCAACCATATAATCAAACTTCACTCAAAAATAAGGGTTGTCATAAACTATCTCCAAAATTCTACAGACCATATCAAGTACTTCAGTGCATTGAAGAAGTGGCCTACAAGCTAGCTTTGCCATCCACTGCAAAAATCCATCCAGTTTTCCATGTCTCATGCCTCAAGAAAGTGATTAGGAACAATTGCAGAATTCAAACCAGTCTACCTGAATTGGATGAAGAAGGGTCAATCTGGCTCCAACCTGAACAGGTCCTAGACACACGAGAACGGCATCTGCGTGGCCGCATGATCAGGGAAGTCCTCGTCAATTGGAAAGACACCTCTTCGGAAGATGCAACCTAGGAACCAGTCACTATTCTTCTGCAGTTTCCGCAGCTTCAGCCTTGAGGACAAGGCTATTCTTAAGGGGGAGGGCATGTTAGGGTCCCACCCTAACCCCCTTATTTATGTAGTTGGATCGAGTCATAGTTATAGTTAAGTAAGGAGTCAATAAAGCCCATATTAATAATTGTAAGTGGTTAACCCGCAATTAATGACGGGACCACAGTTAGTTGCAAATGGGCCATAGTATTAGATAGATGGTATTAATAAGAAACATGGTATTGATCCATGGTATTGCATGTATGAGTCATATATAAAGGATAGAGACTCCCTGCGAGGAGCATCGTGTCTTATTTTGTAATCGAGCTTTGCTCTATCGGAGGTTGCCCCCTCGAAGAGGCAAGTGAACATTTCTTTCTGAATAATAAAATACTTGTTGTTGTTTCTCACTATTCTATGTTCTGGGAATATTTCTTCGCATATTTTGTATTCTGGTATCGTCTTGCAGGTTAAGAGCATAACAAAATCCTTTACCAGCTGCACTTCTGCCCAATGAGTCAAATACTTCGTCGCAGTGATAATGTACCTCACCCCAGTCTGCCCTTGTGGCTGAATGGGTTCTACAAAATCTATTGCCCACTTCTCTAAAGGTTGCAACGTCATTTTTAGATTCAAAGACATTTCATCCCTCCACGATGGCCTACCTGTTCTTTGACATACATCACATGCCTTGCAATATGCTTTTGAATCCTGATGAAGGGTTGGCCACCACAACCCTGCGCGTAGAATCTTCTGCACGGTTGCTCTCCTTGCATAATGTCCTCTCGCGGAACCTCCATGAGAATCCGTGAGAATGATGCTTCGTTCGAACTCAGGTACATACCATCTCATTATCTCATCAGTCACCATCTTGTATAGATGCCTAGCAATGAAAGAGAAATATGCCACGCGCACCACTAATTCCTTATTTTTCTAGACAGAGTATCCTTCCAGTGCAATTCCTGTTGTTAGGAAGTGTATTATATCCTCAAAATGACCATTCGTGACTTGTACTACAAATAGCTGCGCGTCAGGCAATCCTTCTTCCAAGTTAGTAGTTCCACCCCTGTTTTGATGCGTGACAGATGATCTGGTCCCGCATTCAATCGTCTAGGCTTCAAAACAACTTCAAAATCATACTCTTGGAACAATAAGAGCCATCTGCAGATTCAACCCCCCAACACAGGCTTATTGACTAGGTACTTTAGCGTGGAGTGATCGATATACATTTTAAAATGGCCTCCTTGTTATCAGGAAAACTAGTGTCCATTCAGAGCTGCTAGTCCCACTAAGATGGGTAGCTATCTTAGAAACAAACAGATTAAAGTTACTTGTGTTTTCCTTTATGAGAGATGGATGAGAGAGAAGCAGAGAGAACCAACCTCAGTCTTTCGCTAGTCTCCTTGCTTGTTTCCTCTCTCCTTTGATAGGGCTTTTGCCACTCCTTTCTCACTTGTCCCGCTTCAAAGAACACATGTAGAGCCAAGGCAGAAAAATACCATCAAAGCATAGAGATCTATAACCATACATAATGTAGGATCAGATGTACATTAACCATATGAATGCATAAATAAACAAGATTCAGAGATATACAAGCACATGGAAGAAAACTCAAATAGCTTTACTGATAAAAGTAGTAGAAGAGAGGATTACAACCAGGCTGTCTAATCTAGCATCAACCTCCCAGCATGAAAGCCCTCTTCACCTCATACAAAGCAAGATCACCCAACAATGTCTTCAAAGAGAAACCACCAACACTTCCTTGCAAATTACAAAATTCTAGCCTCTGGATCTCTTAGATGAGGGATCCATATATAAATGTTTTTAGGAGAGTGAGCCAGCTTCTGGGATTTTGTTTAGTGTCATTTCATTGATAGTTCTTGGTTCCACTTGGATATTTCAGATCTCTTACTCATCCCTGGGCGAATTCAAAGAGGCAAGTGTCATATGAGCAGTTTCTAGAAGATTCTCTGGGTTTCCACCTAGCACACTGCTTCTGCCATTTGTCTTCTCTCGCTCATCACACCCTACGGAAGGGATTTCCAGTATGCATCACACTCCCCGTGTGTAATAGGTGAGATGCATTGCTCCCTATGCATGGAGCAGTCTGTATGGTCTTGTTTTGACCAGTTTTGGGTAGTTTTTCATGGATAACTTCTGGGAGATGATGTAATCATCTGACCTTGTTCCTTTAGGGTATGAAACAACACTTTTAGGGGTTTAGAAGCCCTTGGTTTATGGACATATGTGATTGGGGTTGTAGTGCCCAAATATGTCTATAAATATTCCACCCTAAAGCACGAGGTCGTAAATCCTTTTGATGTCGGTGTAATGCTTTATAATGAGGATCCGTGGTTTTTTGAATTGGAAGGTGACCTGTAATAAGATACAATACAATACATTATCTTCACAATATTTTCATTATCTAGCTGAGGCGGGCATTCCCATGCTCAGCTTTACAAATTCATATTCATGTACATAAGACAGACAATCGTCTATGTGGCAGACTGATGATTCTGGTAGAGCCATCATCCTTTAGTTTGGATGATTATCTATGCAGCAATGATGTACATTTGATGTCTTTATTTTCTTGAATATATCGCAGCCTGAATGGATGAATCTAGATCCGGGGTCTTCAAACTCATTCAATCTTCACCTGAAGTACAAGTCGATCCATGTGAAAAGATGTTTTGATGTTAAACATGGAAATACATTGCCTGATTACCAGCCAATGATGTAAGCTGTTAATAGGCGCGAGAGGAATCACCGATAATGATGATGACCCTCAAGGTACTGCAGTACAATTCACATGGTGTGAATACATGATCTGATGTCGAACACCACGTAAAATCTTTCGGTCGAAGGCCATTGATATAAACCTATTTCCGGAAGTGAGAAACTTGCCATTGAGGCATGCAAGCTTCCAAGTACTGAAAGGGTTGTCCCTAAGTCAACTTCTTGGATAATGAGATGATGTCGACAAGAAGTGACCCGTCATAGGAGGGTCTTAATGAATCCCACATATACGACATGGAACGGAGCAAATGATTTTGTGTAGGTGAAAACGATCTGATGATACAAGGTTCAGGGTGGCAGTCATGAAAAATGGAGAGTGAAGGTATTGCAGCAGATGAGACATTAGTTAGGTTGGTGAATTCTCTGAGCGACTTCTCTTGAACATATCGGTGACACTGAGATGGATTGGTAACATTAACCCCAAGGTGGATGGTACGGTGGACCAATGGTGATGTGACCGGTGAATGGAATAACCCAACTCGACTCAATCATGGTGACAGAGTGAAAGTGTCATGTTCAAGAGCGACCTGCTACCAATGAAGCTATTTAAGTTTTCTTCCCTTTTTCCCCAGTCATTGTTGACCAGTACCTCTTTATTTTTGTCAAGTTTGAGGAGGATAACATATGCTTGTTCTATAATTTTCCCTTTGGGCAAACCCGTCGCTATGTTTTAACGAGCCTAGCGACAGTGAAACTCGCTCTTGTCTGCATGGACAAGTTTTTCGCTATTGTTTTAACGAGTTTAACGACAAAGATAACTCAATCCTTTTCAATTTTAGAGAGTCTAAAAAGGGACATAAAGGCAACTCCAGTGGTCCTTTTTTGTAATGTAATCCCTTAAGTCCGAAAAGGTGTAAAATAATACGAAAGGGATGACTTTTCGATAGTTTTAACAAGCCGAACAAGACAAGCGCTCGATCTTTTTGTGTAATAATCCATCAGGTCCAAAAAGATTAAAATCTAGAGGAGGGATGGCACTTCTGGTTGCTTTAACGAGCTGGAGAGGCCAATTGCTCAGCAATCTTTTCATATTTTACGAGTCAGATGAAAAGAGCTTAAAGGAGACTCATTTTTTGAGGAACGAGTGATGTTTTCGAATAGCAACTAGTTCCAGGTAAGGCTTGGAACTTTTCAATCACAGCAGTGGAAAGAGGGTGGCTAATAGAGTCACTCGTCGCCACTGTTCCTCAAGAGGGTAAACAATCAAATGGAGGTGTATGATCGGCTAAAAAAGAGTGGAGGTGATGGTAAGAACATGACCAAGGTTTAAAAGCTGATAGTCATGCGATCAAAATGGTTATTTACAGGGGGTTGGGTTCATTTTTTGATGAGATTGAACTCTATGGAAACACTTGCTCATTGCTAGGTTTATTTTTTGATGAGCTTGAACTTCATGTAAAACTGCTCATGGCGAGGTTTATTTTTTAATGAGCTTGAACTTTGCGTAAAACTGCTCGTGCTAGTCATATAATAAGGATGTCTCATCGATAGGTTCATTTTTTAGGGAGCTTGCCCCATTCGAAACTTTGCTCCTGAGCCTTTCGTTATGCAAGCTAGGAATGACCAACCTACGAGTCTAAAGGGTTGAGAGCCTACAAACTAAGAAAATAAATGGTCGCTTTTCACTTGCATGCAAAAAGGTTTGCATGCCCCCAGGTATAACGAAATAGAGTTTCCAGGTTACCATACGGAAGTTCTTGCATTAGCAAGATTGTTTCATCCACATGTGCAGACAAAACACTTCTTTGGATCTGTCCATCAAAATGGACGAAGGTGATTCTAACTCCAATCACCTAACCTTTAACGGAGGAATCCTTTTCCAGACTAATCCATTATCCTAAACGGACAGGATTGTCAGACTAGTAATATTCCTACGCAGAAACCTATCTTATATCTGGGGTTTTTCTACTGAAGTAGACCAGGGCGCATGCCTCCTGGGTTTTAGTCACAATCACCGAATCACTCATGATCATCAGGTGGATGGATTGGAGATTGATGAGACATTGCTTGTGCAAAAAGACCAGTTAGGGATGGAATTTGACTAATAGCTGTGTTTGAACCATGGAATGAAAGTTGGTCAACTTCGTGGACCACTCTGCCTTCATGTGGAAAACACATCACTCGGAAGAGTGAGGAAATGATAGCTCCCATGCTATAAATGTAGTCATGCCCAAGGAGTAGATTGTAATCTAGAGGTCCTTGGACTACCATCATGTTTAGATGAACGGTTTTCCTTCTCAAAGTTATAGGTAAATTTAGAAGGATCCCTAACGGTCGACTGGTTCCTTTGTTGAAGCCTGTTAGATTTCGAATCTCAGGCAGAAGCGATGGCGAACCAAGCACTTTCCAAGTAGTTGAGGAAAGGATACTCATAGAAGCCCCTTCATATATGATAGTACCAACCATGATCATTCTATAAGCTTGTACTATGATCCGGAATGGTACATTAGATGGTAAGCGGGGTTTGCCTAGTAGATTCCAATTGAAGGAAATGACTAGATTGCTTGGAGGGGGGACCGGATAAACGGCCGGATAAATATTTGACGAACTTCCTTCCTACGGTAAAGGAATGGGTAGATTTCCCCGATGTTCATCAGAGTCTGTGTTTACGAAGAGAATTTACACGGTGTCATTCTCATTCTCCTTCGTGACAGTATCATCTGAAGGTGGACCATGTGAAGACAAGATTGGGTCGATTGCCGTCTCGACCTGTTGACTTTGGTTCGATGTGGACTCAGAGGGTTTATCTTCAATGATAGGTGCTTCGACCAACAACAAAGGTGCGTCAATCAGATTTTCAACTAGCGATGGACTCGACAAGAGTTTCTTGTATCCGGGAGGAAGTCGGTGCAGTGATGCAGGACGATTATACAAGACTCTTTTAGCTTCATCTAAGAAGGGACAATGGTGGAGGGCATGATTGCCTTCACATAGTCTACAAGGAAATTTGGATCTTCCTTTTTGTCCATTGACTTCATTTTCACTAGTTGACATTGTGCTTTCAACATGATCGTCAGTGGTTGAAGACACTGGATTGTGCAAGTGGAGAGACTAGTCCCTCAAGATCCATGGGATGTAGGGACAATCTCGATGATAGTGGTCTCCCTTGCAAATGATACGTGGAGATTTAGGTTTGGAACATGCAGTGTGTGGATTTTCGCCAGATGATGTGCGGTTGCCCCCTTCCGCTGTTGGGTTCTTCTTCTTCTTCTCCTTCCCTTTCTTATTCTTCTCAGTTACTTGGTTTTTAGCGTTACTAGCTTCACCAAGCGAAGAGGAAGAAGGGGAGGGAGAAACAAATGAAGTAGAAGGTGGGGGAGAAACTTCATCTGGTTGCTTGATTGCTGAGGAATTGTGGTGTTTTGAACGACAGAGGTCAAGAAAAGCCATACTGGTAGGCCAATTGTGAGCCTTGGAAGGGACAATGTGGCCATGTGTGGAAACATCCCCCCAAGAGGAGAAGGGACTAGGATTTCCCCCAAGGGGAAATCCTTGATTGGTAGACTCCATTTCTCAACCTAAAGACCAACGAGGGAACAATGACGTTATTCCGATTAAAATAAATTTTATGACGCATTGACACAACTTGCTTTTTCAATTTTTAAGAGTCAAGAAAAAGCTAAAGATGACTCTAGTCGCCTTCGATTTTTAATGATCCCGAAGTGACAAGTGCTCAGATGGACCTTTTATTTTAAGGAGTTTGAAAAGGAACGAAAGTTACTGCTCTGTAAATCTAGATAGAGGGATTACCAAACCAATCGCAAAACTGCAGAATACTTTTTAAGGTACGACAGTCAATCTTCCCGAATGCTGTGTTCAGTGCATTGCGATCGATAGGGCGGCAGACACGACTTCCTAAGGATAAAGGATGTAGCCTATTGTGGTCTCCCAATATATACTCGATGGTACGTGGGATCACAAGTCCGTACTGGCACTTGTCGTCTCAAAGAGGAGGAATCACCCAACCTATGATGAAAGCGATAGTTACCAGGCTTTACGACGCCGGAATACATCTCTAGCCTAGACTTCTAAATGTTGTGCATTAGGTTCCAAAGCGTTTTTATGTTCATTGAAGTTTATTTTACAGTTGATCTTTCTTAAGAAGTTTTCCTTTAAGGTTCACCACATGATGTAGATATACAATTCCTAAATATGCAATCTAAGATGATAAACAGTCGTTTACATTATTTTTGCAATGAAAATCCTAGCTAGTAAGGAAAGATAAATGAAATTCTTTCAACATGGAGCAGAGAGCACACACTAGATGCACTTTTCCTAAATCAATTTCAGCATGCAGTCTTAATGCAAATGCACATGCATGTATTGTTTTTCAGTTTCCTTAATGTGAGAATGACAAAAAGAAAACAAAGTATATATTTGAACTATTCCATTTCAAAGCGACAATACTAACAATTTTCTTTTCAAAAAACGAAAGTAGGGTCAAGACGACACTTTGCAATTTTGTATTTAAACTGTTTTCGACACTTGAAATACTAATGATTCAAATCAAATACAATGGCAAAAGTGAAATTGACTGTCTAAAAGAGGAATGCTTTGTAATACTCTTTTTCTTGACTGAAAATGACACTTGCGACACTTTCAAATCAAAATACGACAATTCGATTAGGCTACTGTTTGCACAAGAGAACTATAAATGATGAAAAATACATAAAAAACATTCACAATTCCTTCTGATGGAGGCTGAATAATGCAAAGGAAGATGGTTTCAACAGAGATATACCGATCATAGACAACAAAACTACTGAATAAAGCTGAAGATAATAAAGAAAAAACCAAAATCTGGAGGCAGAAATAGTCTCATCTGATCATCACACCTGTAACACAGGGAAACAGGGATGCATCTCACCTATAGCACACGGGAGGTGTGATGCATCATGACTACCAAGAAGAGGCAGTGCGATGGTCCAGTGACGAGATTGAGCTTGGTTTTTTGCTCATAGTTTGCAGCTAAGTTCAGGGATTTAGGCTGAGCTAATGATTGTCAGTAAACACAAAGTATAGGGGCTGATCTAATGAGGTTATTTGAGCTACCACCAGGGCACTTAGGATGTTTGCAAGATAGATGTTCAGTTCATAAACCAACTTGGAGATTTACTGAAGCAGCGTTGATCTACTTTACAGTTGCATAGAAAAAGAAGTTCGAAGGCTAGCTGGCTTGACTTCAGGCTCCTTCTGTGGTTTATAAAGCAAACAATAGTAACAAAACAAACAAACTATTCAATCCCCAGTGGTGGCGCCATTTTGTTATTAGGAAAACTAGTGTCCATTCAGAGCTACTAGTCCTACTAAGACGGGTATCTATCTTATAAACAAACAGATTGAAGTTACTTGTGTTTTCCTTTATGAGAGATGGATGAGAGAGAAGCAGAAAGAACCAATCTCAGTCTTTCACTAGTCTCCTTGCTTGTTTCCTCTCTCCTTTGATAGGGCTTTCGCCACTCCTTTCTCACTTGTCCCGCTTCAAAGAACACCTATAGAGCCAAGGTAGCAAAATACCATCAAAGCATAGAGATCTATAACCATAAATAATGTAGGATCAGATGTACATTAACCATATGAATGCATACATAAACAAGATTCAGAGATATACAAGCACATGGAGGAAAACTCAAATAGCTTTATTGATAGAATTAGTAGAAGAGAGGATTACAACCAGGCTGACTGATCCAACATCATCCTCCCAGCATGAAAGCCCTCTTCACCTCATACAAAGCAATATCACCCAACAATGTCTTCAAAGAGAAACCAACAACACTTCCTTGCAAATTACAAAATTCCAGCCTCTAGATCTCTTGGATGAGGGATTCATATATAGATGTTTTTAGGAGAGTGAGTCAGCTTTTTGGATTTTCATTAGTTTCATTTCACTGATATTTCTTGGTTCCACTTGGAGATTTCATATCTCTTACTCATCCCTAGGTGAATTCAGAGAGGAAAGTGTCATATGAGCAGTTTCTAGAAGATTCTCTTGGTTTCCACCTAGTACACTGCTTCTGCCATTTGTCTACTCTCTCTCATCACACCCTACAGAAGGGCTTTCCAGTATGCATCACACTCCCCATGTGTAATAGGTGAGATGCATCGCACCCTATGCATGGAGAAGTTTGTATGGTCCTATTTTGACCAGTTCTGAGTAGTTTTTCGTGGAGAACTTCTGGGAGATGATGTAATCAGCTGACCTTGTTCCTTTAGGGTATGAAACAAAACTTTTAGGGGTTTAGAAGCCCTTGGTTTATGGACATATGTGATTGGGGTTGCAGTGCCCAAATATGTCTATAACACTCCTAGAAAGTAGTGCCGGTACTTTTGGAGCGCATACACCATAGCTAGCCCCTCACGTTCAGTGGTAGAATAGTTCTTCTCTGCTTTGGATAATTTGCAGCTCGTGAACGTGATAGAGTGGTCCAAGCCTTCGCCTCCATATTGTGTTACTACTGCCCCCAATGCTATACATGACACGTCAACATGTACATGAAACTCTTTCTTCCAGTCCGGGAAGATTAGGATCGACACGATAACCATCTTTTCTTTCAATATATCCAAGCTTTTCTTTTAGTCATCGTTCCAGTAGAATGTGACATACTTCTTCAACAATTTTTCCATCGGCATGGTGATCTGGGCATAGACTTTGATAAACTTTCTGTAATATCCTGTATGTCCCAGAATATCACGTAATTGTTTTACACTCCTCGACGCTTCCAAGTTCAGTATCACCATGATCTTTGCAGGGTCTACCATTAGTCTTGTTTGCAAACTACATGCCCCAATAAGTTCCCAAAAGGAATGCAAAATAGACACTTCTTGATATTGAGCACGATCTGGTATCTTGAACAGGTATCCAGCATTAGGTGCAAGCTTGCTACATATCACTTAACCAACCCAAATACAGTCCAATCATCAAAATATACCTTTAGGAACTTATGAATAAATCCCTTAAATGCCACAACAACCATGCGGAAAAAGATTGTAGGCGCATTCTTCAATCCAAATGTCATTACGGTGTATTGAAAACAACCCCACTCAGTCACGAAGGTTTTCTTGCTCCTATCCTCTAGCGCGATTTTGATTTGGTGGTACCCAAAGAACCCATCAGTGAAGGAATATGCTTCCTGGCCACCTACATTGTTCAACACTTCATCCTTAAACGGAGTCGGGAAAGGATCATGCACACAAGGGCCATTCAATTTTTGAGATCCACACATATCCTTATCTCATTCTTCTGCTTCTTCTCTTCCACCACCATTGGGCTTACCCAATCAGATTCTTCCATAGGCTCAATGATGCCTGCCGCTAGCATCTTGTCTAGCTCTAAAAAAACCTTCTCCTTGTATTTTGGATTGAGGATGTAAGGCCTCTGCTTAACTGGCTTCTCGTCAGGGTTTAACATGATCTTCATCACTCATAGATCTTCGATTATTCCTTTCAAATCCATAAAATTGGTAGGGAATAAGTCTTGGTATTCATGGAGTAATTCAATGACCTTATCCACTGTCGCGCAGCCCCAGTAGTCTCTAATCTTCGCGAATTTGGGTTCTGCCTCCGTACCAATGTTCACTTGTTTTGTTTTCATCGGTGAGGTTATATCAAGGTTCTCCATCTGCGGTCCTTGTACCTCGCGGTGGCCTTCTATTTTTGGAATGTTAATCTTCCTCGGATCCTTATCCTCATCTTCAGCAGTTACATTATAACATTCGAGCACATGATTCAACTGAGTAGCCCAGTTAGGATGAATTAGGTCTAAAGGATCCTGCGGTATCCTAAAGATGGCTGCTTTCACCTCTTGTAGCACTTCATCAATATTGTCAAACCCATCCTCAAAAATGAATGTCATCATGAATCCTTTGTGTAGGATATCCCAGTTTCCTGTCCCATGGCAGAGCTCTGCTTCTATATACCAATTCATTGGGATAACATCCAGGGTATGATAGAATAGGTGCACCCACTCAGGTTGGGGCTTTTCTCCATAAGCTTGTGTCCATTTAGCCAGATAAGCGCGCAGATCATTCTACCCATCGTACTTGTCTATTAGTCTCATCTTAGGCTTCCTAGATCATGTTCTCATCATCCTCCTACATTCATGCCAATCATCAAAGCTTCCCTTGTGTGTATCCCACCATCTTGCGGGCGTAGTGCGTAGTGCCCAGTCCAAGGCTTGGAAGCACTGCTTTTCTAGTATCTCCCTGTCAAATGCACCAAAAAAAATATCTACCTCATTTAGACCATCATAAATAGGCAGATTTCTTGCCTCTGACGACACACAACGCAGCAACCGGGTCATCATGTTGCAATATAGTGTGGTTACTTTGTGTAACCGATTCTGCCAGCATTCTATTTCTTCGTCAGAATCTAAAGTATAGGAACTCTCGCGATCCCATGTAATCCGTCCATCTGTGGTGGGATTCACCTAGTCTTGGCCTCACACTGTTATCTTATAGATGAAGTCTTGATCATCATCACTCTCATAATTGCGGACTGGTTCCATATAGCGCAATCCTTCAGCAAGATCCAGGGGTATTATTACACGTAGTGATTTCTTCTCAAATATCATCTTTCACTTCTTCAGATTGATTACCCCATTCATATCAGTAGCCCAGTCAATTCCCAGGAGCGTAGGGTAGGGATTGCTATCATCCACTATCTCTATTACTTCAAAATATGCCAGTGTGCTCACTCCCTCAATGTCTGCGGTCACCCCCTGCAGCCACCCCAAGAGGATGATTTTATGTTGATTCGCCATCCTTAGTTGAATCAGAGACCATTGCAGCACATGTCTCCCCATTCACTCCCAAGTCCGCTTTGGTAGGACATTCACATTTGAACCCAGGTCCAAAATGACATGATACATTTCATACTCTCCTATTTGTGCGGTCAGTCTCATCTCCTGTCCCATCCTCATTTTATGCTTGCCAATTTTTCATATTACACATGGATCACCTGGTGCAGTCCCAACACATCTATTGATGAGTTCTTGTAACCCTTTCATAGCCTTACTATCGCGCAATAAATTCATACAGGTTTCCAAGAAAGTTGTGAGCATAAAAGGGTCCATCTTTGACTCAGGCTTATCCTTGCTTCTTGATTCGAAGGCCTCAGCGAAGCTCTTCTTAGCTTCCATGAAGGCTTCATGAGTGTGCTCCAAGTCGAATTCAACATCTTTTGCTAGGGCTTTGTGAACCCATGTACTGTCTTCTGGCTATTTCCCCTTGTCATCCCCTGTTGCGAACCCACTCTTGAGCACTATGTTTACGTTCGTATCCTCCTTGTGCAGCTCAGACCTCATCATCTGCAAGTTCTGAGTCAGTGGAGGTGGTAGTGCCACTTTGTCTCGTATCCTAGCTACCAGTGTAGGACAGTCTTCTGTTTCATGATCAAACAACGTGTAATACTCACACGATGGACGTGTTGGATTAGTGCAATTGCGGGCATAGTATCCCGGTCCTCCACAATTGTAGCAAATAAACTACCCTCGACCTCTACCAGGTCCTCCTCTGCCTCAAACTTGTCCGTGCCCTTGAAATCTCATCTGCGTCATTCCTACATTTTGGTCGAGGGGCCGCATTTCAGCCTGAACCTTGTAGGCGGGAGTTCTATCCATAATCAATTCATATCTCCTGAAAGTACGCTCATCATTTCCTACCGACCTACAAAAGTTGTAGAACAGCTGTTGCAGTGCTTGTACATACTTCTGTAGCAAGTGACAGTTATCCGTGGCATGTTTTCCGGCTACCTGACAGATAGTGCACCATAATGCAAGCCCCGTGCTAGGTCCTGCTTGAGCTTTTGACCTTAAAGGCATCGGTCCTCCCCCTACAAGGTAATTCACAAAGACCGGGCAATGGTCTTTGTCATGACCCTGACTCTTGCATTTCAAGCACCATACTTCCTCGCGTACCTCTAGTCGAACCGTCCTGTCCTGCTTCAGACCTTGCATCTCAAGGCATAGATTCTTCAGCTGCGCATGGATCTGCTGAACTCCTAGATTAGGATCTTGCATCAGAGTCTCATGTAGTCTCATGGAAATCTCCAAGGCCTCTGCCTGAGTTGTTATCTTTTGCTGCGATAGCGCACTCCTTAAGTGGGGTAGTATCGAAGCCACAAACCACTCGCGATGCTGTCCATCTGTCAAATTCATGTTGGCCTCGTGGATTGTACATTTCAACCTTTGATCTAGTTCCCAAGGCATCTCATCTAGTCGCATTGTAATCTCTTTGAATCCCACAATTGACAACGCCTCAGCTTTAGGCCTGCTAAATTCCCTATTTAGTGCTGTCTGGATGTCTGCCACTCCAGCATTCGGGTTATCGTTAGAGTACTTAATATACCAGGTTAGCGCACGATCTTGCAGAGCACTAACCAGCATTGCCTTCTTTATGTTGTCATCTGTAACACCTTGAGCTTCCCATATAACCCTCACAACAAACCAAAATTGGTCTGGGTCCTCATTTCCCAAGCCTTTGAACAAAGGCAACTTCATTGTATTTTCCATACTGAACTTCAGTGGAGGTGGAGGTGGTATGGGTGAAGTTGGAGGCGATGATGGTGAAATCGGAGGTGGTGTGGGTGGAGGTGGTATTCACGGGAATCCTTGTCTTATTAACTGAATAGCGCTTCGTGGAGAAACCTTCGCTATCGCTTCTTCATCCCTTCACGGAGGTGAAATCAAGGGGCTATACTCTAGACCCTTATTTCTTTCATTTCTATAAATATTTCTTCTTCACGTAGTCCCGAACATCAGGGTAGTTGCATAACCCGTTTTTTACACAACAACATTTTAATCCAAGTATTCAAATATTTTACGTACTTACCTCACGGTCCTTTGAAAAAGCATCGCTCCGCCTTGCTATATTTGACTGAGGTGTCGACCGCGAATTCAGTAACAAATCCTCCTATGACGTGATCGAGCCAATGATCGATAATGTGGGTGATCTTATCCTCCGATGCTTCCAACCTTCGCACTAGCTCTGGGGTCCACACAATAGGACTGTCAAGTTTCCACCTTCCTTAGATATCTGCTAGCTTCATAATCCAATTGTATAGCTCAATAGGGAAAGAGAAAAAAATATATCATGGATCTATATATACAGGTACCAGTCCAACCACTATTCCTTTGTCAGTCGCGGGTTTCTGTTCTCCTGTGCCGCGGATTTGTGGATTTTTCTATCCAACCAGTCTCTAATCTCCTTCTTAGTTGGATTCTAGTGATACGACATCACATATCTCTCATGCAAATTCCGGTCCCGGCAACGAAACCATTTGTTGGCTTGAGGGAGACTAATCCAGGTTCAGCGTTAGTTAGCCAAACAAATCCCTACACTATTGGCCATTTCGGAATCAACCCGTGGAGTGCGGACTGAATTCTCACTGGAAGCAGTATGGCGAAGTCTTGGAACCAAGTTTCTGCATCCAGAGATGGTTGTGATGTCGGTTTATTCCGGCTATACCTACCTTCCCGAAGGTTTCTTAGCCCTATGTTCCACCCTTTAGTACCTTTACGAAAGGGTATAATTGGCTTTCGCGCAGCCCTAACCTGTGACTCAGGGATTTTCACGCTACTAGGGCAGCGAACTGTGATATCTCCCAAACTAGGTTAGGTGTCTTACTTATCTTATTAATTGACCTTAGTTAGCTTCGTGTAAATAGATGTTCTTACTTGCGGTCACTTAACCGACACATTTACATAAATTCGCGCATCATATAACATTATAAGTGAAATTCATACCCAACAGAACAAGATGCATAAACAAGAAATAAATACGTAGAATTGTAGAATACTTATCTTTATTGATAATTCTGGACGATTAAAGGCTCGACCTGCCCTGCACACTCAGCTGCAGGGGTCTGTGCACTCAACTGCGAACTTCTACCCTAGGCCTCTGCGCACTTAGCTGCAGAGCCTCTACCTACGCTACAACCCAAACTTAAACTTCTACCTTAGAGCTATCTCTCATACATCATATCTTCATGTGTCTATCTTCTATTATTTTTTTATCAAACTACATAGAACTTAGCTCTATTTATACAATCCCATGGTCCGCAGACCATGGGTAGATCTTTTACAGCGGACATTACATTTCCAAAATAAGGGTGGACAACCCTATGACTCTTTACCACCTACGCGCTCCGCGACCACAAAATGTGGAGTCTTTACACTTGGATTACAAAATTTGACCATAATATGGGCTTTTGGCCGCAAAACTACCCTTGGGGGATCCCGCGCCCAACAATGAGCCTAGATGATGTTGAAGCCGACCTTGACAATTGCACATGTGTGGGCTTTAATTCAAAACTGCAGCACTCCTTATCCAATTTGAGTAATCTTTAGGTCGATTTTGGTCCTCTCAAAAGGAGGAATTTAATGCAATAATCTTCTCCATCAAATCAACTATCCAAAGTGGAATTTGACAATAGTTTCATAATTTAACACCATAGAGGTTCTTGATGGTGCTGAATTCATTTCCACCATCAAACAAAAAATTCAAATTCTCTCACAATTGGGTTTCTTGAAAAAAATTCGTTAAATTCTAATGAGAAATTCGTCATTTGGTGAAATAGTCACCTAGTTAGACAATGTATTTTTATTTTTATGTAATTTGACCAAGTCAAAATATTAAACATGAAATTACAACATCTTTACCATACTAGGTTGGAGAGCGCCTCTCGACTCAACAAAATTGTAATGTTTTTGGTAAATTTTTTCTCGAGAAAATTATGTAGATTGTAGGAAATGACTGATGTTTTGAGTGGACCCTCCACCCATTATTAGGGACACATAGAAAGCTATATGTATCCATGATGATGGGTTGAGTGTCTACTCGAAACGTCAGTCATTTCTTGTTATCTACATAATTGTCTTCAAAGGAAATCTACTAGAAATATGATCTCCAACTATGTGAATCTTCATATTCAAAACTTTAATGTATTTATTTGTTTATAAAATTTTTACTTTTGTAAATCTAGAGTGTAAATCTAGTCTATATTATCCAAGATCCATCAAACACTTAAAGGAATAAGATTTCTTATTGTGATTTTTCAATCATTTAATTCCATGTATCTAGGCTCATTTAATTTTTTCTAGTTGATGTCATATATATATATATATATATATATATATATATATATATATATATATATATATATATATATATATATATATATATATATATATATATATATATATATATATATATATATATATATATATATATATATATATATGTAGCTCCTTATCTTTTGTTGTTTAAGATGAATCTATGCTTGTTCTATATATATATATATATATAAATTTTTAATGTAACAATGCGACAACATCTCCCCCATAGTAGATTATATAGCACATAGCTACTCTATGTGCAAGTATTTGTTACAAGTGTCTCTTTTGTTTGAAGCCAACATATAATGACATAAGGGTTACCCACATGACAATGTATCTATCATACTTATATGTAAATGCACCTCGTTACTCTCAATGTAAAGAGAATAAGTCATGGTTTCTAAGCTATACATGAGCATTGTTTTTAGCAAAGTCCACTAAAAATTAGAATACACATTAGACCTCAAAGATATAATAAATTAATGAAAATTATTCATATTATGATACACGAAAATCATTACACACATAGACCTCACATGCCCTTCAAATTTTTGACTCCATGTCATAGGAGGTTGTTAGAATGATAAACATGACAACTATCCAATCCATTGAAGACTGAATATGTGCACACTCTAGAGGGGTTGACAAGAAAGTATCTTGGTGGTATGTGCATGTCATTATGTCCCATCCACTTCAATGATGTGAACTATGGAGATTGTTAGTTTGGCAGGATGAGTAGTGGGTGGATAGGGGCAGAGGTTATCCAAGGCATGATGTGAAGTGAATGAGAGTTGGATAAAAGATGAAACATGGAACCCAAAGGGGAGTTGCTTCTTAATTTATGTGGATGTCAATGGCCACTCACTCCTTCCACTGACTCAAAATGGTTCCCCATCTTGATATTGTTTCTATAGTTTTTTTGGGTCACAAAGATTTGATGTGCTTTTGAGGTCATAAAAAGTGTTTTTTGGCTATGAAAAGGACTTGGGTTGTTATAGGAATACCTAATCCTTAATATGAATTATTCTTCTCATTGATATATTTCCAACAAGCTATTGTGCACCCTAAATGGAAGTTGCAACCTTTAGAATTCGACATATTAACTAGACTTCTTAGTGGCCATGTTCCTTTTGTAACTTCATCTCTGAGGGATATGGTTTTGAATCATTAGGATTTTTCCTCATAGGGATTAGTAATTAATGTTAAATGGTCATTTTTAGCCTCTTATAATGCTCTTCTTGTAAATGATTATCGATGGAACCCCTCTCTTCATAGATAAGTGGCCACCTTTATAGCTAGTTTGTATTGCTTGGAATTTCACAATATTTTCCTATTTCATTTGTTAATAGAATTTGGTTATCACTATATTATCATGCTCTCTAAAATATTTCAGTGTATGTGTTTTCATTCATATCCTTTCCTTTCATTTCATTCTCTATACATTCTAAATCAATGATATCAAAGACATCTACTCTTTATTGTTTCTTTGTGCATGTCCTTGATGAGGTTAGGGTATAGAGAATTGGGTCTCAAACTAAGTTTTCTTAGGGAAGACCACTCTTACTACCCCTAGTGGTCTCCTATAGTAGATGAAAATAGATAATATAGAGTAGGATATCCTATCAAGTTGATCTGTAAAGGATACCATGGATACTCCACCAAAATAATTTTTCACAATAGATTTGATAAAATAACTAAAATCTACACCATGAAGGTTAATTTCCCTTTAGATTCCAAATTATTTAATAGTTGAATGTTCTACTTAAATGAAATAATTGAAAATACTTTAAATGTAAGAAATAGAGAATAGAAATAAACACACACACACACATCCACAATAAGCATAAGTTCTTCCTCAGGAAACCCTTACAAGAGAAACCCAAGCTACAAAACGAGGCCACTCTGCTCTCTTTTCTCAAGTATGGAGATATATAAGTACAAAAGAAGAGGTACTCTATATGAAGTTTCTTTAGTCATATGGCTTATAAGATTGGTACAAAACCTTAAAAGCCTTTGTTTTTCTCTTTAGTTTCCCACTTCGAGTTGCTCTACTCAACAATGGAACAAAATACAATAACATAAAATGGAATCCCTACTTCTCCCAATGGTCTGATACTTAACATAGCCTAATAGTCAGCTAGGGGAAAATATTGACTCTTTCAACCCTCAACTAGAGTTACAATTTTGGACCTTCTATAGTCTTCTTGAGATTCCACACTGACTAGCCTCATTTTCATAAGCAATAGAGGTTAATGTGGCATCCTCTTGTACCATGATGGTCAACACGATAGGTTAACACGCGAGAGGTGTAAATTTTGCATACAAACTTCGATTGATGCAATTCTTGCACCATTATGAAGATCTCTAAGTGTAGATCAACATCCTAGAGTCCACACCGAAGTGAGAAAGTTTTGACCCCAAAATTTTTCATTTGATGCTTTAACATGGCTCTATAAGGTTTTGGATCGTAATTCTTCATACTGGGCCCTATTTTTAAAATGAACTTGCAAGTTGATTCCTCCAATTTTTTCCACTTTGAAAGCATCGATATATATGAAAAATAATGTAATGATCCAATCTAGATCACGAGTTGTTGCTTGAGAAAAATCGTGTGTGATAGAGGAATGAGATGATGGATAATTTGGCCTAGATCCTTCAACCATTGTCAATGATAGTTGAGACACCTTCAATAAACAATCATTTCAATGGTGTGACACCATTCGCGATACAAGTTAGATTTGACATTAATTTATTTGAAGGCAGTGATAGATGAAAATTATTTGGAGAAATGGCTAAATATGTTAAAGGGTTATTACTCCATTCAAATTTTCTCATACATCTAAAATATCACATTTTCACTCCCTAAGGTCCTTCCCCATGTCAAATATTGGTGATAAAGTTATTAGGAGAGACATGATAGAAATGCGTCTACAACATTTAGTATAAAACTCACTTGCGTAGCTTTTGATGTCATAAAGGATGAATTCTACCCCATTGGAAACTATTACATGAGATGGACAACTCTATGTTAGGAGAGAGGTAAGATGGTGCTAGAGTACATGAATATATTCCACACCTTGTGCTCAAAGCTAGGTTTATGTGACTCTAAGCGGCACCTAGTTTTGAAGTGCCACAATGACTTACATAGATACATCCAAATAAAGATGAGATTCTTGTAATTCTCCTCACTAGAACCCACTTAATGATATGATGTTAAAATCAAATAGAAATTTAAGAAAAGGAATAAGTGGGAGTTTGGGCATGAAAATTTGCCACAACAAAGGTATGATGTGACTTGTTGGTATTAACTTTCATAACAAAGGACAAAGTAAGGATAGTCAACCTCAAGACAACCAATCCAAGCTGTAGGTAAATAAGTGTTATGAAACCAGCTCAAGAAAAGATAGAAAAGATAGATCAACACCTTAGAATTCAGCCTCTTCGAGGGGGAAACCTCCTTTACATTACATAAATGAACAATTCTTGGATGATTCAAATGAAAAAACCTCCTTTCTATATATAGGAGTCTAAGGAGTCACAATATAACCCAACCGACCTAACAATAATAATATAAAGCCACAAAAATAACAATAGAGGGATTCTATGGGGCACAGTTATAACAATATGGGGATAACAGGGGCACAACAGTATTAATAAGGGATGCAACTACAATAGTAATGGGGTAATCACTAGTATTATAGGGACCCAACATGCCCCTCTCCTTCAAAAAAGTGTTGTCCTCAACGCTTGAGTAGTTCTGGATGCTTCTGTATAAAATTCTCATCCTCCCATGTGGAATCTTCAGCGGATAAGTTCTTCCACTTGATAAGATACTTCGAAATTGATCGATTTTGTAGTTGTCGAGTTCTTGTTTCTGTGACTGCTTCCGGTTCCAATATAGTTTTTCCTTCCTGGTCAAGTTCTGGCAATATTGTTTGAACTGGGAGCTTGTCGCCTATAACCTTCTTTAAACATGAAACATGGAAAACTGGGTGCAATCGAGAAGCTGCAGGAAGCTCCAATTTGTATGCCATAGTACCAATCTTTTGCAACACCTTGTATGGACCATAATACTTTGATGATAATTTATTATCCTTCTTAGCTTTCTTGAGGGACATTTGCTTATATGGTTGTAGCCGTAGGAATACCTAGTCGCCTACATCAAAACTTCTTTCGCTGCGATGTTGATCTGCCTGTTGTTTCATTCTATTCTATGCCAACATGAGGTTATCCTTTAAGAGTTGGAGGACTTCTTGTTGATGTTCGATGTGATGTTCCACTACTTGAACCTTATAATTTTCTCTTAAATATGATGTGATGGATGGTGGCTGATATCCACAAAGTGCCATAAATGGGGTCATTTTTGTTGCTGTATGGAAGGAAGTGTTATACCACCATTCAGCCAGAGGCAACCATTTGACCCATTGTGTCTGTTTATCAGATACAAAGCAACGAAGATATCCTTCCAAACATTTGTTTACTATCTCAGTTTTCCCATAAGATTGAGGATGATAAGATGAGCTATGAGCTAACTGAGTACCAAGACAAGAAAATAATTTTGTCCAAAAATTTCCAGTGAAAATGGGATCTCTGTCACTTACAATAATCTTTGGGTTTTCATGTAGCTTTTGAATTGTTTCCATAAATGCAGTAGAAACTGTACTGGCTTTAAATGGATGTGATAATGCACAAAAGTGTGCATACTTGGTAAGTTTGTCAACTACCACCATGATGACACTCTTTCCCTCAGACTTGGGTAAACCCGTGATAAAATCCATTGAAACCTCCTCCCAACGTTGACTTGGAATGGATAAAGGTTGTAATAGACCCGGTGTCTTGATTGTTTCCACTTTATTTTGTTGGCAAACCAAACATTCCGCCACAAATTTTTGAATATCCAATTTAAGGCCATCCCCAAAAAATTCTTTCTTAACCCTGTGGTAAGTTTTTAAAAATCCTGAGTGCCCTCCTAAGGGAGAAGCGTGCATTTCCATAAGAATCTTTTGTTTTAATTGGGAATTCTTACAAAGGTATAAGCGATCTTTGTACCATAAAGAATCATTTTTCCAGCTAAATGTATCAGATGTATTGGAATCTTGTTGTAAATTTTGAATAAGTGCCCACACTTCTTCGTCATTCTTCCATTCCTCCCTTGCTTCGTTTATCAAATCTGGTTGGATAATAGAAATGGCGCACAACAATGCTTCCACATCCTCATCCTTTCTTGAAAGTGCATCTGCCACCACATTTTGCTTCCCTTTTTTGTAGATGATTTCAAAGTCATAACCCAACATCTTTGTGACCCACTTTTTTTTCTCTTCAGAGGATAATCTTTGTTCTAAAAAGTATTTAAGGCTATCATGATCCATTTTTACCTTGAAGTGTCTTCCCATTAGGTAGGGTCGCCATTTCTTAAGTGCATTGAGTATTGCCAACATTTCTTTCTCATAAATAGCTTTGTGTAAAAGCTTTCCCTTGATTGGATGACTTTCAAAAGCAATGGGTCTTTCATCTTGCATTAAAACAACACCAATTCCATTTCCTGAAGCATCACATTCCACAATAAAGGTTTTTGTGAAGTCAGGTGTAGCTAAGACCGGTGCTTGGCACATTGCCTCTTTAAGATGTTCAAAGGCCTTTGTTTCTTTTGGAGTCCATGAAAATGCATCTTTCTTCAATAATGTTGTTAGAGGTGCTACTATTCTCCCATAATTCTTAACAAACTTGCGATAATACCCTGTCAAATCGAGAAATCCTCGCAGATGCTTTATGGATGTGGGGATTTTACATTCTTTAATGGCTTTAATTTTGCTAGGGTCTACCTTAACTCCTTCATGAGATACAATATGACCCAGATATTCCACCTCTTGTACTCCAAAGAAACATTTGGATCTTTTTGCATATAATTGTTTCTCCTCCAATAGTTGTAGCACCTTGTCAACATGTTCAACATGATCCTTCCAAGAATTGCTGTAGATTAGTATATCATCAAAAAATACTAACACAAATTTTCTAAGGAATGGTTTGAAAATGGAATTCATCAAACCTTGAAATGTTGAAGGTGCATTGGTAAAGCCAAAAGGCATGAAAAAAAATTCATAATGATGCTCATGAGTTCTAAATGCTGTTTTCAGAATGTCTTCAGTCTTCATTATGATTTGATGATATCCTGAATGAAGATCCAACTTGGTGAAGTAAATTGATCCATGCAATTCATCCAGTAATTCATCAATGACGGGAATGGGAAACTTATCTTTAATAGTGAGCTTGTTGAGCTCGCTATAATCTGGACACATGTGCCATGATCCATCCTTCTTGTGCACTAATACTACTGGAGCAGAGAAAGAACTTTGACTCGGTTGAATTATACCAGCCTCTAGCATTTCTGCAACCATATGTTCAATTTCACTCTTTTGGGCATAGGGATATCTGTACGGCCTGATGTTTGGAGGAACACTTCCTGGAATCAAATGAATGGCATGATCATGATCACGAATAGGTGGGAGACCTTTGGGAGTCTCAAATACCTTGGAATGATTGTCCAAGACTTTTTGGAGATCTAGAGAGATAGATGATTGCAATGTGGAAACATCTAGCGAACATAATTTTGCAATTACACCCCTTTATTCCTTTTTTAGAAGATTTGTCATACCATTAGAGCTAATTATCTTTCTCAGTTTCCCTGTAATACCCCTTAATTCAACTTCCTTTCCTTCCACGGAAAATTTCATGAAAAGTACTTGAAAATTAAAAGCTATTGTACCCAAGGATTGTAGCCATTAGACTCATAGTACAACATCAGCACCTACCATTGGAATGGAAAGCATTGGGCTAGTCAATACATATTCTCCCATCGATAGCTTGAAATTATGACACTTTCCAGAGAAATTTATTTTTCCTCCATTTGCAACCATCACTTGACACTCTGGTGCTGGATATAAGAAGCAATTCAATTCTTTTGCTACCTTACAATGAATAAATTGTGGGTACTTCCTGAATCAATCAACACTATTACCTTTTTCTTCTTGATTTGTTCTTCTATCTTGATGGTTTGAGGAGTGGTAATTCCCGCCAATGGATTACAAGATATGGTCGGATTCATTTCTTCTTTATCTAGGCTTTGTTCCTGGAGTATATCCTCTTCTTTTGAGCTTTCTTGCTCCTTTTCTTCTTCCTCTTCGCAATCTATGTAGAATAATTTTTTCTCAGCACACTTATGACCTTTAGTGTATTTGCTATCACAACTGTAACAACGCCCTTTTGCTCTTTTTTCTTCCAATTGTTGTAGTGTCAACCTTATAGGTTGTGGAAGACTAGGGGCAACCACACTTCCATCTTTATAGTTGTGAGTGGTATGCTTCCTGGTTGCCATAATTTTGCTTTCCAATTTTCTTGCTAACCTGAATGCCTTCTCTAATGAATCAGGTTCTCAAAGGCGAAAATCATGTTGGATATTATCCTATAAAGTCCCTATGAACACATCAATCCTATGCTCCTCTGGAATATTTTTTACCCTTATGTTCAATTTTTGGAACTCCTCAATGTGCTCCATTATTGAACCCTTTTGTTTGAGACTTACCAATTGGCTAAAAAAAGTGTTGCTTTTGTATCCTCATAATGTGCTATCAATTCTTCCGTAAAAATTGCCCAAGTGATAATCTGTTTACGAGAGAAAAGCCATTGATACCATACAAACTGATTTGGTTCCAAATATAAAGTTGCAATACATACCTTTTGTGTGTTTTGCACATTATTGAAATCGAAAAATTGCTCCATTTGTAATATCCATGTTGCGGGATCCTTGCCATCAAACTTCCTCATATCGATTTTTGGAAGATTGTGGGTATTCGATCCCACATTAGAGTCTAAGAAATCATGATTAACATTTCTTTTTTTCGCATAATGAATTTACTTTACTACCTTTTCACCATTAGTAAGTATTTCTTGTAGAAAATTTGTCAAATTTGTCTTCAAATCTGCCATGCCTGTCTTCAAATTTGTGTTTAAATCTATCTTCAAGTTGTCCATCTTAGCTTCCATGCCATTCATCTTAGCTTCCACACCATTTATCTTAGCTTCTGTTAGCTTTTGTGAGAGTGACATTTGTTGCACTTGTTCTTGTAATTTTGATATATCATGTAGCATGTCTTCCTCTTCTTCATGAGTCATGCTAGAGATTTCGTGTTGCTTACTAGGTGTTTGCATTTTCTTTCCTCAGGGCATCAGTTATCGATAATAATGCTCTACTATGCCCTTTGAATTCCTTCAAAATAAATTTTCAAACCAAGCTTAAGCAAAAAAAAAATAAAAAATCTACACACCTTTTTTTTGTAGGAGCTCGATATTGCCTCTGTTGTATCTCTGTACTTTCTAATCATCCAGTTCTGAAATTGCGACCTACAGTAGCCCTCTGTGTTCTATTTCCAATGCCACCAGTCTGACCCAAATTGGATTCTCCAAGGAAGAGTTATACGAAATCTCCCACAATGACTTGATTATGGACTAGTTCAGTAGAGCGAACTTGTACGACGTGCCACGAGTCACTGTTTCGACCTTTGTCTTTAAAAAATATCTACAAGAAGCTACAACCCATCCTCTTTTTGTAACTTCTTACGTAATTTCAATCCGATGCTCAGAGAGAAAGTTATGACGATTTTCCCCCGGTCACTTGTTTGGAATGTAATTCAGGAGTCTGCAAAAAGACCAACTTCCTCAGATCATATCTCTGCAAATGTAGCACTAAAAGCTCTGAAATTTAGACCCGAGATTCAGCGCGATGTCTTCTCAAATGGGTTTTTTTTAGCTTCTGAAACATCACAGAAAAAAAGTTATAGCGAAAATTCCACGATGACCTATTTGGAGCAGCGAAACCCTAGAATCCAAGGCTCTGATACCAAATGTTATGAAACCAGCTCAAGAAAAGATAGAAAAGATAGATCAACGCCTTAGAATTCAGCCTCTTCGAGGGGGAAATGTCCTTTACATTACATAAATGAACAATTCTTGGATGATTCAAATGACAAAACCTCCTTTCTATATATAGGAGTCTAAGGAGTCACAATATAACCCAGCCGACCTAACAATAATAATATAAAGCCACAAAAATAACAATAGAGGGATTCTATGGGGCACAGTAATAACAATATGAGGATAATAGGGGCACAACAATATTAATAAGGGATGCAACTACAATAGTAATGGGGTAATCACTAGTATTATAGGGACCCAACAATAAGGGTAATGGAAAGTCAAAGAAGGACACTAGAAAGTGGTGTGAGCTCCACAAAATTCCTTGAAACAACATTGATGAATGTTGCTCAAAACTATCATTTTTGGTCAAGTTGAAAGAAAAAGAGTTTGACCTTGGCTTGGAATTTGGTTTGGAGTAGGATAGGGGAACATGGATAATTAATGTATAACCCAATGCTACAATCACAATTACATCTATAACTACAATAATTAGGGAAGATTGAGGAGGGGCATCTCCTCTCCCATTCATAGATATGGGTGAAAGGTAATATACAATGTTTCATTATTGGCACTGGTATCCAAAGGAACTTGATATTAGTTGAGGTCATGATGGGGCCAGCCCACGTGGTCCCGCCTCACCTTAGCTGATGTCTAACAATTATACGAACTGGACAGTATACGTTTGATTTGGAATTAATTTAGGTTTGATTTACAATCAACTTGGCATGTACTGGGGTGGTCTTATTGGTGGACAACTGTCCTCCTCGAGATTCTGGAAAGTTTCCGCTTGGGTTTTTACCCTGTTCGCGCCCTTTGGGTTATTATTGTTACCCAGTGGTTTGGCTCCACAGTCTCTGCGATTTTTCTTTGTGTTTGTTGTATGGTCTGCGGTAAAACACTAGGCGAATCCTGCCTGCTCGGTTGCTGTATAGCAAATGCTTGATTGCAGTGCCGTTGCTCCTGGTCCGGCTTGTTTGCCCCGACGGTCTGGTGTCACTTTGGTAAGTTTGTTCTGTTTATTTGCTTGCTTGTTCCTCTGTCGTTTGGCACTTCCCACTGGTGTTGTCGTTTATCTCAGTGTTGTCTGGTCGTTTCTCTCAAAAGTCCTTAGTTATGTGAGCTTTATGAATTAATGGCATTCGGGTTCACTCTCGGTTCGACAGCCTCCAAGTTTGATGGATTTCGCGGCTTGCCCTGTTCGGCTCTCGGCTATTTCAACTGGTAAGCTCTCGTTCCGTGCTAGATTTCTTCACCACAGCTTATTTAGACTCTAATGACTCGGCTCCTCTGTGAGCAGGGTTTGTTTGTTCGAGGGTTTCGCTTCGCTGTCGTGGCTCACCTTCAGGTATGGTTTCGTGTTCTTACTCTCTGCATTTTTCCCTTTCACTTTCTCTGTTTCCCGCTTTTCTTCAAGGGTTGGAAATTAACCCTTCCTCCTTTCGTTTCTTTACAGGTGGAGCCGCTCACTGGGTCGATGGCATTGGCGTCCGACTGTTCTGGATATCTTCCGGGTAGACTTGTTCTTGTTTCTTGTCTGTATTAGATTCTTGTATAGGTCGTTGGTTTCGGTTGTTGGCTACTGTGGTGTATAGTCCTAACCGTGGCTTGTGTTCCTGACTTTTGTCAAACCCTAGGCTTATGAACTAGGCAGGGTTGAAGCTGCGTTAAACACTGTTTCGTATGCTGAGATGGACTGTTATTATTGGTATTTATGCTGAGATGAATTGTTAAATATGTGCGGAAAGAAAACTTGTATCACCTTCAGTTTCGTTTGCATACCTTGTAACTGTATTTGTCTGGGCGCTGTAACTCGTGACCGGTGCTGGTCGGTGTCACCTCTTGTTTGGTTGTTTGTCCTTCTGCTGGTTCAAAGTCTGTCAAGAATTTGTAATGGATTTTGTACATGAAATAAAATGACTTATTAACACAGCATGGAATTGTACAGTCTCTATTTTTCTGAGGACGTACGTAAGAGTTGTTTGTGCACTGAAATGAAAATATATTTATTTCTATTCCTCTTTTTCTCTTCTTACTGCTGAACCCCCATGGGCTTGCTTTCCCTTGTTCTTGTACATTGTTTCCAGGTAGTTGGATAACTGCTGTCAGTTGTTCAATTATCAGTTACATCAGTTATTTCATATTTGACATTTATCTATGGCTAGCTTGTTTCCCTTTGTCTGTTTTTTCCAATAGTAAATTACTGTTCAATGACTAATGACTCTAACTACTATTACTATTCCTAATTATAACTTGTTACAGTATTTTAGGCATTTTAAACAGAAACCAAAAAACAATAATTAATAAAAATAATTGAAAAGTAAAAATGAAACAGACTTGCTGTCCGTTCTGCGAGCTATGTCCCCTGTCCTTCTCAGAAACCATGTCATCCTTCTTTCTATCTCCGCCCTGTTAACCAGATGCTCCTGCATCAGGCTTCCGGGGTAAAAGAAATTTCATGGCTCCGTTCCATGAGTTCCTCCACCGAATAACCAGCCTTCTGAATCTGTGCCGCGTCGAGCCACGAGCTGTCCTCCATTGGACGGTCTCTCCACTTGATGAGGTAACGCAGATATTCCTTCCTGCGCATCTTCTTGGCTACCTGGGTGCTGAGGATCCCTTCAATTTCATGGGTCCGGGCCGAAGGTAACTGTTTCTTCCAAGAACTTCTTTCTAATTGGGTGTCCCATTCTGGCTGTATCGCACTATCATCCTCTGCCTGGGCGTGATATGGGAACAGATTCGCCACATTAAAAAAAGGTGATATGCCTATGTCCGGTGGCAGTTGAATCTCGTAAGCGTTGGCTGAAAATTTCCGTAGGATCTTGCATGGACCAATTTTCTTATATTTTAACTTGTTATATGTGCCTTTAGGAAACCGTTCCCGGCGCAGATGCACAAGGACCTTGTCCCCCACATTAAAATGCACCTCTCGCCGTTTTGAGTCTGCTTGCTGTTTGTATTTCTGTACGCTGTCCTGCAACCTTAGTTTGACTTTTTCATGAAGCTCGCTCATAGCTTCTGCAAAATCTTCCCCATCTGCGCTTCTCCGTTCCAGCTTTCCCAAATCTCGCAGTTCATGTATTCCTCGAGGATGCATGCCATACAAAATCTGGAATGGGCTAAGTCCAGTGCTACGATTGGGTGAATCGTTATAGGCGAATTCCGCCTGGGCAAGAGCTCGATCCCATAATCGTGAATTTTCTCTAGTCAAACTCCGCAATAAATTCCCCAAGCTCCTGTTCACCACCTCCGTTTGTCCATCAGTCTACGGATGATACGAAGAGCTGAAATTCAATTGTGTGCCCAACTTTTTCCATAGGGTGCGCCAAAAGTGTCCTGTGAACTTTACGTCCCTGTCTGAAATGATAGTTTTGGGTAAGCCATGTAATCTAACAACTTCTGTGAAAAACAGGTGTGCCACATACGCGGCGTCACTAGTTTTCCGGCAAGGAATAAAATGAGCCATTTTTGAAAATCTGTCTACCACCACCATTACCGAATCATACCCCCGCTGGGTTCTAGGCAGTCCGAGAACAAAGTCAATGCTGACCGAATCCCATGGCCTGCTAGGAACGAGTAGTGGTGTGTAAAGTCCAGTATTCTGACTGTGTCCCTTAGACAGTTGGCAGACTTTACACCGGTTTACCAATCTTTGTACATCCCTGCTCATTTTAGGCCAATAGTAAAAATGTCCGATTTGCTCCAAAGTTTTGTTGATCCCGAAATGTCCTGCTAATCCTCCCATATGCTTCTCCCGTACTATATTTTCCCTCATCGAACAGTTCGTGATACATAACTGCCCACCTTGGAACAATAATCCTTCCTGTAAATTATAATCTAACCATGGGCTTGCATTTCTCAATACGGGATTTTGGCAGGCTTCAAAAGCTTCCTTGAAGTCTGTGTCCATCTGATACAAATCTTTCAGATGCTCGAATCCCATCACCTGTATGCTGCTTTCCTATAGGAGCAAGGCTCTCCTGCTCAAAGCATCTGCCACTTTCTTGGCTTGCCCACTTATGTGTTTTAACACAAAAGTAAAACTTTGCAAATACTCTACCCACTTGGCGTGCTTATGGTTCAATTTGTGCTGCTGCATTACATATTGCAATGCCGAATTATTAGAGAACAAAACGAATTCATTGCCCAGTAGGTAGTGTCTCCAATGTTTCAAAGCTTGGACCACTGCATAAAATTCCTTGTCATATGAGGAATATTTCTGCCGACTCTCATTTAGTTTTTCACTAAATAACGCCATTGGTCTGTCTTCTTGACTGAGCACAGCGCCAATAGCTGTTCCACTTGCGTCACATCGAACCTAGAAAAGTTTATTAAAGTCGGGCAGTCTCAAGATTGGCCTCTCCGTGATCTTCCGCTTCAAAAGCTGAAAACTGTCTTCTGCCGTCCAGCAAAAAGGTTGACTTGCCTTTTTGATGGTCTCTAACATTGGTGCACAGATTTCACTGAAATTTTTAATAAATTTCCGATAAAAACTTGCCAGTCCATGAAAACTACGTACCTCAAATAAGCTTTTTGGTGACGGCCAGTTTATAATTGCTGCAATCTTTTCTGGGTCCATTTTCAGTTCATTTTCTGCAACCACAAATCCCAAATAGACTAGCTCCTTCTGTAGGAAAGTGCATTTCTTCAAGTTTATCAGTAGTTTGTTCTACTGTAACTTCTCTAACACCTTTCGAACATGTTGAAGATGTTATCCCTTCGTTCTGCTGAAAATCAAGATATCATCAAGATAAACTATCATGAACTTGCCAATAAATTCCTTTAACATCTCGTTCATCAATTTCATGAAGGTACTAGGAGCGTTGCTTAACCCAAATGGCATGACCAGCCATTCGTACAGTCCCTCATTGGTTTTAAATGCTGTCTTCCACTCATCTCCTTCCCTAATTCTGATATGATGATAACCACTCTTCAGATCTATTTTTGTAAAATAAGCTGCCCCACTAAGACAGTCCATCATGTCATCCATTCTGGGCAAGGGAAATTTGTATCGAATCATGATTTTGTTAATGGCCCGCGAATCTGTACACATTCGCCATTCTCCACCCTTCTTAGGTGCAAGTACTGTTGGTACTGCACAGGGGCTCAAACTTTCTTTGATCAGTCCCTTATCCAGCAACTCCTGCACTTGTTTACGAACTTCTTCATTGTCCTTCAGACTCATCCTGTACGCTGCCTTGTTTGGCAAGCTTGCTCCCGGTATAAAATCAATGTGATGGCTGATACTCCTCTTGGGGGGCAATTTATCAGGTAAATCATCAACTACAATGTCTTGGAATTCTTTCAACAGCTCCTGAATTTCTTTAGGCAGTTCTGATTTTTCTGTGTTCAGCAACATCGGCTTCGTCCTCCTCACAATTGCATAATTGACCTCATTTTCCTCAACCTGCTTCTCAAACTGTTTTCCTCCAATTAATAGTGCTTTTGTTCCGCTCGGTTCCACTGCATCCTCCTCCTTGATGGGTACAAGTGTATGTTTGATCCCATCTTTCACAAATTTATAACAATTTGTCTTCCCATCGTGTGTAACCTTCTGATCATACTGCCATGGTCTTCCCAATAGTATATGGCACACGTCCATTGGCATAATATCACAGACCACCGTGTCGTGATATTTGCCGATGCGAAATTCAACTTCACACTGTTCATCTACTAATAGCTGGTGGCCTTTCTGCAGCCACGACACCCTGTAAGGTGTGGGGTGTTTGAGTTGCTTCAGTCCCAGCTTTTCCACCATTTCGATGGCAACCAAATTGTCTGTACTTCCGCTGTCTATTATCAATTTACAGCACTTTCCAAGTGATTTACAAACTGTTCGGAACAGTGCTTTTCGCTGGGTCTGTTCAGCCACCTCCTTGGCTGGTTTCAACAGTACTCTATTTAAAATCAAAGCTTCCCCTGTTTTTACCATGTTTTCTACCTCCCGGGGTTGTGCTTCAGCTTCCTCAGGCTGCGCAACAAGTGTTCCCCGCTGGCCCGCATGCTCAGCTTCCGGGCATTCGAAGGATCTGTGCCCCCACTTATGGCACCTGTAGCACTGGACATTAGTCCCTCTTCCGCGGCCATTTCCTCGTCCCCGCTGATAAGGCCGACCTCCTCTGGTGCTTTCTCCTTTCTCTGCTGTCCCTGAAGCTCTGGAACTGCTGCTTTCCTCGCTGTTTGCGGCAGTTCTCCCTCTGCCATAGGACTGTCCTCGTCCTCTGCCATTTCCTCTCCCTCTCCTGTTGTTCTGTCTCCTGTTAATTTTTTCCTCCGCCTTCACAGCACTTTGAAAGGCTTCCTCAACACTCCGGGGAGAGAGAATGCTAATCTCATCCAATATTTCCATTCTTAAACCATTCACGTACCTTGCTGTTTTTTCGGGAGTATCCTCCGTATAACCAGCACGTAAATTTACACGATAAAATTCTTCTGTGTATTCTTGTACAGTCATACCTTTCTGCCTTAAATTCTGCACTCGCCGATAAAGTTCAACCTAGTAGTCTTTAGGCAAAAATCTACCCTTCAGATTTGCCACCATCCTTGGCCATTTTCTTATCGGCAGTTTGTTCATTCGCCTTCTGTCCGCTTGGACACTATCCCACCATAGGGCAGCGTGTCCTTTCAACTTGGTCACAACAAATCTAACTCTTTTGTCCTCACTGATTTCCTCATTCTCAAAATATTTGTCTAATTCACTCACCCAATCCAACAAGACATCCGCGGACAGACTACCATCATAGTTAGGGATCTCCGGTTTGGGCTTGCTGCTTGCTAACAGAACTGATCGCAACAGCCTCAACTCTGGGGCTTCTTCCTCTGACCCATCTGTAACAGTTGCTGCTTCGTCTTCACTGTCATCCCCAAGTTCTGGGTCTCGTCGCCTACCCGCCTCCACTGCTTCTAAGCGAGCTGTGAGGATTCTCAGCTGTTCTCTCAATCCTTCATCTGCTCCTCTACGTGCACCTCTTCCACGTCCTCGTCTTTGTACTTCCATCTTCCTCTACTTCCTCAAAACGCTGCTCTGATACCACTTGATGGGGCCAGCCCACGTGGTCCCGCCTCACCTTAGCTGATGTGTAACAATTATACGAACCGGACAGTATACGTTTGATTTGGAATTAATTTAGGTTTGATTTACAATCAACTTGGCATGTACTGGGGTGGTCTTATCGGTGGACAACTGTCCTCCTCGGGATTCTGGAAAGTTTCCGCTTGGGTTTTTACCCTGTTCGCGCCCTTTGGGTTATTATTGTTACCCGGTGGTTTGGCTCCACAGTCTCTACGATTTTTCTTTGTGTTTGTTGTATGGTCTGCGGTAAAATGCTAGGCGAATCCTGCCTGCTTGGTTGCTGTATAGCAAATGCTTGATTGCGGTGCCGTTGCTCCTGGTCCGGCTTGTTTGCCCTGACGGTCTGGGGTCACTTTGGTAAGTTTGTTCTGTTTATTTGCTTGCTTGTTCCTCTGTCGTTTGGCGCTTCCCACTGGTGTTGTTGTTTATCTCAGTGTTGTCTGGTCGTTTCTCTCAAAAGTCCTTAGTTATCTGAGCTTTATGAATTAATGGCGTTCGGGTTCACTCTCGGTTCGACAGCCTCCAAGTTTGATGGACTTCGCGGCTTGCCCTGTTTGGCTCTCGGCTATTTCAACTGGTAAGCTCTCATTCTGTGCTAGATTTCTTCACCACAACTTATTTAGACTCTAATGACTCGGCTCCTCTGTGAGCAGGGTTTGTTTGTTCGAGGGTTTCGCATCGCTGTCGTGGCTCACCTTTAGGTATGGTTTCGTGTTCTTACTCTCTGCATTTTTCCCTTTCACTTTCTCTATTTCCCACTTCTCTTCAAGGGTTGGAAATTAACCCTTCCTCCTTTCGTTTCTTTACAGGTGGAGCCGCTCACTCGGTCGATGGCATTGGCGTCCGACTGTTTTGGATATCTTCCGGGTAGACTTGTTCTTGTTTCTTGTCTGTATTAGATTCTTGTATAGGTCGTTGGTTTCGGTTGTTGGCTACTGTGGTGTATAGTCCTAGCCGTGGCTTGTGTTCCTGACTTTTGTCAAACCCTAGGCTTATGAACTAGGTAGGGTTGAAGCTGCGTTAAACATTGTTTCGTATGCTGAGATGGACTGTTATTATTGGTATTTATGCTGAGATGAATTGTTAAATATGTGCGGAAACTTGTGACCGGTGCTGGTCGGTGTCACCTCTCGTTTGGTTGTTTGTCCTTCTGCTGGTTCGAAGTCTGTCAAGAATTCGTAATGGATTTTTTACATGAAATAAAATGAATTATTAACACAACATGGAATTGTACAGTCTCTATTTTTCTGAGGACGTACGTAAGAGTTGTTTGTGCACTGAAATGAAAATATATTTATTTCTATTCCTCTTTTTCTCTTCTTACTGCTGAACCCCCCGGGCTTGCTTTCCCTCGTTCTTGTACATTGTTTCCAGGTAGTTGGATAACTGCTGTCAGTTGTTCAATTATCAGTTACATCAGTTATTTCATATTTGACATTTATCTATGGCTAGCTTGTTTCCCTTTGTCTGTTTTTTCCAATAGTAAATTACTGTTCAGTGACTAATGACTCTAACTACTATTACTATTCCTAATTAGAACTTGTTACAATATTTTAGGCATTTTAAACAGAAACCAAAAAACAACAATTAATAAAAATAATTGAAAAGTAAAAACAAAACAGACTTGCTGTCCGTTCTGCGAGCTATGTCCCCTGTCCTTCTCAGAAACCATGTCATCCTTCTTTCTATCTCCGCCCTGTTAACCAGATGCTCCTGCATCAGGTCATCAAAATATTGAATTCTCCAATAACACCACACCCCCAACCATACACCACTAGTTGGTTCAACCAAGATTGATACATCAATGTCAATGAGTAATGTCGTATGTCTTATGGCGTCAAGCCATTCAAAGATGGGGCACTATGTGTTGTTGCCCCACTTGAAGTTTGTGGTTTCTTTTAAGACAACCCAATATGTGGAAATGTTATGTTGTTTATGAGTTTAGCCTTGTAGTGTCATTATCACTTTGGGAGGTTGAATGGTTTTATAGGGTGCTAGAGATAGTTCCAAATATTGAAAATTCTTGATATTAGAAAGCCAATGCCGAAAGGTAATCTCTTAAACCATAAATATTGAGCTCTTCATGGTTAGATTAGAAGGTGAATGAGAGTCACTATGATTACCATCACCTTAGCATGGGGCCTATCTACATAGCATAAGTAGGTGGAAAACATAGTAAATAAATATAAATGTATCTTCACTTCACTTGGTGGGGTGCCTTTGTACTGCCAAGTTAAGCATCAAGTTGGCTTGATACTTGGTGATCATTTCCCTGATGGCCATATATATATGTGTGTGTGTATGTGTGTTTTCTTATAGAGAATGAAGAAATAAAACATCAAATTCATGAACTTGTCCAAAGGGCTTTGTTCAACTAAGTTCCTCACCTTGTGAGAGCTCAATTATATTGATGTAGAATAAAGATGAGACGTGGTGGTTATATTTCGATTATAGAGATCTAAACAAGATCACTGTTAAGAACCAATTCTTGATCCCTCCTATTGATGATATTACTCATTATCTTAAGGGTTCCAAGTTCTTTAGTGAGATTGATATAATGTTAAGTTATCACCACATCATGATTGAACAAGTTGATGTATGGAAGACAAACTTCAAGTCTAAGAATGCCCTTTTGAGTGGTTGCTCATGCCTTTTGGATTTGAATAATGTTTTGACACCATTAATGAGTATGGTGGATGGTATATTGTGACCATTATAAAACTCTTTTGTGGTCATATTTTTGGATGACATCCTCATCGTTAGTAGAAATTGGGTACAATTATAGCACATTCCACATATCCTAAGCACCTTGTGGGAACATAAGTTATATGCCAATCTAAAGAAATTATCATTTGGAATGTACATAATTAAATGGCTAAGATACATAATGGATGGACATGGTGTACATGTTGACCTAAATAAGATCCAAGTAATTCATAATTGGTCATCCCTAAAAACCCTAATAAAGCTTCGTAGCTTCTTGGCCGTTGCCAACTACTACCATAGGTTCGTATTGGGGTTCTCTTATATCACTTGTGCCTTATACTAAGTGACTAAGGGTGGAACTAAAGTTAAGTTTTCTTGGTTTGAGTCACAACAAAAAGCATTCAAGGATCTGAAATTCCGCCCACCTCTACTTAGTGACAAGCTCTTCAAATACCTTTCTAATTTATAGCAATGCAAGTAACAAGTCTATGCATTAAATTGTGACCCCTAGGTTCTGATTTAACTTAGAAGTTACTGTGCATTGTATATGCAAGCCAAATTTCCTACTTTCCTTATTTTAACTAATGTGTAGTTATAGTTTCAACAATCACTCTTATAAATAAGGGTATAGATAGTCACACAGGTTTTGGCAAGAAACTTAGTAATAGTTATACAATTCTTAGTAAATAAATACTAATCATTCAAACATTAGTAGAAATTCAATGATCACAGTAACATGTCAAGGAAATAAAGTACCATAAATAAGTAGGTTGGAATGTGAATTGAGGAGAAGTAAATTCACATTGTGCTTGAATTAAAGTTTTGGAAAGTAAATTCTCAATACACCTTAACATAAAGATAAATCGCTAGAAAGCAAAGTCACACCACACATTGACATAAAGTAAGTTGATGAAGGCAAAATGTAAAGACTACCATTGTGGGTGTTTTCTTGCTAATAATAGTATAAAAAAAAACATTATTCTAGTGAACAAACAAAAATAAAAAGATTATAAACCTTAGAGCCAGATCTGCTACTTTGCTTACCACTTTCCAGATTTTAAATAAAAATACTAACAACAGAAATGGAATAACAAATAAAAAAAATGAATTCCAATACTAAAAAGAAATGCTTTATTAGTTGTCACTTGAGAGTGGATCTAGAGATGACATGGTTCCCCTTCACCTCATTTATAGGAGGCTTCTTGGTAATCTCGAGTTTGTGGTGATATTTACCCTTTGTGGATGGTTGAAAACAATGGATGGTTGAAAACGATGGCTTGTGATGCATAAATCACAAGGATGCTCTCAAGACTAAGAAAAGTGTGGCAAGAGACACGAGGATTATGAAAACAAGAGGTAAAGGTAAGAATTTTCAATGTGGAAAAACACTTCTCTTATTTAGAACAAAATAAATGTTAAAGTTGATATGGTTGTTAAATATGAGAGAGAAAAGTCCAAGGGGGTTTTGTGACTTTAACTAATGGTAAATTAGTTATTTTAATGAAAATAACTTGGACAAAATGATAGTTGGGGTTTCCCTTTTAAATATGGGTTAAAATAATGAAAATAACTAAGGAAAGTGGTTCTTTAGACTATTTTCATAGAATAATGATGTGAAATTAACTAAGTAAAATTGGTTCTTTACGTTATTTTTATAGAAAAATAATGTGAAATTGGGTTTTAACAAGGGGAGTTGATACTATATTTTGGTATTTTGGTAATCCTGGTGAGTTACTTTTGTGCGATAGTAACTATTCTTGCCAAACTTGATTTTTGTTTATAACCTAAAGTACTCTGATTGTTGACTTGAATATAATTGTTTAGAAATGATTTTAACTTTTTATAAAAATGTAAATTCTACAAACCCAAACTTAAAATTCAAATATATAAAATTAAGTATAACAAGTTTATTAATGAAAAATGATTTTAACTTTTTATAAAAAATGTAAATTCTACAAACACAAACCTAAAATGCAAATATATGAAGTTAAGTATAACAAGTTTATTAATGAAAATGAATGCAATTCTACTACAACATAACAAATTCGATAAAAGAACAACAATTTTACTATGTAAAGGCAGTTTAATTCTTTCTATTGAAGCGATTGCAATTTACAAGAAAATATGAATTACCCAGATGCAAACAATTCTAAATGTAACCACTTGAAAATATAATCAAACTTGATTATCAAGTGTCAACAATGATAATACTATAAAATTATTATCCAACACTTGTTTTATAGGAATACGCCTTGTCTTCTAAGACAAAATATTAAAAGTATACAATAGTAATTAAATCAACTTCACATAACATGAGAAAGATAAACAATCAAACATAAAAACATTTTAATGAAACAATAATTTGATTAAATAAAGTAATTTTTTTGATTTCCTTCCTTTCTTTCCTTCCTTTCTAATGAAAATGAGAATAGCACCCCAAAACATCTCAATTTTAGCTCATTAGAATAGCACCCAAAACATCTCAATTTTAACTCAGTAGAATAGCACCCCAACTTCCTTACTACAATTAGCAATGAAGTCGATATAAAAACATATCAAGCTAAAATATTCTCAACTTCCTTGCTACAATTAGCAATGAACTCCATATAAAAAAATATCAACTTGTTCCTCTATAGCTTACGCAGTGATTATTTTTGAGTTGTTCAACTAATATTGGATTGATATATTAATAGACTTGTTACAAAATATAAATTACATTTGCAAGCACGTGACAATTAAGATAGTCTATAGTTATGGGCCATGCACGCATTCAATACAAGCTTTTATGCCATGAGATCTGCCTCCGTGAATCCAGATTCACAGCCCAACTACTCCATTTTTCCACGTGGAGTTCCATATATTTAGAGCAAGATTCGAGATTTGTCGCATCTTTGTAGAGATGGATCCACAACCTATGTTTTTTCCGCAATGAACTATAGAGTTTTCACAAAATATGAGGTTCCACAGCACAAATATTTTATAGCATACTATAGAGTTTTTATAGCATACTATAGAGTTTCCGCAACAACATGTAAAGTTTCCACAACACAAGATCTACAATATATCAATTTAAGGAGATTTTTAACACCTCTCCATGTGGTTAGAAGTACATATTTCTCCTTACTTAATATCAAATAATTAGTGAAATGTAAAAAATGCAAGCAAAAGATAGTTTAGGCCAAAATGGTCATCTTAACTATAAAAGGATAGGAAGGAAGAGAAAAGAGTTATAAATGGCTAAAAGTATAATAAAAATATGACATTGTTAGATTCCATCATCTCATCACAACACCATATATTTATTGCCCTCATGTATTTCCATTTTCTCTCATGAATTCAAAGAATAAGGTGTGGTAATCCAATTGAATGGAGGGTGGATTTCTTTTTCAATTATATAATAATTTAATTTCTGAATTACCTTGATCTAGTGATAAAACTCTTGTTCTCCTTTTACAACAAGGATCCATAAAATAAGGGCATGGAACCTTGATCCCATCTAGTTCTTTCCCTCTACATTTAAACAATTAACTTAAAACTGAAATCAGTTTAACGCAATTTCAAATATGGCATGAATGAAGGGTTCTTTTATTCTCAACCCCATAGTTAGAGACTCATTCTTCTTTTGAGGAAAAACATAGTCTCCAACCCATTCATGGTTACCCATTGTTCATAGTTAGAAACAGTTGAACTCTATGCTTCCTTTAGAGCATAAACAAATCCCTAAATTTGGACCATTTCAGTTCCCTTTCCAAATATCTCAATGGGTTTGGGAGCTCCCCTAACAAATAGACTATCATCCTATTTTGTAAATTCTAGAAAAAAGAGTGCATCACTCTAATTGAGTTGATTCTTCATGAATAATATAAAATACTATAGTTGAACAACACCTATGAATGGTTTTGGATCTGAGTCATCAAATCTCATCATCACATGGTTATATGAATAGTACTCACATTATAGATTATAGATCTCCTCATTACTTCTTGGAAATTCTTGTTTAAACTGATAAAGGATCATTATGTGATCCAAATTTCCTATTGCTATGGTCCTTATTTGGAAAGAGATGAATTGCTCTTTCAAATAGACAAAATACAAGTGAGAAGGAAGGTGATATTTCTTCATCATATGGGACAAATGACATAAATACTATTTGTGATGTTTTAGTTGTTGGATTTTGGTGGTCAACTATTAAGCATAGAGTTGTCATTGATAAGAAACAATGTCATGTCATTTATGTTAAAGGAGGTATGATGTTTTGGTTGATAAAGGAAAGAGATTGTTGGGCATAATGTTGTCATTAATGACAACCAACGTCATGGCATTGATGTCAAAGGAGGTATGATGGCTTCAAGATTATCGAGGATTTTTGTTGAAGTTATGATGATCAATGAGTATGTAGATGATTTGGTTGTAGAGTCCTCTATGAGACCTTTCCAACGATATACTACACTTGGTCAAACTCCTCCAAAATGAGAAGATAATTCAGTTTGAAAGAAACATGGTGAAACACCAAATTTGTTAACATTCGTGCATCTTCAGGGTGGATACATGTTTTGGTTAGTAATCAATGGTAGTTGGCATGCAGACATGTGCACTATTTAACGAGCTTAAAAATCATGCGCCTTGGGGTAGATATTGTGGTTATGGATGCTATGTATGGTGGATGGAGTGTATATCTATGTGATGTTTAATGGAGGTTTTGGCCCCCCATATCCTCTGACCTCCACCACATTGGACCAATGAACACATGACATGTGGTAGGTCCTAGGTGGAACTTTAACCAGATGCCATGTGGACCCTTTAATGACAAGACACATGGATTCTTGATGTAGGAAGATGAAATCACATCACTATATTGGTGGCAAGTGGAAACACAAGTACACATGGTTGATGAGATGGCAATGATGGATGATGTAACAACACAATGAAGTGCCACATGGCATGTTTAGTTAGCCATTTTGGTTTCCAATTGGGTGAAATTTTGGCACCACTCAAATAGTGCCACTTGGCATGATGACATCGACACCGATGGACCATGGATCCCTAAGGACCAAGTCACATGGCACGATCATAAGGAGGATTGGGAAATCCCTAGGGGATACCCTGGTCACAATCTAGGTGCCAAAATCAGGTCATATGGGGTTTTCCATTAGAACCTTATCATTGGCCCAAAATTCAAATCGCCATCAGCCCAAAATTCATATTGACGTCAGCCCCAATTATAGCTCGAGGGAACCCACACACATGTGTGTGTGTGTGTGTGTTGATTTGATGCTTTTTGCATTAATTGATTGATCGATCAAGTATGAGACATACATACAATCCCAAAGGTGATCTAGTTTGAGATATATGACATGGCTATTGGCATTGTAGTGAAGCGCGAAGGCGATCTGGTCTGAGATATATCAACTACCAACAATGATAATACTATAAAATTAATATGCAACACTTTTTATTGGAGTGGGCCTTGCCTCCCCAGACAAAATACTAGAAGTTATACAATAATAGTTAAATCAACTTAAGATAACATGAGAAAGATAAGCAACCAAACTTGAATACTTTTTAATGAAACAACAATTCGGTTACATAAGAGTAATTTTTCCAATCTCCTTCCCTTCTAATGGGAATGAGAATAGCAACTCCAAGATGTCTAAATTCATGATAAAATATTCTCAACTTCCTTACAACAATTAGCAATGAACTTGATATAAAAAAATCTGAACTTGCTCCTTTACAAGTTAAGCAGTGATATTTTTCAAGTTGTTCTAACCACAACTAATATTGGATTCATCTATTAATGGACTTGTTACAAAATACAAATTACATTTTTTTTTCATTTGCAAGCATGTGACCATTAAAATAATCTATAATTGGGAAATCCCTAGGGGATACCCTGGTCACAGTCTAGGTGCCAAAATCAGGTCATATGGGGTTTTACATTAGCACCTTATCATTGGCCCAAAATTCAAATCGCCATCAGCCCAAAATTCATATTGACGTCAGCCCCAATTATAGCTCGAGGGAACCCACACACATATGTGTGTGTGTGTGTGTTGATTTGATTCTTTTTGCATTAATTGATTGATCGATCAAGTATGAGACATACATACAAGCCCAAAGGCGATCTAGTTTGAGATATATGACATGGATATTGGCATTGTAGTGAAGCCCGAAGGCGATATGGTCTGAGATATATCAACTACCAACAATGATAATACTATAAAATTAATATGCAACACTTTTTATTGGAGTGGGCCTTGCCTCCCCAGACAAAATACTAGAAGTTATACAATAATAGTTAAATCAACTTAAGATAACATGAGAAAGATAAGCAACCAAAGTTGAATACTTTTTAATGAAACAACAATTTGGTTACATAAGAGTAATTTTTCCAATCTCCTTCCCTTCTAATGGGAATGAGAATAACAACTCCAAGATGTCTAAATTCATGATAAAATATTCTCAACTTCCTTACAACAATTAGCAATGAACTTGATATAAAAAAATCTGAACTTGCTCCTTTACAAGTTAAGCAGTGATATTTTTCAAGTTGTTCTAACCACAACTAATATTGGATTCATCTATTAATGGACTTGTTACAAAATACAAATTACATTTTTTTTTCATTTGCAAGCATGTGACCATTAAAATAATCTATAATTATATGCCATGCATGCATTCAATACAAGATTTTATGCCATGAGATCTTCCTCCATGAATCTAGAATCAAAACAAAGTTCCATATGTTTAGAGCAAGAATCGATATTTGTTACATCTTTATAAATATGGATCCATAACCACCTATATTGTTTCTGAAATGAACTATAGTGTTTATGAAACAACCTATAGAGTTTTCACAATATAGGAGGTTCCATAGTACAAAATATTTTGTAGCATACTATAGAGTTTCTACAACCTATAAAGTTTCCAAAACACATAAGATCTACAATCTATTTATTTAAGGAGTTTGTAACACCTACCCAAGTGGTCAAAAGTACATATTTATCCTTATTATAGAAGAATTAGTGAAATGCATAAAAATGGAAGCCAAAGATACCTTATGCCAAAATTATCATCTTAACAATGAAAGGATAGGAAAATGATAGGAAGAAAGAGAAAAAGAGCTATAAATGATGCTAAAAGTCTAATAAAGTTATGACATTGTTAAATCCCATCATCTCACTTCAACGACAAATATTTATTTCCCCTGTGCATTCCCATTGTTTCTTATGGTTTCAAAGAATAAGGTAGTGGGACCTTTGAAATGATGGTACTCCAATTGAATGGAGGATAGATTTCCTCTTCGACTATGTAATAACCCAAATTTTGAGCTACCTTTCTCTAGTAATAAAAATATTATTCTCTTTTTTCAATAGGGATCTATAAAATAGGAATATGGAACCTTGGTCCCATCTAGTTGTTTCCCTCTACTTTTAAAAAATCAAGATAAAACTAAATCAATATAATGCAACTTCAAATATGACATCAATGAAGGGTTCATTTCTTCTCAAACCCCAAATTTAGAGACTCATTTCTTCTTTTGAGGCAAAACATAGTCTCCAACCTATTCATGGTTACCCATTGATCATAGCTAGAAATAGTTGAGCTCTATGTTTCCTTTATGGAATTAAAATCCTTAAATTTGGACCATTTCAGTTCTTTTTGCAAATAGCTTAATGGATTTGGGAGCTCCCCTGATACATAGACTATCATTATATTTTGTAAAATCTAGAAAAGAGAGTGTATCGCCCTAATTGAGTTGATTCTTCATGAATGATATGAAAAACGATAGTTGAACAACACCTATGAAGGGATTTGGATCTGAGTCATGAAATATCATCATCATAAGATTATGTTGATAGAATTCATATAATATATTATATCCCTCATCATTACTTCTTGAAAATTCTTGTTTAAACTGATAAAGAATCATTACGTGATCCACATTTTGGAAAGAGGCAAATTTATATTTCAAATAGATGAAATACAAATGAGAAGGAAGATGATATATCTTCATCATGTGGGACAAATGGCACAAACACTATTTGTGATGTTTTAGCTGTTGGATTTTGGTGGTCAACTGTTGGGCATAGTGTTGTCATTGACGACAACCTATGTCATGTCATTGATGTCAAAGGAGGTATGATGTTTTGGTTTCTAAATGAAGGAAATTGTTGGGCATAATGTTGTCATTGATGACAACCAACGTCATCTCATTGATGTTAAAGGAGGTACAATTCTTGATTTCAAAAGAAGTATGATGGCTTGAATATTATTGAACATTTTTGTCGAAGTTATGTTGATCAAATGAGTATGTAGATGGTCTAGTTGGATAGTCCTCTCCGAGACCTTTCCAACAATATATTACACTTGGTCAAACTCATCCAGAATGAGAAGATAAGTCAGTTTGAAAGAAACATGGTGAAAAAACTAAATTTGTTATTAAAAACACCAAATTTGTTAACATTCATGCATCTTGAGGGTGGATCCATGTTTTGGTGAGAAATCAATGGTAGTTGGCACATAGACTGTGTGTTTATGAATGTTATGTATGGGGGATGGAACACAAATATGAATGATGTTTAATGGAGGTTCCCCTCCCCAGCCCCCGAAGTCCTTTAACCTACACCATGTTCGACCAATGGACACATGACACATGGTAGGTGTTAGGTGGACCTTTAATTAGATGCCATGTGGATCCGTCAATGGTAAGGCAAGTGCATTACTGATGTAGGAGAGTGATGAGATGGTAACGAGGGTACACATGGCTGATGACAGGATAATATGACAGATGACATGGTTGCATAATAGGGTGCCATGTGGCATGTCTAGTTAGTAGTTTTTGTTTCCAATAAGGAAGAATTTGAGTGACACAAGGCATCACTTAGAGAGTGCCACATGACATGATGATGTCATGTTTATGTTGACACCAAATGGACCATGGACCCATAAGGACCAAGTCACATGGAATGGTCATGCGTAGGATTGGGCAAGCCCTGGGGGCTATCCTAGTCATGGTTTAGGCACCAAAATCATGTCATATGGGGTTTTACATTAGCACCATATAATCGGTCCAAAATTCAAATTGATGTTGACCCTAACGATAGTCGGAGGGAACCCACAAATGTGTGTGTGTGTGTGTGTTGATTTGGTGCATTGTGCATCAATTAATTTATTGATCAAGTCTAAGACATATATACAAGCCCAAAGGTGATTTGGCTTGAGATATATGACATGCCTCTTGGCACTGCGGTGAAGCCCAAAGGTGATCTGGTATGAGATATATGATGTGGATCTTGGGATTATGGTGAAGCCCAAAGGCGATATGGTTTGAGATGTATGACAAGGATCTTGGCACTACAGTGAAGCTTGAAGGCATATTTGGTTTACATTCAAGTGACTTGATATCGATCAAGTTTATGGTGCGATTCTTGGCACTATGGTAAAGCCCGAAGGCGTACTTGGTTATGTCACAAGTTCATGGCATAGTTCTTGGCACTGTGATGAAGCCCAAGGGCATATTTGGTTTTGAGATATATACTATGGCTCTTGGCTTCATGGTGAATCCTAAAGGCATATTTGGTTCAGTCATGAATTCAAGTTTAATTGAATCAATCTAGTTCGAGATACATAGTGGTTCTTGGCACTGTTGTGAAGCCCAAAGGCTTATTTCATTATTTCATGAGTCTGAATCCAAGTGATTTGATCTCGTATGAGATACATACATAATGTGGATCTCGGTTAAGCTTGAAGGCATATTTTTTGGTTCTATTACTAGTTCGATTCCAATTAAAAGTTTCATCCCATGGTTCAAGATAAAGCATTTTTTATGATGGAAATGAACAAAGAAAATCATAGTTGGATTGGTAAATAGTTTGGTTACACCATGGTGGTCATCGGTTCAAGTCCTGTCAGGTTCCCCAATTTTTGTTATTTGATTGAAAATGAATTTTATTTAATTATTAATCGAACCAAGGTAGTGCATTATGTTGAATGCGCACTAGAAAAGTGCATTTTGTAGACTCCAGATCAGAAAGGTGCATTTTGTTGATCAATTCATTTTTATAATTTTTTATGGGTCAACTTTAGGTGCAAATTAATTTTGAAAAGTGTCAAATGGCAAGAATTTGTTTGTAATTTGAAAGGGGGACATCAAAAGTCATGAAGATAAGTTTTTGAGGGCAAGAAGATTTTTTTTTGTCCAAATTTTATGGGACTTATGGATAAGTACACAAAAAGGGAAAGATGCTATTTTTGAATATTGAAGAATATGTTGAATTGAAATGAGCTTGTGGGTCTAGTTTGAATGATTGTGAAAAGCGATCCACTATGTTTTGGTGGAGGTTGGACCCTCAATTGGGTTGAATCCTATAGCAAGTTAGTGATTGCATATTTCAGAGGTTGGTACCTCAATCAGGTTGGAGGCTATAGCAAGTTGGTTCTTGCATTTTTTAGAGGTTGGTTCCTCAATTGGGTTGTAGCTTACAGAAAGTCGGTGCCTGCAAATTTGTTTTTGGGGTTGGTTCCTACAAATTGATGTAATTAAAGATTAAAGAAGATAAAGGACTTGTGGTTTTCTCCTGCAAGGTTTTCCATGTACATTTGGTGTCTTTCATATCTTGATGTGGTGGCGTCATTTATTGTTGACATATTATGTTTATAATTATGATCAATTGTGAAATTGTTTAGATTTTTTAAATTAGCCATTACATTCATTCACCCTCCCCCCCTTTTAGTGTAGTCATTATTCCAACAATTGGTTGTTGGCTTGAGGGGGCTTGGACCCAGGTTTAGAGTTAGCTACGCTAACCAACAAAACCCTACACTATTGGCCCTTTTGGCAACAACCCGCGTAGCACAGGCTGCAATCTCACCCAAGGCAGTATTGGGGGATGCTAGAACTAGGCTTTTGCATCCAGAAGGCTATGTGATGTGGTTAAGGCATTTTTTGTAGCTTCAGATTTGATCTGACCTTTGCGAACCCTTATTCATGAACTTAAGTGATTTTCAGTTAAAGAAAGTTATAAACTTCGCGTAAACATCTAATCATGCATAAAATAACATATAATAGTAGATCCAGATCTTCATGGAGTTCTTAAGATAAAATACAAATAAATGTCATTTGGTTGTGCGTAAATACAGAAAATACACAAGTGCATAAAAATAGACACAAAATTGCTTCAAATATCTTTTATTACTTTATATCTTCTTCATACAAACTTTCTAGACCCTGCACACATAGCTGCAAGTGCTCGTGCACTCAGTTGTGAACTTACCAAGGTCTCCGCACACTCAGCCACAGAAGCCTTCCCCTTCAGCTGAATGCAGAAAGATCTTACAAAATCAGACTCCAAAGTATTTCATCCATCAATTCATTGATTCCCTTAGACTCGCTAAGACACCTTTTTATACTTTTTTCTATTACAATACCATGCTCCGCAAACCATGGTCGGATCTCAAAACAATACAAAAATGTAAGGGGTTTTGACCTTTCTAAAATCCCTTGACTCCTATTGACTTGCGTTATTCACTCTTCGCTCCTCAAAATGCGGAGCTTACAATTTTTAACAAAATTGACCCGGGGGAACCTTTCCCAATAGTGGTATCATAACAGGTTCCTTCAAGAATAGTTAATCATTGGAAGGTTGATCACAGGGAACATGGACAATATTAGATCCTCAGGTAAACCTCCTCATTTTGATGTAACAGACTATGATTTTTGAAAAATAATAATGGAAATGTACATCATGTCTTTAGGTAGTGATGTATGGATGGTTGTTGAGAATTCTTTCCAAGTAGCTACAACTTCTGCCACTAATTTAACTAGTAAAGCTCTCTATACATTTAATTCAATATAAAAAAATTATATCTTAAATGGTTGATCAAATACCAAATTTTGTCAAAATGATGCATTGGAAGTCAATCAAAGAACTATGGGACAAACTCAAAAGTTGTTATGAAGGGGATAACAAAATAAAGGAGGACAAGTTGCAAACTTATAGAGGTCAGTTTGAAAGTTTGAAAATGGAAGAAGATGAAAATATTGCTTCCTATTTCCTTCGAGTAGATGGTATTGTCAATATAATTAGAGGTCTCAGTGAAAAAGTCAAGGAAGCTGATATTGTTCATAAAATATTGAGATCACTTCCCTCAAGGTTCAATCCTAAAGTATCATCCATTGAGGAACTATATGATATTAAAAAGTTAAACATGGATACCATTCATGGAACTCTTACTGCATATGAACTAAGGACAAAAAATGAGAAGACAAGATCCAGAGAAGCTGCATTCAAAGAAGAAAATGAAGGAAGCAAGAATGAGACTCAAGAAGACTCCAGTCATGAATAATATGAAGAGGAAGCCAAATTTATAAGAAATCTAAATAAGGGAACTAGAACGCTCAAATGTATGCTTCTAATTAAATTTTTTGAATGTGGAAGAATAGGACACTATGCTTCTAAATGTCCTTATGCAAAAGTAAATCATAGTGATGATGAAGTAAAGTTCAAATCTAATGATTATAAAAGAAGATGAAATGCCAAAAGGAGAAGCTTGTACTCCAAAGAAGACAATGATTATGAAAGAAATGAAAGCATGTTTGATGAGAAAAGAGGAGAGATATTGTTCATAGCTGAAGAAGAGATTGAAGTAGAAGTAGACTATGAAGGAGAACTCATAAGTGCCTTGGAAGAACTAAGATCTATAAGAAAGATAGTATATCAACTAGAACAACAATTACAAGAATATAAAGATAAATATTGTGATTCATATTCTATATTCTCTCTGAAAATTGAACTAGAAGAAACTAGAAGGATAAATGAGATTATGGCAAAGAAGCTAAATGAAACTTGAAAAACATTGTGAAAATTTAGAAATTATGATTTTAAGAGGAGAATTAGAGAAGAACTCATATGAACTTAATAAAACATTGAAGCGCTTCAAAGGTTCTAAGTCATTAGATCACATCCTCATCCTACATATATCTCCCCTCATCAAAACATGCCTCATTTATCAGGAAGATCACGAGACATCCAAATATGAGGCTTCCTTAAGGACATCAAATAGAGAACAACTTAAGACTTATGTTGATACATTCACAGGATCAAACAACAACATAATTAAAGATTCTATTTAAGTAAAGAATCAACCTATGCATGTCCACTTCAACATCTCAGGTGACAATCAGAAGGGAACCATGAACCAACATGATAATAACTAGCCCAATTAAGGAAAGAAACTATGACGAGGGTATAATAACTATTATAACATAAAATATTCTCAAGGGATTTACAAGTAGCAGTGGAATAAGAGTCAAAGAGCAACAAACAGATGAATTTCTTCCAAAGAAAAACTTTAGAAGAAATGCTTCAGCAAAACAACTCCATTCAGCTAGGTATCAAAATATGTTTTTGGTCATTGTTTCACATACACAAGATTTGGAAATAAAGCAAGGGATTGTGGAACAAATGCCATGAATTATTATGTCAAATGTAGAGAATATTATTAGACTTCCAGGAAAAAATATATGTGAAATCAAATGAGCTGTTATAACATTAGTTCATATGGGCCATTCATTCCAATATTCAAGTTCAACATAGAATGCTACAAATGCCACAATGAAGGGAATAACTCATTATTGTAGGATTAACATGAGATGGTTCATGGAAGAATGTTCTTTGCTAACCTAAGAATAAAAACCAACACGAGAAGAAGGAAACATGAAGAGCCAAGGATAGAACTAATCATATATAATCCATTGATGAAAGCTTCTTGAAGGATATGGATGGTTGAAATGAAACTTGCAGAAGAAATAATATGAAATATAGATGTTTATTTGAAGAAAGAAGGGATACCAGACATAGGTGGATCAACTATTAGAAAGTGCAATTGAGTAGTCCAAAAAAATTGTATTGATATTGAGACACTTGCATTGAATCAGGGTTTTTGGCAAGTGATATCTTAGATGTAAAGGAATATATACAAGGGTAGTATGATGGTAGCATGACATAAAACATTTATAGGAGGATAATTATCCATAAAGGGAGAGCTTATTCATAAAGGGATTAGGTCCATAGGCATATACAAGAGAAATTGTGCAACTTTACCTCGGAAACAAAAGTTTCTAGACCAACAATTATTTTCAATAGGTCCCTTTGCCATTGATGTCAAAAGTGGATAGAAAGAAAACATTGACAAATGAGAGAAAAACAGATCCTCGATCAACTACTTGATAAGGGTATTTCAGTCCATTTTCATCAATGACCATCAATGTGTGGTGGTGCTGCCATCAATAACAAAGGGGGAGATTGTTTGGCCTAGTGTTATCATTGATGACAACCAATGTCATGTCATTGATGTCAAAAGAGGTAAGGTGTTTTGGTTTCCAAAGGAAGCAGATTGTTGGGCATAATGTTTTTATTGATGACTACAAATGTTATGTCATTTATGTCAAAGGAGGTACAATGTCATGATGTCAAAGGAGGTATGATGGATTGAATATTATTGAGCATTTTTGTTGAAGTTATGATAATCAAATGAGTATGTAGATGGTCTAGTTGGATAGTCCTCTTTGTGTATATTTTTATTGTAGATTCAACATATTATGTGATATGCTAAAACACAAGACAAGAATCTACTCTACTCTTCAATGGAAACCAAAATTTATTGATGAAAAAAATAAGTAGAAAAGGAAGAATTTTAATTGTGCATAACACAACATTTCTCTGGGGAAAGCAACTGTTAAAAACCCCGACTATTTATATTGCATTAACGAAAAGATATGAAAATAAAATACAATGCTTGTTCAACTCAAATAATTCATGCACAAGTACAATCTATCTCTCTGCTTCACAAACCATCTCAAGCCAACACTTAGCCAAATATTTTTCCTGCCAAACCCCTACTTCCTTGCACAATTCCTGAGGGAATTATCCCATATTTAACTGGAATTCCCTCTCCATAACTCCACAATCCATCATAGGCCCTCAACTGATTTCATGCACCATCTGTACAACTCGGAAAATTATACAACTGGTAGTACATTGTCGCTGAACTCTAATATCAACAAGGTATTCCTATGAATTGACATGCATGATTTATTTATGAGTGAATAATCAATTAACTGGTGGAGTAGTGAAGCCGCATTGGTGCCCATCCCCACTACTAGACCTCCTACTAGTTCCTCCAACAGTTAGAACTAGTTTACCTGAGTTTAACTCAGTTAGAATGAATTAATTAATTACAACTCAAAAGAACTCAACCTGGGCCCCTAAAATTTAGGGATCACTCTACATGAATATAGATAGACTTAACTCTTGAATTCCTAAGACAACTAAGTCAAATTAACTTAGTTAACTATTACAAATTTCTACGAGAATAGAATTTCAATTTAATTCCTAATTTAATTCAAGGACAAATTAAATTAGGATTTCTTGTTGCTATTTTTAACACTCCCTCTCAAAAAGAAAGGGATTATCTGCTACCCCAATCCTACCTCTGTGAAACTCGAATTTGCATCTTGAAAAATACTTTGTCAAAATATCTGCATCTTACTCCTCTGTGGGAATGTACTGCAACAACATAATTCTCCTCTACACACAATCTTGAAGATGATGATACCATATATAAATATGCTTGGACCGATCATGAAAAATTGGATTCTTAGAGAGTTTGATACAACTCTAATTGTAACAGTAGTTCACAGTTGGATCCATCTTTTGACCAAAAAAACCAACCAGAATATTCCTCATCCAAATAGCCTCACAAGTTGCTCGACTAGCAACCATGTACTCTTCTTTTGTTGAACTGAGTGCAACTGATCTTCATTTCTTGTTGTACCAAGAAACAATTATTGAACCAAGACTAAATATACCACCTGATGTGCTCTTCTTGTCAGATTGACTCTCTGCCCAATTTGCATCGGTGAATCCTTGAAGCTTCACTCCCTCTGTCCGTATGTAGCAAAGACCATACTGCATAGTGCCTATGAGGTATCTCAGCACATGTTTGGTTTCCTTCCAATACATCTTGGTCGAATTAACCATTTCTTGACTAAGCTAGTTAACTGCAAAACACATGTCTGGTCGTGTGATCACCAAAAAAATGAGTGAACACATAAGTTTCCTGTAAATAGTAGCCTCCACTACTTTACTAGAAGTAGCATCCTCCTTCCTTTAGTTACCAGCTAGAGGAGTCTCCATGGGTTTACTACTCTCCATGTGGAACTTCTTGAGTATATCGTTGGCATACTTTTCCTGAGAAACAAACAGTTCCTCATCATCTTGCCATACTTCCATCCCTAGAAAGTAGTGCATGAGCCCCAAGTCCTTCATTTTGATCTCTCTTACAAGATCCTCTTTGAAAGACTTGATCAACTTATCATCACCTATAAGAATCAAATTGTCTACATATAAAACAATAATCAACAATTTACCTTCAACCAAAATATGGTAAAGGTTCACATCTGCTTCACTTTTGGTGAAGCCCAACTCGGTGAAGTAGCTATCGATCCTAGTGTACTAAGGACGGGGGTGCTTGTTTCAGTCCATACAATGCTCACTTGAGTCTACACACATGCGACTCTTTATTGAAGGTCTCAAATCCTTCAGGATGCTAAATATACACCTCTTCCTCAATCGTGTCATTGAGGAATGCTATCTTTACATCTATATGATGTATCTTCCATCCCATCAGCACTGAAAGTGCTAGAATGTATCTGATTGATGAGTACCTTGCTATAAGAGCAAAAGTCTCATCGTAATCAATCCCCTCCACCGGAGAACACCCTCTGGCCATAAACCCGGCCTTGTGTTTCTCCACACTACCATCCGTTGCTTGCTTTAACTTGTAAATCCATTTGGAACTCACCACTGACTTGTCTACCAGTCTTGGGACCACATCCTAAACACTGTTCTTGACAATGGATTCATACTCCCCAATCATGGCATCAACCCAAACTGGTTGCTGCACTGCTTCCTCAAAAGAGGATGGATCAATCTCTACAAATCCGCTCATCAAAGCTATGTAGCCAGTGTACCTCTCCGATGAACTCCTCTACCTCTGTTGTGATGTGGGTGCTCCCACATTCTCTCTAGCATCATGCAATAACTTGTCAGCCTCTCTAGTGTGTTTTCTCCCATCTCTAGAAGACTTTGCATGAGTGGGTGTCTCCACTCCATACTCCTCTACATGTGGTTTCTCCACATCATCCTGAGGTTCCTCCTTTGGATCTAAAATCTCCTCAACTGCATGTAGCTGAAGCTCCTCTCAAGGGAACATCTCATGGCCTTCTCTTCATCGAATTTTACATCTCTACGAACCACTGTCATCCTATTGGTTGGAAGGTACACCTGATAGTTGTGAGGTGTATCAGTGTACCCCACAAATATGCCCAAATTTGCTGTTGGCTCTAGCTTTTTCCATGCATCTTTGGTTACATGGTAGTAGACTGATGAACCAAAAATACTGAAGTGTGCCACATCTAGTTTCTTCCCTAAAAAAGCCGCTTCCGATGTACTCATCCCAAGAATTCAATGAGGGATTCTGTTCTACAAATAAAAATTTGTGTTGCGTTCTTTAGCCCACACGTGTAATGGTAGGCCCTGGTCAGGCAACATTTCCCATGGCACTCCCATAATATTCTTGTTATTCCTTTTAGCGACCCCATTTAGATGTAGGTTATGAGGTTCTATCAACTCCCATTGAATTCCTTCTGATGCACATAAGTTTTTTAACTCATTCGACTCATGCTCTCCACCATTATCACTCCTGGTAACTTTAAATTTCTTACTAGTATCTTTCTCAACAAGTGCTTTAAATTCATAAAATTGAGCAAAAGTATGAAATTTCTTCTGCATCAAGAAGATCCAACACTTATGAGAAAAATCATCAACAAATATCACATAATACCTATGCTTGGCCATGGATGCTGTCGAGAATGGTCCACACACATCTGAGTGAACTCGATCAAGGATCGCCTGTGCTCGACTGTATTTGTCATGAAAGGAATCTTTGGTGTACTTTCCCAATGTACACCCTTTGCATGTGTCTACCTGCTCTAGTGTACCCTTGGGAAGACTAGTAGAAATTTGTTGCATGATCTTCAAAGCACCATGGTGCAAGTGACCCAATCTCCTATGCCACAACTCACCGATGTCTCGGCTCTACACCTTCTCTGCTTTAGTGCTCAAGGCAACACAATCTTCTACCTCCAACTTGTAGAGGTTCTTCACTCGAACCCCTATCCTCTTCACCTGTCCTGTGGCTATGTGACAAAGGAATGCCTTTCCCTTACTAAATATCACATCATAGCCTCTATCCTCCAACATGGCAACAAATACCAAGTTCTTCTTCAAACCAGGAACATACATAACATCTCACAAAGTGAGGGGAGAACTGAAAGGTAACTCTACTGATGCCGATAGTGTTATACCTCCCGTCATCACCCATCTCAATATCCATTTGGAGATCCTTCTCCTCCAAGTTACTCAAGAGATCTTTGTTATCGGTCATGTGGAAAGAAGCTCCACCGTCACCACACACTACCCATCATCGACAACACCATACAAGTGATGAGGGTAAAGTCTAGTTCAAACTGTGAAGCAAGAACTTCACCAGCCGCTCCTCCTGAGGACTTCTTACTAACCTTCTTTAGTGGATACTTTGTGGCAAAGTGTCCCAGCTCGTGATAGTGAAAGCATTTGACTTTCGATATGTCCTTCTTCTTGCCGCCCTGACAAGAATATGATTTAGAATGGGATGAATTCCCCTTCCCTTTTTTTGCCTTACCCACTAAGGCACAATTCTCCTCATCATCATTCTTTGATGAGGATCCGTCTCTGGTGTTCCGCCGAATCTCTTCCTGTACCAAGTCGGACCACAACTACTCCCACTCTGGTAGCTTCTCCCTCCCATTAACTGAGTCCTAGTAACTGTGCCAACTCTTGGGAAGTCCTAGAAGTGTTAGGCTCACCAGATCGTCTTCAAAACCAATAATCCCAACACTTCTAAGTTCATCATGACATTGGGTGAACTTGGTCAAGTACTTCGGAATTGAGTTTCCCTTCTCCATCTTGATCTTTTTGAGCTTTTCCTTTAGTGCCAGCTTCCTGTGGTCACTTCTCTTTTGAAATAGGTCCATTAATGACTTCCACATTGCAAATGGACTTTCCTTACCATGGAGATTCAAGACAATGTGATCTCAGGCTCCTTCTAGGATAATCCTTCTCGATTTTTCCACACACTTTCTCCATTCAACTAGATATTTAGCATAAGATGTTGGAGACTTCAGAATACCATGATCTATGAATTCCTTGATCTTGTTGTCTTCCAGCACTGCCTCCATCCTATGCTTCAAAGCTATGTAATTCGAGCTTCCCTCCAGGGCATACTCAAGTCTCAAATCGTAGAATGACATATTGTTGACTTTGAAGTATGAACTTGAAAATTCGATTTCACCTACACAACAAACTTGAATTCTCCTCTTATATACTATATTCTTCTTCGATACCATGTATATTTTTACTATAGATTCAAAAGCTTATGTGATATGCTAAAACACAAGACAAGAATCTACTCTACTCTTCAACAAAAACTAAAATTGATCAATGAAAACAAAAAGAAGAAAAAGAAGAATTTCAATCGCCCATAACACAATATTTCTTTGGGGAAAGCAACTGTTAAAAAACTAGACAATCTATATTACATTAAACAGAAGATCTGACAAGAAAGTACAATGCTTTTTCATCCCGAACAATTCGCGCACAAGTACAATCTATCTCTCTGCTTCACAAACCAGCTCAAGCCAACACTTAGCCAAATATGTGTTGGGAGTGGAGCCTGCTTATCTTCTTTATTTAGAGGTATAACCGCATTGGACCCTAGATCATAATGTGGTGCAACGCCGCCCATAATATTTGCGCTGCAAGAGGGGTCTAGGGGGGGCGACAACGATCTTTAAGAGCCCCCTCTGGCAGGGGATCCGGGGCAGCACCCCCGAAGCTAAAAATAGATGTAAAATTTCCTTGTAAAATTTTGTAATTTCATAGTCAATATGGGCTGTTCATTAGGTGGATATCTGATGGTAGAAGTTATGTTTAATTTAGGGGTTTTTTCCCTAGAAGGCAACCCCTTGCTATATATGAGGGAATTGTATTGCGTCTATGTAGATCTATATTTTGAGTGAGAAAGAGAGAGGATATTGTGTGAGAGCGAAGAGGGAATTACAACGGGTTTTCAGGATAATATAAAAGGAATGACTGGCTATTTCTCTGTAGACGTAGCCCAAATTGGGTGAACCACGTGTTAGAGTCAGTATTTTCATACTGCCATCAGTGATCAAAATTGCTCTTTTTCATATTCATTTTAGGTGTCCCATACAGAAATCTTTTATCATTCACTAGGTCATGCAAATAAATTAGTCACTGATGGTAGTCCTAGTCCAAAAACATCACTCTTCCCTAAATATGATTACTTGCTGGCATAGTTTCATGTCTTGTTGACTGTACATCATCCATAAAGTTATTTTTATCATGTCATTTGTATCAGTCATGAGGTCATTATGTCATCTTGAAATTCAGTCCTTTAAGGTCTCATTAGGTCTTTTAGGGGTTTTCAAGGTTTCATTAGGTCATTAGGGTTGCCAAGGTTCTATTCCATTGCATAAAACCAACAAGTAAAGGGTGATCAAATATCATCCCTTCACCATGTGAAGATGATTTGTAAAGAGACATGCTTAATTCATTATGTAGTTTTATGTCTTTCAAATGTAATAATTTCACCATCCCAAGCTGTTAACTCAGTGTTCCAAAGATGCCAGACCATTAAAAGATCAATTTTTCAAAGGAAATAGTCAAGTGAAAGGGTAAAGTTTCAAAGGGTTAAGTGCATGCCAAAGGGAGTTGTCTTTTCCCAAGGGTGTCCAAATCATCATTTTCCACAAGCACTAAACCCTAATTTCCTTAGCCATTGAGCTAGGGTTGGCTATGGAATCAGAGACATCTGAGTATATGAGTCATAAGGGTGGCCATTTCAACAAGTATGAGGCCATTCCAACTCATACAAATCATGTCTCCATCATTTTTCAATAAGTCATTCCAAGGGACAAATCATTTGCCACACATAGGGCTGGTTTTTCTTCAAACTATGTTTTAGACCAAATAGTGATGAATTTGGAAAACGTGGGAGAGGTTTTTGTCCCTAATAGGCCAAGGATGAAAACCCTTGTTCACTTTTTACACAGGTGTCATGGTTTTATAGAAATGTCAAAAATACAGTTGCTACAAGAGAGTTGCTGCACTTCTACAATGATTTTGGGAAAATTAATTTTTCTTCTAGCTGGATTGTCCAAATTAATTTCTTGATGAGTCAAATGATAACCAGAGATAAATATATTTCCAATGAGATATCATGATCTCAATTTGGAGTTGAGGAAGACCTCCAAAAGTTTCCTGCAAGAGAACACATCATTTTTGCACCCTCACTTGGGAGAATTCATTTTTTAGGGGCTATAATTGATCATTTTTAGTGCTTGATAGGTCCATTGTATAGCCACGAGATAAACATTTCCAACGAGCTATCATGGGCTTAATTTGGACACCGAGAAGAAAGTCAAAATCAACCTGCAAGTTGGAGGTTGCTTTTAACTGGAGCGCTGCGCATAGAGCTTGTGTGCCAGTGTATTTTTGCATGGCGCTGTGCATACAACAGAGTACTGCACACCTATACAAGGCGCTGTGCATAGGGCCAGTAAACACAAAGACTACCGTAACAACAAATTAAATCACTCTTTTGCTACCTAGAGCCTCTAAGCAAGTAAGTACACTCCTTAAACCATCGTCCCAACACTCATTTGACGATTTTTGAGTTTGTTTGCTATTTAAATTTTCAAACCTAGGTTGTCTAAAAATCCTCCCTGCTTACCATATCCCTTATTCCCACATCTTGTTGTCACATCCCTCATTCCCACATTATGTTGTCATATCCCTAAATATCACCCCTATTCCATATTTCCTACTGTCAAATACACCTATCCCCTATACCCTAATCCCAAAAACAAAATCCCTACACCTATCCCCTATACCCTAATCCCCCAAAAGAAAATCCCTAAACCCCTACTTACTAAACAATCCCTACTAAAAATTACCCTCCTTCTCACTCTTACATCATACATATCTCATCCTACATCACACAAACTCCTCTCCCCTTCCCTTATCACTATTCACCATAACTCACTTCCTCATTACCTTCTCTAGGGTTTCTAAAGCTTCAAATTCAAAAAACATGGATAAAAAGGATAAAGATTATGAGGAGGAAAAAAGTGGCAGTGAAAGCATGGAAGATGAAACTCAACATCAAAGAAAACCACATAAGGGAGGCAAAATTATCAGAGAGGGGTTAGAAAGTTGTTTGCAGCAGATAGGCAAGTGTTTACTCCGCCTGATGTAGAAGGGGCTTTGCCTTCTTCATCAACACAACAGGTGCAGTAGGTGAAAAAAGGGAAGGAAAAGATGCTGGAGGAAAGCCTCAATGATGAAGAGGAAAGGGAATTTGATTTGATGGAACATGATGAACCAAAACAGCCACACACTCATCATGGCATTGAGATAGTCGACTTGGAGGCTCAAGATGAGGCAATAAATGAAAATATAATCATAAAGGAAAAAGATGCATAGATCCAAGCACTAATGGACAACTTGGCGAGAGCTAAGTATGTAATTTCATACCTTGAGCAAGAGAACAAGCAGCTAAGTGACAAACAGGTCCTCATGGAGCTAGAACTTCTCAAAGCAAAGAGGCAAGGTGAAAAAGGCAAATCAGTAATGCAAGAAGAAGAAACCCCAGCCACCTTGACTACAGAACAAAGGCTTGAAAAGGAGATTGAAGAGGATAGAGAAATATGGCTTGACAGGGTCAATTTGCATTTGGAGAAGCTGCTAAAAATGGTCAATAGGGACAATCAAATCATCGGGCACATGGCTCACCATTATAGGACTCGGAACAAGATTTGTAACATAAGAGTCAAGCAAATGAAGACAAGGCTAAACAAACCCTCAAAGGAAAAAAGGATGGTGATAGGCTTAGGTTGCTTGCTGAAGCTTCCTTGGCTGAGCTAGACACTTGTAGGTGGTGGTCTCCCACAAATTTTGAGCAATTTTGAGCAAGTTTTGAGATTTTTTGCATTTTTGAAGAATTTAGCTATTTTTGACACATAATTTTTTGCTCTATGCTGCAGCCCCACTGGTGTTGCGCTTTTCCTAGGGGCATCTAATGAGGAAATGGATAGCATTTTTGCATTCACAATGATGAGTACATGCACCTTGTGCATTTGCTAAGCTTTTGGAGCAAAACTAGTCAGCCAAAAGGTCAAAAAACACTTAAAAAATGACCTTTTTGCCCTCTTTTTGACCATGGCGCTGTGCATAGAAGCAGTGTGGGGAGAATTGACTTTTGACAGGGAAAATGAACTCCAAATGAAAAAATTCAAGATTTTATGGAACGTAGACTTGAAGAGATTTCCAACAAGCTATTTTAGGACCAATTTGGACACCGAGAAGGCCTCCAAAATAGCCCTGTAAAAAGTGTTGTGCATAGAGCTTGGGCGCTGTGCATAGGACAATTTTCTGCTAAATTTGCACTTTACTATGCCATGACTGTAATTTTTGGGTTTTCTCTCATGGATGATGTTTTTACTAATGTAAATGGTGATTAGGCATGTAAATAAGATGAATATTAGCTACTGGAGGGTAGATTCATTGGATCAAAAGTTATATTGAAGTCAAATGAATCAATTTCATCCCTTTTAGAGGCAAGTTGTTAGGGTTGCCTAGATTCCAGTTCCTTGTTCAACTTTTGATGGATTAGTTCCTCATCTTAGGGATTCAAACCCTGAGGATGAGAGGAGGTTGAATTGAGGTCTATATCTTCTTTTTCTTTCTCATTGTAAAGGGTTGGACATAGTTGGATGCTTATGCTTTGAGTAGACATCATTTTGTATCAGTTTTCAATAGGAGATTAATGAAAAGTTGCAACTATTTCTTTGGGATAAATGTGGTATGATGTTCGGTTCAATTTTCTCTATTGTGATCATATGTTAAAATGTTTTTTGTACTTCATTAATCATTTAATTGATTTTAAGTGGATGTTTCCAAGTTGATAGGCAGAACCCATAATATTTATGCTCTGTTTTGGGAAAATATTCATAGTCTATGTTTTCTTCAGTTTAGGAAGAATCCATGTTTCTTACATGCTATTTCTAGCTCCTCACTTGTCTTGAATCACCTCACCCATAAAACCCTAGAGTGATGAGCCTTGTGCCTACCTTTCCCCATCAAACACCCTGCAATTTTGACCTAATTTCCTTGCCCTAAATATTTGGCTCCTCATGATCCACCAAAACCCTTCAAAATAACATCAAACTTTGTGCTACTATACCTAGCCTAATATCATTTTCTAGATCCAGTCAATTTGGCTGAGATCCTTACAGAGAGAGCCCTCTCCTAGCCTAGTAGGCTATGGTTTGTGGGTACCCTGGCATTGCCTTCCTTCAGTCTGAGGTTCAATCCAGGCGCTAACATAGTGGTGACCACACTGGGGAAGGAGTGAAAGGTTTCGTATTCCATAGGAAATATCATCAAAGTTCAGATCTAGATCTGATTGTTGATGGTGGACAACGATCAGACATAAGAAGGTTGAAATCATTCACCTGGTGACTCCAAATCAGTTTTGAGATCATATCCAAAGACTCCACTGGAAGATGAACCTAACCAACAGAAACATGAAAGGACAATATGGAAAGATCAGGTATTCAAGTTGGAATTTCATCCAAGACATTATGTTCTTTGTCATCAATTATTTTTTCTCTTTTCCCGAGAATGTCAAAAAGGTTTTACAAAGTATACTGTATTTGAGAAAATATCCTAGACCTGCATGTGATTCCTTCCCTTTAAAGATTGTGAAAACAAATTCTTTGTATGCCTTTGATCTTGATCAAGACCCTTATTCTGAATCTTATGATGACCATCTTCAAACTGATGAGCCTAAAGAGACCAAGACTGATTCTACAGCTTCTGTATATACTCCTACACCTTGTAAAATTCTAGATCGATACAAACCACTCATCTTACCTCCTATACTCCATGCTTTCCCTAACAATCATTACCTATACCTGCCGAAGTTTGATGGTGAATATGACAATATCATTGTTGAGAGAAATATGCAGAATTTGGAGACTTTCCTCGACCTTTTTGAAGTCGACAAAGAGGATGTCAGTATCAGGCTATTCACTCTTTCTTTGCAAGGAAAAGTCAAGAGTTGGTTCAAAAACCTGCCTGATGTGAGCATCTCAGATTTCTAGCAGTTCGTCAAAATTTTCCTCAACAAGTGGGTGGTCAAACAAAACCATTTCTTGATTCTAGAAGAGTATAACTAGCTAAAAAGACTGCCAGGGGAGACAGTACAACAGTTTTCTGCCAGGTTTAACCAAGTCTATTTTTCAATGCTTGCTAATATAAGGCCTCCTCCTGGATCCGCTCTCTTGCACTACCCGGATGCCTTTGATCCAGAAATGGAGTTTTAGCTGAGGGAAAGGAACCTTGCAACACTTGAAGAGATGCAGAACAGTGCAGTAGATGTAGAGGCTAATCTATTGATCAGAAGGGAAAAGCTGAAGGAAGAAGAGAGGGAGAACATTGTAGAGCACCTAACATCTTCAAAGGTAAAGTTCAACATTTTCGTAAGTAAAATGGAAGAAATGATGCAAATAATCACCTCGAGAGATGAATTTTCTATTCAAGATCACCATGACCCACCTGTCCCAGAAAAAGAAAAGATTGCTAGCTCTAAAATTTTTCTTGCTAATCCTAGCTACCATAGATTTGAAAATGGATTTGTAGATCAATCCAAGGAGAAACAATCTAATAATATAATGTGTATGATTGGTGACATTACTTATATTGATGATTTGCCAAATTTTGATCAGTACAACAATTATTATGTTCTCCAAACAGACGCTAATCTTGCAGAGCAATCAACAGCTGGTTTGTGGGAGGAGGAAGTTTTAGCAGCTCGAATACAGTAATCAGCCGAAGCATATCAGCTATGATAGTGATGAGGAAAGTGCAGAAAATTTGGAAGTAAGTGAAGGATATTTGCCTCTTTGTTTTACTTCATTTCAGTTCATCAGAGGTAACTTTGATGCGATTAGAAATCATCACTCAAAGAGTTTTGATCTTGACAATCAAGAGGATAATCAAATTTTTGATCAGAGCTCCTTAGCCTTGTGTTTCTCCTCATTTGAAAAAATAAGAGAAAATTGTAAGTAAGAAAATAAGTGAGTGGTAAACACTATAAAGGATAAACCTTCTCATGAATTGGTCAAGGAAATCATTTGCGACATAAAAGCCTCCCTAGCTCTATATTTTCATCCACCGAGTTCCATTGAATTTCAAATTGCAGATGAAGGCTTGGAAGCTGAAACATATGATCAAATGATGCAAGAGGACTTTGTACCACTATGTTTTGAAACATTTCAATTTTTAAAGAAAATTTTTCATAATATCTCTAAAGCAAAGGATGAGCAACCTGTAGAGTGTCATGCAGTCTCATTAAAACTGATGGAAAATAGGTTGCAACAATCTTTGCAAGTTTTTCATGACCCAATAGCTGATGTGTTGGATGATATCTATAGTAAAAGTCCTTCTCCATTAGCTAAATATGAACCTGAAAAGAATGTTGATATAAACTTGATCCGACAACCGACTTCAGTGTCTTGTTCAGCAGGAGTTTCATTACAAAGCTCATACCAAGATTTGCAGTCATATCAGGAGAGTAATGAAGAAGATTTTTGTTTTGTTGTTGATCATCAAGAAAAATTAGTCATTCGTGAGTTTTAGGATCCTTTTGTCAATTTGTTGCAGTCATCAAAGAAAGAAAACATAGATGTTAGGAAAATTTTAAAACGAAAGTATGAAGACTACCTAGAGCGAAGCAGTAACGTATTAGATGGGCTAGAAATCAATATGTATTCTTATGAAGATACTTTCGTAGCATTCTTGAGGTCAGCAGGTGGGATTGTGCCTTAAAATTTCATCAAGATTCAATCTGTTGACAAATTTTCATGGGAGTTTCCTTTCAGTAGTTCTCTCTTCTTACTCATAAACAAGCACTTGCAGAGAATTCAAACAATAGCGAGAATTCTTACTTGGTTGCATTGGTTGTTTCATTTCACTTGATCAAGTGATGAATGGAATAGTTAGAGTAGGTTTTATTGAATAAGCCATTTTGAGCATCTTTTTCAGTTTGTCAGTTGTGTTTTAGTATTGAGTCAGTTTTCAGTTGAGTAAAAGTCAGTTTGTGTCTTTGAGTCATCAGTATTTAGTCATGTATTTCAGATTGAGTTTTTTTTTTACTCCATTCCAAATGGATAAGGCTACTTGGTCTACGGTGTTCTTGGCACCTCCAAGGAGATACCATTCCCAATGGAGCCAATGTTAGAGTCAGTATTTGCATACTGCCATCAGTGATCAAAATTTCTCTTTTCATATTCATTTTAGGTGTCCCACACAGAAATCTTTTATCATTCCACTAGGTCATGCAAATAAATTAGTCACTGATGGTAGTCCTAGTCCAAAAACATCACTCTTCCATAAATGTGATTACTTGTTGGCATAGTTTCATATCTTGTTGACTGTACATCATCCATAATGTTATTTTTATCATGCCATTTGTATCAGTCATGAGGTCGTTATGTCATCTTGAAATTCAGTCCTTCAAGGTCTCATTAGGTCTTTCAGTGTTTTTCAAGGTTTCATTAGGTAATTAGGGTTGCCAAGGTTCCATTCCATTGCATAAGAACAACAAGTAAAGGGTGATCAAATAACATCCATTCACCATGTGAAGATGATTTGTAAAGAGAAATGCTTATTTCATTATGTAATTTTATGTCTTTCAAATGTAATAATTTCACCATCCCAAGCTGTTAACTCAGTGTTCCAAAGATGCCAGACCATCAAAAGATCAATTTTTCAAAGGAAATAGTCAAGTGAAAGGGTAAAGTTTCAAAGGGTTAAGTGCATGCCAAAGGGAGTTGTCTTTTCCCAAGGGTGTCCAAATCATCATTTTCCACAAGCACTAAACCCTAATTTCCTTAGCCATTGAGCTAGGGTTGGCTATGGAATCAGAGAAATCTGAGTATATGAGGCAGGAGGGAGGTAATTTAAGAAAGTATGAGGCCATTCCAACTCATACACATCATGTCTCCATCATTTTTCAATAAGTCATTCCAAGGGACAAATCATTTGCCACACATAGGGCCGATTTTTCTTCAAACTATGTTTTAGACCAAACAGGGATGAATTTCACAAATGTGAGAGAGGTTTTTGTCATGGTTTTATAGAAATGTCAAAAATACAGTTGCTACAAGAGAGTTGCTACACTTCCACAATGACATTGGGAAAATCAAATTTTCTTCTAGTTGAATTGTCCAAATGACTTACTTGATGAGTCAACTGATAAATATAGAGAAATATATTTCCAATGAGCTATCATGATCTCAATTTGGAGTTGAGGAAGACCTCCAAAAGTTTCCCATAAGAGAACACTTCATTTTTGCACCCTCATTCTGCACTTTTTGACCAGTCTTTGGAGAATTGACTTTTCAGGGGCTATCATTGATCATTTTTAGTGCTTTATAGGTCCATTGTGTAGCCAAGAGAGAGACATTTCAAACGATCTATCATGGGATTAATTTGGACACTGGGAAGGTAGTCAAAATCAACCTGCAAGTTGGAGGGCGCGTTTAACTGGAGTGGTGCACATAGAGTAGGGAGTGTCGTGCATACAACTAGAGCGCTACGCATAGAGCCTGTGTGCCAGTGTTTTTTTGCATGGCATTGCGAATACAACAGAGCACTGCATACCTATATAAGGCACTGTGCATAGGGCCAACAAACACCAAGACTACCCTAACAACCATCTAAATCGCTCTTTTTCTACCTAGAGCCTCTAAGCAAGTAAGTACACTCCTTAAACCATCCTCCCAACACTCATTTCACAATTTTTGAGTTTGTTTTCTATTTAAATTTTCAAACCCTAGGTTGTCTAAAAACCCTCCCTGCTTACCATATCCCTTATTCCCACATCTTGTTGTCACATCCCTCATTCCCACATTCTGTTGTCATATCCCTAAATATCACCCCTATTCCCTATTTCCTACTGTCAAATACACCTATCCCCTATACCCTAATCCCCCAAACAAAATCCCTACACCTATCCCCTATACCCTAATCCCCCAAACAAAATCCCTAAACCCCTACTTACTAAACAGCCCCTACTAAAAAATAAACTCCTTCTAATTCTCACATCATACATATCTCATCCTACATCACACAAACTCCTCTCCCCTTCCCCTATCCCTATTCACCATAACTCACTTCCACATTACCTTCTCTAGGGTTTCTAAAGCTTCAAATTCAAAAGACATGGATAAAGAGGATAAAGATTATGAGGAGGAGGAAAAATGTGGCAGTGAAAGCATGGAAGATGAAACTCAACATCAGAGAAAACCACATAAGGGAGGTAGAATTATCAAAGAGGGGCTAGAAAGTTGTTTGCAACGGATAGGCAAGTGTTTACTCCACCTGATGTGGGAGGGGATTTTCCTTCTTCATCAACACAATAGGTGCAGCAAGTGCAAAAAGGGAAGGAAAATATGCTATAGGAAAGCCCCAATGATGAAAAGGAAAGGGGATTTGATTTGATGGAACATGATGAACTAGAATGGCCACACATTCATCATGGCATTGAGATAGTCGACTTGGAGGCTCAAGATGAGGCGAAAAATGAAAATATAATCATAAAGGAAAAATATGCATAGATCCAAGCATTGATGGACAACTTGGTGAGAGCTAAGTATGTCATTTCATACCTTGAGCAAGAGAACAAGCAACTAAGTGACAAATAGGTCCTCATGGAGCTAGAACTTCTCAAAGCAAAGAGGCAAGGTGACAAAGACAAATTAGTAATGCAAGAAGAAGAAACCCCAGCCACCTTGACTACAGAACAAAGGCTTGAAAAGGAGATTGATGAGGATAGAGAAATATGGCTTGACAGGGTCAATTTGCATTTGGAGAAGCTTACGAAAAAGGGCCAATAGGGATAATCAAATCGTTAGGCACATGGTTCACCATTACAGGACCTGGAACAAGATTTGTAACCTAAGAGTCAAGCAAATGAAGAAAAGGCTAAAATAAACCCTCAAAGGCAAAAAGGAGGGCGATAGGCTTAGGTTGCTTGCTGAAGCTTCCTTGGCTGACCCAGACACTTGTTAGTGGTGGTATCCCACAAATTTTGAGCAAGTTTTGGTGGTGGTCTCCCTCTTTTTGACCATCGCGCTGCGCATAGAAGTAGTGTTGGGAGAATTGAATTTAATAGGGTAAATGAACTCCAAATGCAAAAATTCAAGATGTTTTGGAAACTATACTTGAATAGCTTTCCAAAAATGTATTTTAGGCCCAATGTGGATACTGGGAAGGCCTCCAAAATGGCCTTGAAAAAAGTGTTGCGCATAGAGCTTGGGCGCTGCACATAGGACAATTTTCTGCTAAATTTTCACTTTATTGTGCCATGACTGTAATTTTTGGGTTTTCTCTCATGGATGATGTTTTTATTGATGTAAATGGTGACTAGGCATGTAAAGAAGATGAAAATTAGTTACTGGAGGGTAGATTCATTGGATCAAAAGTTATCTTGAAGTCAAATGAATCAGTTTCCTCCCTTTTACAGGCAAGTTTTTAGGGTTGCATAGATTCCAGTTTCTTATTCAGCTTTTGATGGATTAGTTCCTCATCTTAGGGATTTGACCTGTGAGGATGGGAGGAGGTTGAATTGAGGTCTATGTCTTCTTTTTATTTCTCATTATAAAGGGTTGGACTCAGTTGGATTCTTATGCTTTAAGTGGACATCATTTTGTATCAGTTTTTAGCAAGAGATTAATGAAAAGTTGCAGCTATTTCTTTGGGATCCATGTGGTATGATCTTCAGTTTAGTTTTCTCTATTGTGATCATATGTTAAAATGTTTTTCGCACTTCATCAATCATTTCATTGCTTTTAAGTGGATTTTTTCAAGTTGATAGGTAGAACCCATAATATTTATGCTCTGTTTTGGGAAAATATTCAAAGTCTATGTTTTCTTCAGTTTAGGAAGAATCCATGTTGCTTACATGCTCTTTCTAGCTCCTCCCCTGTCTTGAATCACCTCACCCATCAAACCCTAAAGTGCTGAGCCCTGTGCCTACCTTGCCCATCGAACACCCTGCAATTTTGACCTAACTTCCTTGCCCTAACTGTTTGGCTCCTCCTGATCCAGCAAAACCCTTCAAAATCACATCAAACCTTGTGCTACTATACCTAGCCTACTATCATTTTCTAGATCTAGTCAATTTAGCTGAGATCCTTACGGAGAGAGCCCTCTCCTGGCCTAGTAGGGCTAGATACTTGGCTAAGTATGGTTTGTGGTTACCCTGGCATTGCCTTCCTTCAACCCGAGGTTCAATCCAGGTGCTAACACCACGTATGTCTGTGTCTCTCTTATTTTATGTGCTTTCTATGTTTATATTTCTGCAATATATTTTATGTGTTCCATTGCTCTGTAATACATAATTGTTTAACAACTGGTATTAGAGTCAAAGGTCTATTTGGCTGATAAACTCGTAGGAGAGAAGGGTTCCTGGTTTGAGAGGGAGTAATGGTGAAAGATGGTAGGTTTAGGGTCGAAATATTTAACAGCCAAAACTACTAGCTATGGAAGATGTAGATGGAAGATTATCTGTATCAGATATATTTGTACCTACCATTGAGCGGAAATACAAAGAAGCTAACGAGTATGACAGAAACATAATGGGATATTCTCGACCGAAAGGCACTTGGAACAATACGACTGTGCCTAGCGGCGTCAGTAGCCTTTACTATTTCAAAGGAAACAACAACAGAGGGTTTAATGAAGGCTTTGAACAAAATATATGAAAAACCCTCGATCTCAAATAAGGTATTTCTTATGAAGCATTTATTTAATATGAAGATGTAAGAAGGTGGATCTATTGCTCATCATTTGAATGAATTTAAGACAGTTACCAGTCAGTTAAGTTCTGTAGGGGTAACTTTTGATGATGAAGTTAGGGCTCTGTTATTTCTATGCTCATTGCCAGAAAGTTGGAATGGTTTAGTTATGGCCATTAGTAACTCTGTCTCTAGATCTAGTACTTTAAATTTTGATGATGTTGTCGGTGCAATCCTTAGTGAGCAAATGCGACAGAAAAGCTCCTGTGAGACATCAAGTAATGCTTTGACTGCAAAGACTAGGGGAAGATAAATGGAAAGAGGAAAGAGCCCAGGATATTGCAGTAAGTTAAGGAAAGGCAGATCCAAGTCCAGATCAAGGATAGTGTGCTAGAAATGTGGGAAGAAAGGACACCTAAAGAAAGGCTGCAAGTCTCAGAAGGGAAAAGAAGGAGACGCACATCAAGAAAACAATCATGAAGTGAATGTGACAAGTGATGTGTTGCAAGATGCTTTGATTATTTCATTATAGAATATTATTAATGCCTCGGTGGTAGATTTAGGGGCCTCATTCCATGCCACACTTGATAGGAAACATTTTCATGATTATGTTCAAGGAGATTTTGGACAGGTTCGATTGGGTGATGATAAAACCTGTAAAATAATTGGAATGGGTATAGTTTTCATAAAACATCAGAATGGAAATCAATGGCGATTGAAGGAGTTAAGGCATGTTCCAGATCTGAAGAAAAATCTAATTTCCACAAGGCAGTTGGGAGGTGAAGGTTGTGTAACAACTATTACAAATAAAACTTGGAAGCTCACTAAAGGATCCCTGGTAATAGAAAAAGGAGAAAAGGTTGGTACATTGTATTTATGCTATGGTATTTATAATTCTATTAATTATTTAACCTCTAAAGGAGAAGATATGAAATTGTGGCATCATAGGCTTGGGCACACGAGTGAGAAGGGGATGCAGATTCTTCACTCAAGAAATTTGTTGCCAGGTTTGAAGCATGTTGATTTAAAATTCTGTGAGAATTGTGTTTATGGAAAACAGAAGAGAGTCATATTCCTCAGTGTTGGGAAAGAAAATAAGAGTGAAAAATTAGAGCTTGTGCATACAAATGTATGGGGACCTACTCAGGTATCGTCTCTCGGTGGATCTCATTATTATGTTACTTGTATTGATGATGCAACTAGAAAAACCTGGATTTATTGTATTCGAAATAAATCTGATGTATTTGATACTTTCAAAAAATGGAAAGCTTTGGTTGAAAATGAGACAGGAACAAGGTTGAAGTGTCTTAGATCAAATAATGGAGGTGAATATTGCAACAAAGAGTTTGATAGGTATTGTTTAGAGAATGGAATTCATAGAGAGAATATAGTTCCAGGAACACCACAAGAAAATGGTGTGTAAGAAAGGATGAACATGACAATCATGGAGCATGCAAGGTGCATGAGATTGCATGCAGGATTGCCTTTACAATTTTGGGAAGATGATATAGATACTACTATTTATCTAATAAACATAAGGCCTTCAAGTTCCTTGGATGGTGGTATTCCATAGGAGGCTTGGACAGGTAAAAAGGTAAACTACTCGTTTTTAAAGACATTTGGTTGTGAAGCCTTTGTCCACATTAATAAAGAAAATAGAACAGAGCTTGAGGCAAAATCAAAGAAATGTACCTTTATTGGATATAGTGTTAATGATTTTGGTTTTCGCTTTTATGATTATGAAAAAACACAAAATCATTAGGAGCGGAGATGCCATATTCAATGAAAAGGTTTTGTATAAGGATCAGATGCATGAAAAGAAACAGGAAAAAGAAAATAGAGAATACACGATGCTTGATGAGATCACAGCAAAAGTGAAGGTGCCTAAAAATCATAATGATCAACAGCCAGAACAACAACAACAACCAAAATAGAAACAAGTACCTCAAACACCTGAAAGTGGTGTTAGAAGATCTACCAGGATAAGTAGACCCCCTGAACAATACTCTCCTTCATTATATTATGTATTGTTGATTGATTCCGATGAACCAGAATGTTATGAAGAAGTAGTGTAGGTAGAAACCAGGAAGAAATGGGAGCAAGCCATGAAAGAAGAGATGGACTCCTTAGCACATAGCCAGACTTGGGACTTAGTCAGGTTTCCTGTAGGTAAAATAACATTGGAGAATAAATGGGTTTACAGGTTGAAGGAAGAAGATGGAGGTAGAAAAAGGTATAAAACTAGACTTGTGGTGAAGGGGTTTGCACAGAAAAAGGGTATAGACTTTGATGAGATATTTTCTCCTATTGTTAAAATGACTTCAATCAGAACTATTTTAAGTCTAGTAGCAACTGAATATTTTCATCTTGAGCAGTTAGATGTACTGACAACCTTTCTCCATGGGGATTTGGTGGAAGAGATATATATGCAGTAGCCACAAGGATATGAGGTAAAAGGGAAGGAGAAACTAGTGTGTAGGTTGAAGAAGAGCTTGTATGGATTAAAACAGGATCCAAGGCAGTGATATCTAAAATTTGGCAGGTTTATGTCTGAAAAAGGCTATACTAGATGTCACTCTAATCATTGTGTTTATTTCAAAAGCCAAAATGATGGAATTTATATTATATTTTTATTGTACATAGACAACATGCTTGTTGTAGGTTCTAACATGCAGGAAATAAATGTGCTCAAAAGAAGACTAGCGAACTCATTGCAATGAAGGATTTGGGTGCTGCAAAGCAAATCCTTGGTATGAGAATAACTAGAGACAACAATAATAAAAAATTAACATTGTCTCAGAGTGAGTACATAGAAATGGTGTTGAAAAGATTTAATATGCAGAATGCAAAACTAGTTAGTATACCTTTGGCTAGCCATTTCAAACTAAGTAAGGAGGTGTGTCCCAAGGCTTAGGAAGAAATGGCTTATATGTCTAAAGTTCCATACACATCAACAATTGGAAGCTTAATGTATGCAATGGTTTACATGAGGCCTAATATTGCACATACAGTGGGAGTTGTAAGCAGGTACTTGAACAATCCAGGAAAAGAGCATTGGATGGCGGTGAAATGGATTCTTAGGTATTTGAGAGGTACCACAACTCAAGCGTTATGCTTTGGTGGTTCAAACATTACTCTACAGGGATATGTTGATGCATATATGGTGGGTGATAGATATAATAGGAGGAGCACAACAGGGTATGTGTTTACTGTAGGTGGAACAACTATTAGTTGGGTTTCAAAACTGCAAAGTGTTGTTGCACTCTCAACAATAGAAGTAGAGTGTGTTGCTGTTACAGAGGCTAGTAAAGAAATGATTTGGTTACATAGTTTTCTGGATGAATTGGGTAAGAAGCAGGACTTGGGAAAGTTATACAGTGATAGCTAGAGTGCCATACATCTTGCAAAGAACTCTACATTTCATTCCAAGACTAAACATATACATCTCAAGTACCATTTCATACGATCAGTGTTGGAAGATGGACAGTTGAAGCTGGAAAGGATACACACTAGCCATAATCTTGCAGATATGTTAACAAAAGTTGTAACCAGGGAGAAACTGAGATTCTTCTCAGTTTCAATTGGTCTTCAAGTATGATGAAGAAGATGAGAAATAGCTAGGTCCAAAGTGGATTCATTTCTAGCAAATGAAGTAGCAGTGGAGTTTCTATAATCAGTCTCCAAGTGGTAGATTGTTGGGTGTGGACCTTGATTATCTTATTTATTCAGAGGTATTGCCACATTGGACGCCAGTTTGTAATGTGGTGGCAACACTGCCCGTAATATTTGCACTGCAAGGGGGCTCTTGGGGGGGGAGGGGCGGGGCAACAATGATCTTTAGGAGCTCCCCCCCCCACCCCCCCTAGAGGGGGATCAGGGGAAGCACCCCCGAAGCTAAAAATAGATGTAAAATTGCCTTGTAAAATGTTGTAATTTCGTAGTTAATCTAGGCCGTTCATTAGGCATAGATCTGATGGTAGAAGTTATGTTTAATTTAGGTTTTTCTACCCTAGAAGGAAACCCCTCACTATATATGAGGGAATTGTATTACGTCTATGTAGATCTGTATTCTAAGTGAGAAAGAGAGAGGAGATTGTGTGAGAGCGAAGAGGGAATTATAACTGATTTGCTGTAGGTTGTATCTCTTCAGTTTGCTAGATAATATAAAAGGAAGGATTGGCTGTTTCTCCATTGACGTAGCCCAAATTGGGTGAACCACATATATTTGTGTCTCTCTTGTTTTATGTGTTTTCTGTGTTTATATTTCTGCAATATATTTTATGTGTTCCATTGCTCTATAATATATAATTGTCTAACAATATGTTTCCTACTAAGCCCCTAATTCCTTGCATAGTTACAAAGGGAATTAGACCATATTTAATTGGGAAATTGTCTCTCTATAACTGCACAATCCATCATAGAACCTTAACTGATTTTATTCACCATCTATACAACTCGGAAAATTATCCAACTGATAGTACATTTTCCCTAAACTCTAATCTCAACTGGGTCTTCCTCTAAAATGACATGCATGAATTATTTATGGGTGAATATTCAATTAATTGGTGGATTAGTGAAGCTTGACCAGTGCCCATCCCACTACTAGACCTCCAAGAGTTAGAAATAGTTTAACTTACTTTAACTCAGTTAGATTGAATTAATTAATTACAACTCAAAAGAACTCAACCTGGGCCCCTAAAATTTAGGGTCACTCTACATGACTCTAGATAGACTTCCAACTTGAATTTCCTAAGCCAACTAAGTCAAATTAACTTAGTTAACTATTACATGTTGCTATGAGAATAGAATTTTGATTTAATTCCTAATTTAATTCAAGGGAAAATAAAATTAGGATTTCTTGTTGCTATTTTTAACACTCTGAGACCTTTCCAACAATATATTACACTTGGTTAAACTTCTCTGGGATGAGAAGATAAGTCAGTTTGAAAGAAACAGGTGAAAACACCAAAATTTGTTAATGTCCGTGCATCTTAGGGTGGATCCATGTTTTGGTGAGAAATAAATGAAAATTGGTGTATGGACATGCACATTGTTTAATGAGCTTATACAATGTGCATCTTAGGGTAGATCTGGAAATTATGGATGTTATGCAAGTGAATGGAGTGAAAATTTGAGGTCGTTCCCTCCCATTTCCTTTGACCTCTGTGACATTGTACCAATGGACACATGACATGTGGCAAGTGCCAGGTGGACCTTTAATTAGATGCCACGTGGACCCTTCAATCACAGGACACATGGATTGATGATGTGGTAGTACAATATTGGTGACAAGTGGCAACATAGGTACACATGGTTGATGATGTTGTGGAAGTATAATGGATGACATGTCGGCATGGTATGGTTCCATGTGGCATATCTATTCAGTAGTTCTTGGTGGGTAATCAAGTGAAATTTGAGTGACATGTGGCACCACTCAGATAGTGCCATGTGTCATGATGATGCCATTTTTCTATCAAAACCATATGGACCATAGACCCCTAAGGACTAGGTCACCTGGCATGGTCATACGGAGGATTGAGAAAGCTCTAGGGGCTACCCTAGTCATGGTATAGGTGCCAAAATCAAGTCATATGGCGTTTTACATTAGCACCTTATCATCGACCCAAAACAAAAATTACCATTGGCCCAAAATTCAAATTGATGTCGGCCCTAGTGATAACCTGAGGCCACCCAAACATACATATGTGTGTGTGCATGTGTGGTTCATTTTGCATTAATTGATCGATCAGTCAAGTCTGAGACATACATACAAGCCCAAAGGCAATCTAGTCTGAGATATATGGCATGGATTTTGGCACTGTGGTGAAGCATGAAGGAAATTGGGTCTGAGATATATGACATGGCTCTTGGAACTACGGTGAAGCCTAAAGGCGATGTAGTATGAGATATATGATGTGGCTCTTGGAACTGCGGTGAAGCTCTAAGGTGTATTTGTTGTGCATTCAAGTGAGTTGATTTAGACCAAGTTTATGGCATTGTTCTTAGCACTATGGTAAAGCTCAAAGACATATTTGGTTTTGTCACAAGTTCATGGCATATTTCTTGGCACTGTGTTGAATATTTAAGGCATATTTGGTTTTGAGATATATATACCATGGATCTTGGCTTTGTGGTGAATCCCAAATGCATATTTGGTTTGGCCATGAATTCGAGTTTAAGTGAATCAATCTAGTATGAGATACATAACATGGTTTTTGTAGCTATGGTGAAGCCCGAAGGTGTATTTGGTTCTTTCACGAGTTCAAATCCAAGTGAGTTGACCTGATCTAACATATATACATATGTGGTTGTTGGTTAATCATGAAGGCATATTTTTTGGTTTTATCACCAGTTCTAGTCCAAGTAAAACGTTTGACATATGTTTCAAGTTAAAACATTTTTTGATGAATGGAAATGAAAACAGAACATTGTCACTAAATTAGTAAATGGTTTGGTTACACCTTAGGTGGCCATGGGTTCGATTGTTATCAAATTTGTTGAAACATTTTTTATTTAATTGAAAGTGAATTCTATCGAAACATTAATCAAACCAGGGGAGTGCATTTTGTAGAATGCACACTAGAAAAGTGCATTTTGTAGATTGTGAATTAGAAAGGTTCATTTGGTTCATTAATTATTTTTTATAATGTTTTATGGGTTATTTTGAGATGCAAATTAATTTTTGAAAAGGGGAAAATGGCAAGAATTTGTTTGTAATATGAAATGGGGACATGAAAAATCATGAAGATAAGTTTTTTAGGGCAAGAAGTTATTTTGTTTTGTCAAAATGTTTTGGGAATTATGAGCATGTACAAGAAAAAAAAAGGATGTTATTGTTGAATATTGAAGAACATGTTGAATTAAAATGAGCTTATGGATCCAATTTGAAATATTGTGAAAAGTGTTCAATTATGTTTTGGTGGAGGAGGTTGGTGGTTCAATAAAGTTGAATCCTACAACAAATTGGTTCTTGCATATTTTAGAGGTTGACTCCTAAATTAGGTTGGATCCTACAACAAGTTGGCTCTTCCATTTTTTAGAGGTTGGTGCATCAATCGGGTTATAACCTACAAGAGGTTGGTTCCTACAATTTTATCTTAGGGTTGGTGCCCCTAGTAGGTTGATTCCTGGAAATTGATGTAATTAAACATTTAAGAAGATAAAATATTTTTGGTTTTATCCCACAAGGGTTTCCACGTACATTTGGTGTTTTTCATATGTTGATGTTTTGGTGGTATTTATTGTTGCATTGTTGTGTTTATAGTTATGATCAATTGTGGAATTGTTTAAAATTGTTAAAAATGTGTTGTTGCCTAGATCAAAACTTCTTTCACTGAGATGTTGATCTGCTTGTTGTTTCATTTGATTTTGCGCCAAAGTGAGGTTATCCTTTAAGAGTTGGAGAACTTGTTTTTGATGCTCAATGTGATATTCCATTGCTTAAACCTTAGAATGATTGTCCAAGACCTTTTGGAAATATGGAGAAATAGATGATTTCGTTGTTTGAACCTCTAGTGAACATAATTGTGCAATTACGCCTCATTTTTCTTTCTTTAGAAGCTTTTTCATGCCATTAGAGTTGATTGTCTTCCTTGGTTTCCCTACGATACCCCTTAATTCAACCTCCTTTCCTTCCCAAAAAAAATTAAGAAAAGTTCTTGAAAATTAAAAGCTATCATACCCAAAGATTGTAAAAATTGGACTCCTAGTACAACATCAGCACCACCCATTGGAATGGAAAACATTGGGTTATTAAATACTTATTCTCCCATGGATAGCTTTATATTATGGCACTTTCCAAATAAATTTATGCTTCCTCCATTTGCAACCATCACTTGACACTCTGGTGCTGGATATAAGAAGCAATTCAATTCCTTAGCTATATTACAATGAATAAAATTATGGGTACTACTCGAATCAATCAACACTATTACCTTTTTCTTCTTGATATGTTCTTCTATCTTGAGAGTTTAAGGAGTGGTAATTTCTATCAATAAATTACAAGATATGGTCAGATTCATTTATTCTTTCTCTAGGGTTGGTTCCTGGTGTATATACTCTTCTTTTGACATTTCTTGTTCCTTTTTTTCCTCCTCTTCCCAATCCATGTAAATTAATTTCTTCTCAGCACACTTATGATCTTTAAGTATTTTTTATCACAACTATAACAAAGCCCTTTTTCTCTTTTTCTTCCAATTGTTGTGGTTTCAACCTTGTAGGTTGTGGAAAGCTAGGAGCAACAACACTTCTATATTTATAGTTGTGAGTGGTAGGATTCCTTGTTGCCATAATTTTTCTTTCAATTTTTCTTGCCAACCTGAATGCCTTCTACAATAAATCAGGTTCCCAAAGACGAACCTCATGTTGGAAGTTATCCTTTAAAGTCACAATGAAAACATCAATCCTATGGTCCTCTGGAATATAATTTACCCTTATATTCAATTTTTGGAAGTCCTTAATGTGCTTCACCATTGACCCCTTTTGTTTGAGATTTATCAATTGGCTAAAGGTGTTTCTCTTTGTATCCTCATAATGTGTTATCATTTACTCTATAAAAATTGACCAAGTGACAATTTTTTAATGAGAGCAAAGCCATCAATACCATACAACTTGATTGGGTTCTAAATATAAAGTTGCAATGCGTACCTTTTGTGTGTTTTGCACATTATGGAGATCAAAATATTGCTCCATCTGTAGTATCCATGTTATAATATCCTTGCCATCAAACTTCCTCATATCGATTTTTGGAATATGGTGGGTCTTCAATCCAACATTAGAGTCTATGAAATCATGATTAATATATCTTTTTTACTCATCATGAGTTTCATCTACTGCCTTTTTTCCATTAGGAAGCATTTGTTGTAGCAACGTTTTCAAGTATTTCTTCAAATGTTCCATGTTTCCTTTCAGTTTTCTTCTAGATCATCGATCTTAGCTTCTGTTACTTTTTGTGAGAGCGAAATTTGTTTCACTTGGTCTCGCAATTTAGATATATGATTCTACATGTTTAATAGTAGAGATTTCGGGTTGCTTACTAGGTGTATCCATTTTGTTTCTTCGGGGCATCAATTAATGATAATTGTGCTTCACTATGCCCTTTGAATCACTTCAAACTATTTTTTCAAACAAAACTTATGCAAAATTATAGAACTACACACACCTTTTTTTTTTTTTTTTTTTTTTTTTTCAGTTTGTATGCACTTGATATTGAATCTGTTGTAACTTTGTACTTCAGATCTCCTTGGTCTGAAATTTCGTTCTTTGGTATCCCTCTAAGTTCTCTTTTCAACCCAATAATTCTGATCGAGATTGGATTCTCCAAGGAAGAGTTATGCCCAATCTCCCATGATGAACTGATTATAGATTGATTTAGTAGAGAGAACTTCTACGATGTTCCATGTGTTACTGTTTTGACCTTCGGCCCTAAAATTGGTACCCAACAAACTATAGTCCATGCTCTTTCTATCAATTTTTATGAAATTTGAATCCAATGCTCAAAGAGAAGGTTATGACGATTTTACCAAGGTCACCTATTTGAGATGGAATTCGGGAGCTTACAAAAATCCTAACTTCCTTGGGTCATATCTCCGAAACTATAGCAAACGAAGATTTGAAATTTTTACACTAAGTTCATCAAGATTTCGGCTCCTTTTATTAAAAGTTTCAGCTTCTGAACCTTCGTAGAAAACAATTTATAGAGAAAATTCCATGATGAATTGTTTGTAGTAGCGAAACCCTAGAATCCAAAACTCTGATACCAAATGTCATGCAACGATGTCACAAAATAGAAGAAGAGATATATCAACGACTTCAAAATTAGCCTCTTCGAGGGGGAAACCTCCTTCACATTACACAAATGAACACTTATTGAATGCTACAAATGAAAAGGCCTCCTTTCTATATATAGGAGTCTAAAGGGTCAGAATATAATCAGAGCCTACATAACAATAATATTGTAAGGGAACAACAATAACAGTAGTGGGATTCTATGGGACACAATAATAACAATATGGGGACTACATGGGCACAAAAATACAATAAGGGGGCTGTACTAATAACAATAAGGGGCTACACTAGTAGTATAGGGACCTAACAATGCAAAGGAAGCTTTGGGAATTCTTTTTTTCCATAACCTTGGATCGTATCCTTGGTTGTACAAAGGAATCTTTAAGAATTATTTTCTGCGACAATCCTGGATCGTGTCCTTAGTTGTGCAAAGCAATCTTCTGTTTAGAAAATTTGTTTCTTGAATCATTAGGTTTGAATAATGATACAATGGCTTCCTATGGAACTTTTTTCAAATCCATAGTTTTTGTACCATCTATTTTTTATTATGGTTCAACCTTTGTAGCTTCCAGGGTTTTTATAACCTTTGTGACTTCTTTGGATTGTGTATTTTCCATTAAAACTATCTAGCTTTGATTTTTCCTAGGCTAGGACATCCTCAATTAGAAATATAATTAGCCCTTAGTAAGATAAATAAGATTTAGGGACTTTCCTCTAAACTATTATGCAATATTTTCTAATCTTGGATCATGTCCTTGGTTGTGCAAAGGAAGCTTCTCTCTAGAATTTTTCTTGCTTCAAACATGAGATTCTGACTAATGACACAATGTCTTCATATGTAACTTTTTGTGCTTCCATAGTTTATATACCATCTATGTTTTGTTATGCTTCAAACTTTGTAGGTTCCATGGTTTTTCTAACCTTTGTGACTTCTTGAGATGGTATATTTCCCATTAAAACCATCTAGCTTTGATTTTTATCAACTAAGACATCCTCAATTAGCAATCTAATTATCCCATAGTAAGCCATACTAACCTTAGGGATTTTCCTCTCAACTATTATGCAAATCAGTGAATTAAAGAGGAAATATAAAATACTAATTCATTTTTAGTGTCTCAAATATTTTAGTAGTTTAAAATGATAATCGAACATCATACTATACCTACCTTCACAAGTTAGGAATTTTTGAATGTAGAGGGTGACTTTTAGCCACGACGAGGGGAAGGTGCACCCTTTGTTTTACCTTTTATATTCCTTTCATTATTTCACTCCTTATATGAAATTATTTGTGAATTATTTTATCATCACCCTCCTCTCAAACTAGCTATTTCTTATCTATGATAAGCCCATTTCCTTTGCAAAGATAGCTTCATTTAACACAATTATCACCCCTTGAATTTCTACAACTAATTGATTGTATGACTGTGAAAATTCCATTGCAATATTCCTATCACCACCCACATCCTAAAAGTATACCATCCATCCTAATTCTATGAAAATGTTCAATAGTTTGGGATTCCTAGTTGTTATTCTAGTATTTTTTGGTTCATTTTTGGCTAGAGGTCCACCCATTGTGTTAAGAGTTTAGTTCTAGAATCATGATCGTGAGAAAATGTGGATGATGAGAAAAAAATAGGAAAAAAACCTTGTTAGGAAGAATGGGTCAACAAAATGGCAAGTTAATTCTTGATGAGAAAAGGAATTATGACTATAAATGTTCATGAAATAGGCAAGTGATTCCCCACGGGAAGGGAATTATTGGTTGAGGTGTTTAGTAGGATAAGAAAATCAATTCTTGATGGTAAGGAATTATATCTTGAAATGGTGGCATGTTTGTTGAATTGTGATAATGGAGGTATTATTTCAATTTTGATGGAGTGAAAATTTCATAATATCATATCATCATGCCATTCTACCACCTTTGGGGATCAACATCTCCCATACATGGAAATGATTTGCATGAGGTCTACCCAAGTTAGTGGATATCTGCTAAATATAATAGAGGGTCCTACTAAATATATGATACCCACCACCACTTGAATATGTTTCCCATCCTTGGCATATGGAAAAATGGGGTAAGTAGAATTGACATGGTATTATGGACAAGCATTATCACATTGATCAGGTGTTCAAAATTATGCTCAAAAATTAAAGTGTCAGAATTTTGTTATATTTAGCTTCATATAAAAGATCTTGTCATTCTGAATCCAATGGTGCAAACGACACTCAAATCTGAGCTCATATGCAGAAGTTAGAGCAAGTCAAATTTCAAGTTTGACTTGTCTACATGGCAGGATTGGATGATATGGCAAGGTCTTAAGGGAATGAGGAGGCACCAAGTGGAAAGTTTCCATTGGCCCTTGCATATCACAAATCATAGTCGCAGGTGAAAAGGTGTTATAGAATCGGCCCCAGAGTAGAGAAGGGTTGCGATGCAATAAATCACAAATCACATATTGGCAAAGGGAAGTACTATAGAAATCGTCCCCCGGGGTACCTGGGTTGCGATGTGATGGATTACAGATCGCAAGCACTATTCGCAGAAAACAAAGTCCAATTTAATGATTGCCTGTTGGTTCTCCACTGATTGTGATAAGTTCCCGGATGCAATATATTTATCGGTTCCATTTTATAGTGTCATCGGGTCCATTGATATTGCAATCACAAATCGCTTGTTTTATTAACAAACCATAAGTCCGCAACACTTGCCGATTTCTATTTGTAATAAGATCAGCCAAAAGGTTATGGCCTACTGCATGACGAAATTTTCGCCCAATTGGCAGTTTTTGGGTCTAATTTGTAGGATCATGCCGGATGTGGAGAAAATTGTGGAACGAATAGTGGGAAAACTAGGAGAAGTCATAACTTCTTCAGTTTTTCACCAAATTGGTGGCAAAAAGAGTCAATTCTAGCAGTTTTGGCTATTCTAAACTCATTGAGATAGGTTTCAGATGCATGTGAGCATTGTAAACACATTTTTTTTGTAATTTTTATCATAATAGAGAGGCCCAAGCATTAGAAGCTGGACCAAGGAGACGTAGCCCAGGAGGGGTGATCTCCTCATCAAATCTTTGTGTTGTGTGTTGTATTTTGATGTTATTTTGCTGCTGTTCAACATATGTTTTATGTTAAATTGTTTATAACATTTACATAAAAAACTCTCATGGGAATCAGTTAATTAAGCAAAAATGGTGAATCCTTAAGCACTTGATAAGAAAATGATAAGCATATTGGGTTTTATTCTGAATGGGGAATTAACACAACATTACTAATATGATCCATTTCAAATCAAGTTGGTATCAAAGCACTGGTTTCTTCTTACTATATTTTCTTGTGCAGAGAAGGAGTATTGTTTTCTAGTTTTGTGTCATGTTAACAAGGTTAAAACTCAAAAGAGGAGAACAGAAGTTGGTTGAAAGCCTTGTATTTGGCTCAAGTGGAAGAAGAGAAGGTTGCAAAAGTATTCTACACTAGTACACCCTCAAGTTGCAAAAGTTGCAGTTGAGTCTTCAGAGACCATGTCTCATGAAGGAGAACCTACCATGACCGATGATGAAAGAGCATTTAGAAAGGATTTTTTTGATATGATTGAGATGGTTAAGGTCCTCTATGAAGAGAGGAATAGTAGATTGCAAGGAGAAAGTTCCAAACCTCCCAATGGAGAAGGTTCTTCAGGAGAAGGTAATGGAAAAAGAGGTAATGTAAAAGGAGGTAATGGGAATGGAGACAAACCTCCACCCTCTCCACCATCTTCTTCATCTTCTTCTTCACTCATACTCATACTAATTATCATTCTTCAAAAGGAACTAGTAAATAATGTTTTCTAAAACTTGATGTTAAATTCGAGTTTCCCATGTATAATGGTGAAGTGAATGCAAAGAAGCTTAATAATTGGATTCGTCAGTTGGAGGTCTATTGCAAGATTCATAACCTTCAAGAGGATGATATCAAAATTCAGTTGGCTTCATTGAGAATGGAGGGTGAAACACTCATTTGGTGGGAAACAAGAATCGAAGACAAGATAAAAAAACATGGTAAGATCTCTATTACTTGGTATGATTTCGTTGCTGATATAAAAATAAAATTCTACCCTTTAGCTCATATGCAAAAAGCTATCATGAATTGGAAAAATTTCAGACAATTAAAAGGTCAAAATGTGCAAGAGTATACTCAGGAGTTTAGGAGAAGAGCTCTTATGCTAGGAGTAGACTTGCAGTCACAAGATACTTTGTTGAAATACATAGGAGGTTTTCATAGCTATCTTCGACACACCATTCTTATGTTTAATCCCATGAATCTTGATGAGGTCTGTGTTCAAGCTACACACCTTGAAGCAAGAGGGAAAAATGTACAAGAAGAAGGTAAGAAGAAGCCATTCCAGAGTGGTGAAAAAGGAAAGAAATCTAAAGGAAAGCAAAAGAAAAATGCTTCTATTAAGAAAGAAGGGGAGAAACCCATGTGCAAGAATTGTTCCAAAGAGGGCCATGATGAAGAGCATTGTTGGAAGCTTCATCCTGAATTAAGACCAAAGAAATTTAACAATAAAGGGAAACAGAAGACAAACACTACTGTACAACAAGACTTGGGTTCCGACTCAGGTGATGAAACAAAGATTGCAGCCACAGTCACTAAAGGAAAAATCATGGAAAAAACAAGCAAAGAGGAAGTCGTGGCAAAAACCAGTGCAAAAATAACTCCAACAATGCTTCAAATGAAGAAAATAGAATTGAGTTGTTCCATATCAGAGTTATTTCCAAACACACCAAGATTAATATGCTGTTTGACACTGGTTCCAAAGTAAATTTAATTTCTACAGACTTGGTCAAGAAGTTGAATATGGAAACACTGCCTCATCATAAACTGTATTCATTGGGTTGGATAACCAAGGATGAAAATATTTAGGTCACAAGGAAATGCATTTTCAGGTTTTCTATTATTGCCAATTTCATTGATGAAGTCGAATTAGATGTAGTGTCGCTAGATATTTCTGGAATTGTGTTGGGAAGCCTGTATCTGTATGACCGGAAAGCCATTTTCCATAGATTTGAGAACAAATATCATTTTTTCAAAGATGGAGTGGAATATATTGTGAGAACCCATCGTAGAAATCTTAATCTGTCTTTAGCAAGCGCATGGCAAATGGAGCGATTAGTCAATTACAACAAGAATCTTGTGCTCCTTATGATCAAGTAGAAGAATAACACTGAACGTGAATCCTCTCTAGGTTGTGACGTGAAGCTGAAAGCCGAATTGGTTGATGTGGTTAATAAATATGGAGATTTGTTTCAAGAACCAAAGGGATTGCCACCAAAAAGGGGAATTTAGCACGAAATTCAGTTACAACAAGATTGTCCACTCCCAAATACCGGTATGTATCAAATGTCAATTCTGGAAAGTTTAGAAATTAAGAAACAAGTCCCTGAATTGTTAGATAAAGGTGTAATTCATCCCTCTACTTCGCCATGTGGTTCACCAATTGTTTTGGTACCCAAGAAAGATGGAATCTGATGCATGTGTGTAGATTATCGAGCTTTGAATAAAAATCCATAAATAATCGATACCCACTATTCATAATAGATGATTTGCTAGATTTGTTGAAAAATGCAAAATATTTCACTAAGTTAGACTTAAGTGGATATCATCAAGTCAGAATAACTGAGGATGATATTTGGAAGATTGCTTTTAAAACCAAACAGGGATTGTTTGAGTGGTTGGTTATGCCTTCGGTCTTTGCAATGCTCCAGCTACATTCATGAGAGTTATGAATGATGTTTTAAGATCCTTTCTTGATGAGTTTGTAATTTTCTATTTATATGATATTTTGATATTCAACAAATCATGAGAAGAGCATGTCAAGCATGTGAGGAAAGTGTTGGATGTCTTGAGAAAAATAACAGCTATTTCTGAAGATGTCTAAATGTGAATTCGATAAAACTTCCTTAGTGTATTTGGGCCACATAGTTGGAGGAGGTGAGCTGAAGATTGACCCCTCTAAAGTTTCGATCATTGTGAATTAGCCAATACCCAATTTGGTCATAGAAGTAAGGAGTTTTCTAGGAGCAGCGCAGTACTGGAGGAAGTTCATTGCCAATTTCTCTTCCATAGCAGCTCCACTACATGTTTTGACCAGCATGAAGGTTGTCTTTCAGTGGTGAGGCAAAAAACAAAAAGCATTTGATGCTTTAAAACAAAATATCATTTCAGGTCCATTTTACCATTTCCGGATTTGAAACAACCATTAAGCAAATGCAAGTGACTACGCCATGGGTGCAGTTCTTTTACAGCATGGTAAGCCCATTTCATTTCATTCTAAGATTTTTAATGGTGTTGTTATTAACTATCCTACATATGATAAAGATCTTTACACATTGGTGCAAAGTGTGAAGAAATGGAAGCATTACTTAATGGGAAAAGAAACCATTATTCACATTGATCATCAACCTTTGCAATATGTGCAATCTCAAACAAAATTGTAGCACTCAAGGCACTTTCGTTGGATTGGATTCTTATAGCAATTCCACTTGGTAATTAGGTACAAGAAAGGTATTTATAATAGAATTGCTGACATGATTTCTAGATTGGTTGTTAATGTAGCCATTTTACTCAAGAATCATTCTATTTTGCCTGAAAGTTATGTTGAACAATACACACATGATGCTGACTTTCAAGAGGTACATTCAAAATTGATTCAAGGCCACCAAGTTGAGGAATTAGACTACCATGTACATGATAATCTGTTGTATCATTTGGGAAAACTTTTTGTTCCACAGGGAGAGAGAGTAAATGTCACAAGGGAAGCACACACTTCTCTTATTGATGGACATTTTGGTGTAACTAAAATAATGGCAAATCTTCAGAGGCATTTTTACTAGCCTCGTATGCTTGAAATGTGTCACGATTTATCAGAGGTTGTTCATTGTGTGTAGTCAGTAAGCCTAGTAATAGGAAACTAGGATTGTACACATCACTTCCAGTGTCTTCACGTCCATGGGAGAGTGTTTCTATGGATTTTGTAGGAGGTCATCCTTTATCAAGAAAATGTCATGATTATTTGTACGTAGTTGTGGATAGCTTCAGCAAGATGTGCATATTAATGCCTTGTAAAAAACAAATTACAGTTGAAAAAGCAACTCAACTTTTCTTTCAAAATGTATGGGTTCATTTTGGATTACCTACTTCTATTGTAAGTGACCATGATTACCGATTTGTTGGGAATTTTTGGTCAAATATATGGAACTTGATGGACACCAAGTTGAAGAAAAGGACAACCTTCCGTCCACAAATAGATGGTCAAACTGAAGTGGTTAACATGATAGTTATTCATTTTCTAAGAGGATATTATAGCAAACATCCTAAGTTGTGGGATGAACAGTTGCATTATTTTCAGCATGCTTACAACCAAGCAAAACACTCTTTTACTCTAACTTCACCTTTTGAGGCATGTCTTGGTTATTTTCCTACATTGCCTTTGGATTTCATCATTGAGAAAGATGTAGCTGTAGATCGACATAGCGATATAGACAAAGAAAAGAAATTCATTGAGAAAATTCAGTTGATTCACCAAAAAGTTCAAGAACAACTAGAAAATATTCAAGGCAAGTATAAGGAAAGGCATGATAAGCATTGTCTGGATCATCAGTTTCAAGTAGGTGATGAAGTTTGGCTTTAGATTAGCAAGGAAAGGCTTCAAGGTGAAGGTAAAAAGCTGAAACTAATCTGTTATGGTCCATTTAAAATTCTGGAAAAGATTGGTAATAATTCTTTCAAGCTTGATTTGCCTTCATATATGCAAATTCATTCTATTGTTAATGTTGAAAATTTGAGATTGTATGAGCCTCCTTTGATTGAAGATCAAGGAGAAAGTGTACAGATTCCATCAATTGAATATTTTTCTCCAGAATTTCTTAATGAGCTTTAGCAAGACACCATACTTGACAGAAGAACAAGGTCATCAAAGAGGACAAATGTTGATTATCTTCGAGTGGGTCTCAAAGGTGCAAATCCATCAAAGGCCAAATGGATTGAAGAGGGGAAGGTGAGGGAAAATTACCCTCATCTGTTCAATAACTGAATATAATATTTTGGGGTCAAAAAGCTTCCAGTGGGGAGGAGTGATCAAGTGTTCAAAATTATGCTAAAAAATAAAAGTGTCAGAATTTTGTTAAATTTATCTTTAGATCAAAGAGCTCATCATTCTAAATCCAACGATGCGAATGTCACTCAAGTTAGAGCTTGTATGTAGAATTTAGAGCAAGTCAAAGTTCAAGTTTGGCTTGTCTACATGATAGGATTGGATGATGTGGGAAGGTCTTTAGCGCATGAGGAGGCGCTAAGTGGCATGCCGACATTGGCCCCCGCATATCACAAATTGTAGTCGCAGGTGGAAAGGTGTTACAGAATCGGCCCCTGAGAAGAGAAGGGTTGCGATGCGATAAATCACAAATCGCAGATCGGAAAAGGGACATACTACGAATATCGGCCCCCAGCGTACTTGGGTTGCGATGGATCGCAGATCATAATCACACTTCGTAGAAAACAGAGTCTCGTTTTATGACTTCCTATCGATCTCTCTGCTAATTGTGATAAGTTCCTGGATGCAATATATTTATTGGCTCCATTTTATAGTGCTATTGGGTCCACCGATATAGCAATCGCAAATCGCCTATTTTATTCATAGACCATAAGCCCGCAGCACTTTCCGATTGCGATTTTCAATAATTTCAGCTGACAAGTTATGGCCCGCCGCATAGTGAAATTTTTGCCCAGTTAGCGGTTTTTGGGGCTAATTTGTAGGATCATGCCAAATGTGGAGCAAATTATGGAACGAACAATGGGAAAACTGAGAAGTCATAACTTATTCATTTTTTCACCAAATTGGTGGAAAAAAGAGTCAATTCTAGTAGTTTTGGCTATTATGAACTCATTGAGACAGGTTTCAGAGGAATTTGAGTATTTTAAACAAAATTTTGTTGTAATTTTGAGCATAATAGAGAGGCCCAAGCATTGGAAGTTGGAACAAGGACAAATAGCCCAGGAGGGGTGAACTCCTCATCTAATCTCTGTGTTGTGTGTTGTATTTTTATGTTGTTCAACATATGTTTTATGTTAAATTGTTTATAACATTTACATAAGAAACTCTCATGGGAATCAATTAATTAAGAAAAAATGGTGAATCCTTAAGCACTTGATAAGAAAATGATAAGCATCTTGGGTTTTATTCTGAATGGGAAATTAGCATAGCATTACCAATCTGCTCCATTTCAAATCACACACTAATTAATTATTAAAAAAAGGAGATAATGTTGAGTGAGTTTTTTAGATTAAGCAAGTAAATGATGCACACCTCTACATACTTTTTAATAGGTGGTGCAACTAATTGATTAAAATGGGATCTATAACTAATTGGTGATGACAAGAAGTGGAAGGATCTATACAAGTCTAAGTTTTTGTAGTAGGTTGTCAACTTGTATAGCAAGCATAGGTTTTGAGGTTCTAAATCAAAATGGATTTGTAGTACTAGAAGGTTCTACACTAGACGAAGGATCTATAGAGGTAGGTTGTTCATATTGTGTGTACATTTAATAAAATATTACCCAATTTGAAAATTATTATCTTCTCTACACACACACAAGAAATCTAGTTTTCACATGACATTTGTCTAATTATGGCCACAAAGTGGTTTTTCCATTATAATTTTACCCATTCTCTCCTTGAAAAAATAAATCAAATATCACGTGGTAGGAAACTAGTTTTTAGATGACATTTGTTGGACTATGCCCCTAAAGGGGTGTTCACAAAAAAAAATATATTCCCTTTGTTTTTCTGTTTTTTTTTTTTAATATCAAATATCACCTACTAGGAAATTGTTTTTTAGATGAAACTTTTCCAACTACACCCCCAAATGGGTTTTCACAGTCAAAATTTGTTTTTCCATTTTTTGAATCGTTTGATCATTTTTTTGTAGATATAGATGGTGTAGCCATTGCATTGTAAATATACAAATCATTGTTGCACTAACAAGTGACAAGATTCTAAATATATGCACCATTGACAATATTATCTGGTATAGTTCAAGTAATGACGAATGGGTTAGTGAACCAATGGTCATTATGGGAAATTTTGAGGTAAAAAATGGGCCTCAAAAAAAAATTACAATAAAAATCAACTTTATAATAACCAATAGGATTCAATATAACGATGTCAACCATGGGGGATGATTCACCATTTTTGGAGTAAAAAGGTTAAAAAAAAACTACTTTTTAAACTACAATTTAACTCAAATTTTGAGTGGGAGAACTCGTTGGATGTAGAATTTAATTTTTCATCCAAGGGGTACCCTTGTTGCATACTTATGATGAGCCCTACTTCATGAAAAATGTGAAATACATGAAAAAATGTGATTGCATCATGTTTTTTCATGTATTTCACATTTTTTTTGTGTAATAGGGTCCATCGAAAGTGTTGTAACATTATTTTACATTTAAATTTACATGTAAAAATAAATAAAAGAAAAGAAAAAAAAAATCTATATCTATATCTATATATATATATATATATATATATATATATATATATATATATATATATATATATAAAGAAAATGGAAATAAAAAATAAAAAGGGATAAAAAATCAATATGAGAATAATATAAAAAAAATAAAACAAAAAGAAGAATCCCAAAAAAATAAAACTAGCGAGAAAATTCAAATACCGCTTTCAAAATGTGAAAATGTTAATTTATAAGGTTTAAAACTTAGTATTTATGCTTTATTTGATTATTATTTTATATGGTATAATACACCACTTTTTTTTTTCATTAATAAACACCATGCTAAATACAAAGGTGATGATTCATTCCGCTCAGATCTATGGGGGCCCCAGAAAGTAGTTTCTCCCAAAACTACTAATGAGACATGGCAGTCGCTAGGCCATTTCAGGGGGTCACCTCCCAATTCCACTTACCGCCGACTCCCCCCCTGAAATACCACCTTCACTCTCCCGCCAACAACTCTTCCATCCGCCTCTCGCCTCCTACCACATGTCTTCCCTTTCGCTGCTCAAAAAACTGCCAACGGCTCATCCGCCTGCCACTTTAGTTCATGTCAATCTTGTCCACATCATTTGCCCGTTTAACATTCAAAAAATGCCGCCAATTTCTAAATGAATGTTAAGACATTAAAACCTCGCACCCTATCCATTTTACAAATAATTCCTTTCTACTCCATAATCGTTAAGAAAGTTGTTACACAGCTAAATCCATCTTTATAAAAGACCCTCTGGAGCCAATACACCATTTATTTTTTCTTGTCATTCATCTCGCAGGACGAAGGACAAAATTTCTACCATCTTCCAACCTTCAACAATCAATTCCTTGCACACAGTCAACAATTTCAAGGGTAACTCTGTCCTCCAAGCTTCTTCTATCCAAGTTTTCTGTAATCTAGTAATTTCCCTTTGTTCCTTGTTTTCAGTTTTCAAGATGTCAAACTGAAAAGGAAAAGGGAAGGCTATAGAGTCAAATCCCCTTATTCCTCTAGTGCCAGATTTTGACAAGGCTCCTTTAGTAGATACCATGTACAAGATTGCTGAAACCATTTCTGAATTTGACCTCTACGAGCTCCATAACTGGGAAAAACAGAAACATTTAGATAAGAGTGATGAATTAAGTGTCTGGGAATCCTTTCTCCCACAATTTGTTTTCCCCCAGACTCACTTCTTCCATGATTTTTTTCTGTTTGGTGCCACCTAAGATACTTTTCGATTCAAAGGGTAGTCATTTCTCAGAACAATGAAGTCATCTTTCCTATCTCTCCTGAAAGTATCTATAAAGCCTTGCAAATTGAATTTCAGTCCTCCCATGCCCCTTTTTTCTATTGATATTCTAATGGAATTATATAAAAAACTCAAATTCCTTCAGAGAGCACAAATTTTTGAGTATTTTCTTCCTTAAAATGTTGAATTACCTAGAACTAGTCCCCCATATCCAGCTTCAATTTTCCCTAAAATGTCAAAGCAAGTGATTACTATGGTAACCCTACTGCTCGGATGCCATAGTGATCAATGGGTAGACAAGGTAGTGTCAGGTTTTCTATCTACTTATGCAGTTGGAAAACAACCCTCCCTCCTTTTCAATTACATTCATTGCTTGGCTAATTTAATCCATGACTAGTTTGTAAATTTCAAAGTAGAAGGTGTCTTTAAATATCAGTCAGTCCTAGTTTACCTTATGTTATTTTACTAGTCAGACAAATTTAAATTTCCTTTACAAAAGACAGATAGTGAAGGTAACCCTTGGTCAGTCATTCACTGGACTTCTCTGGTTAGAAATAACTCAGAGGAGTATTCTTTCACTGATTATGTTGACAAATTTTTATATACCTCACTATGTTTGTTAAGCAGTGATGTAATCCCAAGAATCTCTCTAGAGATAAAGAAATTTTTACACTTAACAGAGCAAGCCAAAGTTGGAGACTGGTATTTATACCAGAACTACACTGAGATTAGATTTTATGGATCAGAATTTCCCCCTTACAGGCTGCCAGTTTTTGTACCTATTAGGATATTTGCATTGGAATACTCTAGGCAAATGTTAAATATGGATGAAGTGCATTTTGTCTCTTATAAGAAGAAAGCACAATTCAAGCTGAAAACTCACATAGGGCCATACATCATCAACACTAGAGTTGTAGCAAAGGAAATAGAAGCAATCTTGAGTCACATGAAGTTCAAACTCAATTTTTCTTGGTCTTATGATCCTCAGGGCATCATTTCCAAGCTCATATTGGAACATAAAAGTACTCCCTATGCACACACACCAAGGCCTGAGATTGAACAATATTCCAATTAGGAAGAATTTATAGAGGGTACTCTATAGGAAGTTAAAGAACAACTTGTTAGCCAATTATCCACGCAGACACCAATTCCCAAAGAGAAGGAGTAGAAAAGATAAAGATAACATTTGTCCCCTATAGATTCTCATAATCTGAATGCAGAGTTTATTGTTTTTAAAAGGAAGCAGAAGAACCCTAGCACTAATAAAAAATCAAATTCTCCAATCAATCCTCTGTTTAGGCCTCAAATAATAAATATTCAGGATGTAACTCCAGAGGACGGGAACACAGAGTAGCGAGCCACAGTGATTTTATCTGGGACCCCTACCACTCCTTCTACTCAAGTAGTGAAAATAGTACAATCAGCAACCATGGAAGCAACAATCCAATCTCCAGTATCATCTACTTCATAGGTTTCTACTCAGCACAATATTTTTTTCAGATACATAGAAATAAAGTTAAAAATGAAGCTTTGAAGGCTTCCACCTACTCTAACTTTTGGAAGAAGACAACTAAAAATCAACACATATTACTTTCTACATTTGATTCAGAAAAGGGACAGCTCCAAATGGCCTTCATGGATCCTCTAGTTTCAGCCCCCAAGAGTGATGAAGAGTATAAAACCTCCACATTTTCAATTGATACTAAGAAAATACATGAAACTGATTAGATCGATTTACATAAACAAATAGCGGACCTGATCTTTTCATCACTTATTAGTTCAACAATGACTATTTCCAAATTACAATGATCTTTGAATAAGATAAATTGTCAGTTTAAAATTGAAAAATTGTCATATTTTGATAAAGGTAACATGATCAAATCTTTGGAAGATCTGATCATAAATCTAGGACATGATCCTAAGGATATCAAAGCAATAAAAGAGCTCATCAAAAATAAAGAAGCAGACATTCAGGAATTGAGGAAGCAATTGAAGCTGCCCTCCACAGAGCATCCTCAAGATAAAGAGGTTGCCAGTATAGAAATGGAGAAGGAATTTTTTTACTATATTAGTTGAGTAAAATGCTCAGATTCAAAAGCTAGAGTAGGGCATGGAATAATTGTTGAAGGAAAAACAACAGCGGGAAACAATAGGATTATCTACATCGACCACAGGTATAATGACTAGAACTTCAGCAAGGACTACAATTTCATAATCTACAGAAGAGCTTACTAGAGCTCTAGATGAATTATCAGCAGTCCAAACAGAAAAAGAAAAATTATCAACAAAATTGGTCAAGATGGAGGAAAGTAACTTAAAAATGACAATGCTTACTTATATGAACTTAAGAAAAGTTACAAACTCATGCAACAACTACAAAAATATGAAGACTAGTCATTTGTAATTCAAATATTACCAGAGGCTAAGAACATCATTTGGAAGAACATAAATGCCAACATAACAAATATGTGGCCCTCAATACATATCATTTTTGAACAGGAATAATTTATACATAGAGTTAAGACAATAGTAGAAAATACAAAGGTGAATTTAGAGCACAATCCAGAAGAAGCAAAAAGAATCATCAAGTTCCTAAATTCCAAAACCAAGGAGGAACTATAAGACTTGGACATTCTAGGTAGAACAACAACAACCATGGAAGTTAAGAAGATCTTGAATAAGAAGAATTTGATGATACAGTTGGAAAATAATGTAATATCTCGAATTACATTTCAGAAGATTTAACAGAAAATTCACATTGCTGCAAGAAAAAGGCTTTCCTACTCTCAAGAATTCTAATGACCAATTTAGTCCATTAGAAAATTATCAAGAACAACTGTGCAACATAGGTGTTGATACTTCCAAGTTGGCAAAAGCCAAAGGAATGATCAGTGGGGAGGAATTCATACAGGGAATTCAGTTTGATTTGAATATCCAGCAAAAGGTCCACCACCTTTTTGTAAATAAACCAACTTTTGACACTTACACCGAGTTGGATGAAAGGTTCAAGATTATGGTTAGTTGTTCTATCCCAAGTGAACAAAGGTGGGATCGGTTGCTAGAATTGATTGAGTGAAGTCAAAATAAACAAAATTTCCAGGAAAGAAGCAATAGTCATCACTTGATTCCTACATAGCCTCAATAACACAGTAAATATTCAGTAGATTTTCCTACTATATCTAGAAATATTTGTGTTTTTGAACATATATTTTTTGTAAATGTATTTTATTTGAAATCCGATCTGAAATGTAAATATTTTTATAGATACTTAGAATAGAGACTTAGAAAGGGTTGAACCATTGTGATAGAATTTGAGTAGACTTGTATCCTTCGAAGTTATTTCTAAACTAATAAAAGGATTCTGGATTCATTTCAAAATAGCTTGTGTCCTTGTAAGTTCTTCTTTGTTATTATTTTTCACTCTATTTAATTTGCATATGCTTGAAGTTTGTGGGAATTATGGGTATGATAATATTGATTTTCAATTTATTTGAAATCCCCTATGAAGTTATAATTCTTTACAAAGATTAGTCAATTAAACTAACTATTTGATTTAATTCCTCTAAATCATTAAATTATCACTTTCCCTTAAGTTTCAAATATATATTGTTTTCCTGTAAAATTATTTTACACACATACACTGTATATGACTGGTTAAATAATTTTTTTGATGTTTAACAAATCATATAGTTTCTGAAGTTTCAACCTTACATATCTCACGAAAGCTAAACTACTGTTAGAGGTGAAGAATTAGCCCTTCTAATAAATCATAAGTAATTAAGAAATTTCACATGTTTAAATAGTTTAGAGCTTTGGTCATCCAAAAAATTTAAAAACCAACAAAACATTATAGATGCTTTGGCATAATTCTTGACCTAGAATTATCTTCAGAGATGCAAAATCAGACTGGCCCCACTACCGGGGAACAAAAATTTTTGAATTATCTTTCCCTGGGGCAATAATTAATCTTACCTTTTGAACACAAAATAAAATGTTAATATATTAAAATAATTCACCTGGCGATTCCAAAAAAATAAATTGGCTTCACGTAGACACACTAGGTCTCTCTCAGATCCACAACTTTATTCTCCATTATCAAATCTTGAGAGACTAGTAAGAATTGCCTCTGTAAGACAAAGACTAGAAACCTCTACTTCTACTCATGTCATACATCCATCTAAAATTGTTTCTGATACTGATCCCTTTAGACTTGTTCCAATTCCTCTTGAACTGTAAAATCTACCACCAAAAGTGTTAGGCTGCTATCTAAAGGAGTTGATTTGCAGTCAACTCTCCTAGTTTATCAGATTCCTAAACCTCTTTCAAAATATCCTAAATTAGAAGTAGAATTAGGTCTAGAATTACCAAAATTAAAGCCAAGTGATTTTATTTCTTCAGTAATCCACACTTACCCATCTACTTCTATGAGACCTAAAGAAATCTTTTCTATGTATACAAATCCTTTTTTTATTATAGTGAAGGAAAGTTTGGCCGAAAAGTATAGAAATTAGTCATACAAACTCTAAGAAAAATAAACACTTCCAGAAATGATTCCAATTCATCTTCACCCCCTAAAATACCTATAAGCTCATCTTCGTCCCCTTCACCATCTTCATATTCTCAAACTTCATCTTCATCCTCCTCATCCTCATCTAATAAAATGGCTGGTATTTGGCCTATCATTCAGCCTTGCTATGCAGCCTTAGTTCCTCCCAATGAGCTAAACAAATTCCTAGATGGATATTTGAAGCACTTACCCAGATTCAATGGTGAAACTAGTTTGTCTGTTGAAGATCATTTGATTGCTTTTTAAGATTTTGTTGATAACATGAATATCGAGCATGAATATGTCTATATGAGATTATTTATTCAGTCTCTTGAAGGTAATGTTATGATTTGGTTTATACAATTTGGAGCTAACTCTATTCCTATATGGAATGAATTAATTACCATCTTTAAAAACCAATGGGGAGTTAAAAAGGATCCAATTTACTATCTAGCTGAATTTGATGACCTAAAACGAAACCTTGGTGAACCTGTGGCTAACTTTATAAAATGATTTAATAAAATTTACAATAAAATGCCACCAGACTATAAACCACCAGTAGTTGCTGCCAAAGTTAGGTTCTCTAAAGGATTTGATGATGATTTTGTTGTTATGCTTAGAGAAAGAACATCTGTCACCCTAACAGATATGCAGACTAATGCTATTGAGGTTGATGCTATGATAGATCAGCCTCAACCAAATTCAAAGTAAACGCTGAAAGGAAAATGAAAGCTAGGGAGGAAGGAACTTCTTCCTCTAAAAATAAGAGTGAGAATAACAAAATTGATGAAATCACCTCCTTAGTTAGAAACCTTTCAAATAGGTTTTCAAAGATTGAAACACAACCTAGAGTTGTTCAACAAATATCAAATAGACCCCAGGCTCCATACAAAAGACCTTTTCAACCCTAGATTTTGCAAAGACCCAACACTAATCAACAAATACAACCACCATTGATGATTGATGATCAAGAACCTGAAGAAGCTAGACCATTAGTCACCAACGGTATAAATTATTTTGACGATTCATCACAACAGAATGCTATAATTCCAGTTTCTAATGATCAAGCTTTAATTCAAAATGAAGAAACTTCTCAGGTTTCTAAATATCAAACATTCTCAGAGTTTCTAATAGAAGAATTAATCAGAAGGTATGATTTAAGGCCTAGAACAGGCCCTGAATGTCACAATAAATGAGCCTCCAGTAAAAACTGCTAAAACTCAAACAACTGTGATTTATCCATTAACTCAACCCAATGAACAAAATACATTTGAAAAGACTATTCCAACAAATTTTCATGTAGAGAAAGAGTTAGAGAGAGTCAAAATTCTTGTTCCACTGTCTAAAATCTCCAGAAACCTAGGATACAAAAAGCGAGTATCAAAGTGGGTCCAATCCTCAAGTGGGAGATGATAAACTTACAGGATGAAAAACCTTCAGTGGTTTTTAGTCCTAATTCTGACATGATTGATGAGAATGCTCCTCCCTCTTATGTTGCTCTCAAAGTTTGTGATGTTCTTCTATATAACTGTATGTTAGACTCTGGGGCCTCTCATAATTTGATGCCCAAAGTAATCATGGATCAATTTCAATTGCAAATTACTAGACCTTACCGTGATTTGTACACCTTTGACTCCAAGAAAGTTCCTTGTGTCATACTGATCAAATACGTAGTTGTAACTTTAGTGCGAATCCCTATAAAGAGTGTAGTGCTAGACATTGTAGTCACATATATCCCCCCAAAATTTGGAATGCTATTATCTAGATCATGTTGTGCCAAATTAGGAGGAAATCTACAGATGGATATGTCTTATGCTACTATTCCTGTATATGGGGGTGAACATCTTAGGTTATATAGAGAGGTAAGATTTATTACTGTTTGTGAGGCTAATAAAGCAATAAATCATCTGATTTATGTTGTTGATCAGGAATTTGGGTGTTTCACATTATCATCTACTGATCTGAAAAATTCCCAACTTAGCATTGAGCAGATCGTTAGTAAACCTAAATGTATAATAATTGATTCATGGAAGTTATACTTTGATGGGGACTTTTCTAAAGATGGGGTTGGATCAAGAATTGTATCAATTTCTCCAAAAAAAGAAAACATAACCCAATCCTTTAAGTTATACTTTGATGTTACTAATAATGTAGTAGAATATGAAACCCTACTTCTAGGCCTTGAGTTAGCTAAAAGTCTCAAAGTTCAAAACTTAAGTGTTTTCAATGACTCATAATTGATTGTAAAACAAGTAAGAAATCTATGCCAAGAAAAACATCCTAGGCTTAGATCTTACCGAAATGAGGTATGGGATTTTGTAGAGAACTATTTTCTAGCCTTCAACATTACAACAATCCCAAGAGATGAGAACATTTATGCAGACTCTTTAGCAGTTTCTGCAAGCTCTTTTAAAACTCCTAATCCAATGCAATTACAATATCAAATTCAGGTAAAATATAGGCCTTCAATCCCTGATAATCTTAGACACTGGCAAGTGTTTGAAGATGATGAACAATTGAAGATTTTCCTGCAGGCAATTGATGAATTTTCAGCCTTACAAATTGAGGAAGAACAAATTATTGATCATAAATCAACTCATGAAAATGAAGCTTCACAGTTAAATAATAAGATAGTTGATCATAATATCCTCCAATTTCCAAACAATTACATTCCCAAGGGTCTAATCTGTCTTGAAAAGTTTCTTGACGATAATGATATTCTAAAAACTTCGTTATTTAATACACAACAAGAGGATGTAGAAGACTGTAACATTGGAACTCATGAAGAAATCAAGAATGTGAACATTTTAGCATCGTTACCTAAGGACATAAAAGACAAGTATATCAATATTTTAAAACATTATAAAGATGTCTTTGTCTAGTCCTATGGAGAGCTCAAAACTTATGACACAAGCCTCATTGAGCATAAGATCCCTTTAAACCTAGAAGCCAAACCATTCCAACAGAAATTAAGAAGAATACATCCAAGTTTTCTTCTAACCATTGAAAAAGAACTAAGGAAATTATCGGATGCCAAGATTATTTTTCCTCTTAGATATTCTGAGTGGATTGCAAATGTAGTTCCTATAAGAAAGAAAAATGGTGAAATTAGACTGTGTGTGGATTTTAGAAATCTGAACAAATTATCCTTAAAAGACAATTATCCATTGCCTAAAATGGATCAATTACTTCAAAGAGTTTCAGGTTCTAATAGAATATCCATGCTAGATGGTTTTTTTGGATATAACCATATTTTGGTAAGTCTAGAAGACAGAGAGAAAACAACATTCACAACTCCTTGGGGTACATTTATGTATGCTAGGATGCCTTTTGGCTTAACTAATGCAGGAGCAACATTTCAAAGGGCAATGGATTTAGCTTTTGTTGGTAAAATTAATAAGTTTATTTTTATTTATCTGGATGATCTAACTGTGTTTTCAAACTTTGATGAAAAGCACTTAAAGCACTTGAGAAAGGTTTTCGATAGGTTGTTGTGGCCAGCAACACCCCCCCCTTTTTCATTTAAGTGTTGTCCAAAATACTAAATGAATGGGGACCCTTAGTTAAAACTTTAGGAAAAGCAAGAGTTTCCTTTCTTCAAAATAAGGTTACCATCGTAAGCTTAGGAAGATCTTTTGAACACTTTAAAACCTAAGTTTATGATAAGAAAAATCTTTAAAAAGTCGCATCATAAAATGATAGAAAAACACCTCCATTTGGGTATAATCCTGGTATGTGTAAGATTCTAGCGATATATCGCATCGCAATAAGGTAATGCGAATGAGAAAGACTTCAAGATTTTCCGATTTGCGATAAACCCGATCGCAAGATCGCATATCACAGGGAATGGGCTAACAGAATATGGCAAGCATAAAACTTCTGCGATCTGCGATGTGTGCGATATCGCGATAAAGCGATGGTTGCGATATTAAGCCAAATCAACTCTGCGATGTTTTATTTGTGCGTAGGTGTGAGAGCGCGATGGTGCGATAATGCGATGTCGCGATCTGCGACGATTGCGAACCAAATCGCAAAATCACTCCATCTCGAATCTTTCGGGTGCGCTATTCAAGAAAAGCCACTTACCATAATCTGACTTAAGATCATACGATTTTAATGATAATAAAGGAATTAGTTGTCATCTATTAAATATAGACGCGTGCTTTTGCAAAGAATTACTTCACGTAAGGTGGCATATTTGATATATCTGCTGCATTTAAGACTCTCCCATCACCTTTCTTGATCAATCATTTCCATTTCTGAGCTGCAGGAACGAAGAACGAAGGGCGATACCAAGCCATACACAGGAAGAAGACGAGGGAAAAAGAGCAGGCGCACCCAAGATAAATGAAAATCATAAAGACTTGCTCTTTAACAAATGGGACGATCAAATCAGGGAAGCAGAACAAGCAGCAGAAACAGCGGCCACGACAGCAAGCATTCTTGTTGACTGTGTAAATGAAAATTTGCACAGAGCAAACTTAATCGCAGAGACCACCCTAGGGTATTTACCAAATAAACTGTGACTAGAAGCAGAATGGAAACAGAAGGCACAAGAAAAGGAAAAAGCGGTCCAAGCACTAGACAGGTTAAATTGGGAGTGTTACTGGGCATACTTGGGGAAGCCACATAGTCAGCAAATGACTGTGAAATGTATCATAAATGCGGCCGAGAAAGTAGTGCCAGCTCTCATAGATTCTGTTTTCTCAGCCCAGCTCAAAGCAGAAGTCAGCCAGCCGACTCTCCTCAAACCCATGATTAATGCATGCAGTTTTAAGGATCAGATTCAGAAGTAACTTTATTTAGAATGTTGTTTTTTCTTTAAAATTAGATTAGAAAAAGGACGATCATTTGAAAACCGCATCCTAAATTTTGTAAATAAACTATTATTAGAATTAGGAAGTAGTATTTTAACCCTTCTCATGCATTTGGAGAGGGGTCCAGAAATTTGTCAAGAACTTGTCCTCAGAACATGCACTTCTGCACCCTCAGAGGAGGTTTTGATGAATGGATGGATCGAGGTTTATTAATGTTTGCATTTGATATCTGCTACTGATGTTGCACTTCTGTACTCTTAGTAGATGTTAGAACAAGTAGAGATAAATCATTTTTGCTTGAAGCTTATGAGTAGGACCAGTCATAAATGGTACTTTTATCTCTTGGCCATTTCTGCTTATATTCTTAAAGTGATATATAGTTTTAGTTGTTTATATGTTATTGCATGAATGCATGAGTTATCATTTTGCACTTTTGTACGGTGGAGTCATTTATTTATGTTTGATATATGAATAACTTATTATGCGATATGCTGTTCACAACTGTTTTGCCTAACTTTTTATGCAAAGTGGTTCATCTTAATTGATCTCCATTCTTATGATAGCTGAATGATCTTTATTACCAATTATTGTTTGAAATCTCTTTAGATCGCATAATAGAAGAAATACACCCCGGGTTAGCATAGATTAGATGTGTTGTTTTCATTAGATTACAATAGCATAGAATTAGATTAAAGTAGCTTAGATTAGAACTCTTAGATCAGCATCATCCAACTTTGCACACACACACACCCTTAGATTGGGAAACTGGTCCCATTATCCCTAGTCGGACCCACTATACCAAACGGATAAGGAGCTGCCAACCAAGGTCCGGACCGGGTGGGTATCCCCCTTGTTGTCGACCCGATTTTCGGGGCTTCAACATATTTGGCGCTAGAAGGAGGGCCTGGACATAGTGTCTCTTGGAATGGTTTGAAATCGTAATCATTTGAATTAGGATGGCTGCTCACAAACTTCCCATTTGGAGTTGCATCCATGTTCGTGCCTATTCCAACACTTGACCTGAAGTGGTAAGACTCTTGTCTCAGGTAAAATTCAATGGTAAGAATAATTCTTCTGCTTTTAATCATGCTCTTCAATTTATTCAAAGAGTTTCAAGTTCGAACGTTCAAAGAATTGATGAAGGCGTTTTATGCAGAATTTTTACTCTTACATTCACGACGGAAGCTAGAAAATGGTGTAGAACCCTCCCAGTTGCCTCAATTCACAGCTGGGACCAATTTGTCAAAGCTTTCATCTGTGAATTTGATTGCTATGATTATGATCAGGTATATGATGAGATTGAGTATCTACGAAAAGAAGATGAATCTGTTAGGGATTTTAATGTGCGATTTCATCTTGATTGTCTTAAATATGATCTTGAAAATGAACTCATGAATGAAGAATCTTCAGATTATGCTGAGCATTCCCTACCTCCTATGTCTGATCCATCAGAAATTAGTTCGAGTCTTGTTTTATTTTCTTCTAATAGGAATGAAAATTCCAATTTAAATGTGTGAATCACTCATGATGAAGAAAATTCCCAAAGCTTAGGAAACATGCCTGCTCTAACGCAAGAAGATAAAAGCGAAGATGTTGCAAGAAAGCCTGCCTTGGAACCAAAAGAAAACTTGGAGACAAGGTTTGATAATATCATCACAAGTCAACAAATGCAGACGCCAAGGTTAGAACAGCAAATTAATTCTCTTTCAGAAAATACAAACACGCAAAGGTATGATCTAAAGCCCGATGTCTACAGTGAATGTGATGAACAAGAAATTTTTCACGATGATATTTTCAAATGCATTGTTTTGGAATCGCATTTTTCTCTTTATCCTGATGTATTTAGTGATGATAATTTTTTCCCCCTCAGTATTAATGATATCTCAAAAAGTACAGAGGATTATTCAAATGAATCACCATTAGGTTTTCAAAATAAAGAGGCAGCTATAGAACATCCTTTGGTCATTAATAAACAAGAACGACTTGACCTTCCTTTTCTGAAAATATTGGATGAAAAAGAAAAATCTAGAGGGACCTGTAAAATCATTTATGATAGCTACTATGATGATGATGATGATGTTGATTTATCTCAAGTAACTCAACAGAGCTCAGATAATGAGAGATATTCTAATTCAAGAATCATATCAGTCGATCCTCACTCCAGAGCAACAGATCATTTGCATGATTTTACTATCCAAAACAATATCCCGATCTATGATTCGTATCATGAGCAAACCCCTATGCCTGCTCCCAATCATAACTTGTTTTCTGATTCACAAGACATGATTTGAAATTACTCAGATCCCATAATTCTGGCTAGCTCTTGTGAAGAAGAAGATATTTCATGTCAATCCTAGTTGTGCTGTAACATTAGCTGTATAGATAATCATTGCATTCTTTTTCGCTTGCACTCATTTTGTACAAAATCGGATTGTATTTTAAATTTTCAGACTTTTGATAGATTACTATGGTATATTGAGCACCTTATCAAAGAACATTCGAAAGATGTATTACCATTTTGGAAAACTAAATTGTGTCAAGGAAATACAAAACTTTTTCAATTCCATGATCAATCAATATCAGCCTTCCAGAAAAAACTTCTGTGTCATCCAAAACATCATCAACAAAAAAAAGTATTTTTGGAAATTTGCCAGCAATTCGCGTTAATTGATAAATCTCTTTCCAAATATTTCCATCTATTCTTCATTGATTTGTTTAGTGATTTATATGTGGAAACTTTCCTTTTACGAGAAATTGATAAAAGCTTGACTTTTACGCATAGTAGATTACAGGCCATTAAAACTAAAAAATCATATTCGCAATCTGGCTTGTCATCTTTCCTATTACATGATCACCAATCCATAACAGAAATTCATCCCGATTTTTATGATCCAATAGGTATCCAATTGGACAAAAGATTTCATAAGGAAGAAATTTCAGGCGGAATTCCAACTGAAGTTACACTTTCTAATCCTACATCCAATATTCATAGTCCAAGAAAAGTTGTATTCTTAACACTAATGTTTAAAAGGTACATACGTGTAGGAATAAAAATGAAAAGATGGTTCCACTGGAAATATCATTTTACCTAGTTAATTTTTCTGTTTATAGTTAGAATAGGAGTAGGGGTAGTTTAGCTAGGTTGTTAAGTGGATAATTTAGTTTCTAAATATTGATAGGAAAAATAAGAGAAGAAATTATCCCTATCATGTACATAATCCAAGGGAATAGTTACCTCTCATTTCTTTAAATATTCTCCTCCCTAATAAAATTTGCCTATGGTTAACAGCATTTGACATTTACTAAAGGCACCATTTCTCTATCAGATTTTGAACTTCTGCTCGTATAAATAGCAAATCTTTTGGAAACTTGATCTTTATTATTAATAGATACAGTTAAAAACTTTAAACCAGATATGATACTAGTTTCAACTTCCAAAAATTTGACGAAAGCAATCTTAGTGAAGAAATTGTTTTATATCAGTACAATGAAAGGTATCAATAACAAAATGAGGATTCCCTGTAGATCAACCATGTCCCAAAAAACTCTATTATTGTCGTCCAGGACTTTCTTAAGGAAAAAAATGACTTCCTCCCTGCTAAAGGAAATCGCAGCATTTAGAGAAACGACCTAAGGATACACTATATCTTGAAGAATAAGAGGTCTCATCACGAGCCAGCTTATCATGATCACAGATATTATAACTTTGCTGACTTTGCCAAACACTGTCCACCAAAACAGGGCAATGACTCAAGATTGTTGAAATCAAAAGACAAGGGGTCTCATCACGAGCCAGCTTGTTCAACGAAAGTGTAAATCAAGTGAATGACTGTGTCATAATTTGGCTACCAAACCAAGACATTGTTCTTTAAGAATAAAAAAGGAAAAAGTGTCAATATGGATTTTTCTTTGAAAATTGTAGATCACCTTAAGCAGGATAAAGGATCATTACTGGGTAATAGGTAACCTTGTCGAGGCTATGAACGCCTGCTGGTAGCAGAGGCTCTACCTGCGACAAATGAGCATATTTAAAAAAAAAAAACCGGTACACAGGGAAGACCTTATTTTATTTTTATAAGACCAAGTAATGGCTGATGTAAATGCAAGGACCAGCTGAGGAAGCAAATAATTAAAGTAGAAAGAGGTTGGAACGAAATGTCGTTGACAGTCTGGGATATAATACACTTTATCTTTTTATAATAAAGTTTAATTTTCCAAAAAAAAAAAAAAAATGTTTTGGAAATTTGAAAAGTTCAATAGAAAATCAGAGATAACTAGTTCTCCCAAGTGAATCGCCAATTGTTGTGGCCAGCAACAACCCCCCCCTTTTTCATTTAAGTGTTGTCCAAAATACTAAATGAATGGGGACCCTTAGTTAAAACTTTAGGAAAAGAAAGAGTTTCCTTTCTTCAAAATAACGTTACCATCGTAAGCTTAGGAAGATCTTTTGAATACTTTAAAACCTAAGTTTATGATAAGAAAAATCTTTAAAAAGTCGCATCATAAAATGATAGAAAAACACCTCCATTTGGGTATAATCCTGGTATGTGCAAGATTCTCGTACTAAAGCGATATATCGCATCGCAATAAGGTAATGCGAATGAGAAAGACTTCAAGATTTTCCGATTTGCGATAAACCCGATCACAAGATCGCATATTGCAGGGAATGGGCTAACAAAATATGGCAAGCATAAAACTTCTGCGATCTGAAATGTGTGCGATATCGCGATAAAGCGATGATTGCGATATTAAGCCAAATCAACTCTGCGATGTTTTATTTGTGCGTAGGTGCGAGAGCGCGATGGTGCGATAATGCGATGTCACGATCTGTGACGATTGTGAACCAAATCACAAAATCACTCCATCTCGAATCTTTCGGGCGTGTTATTCAAGAAAAGCCACTTACCATAATCTGACTTAAGATCATGTGCTTTTAATGATAATAAAGGAATTAGTTGTCATCTATTAAATATAGACGTGTGATTTTGCAAAGAATTACTTCACGTAAGGTGGCATATTTGATATATATGCTGCATTTAAGACTCTCCCATCACCTTTCTTGATCAATCATTTCCATTTGTGAGCTGCAGGAATGAAGAACAAAGGGCGATACCAAGCCATACACAGGAAGAAGACGAGGGAAAAAGAGCAGGCGCACCCAAGATAAATGAAAATCATAAATACTTGCTCTTTAACAAATGGGACGATCAAATCAGGGAAGCAGAAACAGCGGCCACGATAGCAAGCATTCTTGTCGACTGTGTAAATGAAAATTTGCACAGAGCAAACTTAATCGCAGAGACCACCCCAGGGTATTTACCAAATAAACTGTGACTAGAAGCAGAATGGAAACATAAGGCACAAGAAAAGGAAAAAGCGGTCCAAGCACTAGACAGGTTAAATTGGGAGTGTTACTGGGCATACTTGGTGAAGCCGCATAGTCTGCAAATGACTGTGAAATGTATCATAAATGCGGCCGAGAAAGTAGTGCCAGCTCTCATAGATTCTGTTTTCTCAGCCCAGCTCAAAGCAGAAGTCAGCCAACCGACTCTCCTCAAACCCATGATGAATGCATGCAGTTTTAAGGATAAGATTCAGAAGTAACTTTATTTAGAATGTTGTTTTTTCTTTAAAATTAGATTAGAAAAAGGACGGTCATTTGAAAACCGCATCCTAAATTTTGTAAATAAACTATTATTAGAATTAGGAAGTAGTATTTTAACCCTTCTCATGCATTTGGAGAGGGGTCCAGAAATTTGTCAAAAACTTGTCCTCAGAACATGCACTTCTGCACCCTCAGAGGAGGTTTTGATGAATGGATAGATCGAGGTTTATTAATGTTTGCATTTGATATCTACTACTGATGTTGCACTTCTGTACTCTTAGTAGATGTTAGAACAAGTAGAGATAAATCATTTTTGCTTGAAGCTTATGAGTAGGACCAGTCATAAATGGTACTTTTATCTCTTGGCCATTTCTGCTTATATTCTTAAAGTGATATATAGTTTTAGTTGTTTATATGTTATTGCATGAATGCATGAGTTACCATTTTGGCACTTTTGTACGGTGGAGTCATTTATTTATGTTTGATATATGAATAACTTATTATGTGATACGCTATTCACAACTGTTTTGCCTAACTTTTTATGCAAAGTGGTTCATCTTAATTGATCTCCATTCTTATGATAGCTGAATGATCTTTATTACTAGTTATTGTTTGAAATCTCTTTAGATTGCATAATAGAAGAAATACACCCCAAGTTAGCATAGATTAGATGTGTTGTTTTCATTAGATTACAATAGCATAGAATTAGATTAAAGTAGCTTAGATTAGAACTCTTAGATCAGCATCATCCAACTTTGCACACACACACACCCTTAGATTGGGAAACTGGTCCCATTATCCCCAGTCAGACCTGCTATACCAAACGGGTAAGGAGCTGCCAACCAAGGTCCGGACCGGGTGGGTATCCCCCTTGTTGTCGACCCAATTTTCGGGGCTTCAACATAGGTGTAGAAAATTTGAAATCTCGCTCAACCCAAAGAAATCTTTGTTTTCCATAAAGGAAGGAAAGTTACTTGGTCGCATCATATCAAAATAAGGAGTGGTAATTGATCCAAAACGAGCCTTAGCCATTGAGGTAATTAGTCTACTAAAAAATAAAGAAGAAATTCAAGATTTTTTAGGAAAAAATAATTTTCTAAGGATATTTATACCAAACTATGCTGAGATTATTAAATATATTACTGATATGTTGAAGAAAGATCATGAGGTTAAATGGAAAGTGTAGGCTAGATATGCATTTACACAAATCAAAAAAGTTATTTCTGAAGCTCCAATACTAACTAGTCCTAATTATACAAAGCCCTTAACATTTTTTCTTTTGCCTCTGGCACCACTTTAGCTGTTGTTTTACTGCAAAAGAATGATAACCAAGATGACCAACCAATTACCTTTTTTAGTAAAGTTATGAGAGATATAGAGCTGAAATATGATATCATTGAAAAAGAAGCTTATTCCCTTGTACAAGCCATAAAATATTTTAGAACTTATGTCCTTCATTTCCCTATTACCACATATGTCCCAAATAATGTGGTCAAAAATGTTTTGACCCAACCTGATATAGATGGTATGAGAGGGGGATGGATATCTAAACTTCTTGAATTTGATCTAGATATCAAATCCACTAAGCTGGTAAAAGGACGGGGTTTAGCCAAGTTGTTGGTTGAATCTACTTATAAAGTTTTGGGAATAAGCACTATCATGAAGGTAACATCAGAGAATAATCCACAAGAACCTTCTCCAAGTTCAACAAAGAAGAATCCATAAGAACCTTCTGCATCTACAGACTCAACTCCTCTTCCACTTCATTCGACTCTTGTAAAAACTTGAATCCCAAAAAAATAAAACTAGTGAGAAAATTCAAATGTCGCTTTCAAAATGTGAAAATGTTAATTTATAAGGTTTAAAATTTAGTATTTACGCTTTATTTGATTATTATTTTATATGGCATAATGCGACAATTTTTTTTTGTCATTTGTCAGGGGGTCACCTCCCAATTCCACTTACCACTGACACCCCCCCTCAAAATACCACCTTCACTCTCCCAACAATGGCTCTTCCATTACCTCCCGTCACGTGTCTTCCCCTTTGCCGCTCATATCCTGTCAACAGATCATCCACCCGCCACTCCTGTTCACATCACTCCCGTCCACGTCATTTTCTTGTTTAACGTTAAAAAATGGCGCTAATTTCTAAATGAATGTTAAGACATTAAAATCCCGTGCCCTATCTGTTTTACAAATAATTCCTTTCCACTCCATAATCATTAAGAAATACATTATACAGCTAAATCCATTTTTATAAAAGACCCTTTAGAGCTAGTACATCATTTCTTTTTTCTTGTCATTCATCTCCCAGGACAAAGGATGAAATTGTTTACATCTTCCAACCTTCAATAAACAATTCCTTGTGCACAATCAACAAATTCAAGGTTAACTCTGTCCTCCAATCTTCTTCTATCCAAGTTTTTTGTAATCTAGTAACTACCCTTTGTTCCTTTTTTTCAGTTTTCAAAATGTCAAACAAAAAAGGAAAAGGGAAGGCTATAGAGTCAAATCCCCTTATTCCTCTAGTGCCAGATTTTGACAAGGCTCCTTTAGTAGATACCCTATAAAAGATTGTTGAAACCCTTTCCGAATTCAACCTCTACGAGCTCCATAATTGGGCCAAACATAAATAATTGGATAAGAGTGATGAATTAAGTGTCTGGGAATCCTTTCTCCCACAATTTGTTTTCCCCCAGACTCACTTCTTTCTTGATTTTTCTATCTGGTGCCACCTAAGATACTTTCCAAGTCAAAGGGTAGTCATTTAATAGAACAATGAAGTCATTTTCCTATCTCCCCTGAAAGTATCTGCAAATCCTTGCAAATTGAATATTAGGCCTCCCATGCCCCTTTTTCTATTGATATTCTAATGGAATTATATAACAAACTCACATTCCCTCAGAGAGCCCAGATTTTTGAGTATTTTCTTCCTGAAAATGTTGAATTACCTAGGACCAGTCCCCCATATCCAGCTTCAATTTTCCCTGAAATGTCCAAGCAGGTGATTTCTATGGTAACCCAACTGCTTAGATACCATAGTGATCAATGGGTAGACAAGGTAGTGTTAGGTTTTCTATCTACTTTTGCAGTTGGAAAACAACCCTCCCTCCTTTTCAATTACAGTCAGTTCTTGGCTAATTCAATCCATGACCAGTTTGTAAATTTCAAAGAAGAAGGTGTCTTTAAATATTAGTCAGTCCTAGTTTACCTTATGCTATTTTACCAGTTAGACAAATTTAAATTTCCTTTACAAAAGATAGATAACGAAGGTAACCCCTGGTCAGTCATTCAATGGACTTCTCTGGTTAGAAATAACTCAGAGGAATATTCTTTCACTGATTATGTTGACAAATTTTTATATACCTCACTATGTTTGTTAAGCAGTGATGTAATCCCAAGAATCTCTCCAGATATAAAGAAATTTTTACACTTAATAGAGCAAGCCAAAGTTGGAGACTAGTATTTATACCAGAACTACACTGAGATTAGAGTTTATGGATCAGAATTTTCCCCTTATAGGCTACAAGTTTTTGTACCTATTAGGATCTTTGCATTGGAATACTATAGGAAAATGTTAAATATGGTTGAAGCACATTTTGTCTCTTATAAGAAGAAAGCACAATTCAAGCTGAAAACTCACATAAAGCCATATCTCATCAACATCGAAGTTGCAACAAAGAAAATAGAAGCAATCTTGAGTCACATGAAGTTCAAACTCAATTTTTCTTGGTCTTATGATCCTCAGGGCATCATTTCCAAGCTCAAATTGGAATAGAAAAGTACTCCCTATGCACACACACCAAGGCTTGAGATCGAACAATATGCCAATCAGGAAGAATTTATAGAGGGTACTCTACAAGAAGCTAAAGAACAACTTGTCAGCCAATCATCCATGTAGACACCAATTCCCAAAGAGAAGGAGAAGAAAAGAGAAAGAGAACATATGTCCCCTACAGATTCTGATAATCTAGATGTAGAGTTTATTGTTTTTAAAAGGAAGAAGAAGGACCCTAGTACTACTCAAAAATAAAATTCTCCAATCAATCCTTTGTTTAGGCCTCAAATAATAACTATTCACGATGAAATTCTAGAGGAAGGGAACATAGAGTAGCCAACCACAATGATTTTATCTGGTACCCATATCACTCCTTCTACTGAAGTAGAGGAAACATTATAATCACCGACCGTGGAAGCAAAAGTCCAATCTCTAGTATCATCTAGTTCAAAGGTTTTTAAGCAACAAAGTATTTTTTCCAGATACAGAGAAATAAAGTTAAAAAATGAAGCTTTGAAGGCTTCCACCTACTCTTTGTTTTGGAAGTATACAACTAAAACTTAACACATATTACTTTCTGCATTTCGTTAAGAAAAGGGACAGTTCCAGATGGCCTTCATGGAATCTCTAGTGCTAGCTCCCAGGAGTGCTGAAGACTATAAAGCCTCCATATTTTCACTTGATACTAAGAAAATACATGAAATCAGTTAGATCGATTTACATAAAAAAAGGGGAGATGATCTTTTCATCACTTACTAGTTCAACAATGACTGTTTCCAAATTATAGTCATCTTTGAATAATATAAATTCTTAGTTTAAAACTGAAAAAATGTCATCTTTTGCTAAAGATAATAGAATAAAATCTTTGGAAGATCTGATCATAAAGTTAGGACATGATCCTAAGGATATCAAAGTAGCAGAAGAGCTTATTAAAAACAAAGAAGCAGATATTCAGGCATTGAGGAAGCAATTGAAGTTGCCCTCCATAGAGCATCATCAAGCTAAAGAGGTCAATATAGAAATGGAGAAGGAAAATAATTTTAATATAGTGGTTTAGTAAAATGCTCAAATTTAAAAGATGGAGCAGGGCATGGAAGCATTGTTGAAGGAAAACATCAGTCAAAAGCAGAAGGAGTATCTACATCAGGCATAGGTACAATGACAAAAACTTCAACAAGGACTACAATTTCAGAATCTACAGAAGAGCTTACCAGAGTTTTGGATGGATTATCAATAGTCGATACAGAAAAAGAAAAATTATTAGAAAAATTGGTGAAGATGGAGGAAAGTAAACTTAAAACTGACAATGCATACTTATCAAAACTTTAGAAAAATTACAAACTTATGCAACAGCTACAAAAGTATGAAGACCAATCCTCTATAATTCAAATGTTAGCAGAGGCTAAGAACAACATTTCGCAAAACATAAATGGAAACATAAAAGATATGTGACCTTAATACAAATCATTTTTGAACAGGAATAACTTATACACAAATATAAGACAACAATAGAAAATACAAAGGTGGATTTAGAGCACAGGCCAGAATAAGCACAAAGAATCATCAAGTTCCTAAATTCCAAAACGAAAGAGGAACTAGAAGTGTTGAACATTCCATATAGAAAAACAACAATCATGGAAGTTAAGAGAATCTTAAGTAAGAAGAATTTGGTGATATAGTTGAAAAATAAATGTAAATATCTTGAGTTGCAGGTCAGGGGATTCAACAAAATATTCACATTGTTGCAAGGAAAAGGCTTTCCTACTCTTAGGAATTCTAATGTCCAATTGATCCCATTAGAAAATTATCAAGAACAACTATGAAACATAGGTGCTGATACTTCCAAGTTTCCAAAAGCCAAAGGAATGATCAATGGGGAAGCATTCATACAAGGAATTCAGTTTGATTTGAATATCCAGCACGAGGTCCACCACTTTTTGTAAATAAACCAACTTTTGACACTTACACCGAGGTGGATGAAAGGTTCAGTAATATGGTTAGTTTTTCTATCCCAAGTGAAGAAAGGTGGGACCGATTGCTAGAATTGGTCGAGTGAAGTCAAAAGAAACAACATTTCCAGGAAAGCAACAATAGTCATCACTAGAATCCTACATAGCCTCAACAACATAGAAAATATTCAACATATTTTCCTACTATATCTAGAAATATTTGTGTTCTTAAACAAATATTATTTTGTAAATGTATTTTATTTGAAATCTGATCTGAAATGTAAAGATTTATATAAATACTTAGAATAGAGACTTAGAAATGGTTGAACCATTGTGATAGACTTTGAGCAGACTTGTATCCTTCGAAGTTATTTTTGAAATAATAAAAGGATTCTGGATTCATTTCAAAACAGCTTGTATCCTTGTAAGTTCTTCTTTGTTATTATTTTTCACTCTATTTAATCTGCATATGCTTGAAGTTTGTGGCAATTTTTGGCATGATAATATTGATTTTCAATTTATTTGAAATCCCCTATGAAGTTATAATTCTTTATAGAGATTAGTTAATTAAACTTTGTTTGATTTATTCCTTTACATCATTAAATTGCCACTTTCCCTTAAGCTTCAAATATATATTATTTGGCTATAAAAGTATTTTACACACATCCACTGTATATGATTGGTTAAATAATATGTTTTATGTTTAAAAAATCATATGGTTTCTAAATTTTCAACCTTACATATCTCATCAAAGCTAAACTATTGTTAGAGGTGAATAATCAACCCTTCGAATAAATCATAAGTAATTAAGAAATTGCACTTGTTTAAACGGTTTAGAGCTTTGGTCATCCAAAAACTTTAAAAACCAACAAGACATTATAGATTCTCTAGCATAATTCCTGACCTAGAATTATCTTCAGAGATACAACAAAAAGTATTCAAGATGGGTACTTAGATGCAAACTTGAATTCTACATCCAATGAGTTCTCTCGCTCAAAATTTGAGTAAAATCGCAGGGAGATAAGTTGAAAACATGAGTTGAAAAAGTAGCTTTTCCCTTTTTCCCTCCAGAAATTGATGAGGCAATCTAACCTAATTGTATTATTTCCACTATTATTTTATAATATTCCTTAGGAAGCCCATTTTATACCTCAAAATTTCTCTAATGATTCATTGATAGTATATAGGTTCACTAACCTATTATCATATACCATGTTAATTTCATATGGTACTAACCAATGGATGTGGAAGTTTCTCTACTTAAACCTGGAATCATATAGAAGAACCCAATTTCATACCTAAAACGTTTTCCCTTGATGAGATTGTAATTTCGTTTAACTCTCTATTGTTAAACAACAAAGATGTGATGTAGATCAACATAAATAAGTTCATCCAATTCATTGATCTAGTTTAGGTAGTTCTACTATGATTTTCATATGTCCATTCCTAGTTGCAATGAAATCCTCGATGTCTTGACTTTGAGATCAATGGGTGTGGGGGGGTGTAACCTACTTATTATATGCTAGTTCGTAGAGATTAAAATTTGCAGTTTTCTACAATGTAAGCCAAAATAACTTATGTAAATCTATCGGCCAAATATTTGAGATGTAGTTGGAAAATCTTGGCAAATATGGTATCTAGGATCTTGTTGGTACCTTCCACCTACTTATTGGCCTATGCATGGTGTGGTGTGGTTATACCCTATCATGGATATAACATTGCTTTGTGATGATTTAAATGAGATTTGAGGTCAATTGTGCTCCTCCATCTATGATAATCTCCTATGCTACTCCAAATATGACAAGGACTTCCGCATAGAAGAAATATAGCACCACTTGTTTTGTGGCGTTTAGAAGTGCTCTGGCCTTTACCTATTTAGGTGACATAATCAGTATAATCCAAGATGAAGGAATTTTTTATAGATGGAGGATAAAGAGGCCATTCAATATCTAAAGCCTAGTTTTAAAGGGCCCCACCATGAGCTAGGTTTGAAGTGGAATTTGATATAATTCTTTGGAAGATATCACAACTCTTCCTATATTCTATGGATTCTCGAAATATCATACACCATTGATATCTGAGATGCAATAATTTATAATTAGTTCGCTTGTTGGTGAAGTTCCCTCCATAAATATCATCATGAAAATATTTTAGGATTTCGTGAACTCTATCCTTTCTAACATAACATAATATTATGAGATCCAACATGGTGTAAAAGAGGTATTATCCAATCCAAGAATATCGGTCACTCTTCCTCATCATATTTTTTCACTCTTATGGTGAGATATGTGCTAGAACTTTCCCTACAACCAAGTAGATAGAAATATATGCATACCACAATGTTAGTATATAGTGCAAAAAGGTGTTCATCAAAAAGAAAAAGAAAAAGAAATCTCTAATAAGAATCACATCTCCATCATTTGTGAGTCTAGAGAGGAAGTTAAAAAAATGAAATTATCCTTCCTATACATATGATTCACGAATGATTATGTTAAATTCCTATAATATCGAAAACCACCTAGCCACCCTTCCATTGGTAATGGGTTTATACATTAAGTAATGAATGGAAAAATGGTTAGTGTGCAGGAATACATGATAGCATATTATGTAGCAATGTAATTTATTTATAGAATAAAAAAAACAAGGAACCCCCTTTAAGGGAATCAACATTCAAAGCCTTACGGAAAATAAAAAGAAATTAAACCCTTGATTATTCTAGTCAGGAAGATGTTGAAGAAGCTTAATTTCTAAGAATGCTGAAATTAGGATTTGGAAAATATAAAGGTAATCTACTATTCACATGTTTTAATTGTGGTATAATAGGTCATTATTATTCTAAATGTATACATGCAATATTAGAGGATAATTGTGATGAAAAAAGATATAAAAATAGAGGTAAATTTCATAAAAATAGAAACTGAATATCTCTCAAGAAGAAATGCTTCTATTCCAAAGAAGATAGTAGCTCATCAAAAGAGAACGATGAACATGTATATGATCAATACAAAGAAGAATATCTACTTATGGCCATGGAGGCTTAGTATATTGATCAAGAAAATAAAGACAACTAGAAGGAGAAATCATAGTTAGAGGAAAAATATTGTGATGGAGACATAGATATTGAGGGAGAACTTGTTTGTGCATAATAATAAATAGATGTACTCAGAAGAAAGAATAAAAAACAGAAGGTACTATTGCAAAAGTATGAAAATAAAATTCATGATTTTGATGAAGCATCAATCATCCTCCTAAATAACAAATGAGAAGAGGCTGAGAGAATAGAAGAAATGTTGATAAGTCAAAAATTGAGAAAAGATAAAAGTAGAGGTTGTTTCCTTGAGAAAGGATCTAGAGAAATAAAATGCTATGTTGAATCGAAATTTAAAATTTGTTAAGGGGACTAAAACAGGTCTTGTATTTAAAGAAAATAGTTATATCTTTAAGGTATAATCAAGCATAAATAAATAAAAAAGAATCACAAAGAAAAGCCTAAGAGTTATGCTAATGTGCTCAAGGGATCTATCGACAATTCAAGCATAGTCATAAATGAAGCTAAGGACTAGTAGAAACATGACCTATTAGCAATATAAGTGGCACTAGAAATGGGGTAAAGAATTAACAAATATCTGAGTTTTCTCATAAAGATAGTTAGAATGTGTTCAGAAGAAGTATTCCTACAAGAAGGTCCTTCACATCTAGGTACTAAAATTTCTTTTATGGATATTTCTTTGCTTGAAATAATTTTGGTCATAAGGCATCAAATTGTAGAAGAAATGGCTATGTTTTTTTAAACCAGAACAATAATTTCTATAGAATCAATAACTTTTAAATATCATCTACTACTATATCTCTATATACAACTATTTCATAAATTTTTTAAATGGGTCAATTACAACATGTATCAAGAGACTTGAACCCATTCAATTCAGGAAATGAATTGTTCACCAAGCCATTCGAGATAAATTCATTTGATAGAAGAAATGACTATGTTAGAAATATAAGGAGAGTATCTTATGAGATCTCAAAGAATGACTATCTAAGAAAGAAATCTAAAAGTCCTTATGAAGGTTGTGTTAGAAGATACAACTCATTTTCTCTCCTGATGGATGATATTGAATGTTATGAATGTAATAACCTTGGGCACAAAACATGTGATTATAGAAGTATCTCAATAAGGCATTCCAAGTAAAAAAGAAAGAACAATACACAAATATTTGGAAAATGAAGCAAGAAAAACAAGAAGAATGTGGATATGATCTCACATTTCATTCTAAAGGATGTGAGATAAGTAAAGCAGGATTTGGAAGGGTGGTGGAAAATGAAATTGGGACCTCAAGTAATTTGTATATCCTAGATGGAGTCAAAGAAAAATATTAGATGGAGAAAATGGAGGAAATTTGGTTATGACATAGAAGGTCGGGTCATATCAGTTTTGACCACCTTGTAAAACTCTACAAAAAGGAAGAAGTTAGAGACATGTGTATGATTTCAAAACGAAGTGATACTATTTGTGGGATTTATTTGCATGGGAAGATGACTAGCTTCCAATTCAAGACAAAAGAATACTCATCAACAAGGCCATTGAAATGTGTTCATGCATATCTCTGTCGGCACACACAAACAAAAAAATTAAGAGGTGAGAAATAATTTATGATTATAATTGGTGATTATACAAGAATGACATGGGTTTCTTTACTTAAAGAGAAATATGAAGCATTTGAAAAGTCTAAAATATTTAAATCCCAAGTTGAGAATGAAACTCATCTAAATACCAAGTGCTTGAGATCTAATAGCGATGGATAATTTACCTATGGTGAATTCAATGAATTTTGTGAAAAATGTTGAAGCATAAGAAATTTCTCAATAGTAAGGACTTATTAGTAAAATTGCGTTATTGGAAGAAAGAATAAAATTGTGCGAAAAATGGGAAGAACAATTCTTAATGAAGCAAACATTCAAGGCACCTTTTGGGGAGAAGCATTTCATACAATAGTTCACATCCTAGATAAAGCTTATATTAGAGTAAACAACAATAAGACTCCATATGAATTATGGAATGGTATACCTACCTCAATCAAACATTTCAAAGAATTTGGAAGCAAGTGCTACATCAAGATAAATGAAGACAACATGGGGAAATTGATTCTAGAGAAGATGAAAGGATCTTTCTTAGTTTTCATCTAGGATCAAAGGCTACAAATTCTAAAAAAATATGCTATGGAAGATAGCATAAAGCATTGTTGTGAGAATATATGAAGTATTACCCAAAAAAGAAAAGTAGAAAAGAAATCAAGGTTTAGATGCGATAATCAACAAAAAGCACGAAGAGGGAGAACAAGAAGAATAAGAGGAAGACGAGGAGGAGATATAACTTCAACATCCAAAGACTCCCTCTAGATATGTTTAGACATATCATCTAGAATAAAAAATATTTGGCAATAAATATTCATGGTTTTATACTAGAAGGACATTGATACACACATGAAGGCATGCAAATTTTGACTAGTTATAAAAAAAAAAACCCAAAATATTTTCACAAGCTAGTGAAGATGAGCATTGGATCAATGCTATGGAGTAAGAGATCGATCATATTGAGAAAATACAGATACAAGAAATTATTCCTAGATCAAAATAAAATAACGTAATTGGCACCAAGTGGGTCTTTAGGAACAAATAGAATGAGGATGGATAGGTAGTGAGTAATAAGGCTATATTGGCTTGCAAGGGGTATGCACAAGTGTAAGGTGATCATTTTGAAGAAAATTTTGCTCCAATTGGTAGTCTTGAAGCAATCCAAATGTTTTTTGCATTTGCATTTTTTTTTAAATTTCAAACTCTATTAAATGGATGTTAAATCATATTTCCTCAATCAATATTAGAAGAAGAGGTATGTGTTGAACAAATGGATGGATTTTGACTATAAAAAAGTGATGACTATATATGAAAATTAAAGAAATTTCTTTATGGACTAAACCAAGCTCCCAAGGCATGGTACTCAAGACTTAAACAAATATTTACAACAACAAAGATTCAAAAGAGGAGAAACAGATAACAAACTTTCTAGTAAATCAAATAATGATTTATTTTTTTAATCATCGTTGTCTACGTGGATGATATCATCTTTGGAAGTAATGTTGACTTAATGATTTAAACACTTGCTGCAGAAAGACAAAAAGACACACACACACATGAGAAATATGGATTTCACATTATATTTGTCCGACTATTCCCCTAAAGGGGTTTTCACAAGCATAAATATTCTATTCCTTTTTTTTTAAATATCAAATATCACCTACTAGGAAATTGTTTTTTATATGACATTTGTTTGACTCCACCTGCACATGGGTTTTCACAGTCAATTTTTATTTTCCCATTTTATTGACTAATTTGATGATATTGTAGTAGATGTAAGTGGTGTAGTCATTTCACTAATAATATCCAAATCTTTATTACACTAACAATTCACTAAGAAGGTTCTAAATATATGCATCCTTGGACAATATTCTATGATATAGTTCAAGAAATGACCATTGGCCATCGTGGGAAACCAATATTCATAGATGTTATGTACCTTCACTAATCCATTATAACATATGATATCAATTTCATATGATCCTATCAAATGGGTGTGGAACTTTCCCTTGAAATCCTTAAACCTAGAATCATATAGAAGTACTCAATCTCCTACCTAAAAATTTTACTCCACGATGAAATTGTCATGCAATTCAACTCTCTATTGTTGAAAAAAAGAGGCATGATGTAGATAAACATGAATAGTTCATCCAATTCATTGATTTGGTTTAGTTGGTTCTACTATGATTTTCATAGGTCCATGCCTAGTTGTAGTGCAGTCCTCAACGTATTCACTTTGATCTCAATGGGGTGGCTACCATACTTATTATATATTAGTTTGTAGAGATTAAAACCTATGGTTTTATACTATGTAATCGAAAAGGGCTTATAGAAATCTGTCTGCCAAATATCTGAGATGTAGTTGGAAAATATTGGTCAATACGGTATCTGGGATCTTCTTGGTACCTTCTACCTACTTGTTGGCCTGTGGATGGTATGGCGTGGTTACCATGTGATTGATATAATATGTGTTTGTGATGGTTTAAATGAGCTAGGTGAAGTTTGCTCCTCCATATATGAAAATATCCCATGGTACTCCAAATATGACAAGGAATTCCCCATAGAGGAAATATATGAACACTTGTTTTATGGCCTTTGGAAATTCCTTGGCCTCTACCCATTTAGTTGACAAAATCAATATAATCCAAGATATAGGGATTTTGTGTAGATGGAGGGTGAATAGGCTCTCCAAAGTCTAAGGCCCAGTTTTAAAGGGCCCCACCATGATCTGGGTTTGAGGTGGAATTTGTGACAACCCTGGTTACATTTCCCATTTATTGAAAATTAAATTAAATAAAAAATAGGTTGATTCAGGTACATGAATTCTAGAGCCAAGGAAGGGGGTAAATTGCTAGGGATGTGATAGAAACCATGAAGGCTAACAAGTGTGCAGAAGGGAGAAATGGCCAAATGACATGAGGATTATTGGACTACAAGATTGGGATGGCACAAAAATAAAAATATGATGACAATTCCAACCACCACAAAAGTCTAGAGACAAAGGAAAAATGGGACAATTTTCATTGGTTTAGAGGGTCTAAGCCAAAATAGGCACTAACTACTAGCAGGCAAGTATATTTCGAGAAAGTTTTGAGATATGGATAGGATTGATCAATTTAAGCAACGAGGGATATGGTATGAACTGTTACATCTGTTCGGAGGAACCAATGGATCTTCCTTTATGTTCTAATTATTCACTTAATGAAGAGGATGTGATGACATAGCTAGTTTCATGATGAGAAAGTTTTGGCAATCATATGATAATAGTGTTGGATGAGACTCAACGTATGGAAGAGAAAATGCCCCTTTTTTGAGTTAGATTTAGAATCTATCCGAGAGAGTCTAGGGCCTGAAAAATATTTTAGATCCATGAGGTATGTCATGGAAGGTGTTGCATGGCATTAAAATGTAGCAATGTTTTTTGGGCCTATTGGAGATGACCACATAGACAATGAGAAAACTAAAAAGGAAAGCAAAAATTAAATTGGAAGATCATTAAGAAAGGAAGAATATAGAAATGTGACAATTCATAGAACCTTCGAAAAACTTTGGGAAAATTTGGTTGAGTAGAATGAGAAAGGGCTGAGTACGTAAGAGCCATTGACTTTGTTAGTAGATGTGGGTGGAGCTGGTAAATTACCAAATGTCCTTGTGCACAACTGAGTGCTTTGTTTTGGATGGGGGGTGGAAGCAAGTGAACTTCTGGAGTCGTTGTACCAACTAAGTAATCTTGGTTCAATCATTTGAAAAATTTCCATCCATGCTCTAGAACTTGGCTCGCAGGTGGTTGGGTTGCAGTAAAGACCATTGTGCAACCCAAACTAAGGTTGAGTGGAAAATTAGAGTCCCAGACTCAATTTTCTGTTCATACTTCTAGATAAGTATCCAATACTTTAAACATATAAATTCATGTTATAAATTTTAGCATCCTGATTACTGAGTGTTTGAGTGTGGTTTCCTCATGGTCATGTTAATTACCTTGATGTTCTAATATTGATGTGCTTAGAACATGGTTTATTTTAGGTAGATGACTTGATGCTAAGCTGAGAAATATCATCTTCATTTTTATTATGAGTTCCATAAATATACATGAATATATTTTTCCCTATGACCTCAAGTTATACTAGAGACTTGACCAAGAGGGCCATTTTTAGTTTCATTTTCATTCCTATCTCAAATACATTAATAACCGGTTTTAACGTATGTTGTCCAAGAATATTAATTTTTCTCTTTTTTGTTTGTTTGTTCTAAATAGTGCTCATATACGGAAGTCTTTATCATTTCTTCTCATTATTCTCTTAGTAGCCATATTCCTGCAATACGTACACAGAAACTACAAGAAACAAACCTTTGAAACACAATCACTCAACTCTATACCAAGCTTCGGTTTGATTCCATGGCATGATCATTGCACTCAACTTCCTTTGGAGGAGGCATAAGGAACGATTCAATGGTCTCTAAAATTTCATTCAATTTTGAGGGAGCTCATACATAGTAAGTTATCAGTTATCACCCAAAAAATATGAACATTTGAGGGATTTTTAAAAGCATTGTACCAGGAGTGGTAAACTAGAGATTGACATGTTTTTTATGGGAGAGAGAGCCTTCCAATTTCACTTTTAGATATTTGATTGCATTGAGAGGTGCTCTTGAGCCTAGTATGGAAGAGATATTGTGATTTCCTGTTATGTTATGTAAACATGTTTTGTCCTGAAGCATAGATATGCATTTTGAAGTTACACATACTTGTAGCTATGTGGGATTCTAGAGTTTATGGAGACTATTTAATTGTTTCACAAATGTAAGAAAAATTATCTGAGGGTTATAAATTTTGATTGTAAGTTAAAGCTTTTGAGTTTGAATTTTGTGAATATCCAAATTCTCGACATTGTTCTATGAAGTGGTTTTTGGGGAAATTTTGTGCAATATTCTCTTAGAAATACAGATGGATTTCTCCTATATTCTAAGGGAGATCTTCCCTATAATTAAAGGAAGCATTGTGTAGAAGCCTTACTATTATTTATGAATATGTTGGAAATCTAAAGAGGATACATATATTTGTATATTCTGTCAAAAGTTTTGAGCTTAACGACAATGTCTAGTAACTGAGAGTCAACCCAATCTATGTTTCTGTTTTGGCCAATTGTAGATGTGGATCGGTAGGTAGTGAGGAAATAAGAGAGGATCTATATGGGATGCTTATATTGAGCAAGTAACACCAATGAGTGCACAACTTCCAAATGAATAAATCTAAACACAATGAAAAGATGCAGACCGACCTGTCTGAGTCCCTGCATAACCTTCGATTTCATAGTAAACTGGGCACCAAAAGACAAAATGTCTCCAGATTTGGCTTTTGAAGAGTAAATTATATGGATATGCATGGTGATCTTTAGGTAGTAATGATTTATCTTATCGAGATAGAACATTCTGTGGACTCCTCTTTCATAAAGATTAAAGCAATGCCTACAGATATGCTAGTCTCTTGGAATATGACGATCTATCGTAAGGTGAAGCTGATGAGCATTGACTTGTTTTGCCTTAGAGGGAATCATAGCCCCTAAGAATAAAGCCAATAGAGGTACCCTTGGAATATGGACATATCTAGTTTGAAACAATATTTTGAGGCTGAAAGCCCTAGGTGAAGTAATCCTACAGTAAAGACATTATTGATAGATGCCCTCCAAGACAACCTTACCCTCTTTTTTCTTTAATAACAAGAGGTGATGGAAAGAGTGTCAATAGAATCTATATGCAGGTATTTTGTCTATAGAGATGATTTTGACCTACAGAAAGGATAAAACATCAATTTATAACCTATAAACCTTGACAATGAGAGGTTTGGAACTGTGGTGTAGTCCTAACCAAAATCAATGGTATCTGGCGGCCTGTGTGCAGGTGATATAGACAACCACGCAAATCCTGCTACAATTTCTTCTAAATTTGACGAAATCCTTTCTTCTTCCTCCATTGGAGTATCAGTCATCTATTTCTAGACTGACTGTTTATAAATTTTCCCTTTTTGGCCGCTATCACCAATCGTTTTCCATTAATTGCCCCGACCCTTGTATTGGGAACAATTTTCATAACAGAGCCCTTTTCTCACTATCGGAGTTGTAATTCCATAGGAATTACAAAATACAATATTGGCGGGGTTTAGAATGGAAATAATGCAAGTGTAAGTAAAATACACTATCATCGGTTTCAATTGCCCATAGTGAAATTACACATGAAAATACACTATTGGCGGGGTTTATTTCCATAAGAAATGGAATAACACTATTGGCCAGTCGCTATCAGCGATTCCACAGAAAATGAAACAACACTATCACATCCTGCTAACAACCCTTTCTCAATGCGATAACACTATAGCCTTATTGGCGATCGCAATCGGGAGTTTCAACGTTCCCTCGCCAAGCTCCTCTGCTAAAGACTTGTGATGCGATAACCTTCGCAAACCTGATAGGTTATAAATCCTCCCCTATAGTGTTTCGGATCCGAATGTGTCACAACTTCGGACTTTGGCGGTTCAAAAGGCTAGTCCCTCTCCCCTCAAGCGCTACGATGCGATAGTGTTTGCAGACCCGATATGGGTATCAACCACACTTAATAAAATTTCAAGTCCAGATTCTCAATTTAGACTAAGTTTTTCGTTGGTTCTTAGTGTAAACTAGAATTTGGCTTGCGGGACTAAATGACACGTAAAATGGAAACAGAGCACGTCGATATGAAGGAAACACACTCAAATCAACTTCAATCAAAGTATTAACTGGAAAACCAGGCCAAACCACCATTGTAAAGACTCAAAAGGAAAACACTGCGTGAAGCCAGGGTATGCATAAAATACCAGATTTTAACAGACAAACAGGTGTTTAGAATGCATATAAAGGGTTTCGGAGATCACAACATCTCTGGGATCAACCAATACACAGAGATGTCTACTCTTTTCTTCAGCAATATGAGATAAACACATTCGGTCAAAATCCCTTTACAATAACATAAAATTTACATATATACTGCTTCGTTTTAACAACTAGATCCTAAAATAGAGGCTTAAATTTATTACTACTATCAGTTTTGTGAGACATTCTCCTCGAGAACCTCCACTATGCCAACTAGTCCTATCTATTCCGCGAGGCATTCTCCTCGAGAATCTCCACTACAGCTTAACTATTTAACATTTATTACATCATGATTTATTCCTAGATTCTATCGCTATGCTTAACTAGAAGACATGGAAATTGATGGCTAAAAGATCCCACTCCTTTGCTTGTAGATTTTGTTTTTTGTTTTTTGTTTTTTTGGAATAAGTTTGAAGTTTTTTCTCTCCAAGTCTCGTGCTCCTGCATTAGACTCCTGAGGACAAAATTCTTCATGGGCTCCTATCCATGAGCTCTTCTATAGAACTGCCCAGCTTCTATAGCATATTTTCTGTTATCTAAGTAGCTTTAGCAATTGGCTGATCCTATCATTTAAATACTGAAAGTACTGCTGTCCTCTAGTTTTCTTGAAAACTTTCTTGTCCAAAATCCTTTTTGGCTGTAATTCCTTTGTTGTAGGTAACTGTTTTAACGAGTCAATTTCCTGTGTCTCCTGATCCTTTTCTGTATCATCTGCAGTTTCACCTTCATACTTGTACAGATCAGAAACATTGAAAATTGGAGATATTCCAACATTAGGGGGTAATTCAATTTCATATGCATTTGCAGAAAATTTCCTTAATACTTTGCATGGTCCAATTTTTTTGAACTTCAATTTGTTATACTCCCTCTTTGGAAATCTTTCCTTTCTGAGGTGTGCTAAAACCAAATCTCCAACTTCAAAGTTCACCTCTCTTCTTCTCATGTTTGCTTTGGTTTTGTACTTGATGTTGCTATCCTATAGTTGTTGTTTCACTTGTTCATGTATTGCTTGCATTTCTAAAGCAAAATATTCTCCCTCTGCACTTCTCATCTCATCTTCCCAAGTTTCTTAACTCAGATACTCCTCTTGGATGCATTCCATAAACTATATGGAATGGAATCTATCCTGTACTCCTGTTAGGTGAGTCATTATATGCATATTCAGCTTGTGCCAACACTTGATCCCACTGTTTTGGATTTTCTGCAGTAAGACTCCTTAAAAGATTGCCCAAACTCCTGTTCACAACTTCAATCTGTCCATCAGTTTGTGGATGATAGGCAGCACTTAAAATTAGTTTAGTTCCCAACTTCTTCCATAATGTCCTCCAGAAATGTCCAACAAATTTGGAATCCCTGTCTAAGACAATACTCTTAGGCAACCCATGCAATCTTACAATCTCCTTTAAAAACAAATTAGCAATGTGAGTAGCATCACTAGTTTTACAACATGGAATAAAATGTGCCATTTTTTAAAATCTATCCACTACAACAAAAATTGAATCATTTCCTCTTTGAGTCTTTGGTAAGCCCCCAAAAAAATCCATCCTTACCATATCCCAAGGCCTATCTTTAATTGGTAATGGAACATACAAACTTGTGTTTTGGCTTCTTCCCTTTGCATATTGACAGATTTTGCAAGTTTTCACATAATTTTCCACTTCATACCTCATTTTTGGCCAGAAATAAAATCTGTTCAACTGTTCATAAGTCTTCTCTATACCAAAATGTCTTGCAAGTCCACCACTATGTTTCTCTTTGATTGAGTTCTCCCTCATAGAATAGTTTGGTATGCACAACTGATTTCTCTTAAACAACAGTCCATCCTGTAAGAAATAATCCAACCATTTATTCCTATCCATCAAAACATGATTCTTACAAGCTCCAAATGCCTCTTTAAAATTTGAATCAGTCTCATATAATTCTTTAAGAAAATCAAAACCTAACACTTGAATTTGACTCTCTTGAACTAATACATTTCTCCTACTTAAGGCATTTGCAACTTTGTTTGATTGGCCATTTATGTGCTTCAAGACAAAATGGAAACCTTGAAGATACTCTACCCATTTAGCATATTTCTGGCTAAGATTTGGCTGCTACATAATATACTGCAATGCATGGTTATCTGAATAAAGTATGAACTCTTTTGACATTGGATAATGTCTCCACTTCTTCAATGACTGTACAACTGCATAGAAATATTTATCATAAGAAGAATACTTCTTCTTTGAATCATTCAACTTTTCACTAAAATAACCTATAGGTTTGTCTTCCTGACTTAAAACACCTCTAATAGCTTCTTTGCTGGCATCACATTTCACTTGGAAAGGCTTACTAAAATCAGGTAGAACCAAAATAGGTTTTTTAGTGATCTTCTTCTTCAATAGCTGAAAATTCTTTTCTACTTCAATAGTCCATATAAATGGTTGTTTATCCTTCTTTATGATATCAATAATAGGAGCATTGAACTTACTAAATTTTTTTATGAATTTCCTATAAAAACTAGCAAGACCATGAAAACTTCTTACCTCAAAGACACTTTTAGGTGAAGGCCACTCCATGATTTCCTTGATCATCTGTGGATCCATCTTCAACCCTTCAACAGAAATAACAAAACCCAAATACACCAACTCCTCTTTCATGAATGAAAACTTCTTCAAATTCAACAATAATTTCTCTTGTTGTAACCTTTGTAAGACATAATTTAGATGTCTAATGTGCTCCTCCTTAGACTTGCTGTAAACTAATATATCATCTAGATATACTATTAGAAATTTACCAATAAACTCCTTAAGAACTTCATTCATGAGTCTCATAAACGTAGTTGGTGCATTTGAAAACCCAAAAGGCATTACTCTCCACTCATAAAATCCTTCATTTGTCTTAAAAGCATTTTTCCACTCATCCCCTTCTCTTATCCTTATCTGATGATACCCACTCTTAAGATCTAGTTTTGTAAAATACTTTGCTCCACTCAAGCAATCCATTAAATCTTCAATTCTAGGTAAAGGAAATCTGTACCTGATTGTGATTTTATTGATGGCTCTTGAATCAGTACACATTCTCCAGCCTCCATATTTCTTTGGACTCAACACTGTTGGTACTGCACAAGGACTCAAGCTTTCTTTGATTAGTCCTTTGTCAAGCAGTTCCTGAGCCTGCTTTCTAACCTCTTCATTTTCTGTGGGAGTGATTATGTAAACTACTTTGTTTGATATATTTGCTCCAGGAATGAAATCTATATGATGGCTAATTCTTCTAATGGGTGGTAACTCATTAGGAAAATCATCAACAATGATATCACAATAGTTGTCCAACATTTCTTGAATTTCAATGGGTAAATCAGAAACTTTAGTAGAAGTCATTATTACCTTGGGCTTGCAAATTATAGCAAAATTTACCTCATTCTCTTCAATCTGCTGCAAGTATTCCTTTCCTCCTAGTAATAGAGTTTTTGGATCAATCTTCTTTCCTGATGCATCTTCTTCTCCCATAGGCAGCAATGTATGATTGATACCATCTTTACCAAACTTGTAGGTGTTTCTTTTCCCATCATGCATAGCTCCTCTGTCATATTGCCAAGGTCTTCCAAGCAATATGTGACACACATCCATGGGCATCACATCACATACAATTTTATCCTTATATTTGCCCAACTGCAACTCCACTTCACACTGTTCATTCACTAACAATTGATGTCCCATTTGTAGTCATGACACCTTGTAAGGTGTTGGATGTCTCATTGTCTTCAGCTTCAATTTCTCCACCACTTCTATGGAGACCAAATTATCAGTGCTTCCACTATCAATGATTATCTGACATCATTTCCCTTGAACCTTACACACTTTTTTTAACAAAGTCTTTCTTTGTGATGGTTCAACTATCTCCTTTGCTGGCTTGACCAAAACTTTATTGACTACCAAAGATTCTTCTCTCTCTAGTATATTTTCTTCTTCTGTCACTGTTGCTGCTTCTTCCTCAACCTGAGAAACAATTGCATTCCTCTGACTTGTTCCTGCATTCTCTGGGCACTCAAAAGCTCTGTGTCCCATGTTTTTACATCTGTAACATCTTACTTCTCTTCCTCTTCATCTGCCTCCTCTTCCTCTATAAAAACTCCCTCTGCCACTTGCATCACCTCTTGTGGTTGCATGCTGGGTTGAGCTGCTACTAGCTCCATCTTTAGGTGTTGTAGATCTTCCTCTACTGCTAAAATTGGCAACTAGGTCCAAATTCCATGTGGGTCATCTTATTCATGGCTGATAATATTTTTATTAGATTCCTCTCATCGAGAGGTGTAGGATTGATCTAAAGATAAACTGATTCCGATAAGTATTTATGGAGATATGTATTTATTTTGATTATGGAATAATTATCAAGCCAACCAGCAACTCATGTAGGCTGAGAAGCCCAACAGCCGCATCTATTCAATCATCAATAGTTGTGTATAAATAAAGTCGGTCTTTTCCTCATTTTGACTCACTCAACTCATCACATCTCTCTCTCTCTCCTGCGCAAAAAAGAGGCTCTTCTCCTACTACGCAGAAAGAGACTCTTCTCTCACACGTGTGGAAGGAAGGTGCAGATTTAGGGCTGCAACTGCAAATCGGAAGTTTGACCAGCATTGACCATATTTCTCTCTCTTTGAACTGTGTTGTAGGTGGATCTGACTCTCCTTTGAAGGCTGCATTTTTTGGTGGTGGAATCAAGCCGATTCGACGGTCGGTTTGCAAGATATTGTCTGCCCTATTTTGGTTGATCTAGGGTTTACTGCTGCCGATGTAAATCATATTTATGTACTATTTCTCTCTGGTGAATTATTGAAGATAAAGGAAGATTTGATCAAAGGGTTTCCCCACATTGGGGTTTGTCCCTGGCTAGCTGCCACATCTTGTGTCTCTTGTCTTGGCTTGTTTTTGGTCGATTGTTTAATGTTCTATATGCACTTTACTTTATGTACATGTACTAATGGATAAAAAAAAGAAAGATAAGTAAACTGCTATAAGCATAGAGCATACCATAACTTAACATGGTATCGGAGCTGAGGTGAAGACAGATCCCGAGAAAGAGCAAGAGCAAATCACTGAAGAGAAGATTGGCAAGGCTATCCTAAAAGAACTATGGGGTCATCAACACTCTTCCCTGCCGAAGACAAGCTCCATGAGAAAGCTGACTATCATGGATGGAAGATGTCTCTCGATCTAACCTTAGAAGATCAAGGAGTGTTAGACCATGTGAGAGGCAATATTGTTGAGCCTCCACCAAATGCACTTGCTATTGCTAGGAAAAAATGGAAAACTGGCAAAGCCAAAACAAAGAAGATCATCCAAGACTCTATCGACAAGTGCTTGGTGGCCTACATCTTTGACCTGAACACCTCCAAGGAAATCTATGATAAACTGGTGAGTTTATTTAAAGTTAATGATGCAAATCAAGTTTTGTTTCTTAGAAATAAGCTGAAGGAAATTAAGAAGGGCAAAGATGAGAGTATGCAAGCATACTTCTTAAGAATCATCGAGATCAGGAATGATCTCCTATCTATTGGGGAGACTATTACTGATATGGAAATGGCACTCACAACTCTTGGAGGATTACCATCCGAATGGTACGTGTTCAGGACTACTCTTTTGAACAATAATGTAATTCCTGGTTTCGAGGAATTAATGGCTAGATGCATTCAAGAAGAAAAAAGGGTAGAAGAGCAAGAAATGCCCATGCCTAAAGGTTCTCATGCTAAGAAAAGCAATAATTTCGGGACTAAATAAAAAAGAAAGGCTGGACCTAAGGGTGGAAGAAAAGGATGATGTTACATTTGCGATAAAGCATGTCACTATGCAAGGGAGTGCCCTGATAGAAGGGACTCACACCAGGACGATAATCAAAATCCCTCTCATGGCTATCAAAGGAATGACAAATCTAATAACAGAGGTAAAAGGAGTGCTGGAAGTAAAGGAAGAGGAAAATCATTCAAGAAGGCCATAAATTCTAGGTATGAATCTAACACTGTTGACAATAAACAGGATGAATATTATCTACGAGCGGCTCTATCTACCTCTGCTCCTTCGAACTCAATGGGAATTTGGCTCATTGATAGTGGTGCCTCAAGGCACTTCACTGGTTACAAAGAAGTTCTCCATAATCTAATAGAGAAAGAAACTAACCTGGAAATTGTCCTTGGAGATAATATGAAATATCCCATGAAAGGTGTAGGCAATGTCTCTCTTAAATTGAATCAAGGTAATACGATCCACTTACAGGATGTATTATATGTACCTGACCTCAAAAAGAACCTGGTGTCCATCTTGGCAATGGAAGACAAAGGCTACAAGGTGGCTTTCATCAATGACAAGGTACGTGCATGGAAAAATAATATTAAAGATGCCTTCACTCTTGGGTTTCGAGTTGATTCATTATATTAGGTTAGAGGAAGTCTGCTAGGTGTCATGTCTTGTGACACATCTCAAGCCTTGATTGAGAATTGAACCAAAAAAGAAGATCAAGATCTTAAGGACTAATAATGGAACTGAATATGAATCTAACAAGTTTCATGACTTTTGTAAAGAGGCTGGCATTAAGAGGGAGACTACTACACCATATACTCCTGAACAAAATGGTGTGGCAGAAAGGAAGAATCATACGATTGTGGAAGCTGTCCATGCCAAGCTCCATGATCAAAGGCTTCTGAAGTCTCTTTGGGCCGAAGCTGCAAGCACTACCGTATATGTATAAAACTGATGCCCTCATCAAGCATTGGGTTCCAAGACTCCTGAAGAAATGTTCACCGGTAAGAAACCTAACATATCTCATTTTAGAATTTTTGGAAGCCCGATATATTTTCATGTGCCGAAAGAGAAAAGGAATAAATTGGTTTCATCTGGAAAGAAAGGAATCTTAGTGGGCTATGGTGAAAATACTAAGGGCTATAGAATCTATGTAGCCAATCAAATGGAAGTCGTGATTAGTCATGATGTCAACTTTGACGAAGATATGGCTCTTAGCAAGATGAACAATATTCCTACAGTGAGGAGCTCCCTAGAAGCTGACACCAGGGAATTGAAAGAAAAAGAGTATGATGAGATATTTGCACCTGTTTCCAGATATACCACCATCCGCTCGATCATAGCCCTTGCGACTTCACTAGGATAGAAACTACATCAAATGGATGTTAAGACCACGTTCTTGCATGGTTCGATCAAAGAAGAGGTCTATGTGAAGCAACTTGAAGGATTTGAGATTTATGATCGAAAATCTCATGTGTGCAGGTTGAAGAAGGCCCTCTATGGGCTGAAGCAAGCACCCTGAGCATGGTATGAGAGGATCGATAGCTACTTGATGAAGTTGGGATTTACTAGGAGTAAAGTCGACCCTCACCTCTAATTTAAGGTTGAAGATGAAAAATCTCTCATATTGGTGCTGTATGTGTATGACCTCTTCCTAATAGGTGCAGACCCTCTCATTCACAAATGTAAGAGGGAGTTGGCTTCTGAATTTGAAATGAAGGACCTAGGACTGATGCACTATTTCCTAAGACTTGAAGTCTAGCAGAAGCCAAGGGAAATTTTCCTATCTCAAGGGAAATATGTGGTGAAGATATTGGAAAGATTCGGTATGGTAGACTGCAAGCCTGTAACTACCCTGATGGAGCTTGACTTCAAGAAGTTAAGCGGTAGTGCTGCTGGACTTGTTTTACGAAATGCTACCAAGTATTGACAACTCATCGGAGCATTAATGTTCTTAGTGAACTCCCATCCAGATATATGCTTTGCAGTCAATGCATTAAGTCAACATATGGTTGAACCTCATCACATACATTAGATTGGTGCCAAGAATCTATTAAGATATCTTCATGGCACAATTACATATGGGCTAAGATACACTGCTGGAGATGTGAGACTACTTGGATACACAGATGCTGATTGGGCAGGCAGTGTGATGGATCGTAAGAGCACTTCTGGGTGTTGTTTCTCCTTGGTATTTGCTTCGATATCCTGGATGAGCAGGAAGTAGAAGTTGGTGGCTTTGAGCACCACCAAGGCAGAGTATATTGCTACTAGCATGGCCTCCTGTGAGGCAGTCTAATTGTAGAAGCTCTTCATTGAGCTATTTGGATTTACACTAGATACCACCATGATCCTATGTGACAACCAGAGTGGGATTAATTTGTTAGAGAATCCCTTATTTCATCATCGTTCCAAACATATCGATATTAGGTACCACTATATTCGAGATATGGTGCAGCGGGGAGCTATAAGGCTCCAACATATTCATAAAGATGAAGAGGTCGCTGACATTCTGACAAAGCCCCTAGGAAAGGAAGAATTTTTGACTTTCTGAGAACGACTTGGTGTCATTCAGAAACCCTCTGATGAGGGTCCTGTATGATGTATGCAGCTCTTGTAGCTCTGGGGGGGTGCCGGGTGCTTCTTGGAGCGAGATATGACCACAGGGTAAAAGAATCAAAACTTTCCCTATAAGACCCCGTGGCGACTATGTAGCAGGATGATTAGTTCTCCTATGAGGTCTGGATGATGTGTTCTCCATGACAATTATGTAGCAGGATGATTAGTTCTCCTGTGAGGTCTGGATGATGTGTTCTCCATGACGATTATGTAGTAGGATGATTAGTTCTCCTGTGAGGACAAGATTGATTAGTTCTCCTATCGAGGCATCCTACCCATGCAGTTTGGGACTCATGGGAAGTACCTCTCATCTGATCAATGAGTAGGGAAATGAGGATAGGGACCATAGTAGTACCGATGGACGCATCGCTGTATCTACCGTACTCCCTATGCTAGGATGACTTTCATTGATCTGGGATCAATGATACTGGTCTCGGACTAGTGGTAGGAGTTGTACCCACTATGACGCTGACTTCGGGTCAGTTGAGATTGGTCTGGGACCAGTGGTACATACTCTGAGACTGACTTCAGGTCAGTGGAGGACTAGTTTGGGACCAGTAGTAGGAGTGGTTCCTACTATGACGCTGACTTCGGGTTAGTTGAGATTGGTCTGGGACCAGTGGTACACACTCTGAGATTGACTTTGAGTCAGTGGAGGATGATACTAGTCTGGGACCAGTGGTAGGAGTTGTACCCAATATGACACTGACTTTGAGTCGGTTGAGGACTGGTATGGGATCAATGGTACACACTCTAAGACTGACTTTGAGTCATTATGATACATCCTCGATCATTTCTTCTTCTTCATAATTTGAACAAAGCAGAGCAAAATATAACAGAGCATATTAGAATAGGGTAGAACAGAATAGAGCAGAGTAGAGCAGATCAGAACACGGAAGAACAGAAAAGAGTAGAGCAGGAAGGATAGAACAGAGCAGAGTAGGGGTCAAGCTGTACATGGCAGTGCATTTGATGGATGAACAGTAGCGACCGATAGACAAATTGCAGATGGAGTTCTCCTTAGATGAGAGGGAGTGTTAAAATTGGCAACTAGGGCCAAAATCCATGTGGGTCATCTTATTCATGGCTAATAATATTTTTATAGATTCCTCTCATCGAGAGGTGTAGGATTGATCTAAAGATCATCCAATTCCGATAAGTATTTATGGAGATATGAATTTATTTTGATTATGGAATAATTATCAAGCCGACCAACAACTCATGTAGGCTCAGAAGCCCAACAGTCGCATCTATTCAATCATCAACAATTGTGTATAAATACAGGAGGACTTTTCCTCATTTGGACTCACTCAACTCATCACCTCTCTCTCTCTCTCTCCTGCGCAGAAAAGAGGTTCTTCTCCTACTACGCAGAAAGAGACTCTTCTCTCACACGTGTGGAAGGAAGTTGCAGATTTAGGGCTGCAACTCCAGATCGGAACTTTGACCAGTGTTGACCATATTTCTCTCTCTCTGAACTGTGCTGTAGGTGGATCTGACTCTCCTTTGAAGCCCACATTTTTTGGTGGTGGAGTCAAGCCGATCCGACGGTTGGTTTGCAAGATATTGTTTGCCCTAGTTTGGATGATCTAGGGTTTGTTGCTGCTAATGTAAATCATATTTATGTACTATTTCTCTCTGGTGAATTATTGAAGATAAAGGAAGATTTGATCAAAGGGTTTCCCCACATTGGGGTTTGTCCCCAGCTAGTGCCACATCTTGTGTCTCTTGTCTTGGCTTGTTTTCTGTCGATCGTTTAATGTTCTATATGCACTTTACTTTATGCACATGTACTAATGGATAACAAAAAGAAAGATAAGTAAACTGCTATAAGCATAGAACATACCATAACTTAACACTACCACCTTTACTTCCCTTTCCTCAGAAAGTACCTCTCCCTCTGGTAGACTGCTTCCTCATGAGTTTTTCTTCAGCTTTCAGTACCATCTGATAAGCTTCCTCTACTGTTTTAGGAGACAGTATACTTATCTCATCTTGAATGTCCATCCTAATACCATTCACATATCTAGCCACCTTCTCATCTGTATCCTGAGTTTGTCCAGCTCTTATACTTACCTTATAGAATTCCTCTGTGTATTCTTTCACTGTCATAGACCTCTGTCTAAGATTCTGCATCTGTCTAAACAAGGTTTGCTGATAATTACTTGGTAGAAACTTAACTCTTAGCTTTGCTACCATCCTACTCCAATTTTTGATAGATTTCTTGCCAAGTCTCTTTCTTTTTGCCTGCACTCCATCCCACCAAAGCGCTGCATGTCCTTTTAGCTTGGTGAAAACAAACTTTACTTTCTTCTCATCTTCTATTTGCTGATAATTACTTGGTAGAAACTTACCTCTTAGCTTTGCTACCATCCTACTCCAATTTTTGATAGATTTCTTGCCAAGTCTCTTTCTTTCTGCCTGCACTCCATCCCACCAAAGCACTGCATGTCCTTTTAGCTTGGTGACAACAAACTTTACTTTCTTCTCATCTTCTGTTTCTTCATAATCAAAGAATTTCTCCATGCCATTAATCTGGTCTATCAATTCTTCTGGATTCAATCCTCCTTCATATATTGAAACATCAGTCTTTGGCCTAGTTGTGGATCTCAACATTGACTGGAAGAACCTCATCTCAGGAGTAACTGGTATAGTTTCCTCCTCTCCTTCAGCTTCAACCTTAGGCTTACTAACATCCCCATCATCTATATTTCTCCTTGCTATTATTGCCTCCAATATTGCTTGCATTTGTTGCATAGCTTCCATCACTTCATCATTTGCAACTGGCCATCCTCTTCTACCATGTCCTCGTCCTCTTCCAACTCTGAAAGCCATATTAATGATCAGGTGCTCATGTCCTAAGTGTCGTAAAATGCTCAAAATTTAAAGTGCTTAGAACTAGTTCAAAGTTGAATGACTGGAAAGTGCTCGTCTTCCTGATTCCGGTGCCATAAACGGTTTGAAAAATGGTCGTCGTATGAGGAAGTTATGGCAAAAAGAAGAATTTGTCCATAACATTAGAAATTTTAATTTTTCAAAAAAAAATTAAAAAAGGAATATTCCACCTGGCACGAAATCCGAGGCAACCACCAAAGATTGAATGTAACTGCAGTTAAGTTGGCGGAATTTTGGTAGGAGCGCCAAATTTGGCAGACCCGCCATAATTGGCGGAGCTATCTGGAGTTTTTCTAGGGGCAAACAGGAGAAACTTTAAATGGCCATAACTTTGGCTAGGAAAGTCGGTTTTGGACGCATTTTTTATTTATTTTGGGTATTTTCGACCTTCTGAAGCTATTGTTGTAGGTCTTACAGCCATCTGAGGTCATTTTCAGAGGTTTTGGAGCCATGAAAGTTCTAGGAGCCACTAGGGCCCAGTTTTGTGAAGACTGTATAGGGTTGCAGGTATCCATTGGAGGTGATCCAATAGTCAATCCTGAAGGATTCATGTGTTATGAATCCACTTTTACCATATATTTCTCCTGTAGATGCTTCTATTCAGCTGTATTTGCAATTTGATCATTTAATGAAAACAAGGACAAGCCCGGTTGGGAGCTTTGGACCCAGCAGACGTAGCCTTGGAGGGGGTGAACTGCTTTATCAACTTCTTTTGCATTTGTGGTTGATTTATTTTGCAGATCAAATTCATTTTAATGTGTTAAATAGTAAAAGGAAATAACTCTGCTATGCTTAAATGGGTCATGAACAGCTGAAAATTTCATGTGTTTTCTTTCTGCAAGACATGGAAATCTTTTAAACATGTTTAATTCTGAATTGAATACCTTGCAAACAAATTTAAAGTAGTTTCAAGTTCAGATCAAGTTGGTATCAAAGCTCAGGGTTTTTGTGCAAAGATCTTCTAACTATCTTGCAAAGTATTGATGCTTACCAGGTTGAAACTTAAAAGAGGGGAAGGACAGTTGACTAGAGAACGAGAGAATCCTCAGTCAAGGAAGGCCAGAGAGCCATCACCTCCACCTTCAATTTCACCCTCAAGAGTCTCAGCAGAATCTTCAAGGATGTCTGAACATGAAGGAGAAATTCCTATAGAGACAGATCCAAGAGAAGAAGAAAGAGTCTTCAGAAAGGCTTTCTTGGACCTCACTGAAATGGTGAGGATATTGTACCAAGAAAGAAATGAGAAATTGGCTGGAGAAGGGTCCAAACATCCACATGAAGGAGAGGGCTCTTCAGGAGGTAAGAAGGATGATGATCATTCCAAGAAAGGACATGGAGGAAATGGTGATCCACCACCCCCATCTTCACCTTCTTCCTCTTCATCCTCGTCTTCTTCTGTTCATAAGCATAGATCCTCTGGAAAAAGTCCTTTTTTGAAGCTTGATGTAAAATTCGAATTACCTATGTTTAATGGTGAAGTGAATGCAGAAAAGCTTGACAACTGGATTAGGCAGTTGGAAGTTTACTTGAGGATCCAGAATATGCATGATGATGCCACAAAGATTCAGTTGGCTTCTTTGAGAATGGATGGAGCAGCATTGGTCTGGTGGGAGGCTAAGAATAAAGAGGAGATCAAGAAATTTGGTAAGGTCACCTTAACATGGCCTGAATTTCTGTTAGCCATTAAAAAATAGTTTTATCCTCTTGCTCATATGCAGAAGGCCATTATGAATTGACAAAATTTCAGACAACTTAAGGGTCAGAGTGTCCAAGACTACACCCAAGAATTCAGGAGAAGAGCTCTCTTGTTAGGGGTAGATTTGCAGACCCAGGAAACCTTGCTGAAATACATTGGTGGCTTTCATAGCTACCTTAGACACACCATCTTGATGTTTAACCCTACTAGCCTGGACGAGGTTTGTGTCCAAGCTACCCATTTAGAGGCAAGGGGAAAAAACACATTTGAAGAGGGTAGAAACAAGCCCCCCAAGGGGAAAAACAAAGAGAAAACCTCCAAGGGAAAGGGAAAAAAGAATGCATCTGTCAAAAAGGAGAGTGAGAAAGTGATCTGTAAACACTGTTCTAAACCAGGCCATGAGGAGAAAAACTATTGGAAATTATATCCTGAAAAAAGACCTCAATTTAACAAATCCAAAGGGAAACAGAAAACTGCTGCTACTACATCTACACCACAAAATTTAGGGGAAGATTCAGGTGATGAAACCAAAATTGCAGCCATGGGTTTGAAAAACTTGAAGGGAAAAGAAATTGAAACTCAAGCCAGCACTAGTACCTCAAACTGCCATGTACAAGCTCCTAATGAGGAAGAAAGAATTGAACTGTTTCATGTGAGGGTGATTTCAAAACATACTAAAATTGACACACTTTTTGATAGTGGGTCACAAGCAAACCTTATATCAGAGGACTTGGTCAAGCAGCTTAAACTTGAGACTGTTCCACATCCGAAGCCATATCCACTTGGATGGATTTGCAAGGATGAAAATTTACAAGTTTCAAGAAAGTGCACATTGCGCTTTTCAATTACTGCACATTTTATTGACACAGTTGAACTTGATGTGGTACCTTTTGATATAGCATGAATTGTTTTCGGAAGTCCTTACTTGTTTGACAGGAAAGCTATCTTTCATTGCCATGAAAACAAATATCATCTGTTCAAAGATGGCAAGGAGTTCATTGTTAGAGCTCATCGCAAGAAGACAAATATAGCGATGGTGAATGCAGGACAGGTAAAAAGGTTGGTCAATTCAAGTAAGAATTTTGTTCTTCTTATGATTAAGCCCAAGGTTGATGTGAATCATGAGTCATTTGACAATTGTGATCCAGAACTTAAATCAGATTTGTATGATGTAGTTGATGCATATCATGAGATGTTTTAGGAGCCAACAGGTTTGCCTCCTAAGAGGGAGATTCAGCATGAAATCCATTTGCATCCAGATTGTCCTCTTCCAAACATAGGCATGTACCGCATGTCTATTATGGAGAATGCTGAAATAAAGAAGCAAATCAAGGACTTGTTGGACAAGGGTTTCATAAGGCCAAGTACTTTGCCATGTGGGTCACCGATTGTATTGATTCCAAAGAAAGATGGCACTTGGCATACGTGTGTTGATTTCAGGGCCTTGAACAAGATAACGATAAAGAATCGTTACCCACTCCCAAGGATAGATGATTTGCTAGATCAGCTGAAAGATGCTCGATATTTCACTAAGCTAGACTTGCGCAGTGGATATGATCAAGTAAGAATTGAAGAAAGTGACATTTGGAAGACAACCTTTAAAACCAAACAAGGACTCTTTGAGTGGCTTGTGATGCTGTTTGGTTTGTGCAATGCACCTGCAACTTTCATGCGGGTAATGGATAATGTCTTGCGTCCTTTTCTTGATGATTTCGTTATTGTCTACTTAGATGACATCTTAATTTTCAACAAGTCTAGAGAAGATCATGTCATGCATGTTAGGAAAGTACTTGATGTTTTGAAGAAGAATCAGTTATTTCTTAAAATGTCAAAGTGTGAATTTGGAAAGACTTCTTTGGTTTATTTAGGACACATAGTAGGAGGAGGTGCTTTGAGAATTAATCCTGCTAAGATTGAGGCTATTGTGAAGTGGCCTACTCCCAAATCCATAACAGAGGTAAGAAGTTTTTTGGGTGCAGCTCAATATTGGAGGAAGTTTATCTCTAACTTCTCTTCTATAGCAGCTCCTATGCATGCAGTGACAAGTGTGAAGCATGCTTTCCAATGGGGAGGCAAGCAGCAAAAAGCTTTCGAATCTTTGAAAGAGAAGATTAGTTTAGCTCCAGTCCTTGCATTACCGGATTTGAGACAACCATTTGAGATACAAACTGATGCTAGTGATTATGCTATGGGTGCAGTTCTTCTACAACATGGTAAGCCTATTGCTTTTCATTCTGAAACTTTTAATGGTGCTGTTGTAAATTATCCTACATATGATAAGGAGTTGTATGCGTTGGTACAAAGCGTAAAAAAGTGGAAACACTACTTGATGGGCAAAGAAACTGTTATACATACCGACCATCAGCCCTTACAGTACTTGCAATCACAAAGCAAGTTACAACAGTCACGACACTTCAGATGGATGGGCTTCTTGCAACAGTTCCATTTGGTAATAAGGTATAAGAAAGGTACTTTGAATAAGGTTGCTGATATGCTTTCAAGGCCTATTATTGGTGTTGTTACTTTACTTAAGAATGATTCCATTGTACATTATAGTTACATAGAACAATATGCATCTGATGATGACTTTAAAGATGTGTATGCTAACTTGAGTAAAGGAAATCATGTAGATGAAAATGACTATCACATGCATAACAATTTGCTGTTTCATTTGGGCAAGTTGTGTATACCACAGGGGGAGAGGATAAATGTCATAAGAGAAGCTCATTCTTCTCTTATTGCTGGCCATTTTGGTGTGAGCAAAACAATTGCACATCTACAGAGGTATTGCTATTGGCCTCGCATGGTAGATTCTGTTTCAAGGTTCATAAGAGGTTGTTCATTATGTGCTACAAGCAAGCCTAGCAACAGGAAGCTTGGTTTGTATACTCCTTTGCCGGTACCTTCTAGACCATGGGAGAGCATCTCTATGGATTTTGTAGGAGGTTTGCCAAAATCTCAAAAGCAGCATGATTATTTATATGTAGTAGTTGATCGTTTTAGCAAAATGTGTATACTTATGCCTTGTAAGAAAACTATAACTATTGAACAAACTGCTGAATTATTTTTTCATCATGTATGGATTCACTTTGGTTTGCCTACTTCGATTATTAGTGACAGGGATTCCAGATTTGTGGGGAATTTTTGGTCCAACCTATGGGAGATGATGGACACAAAGTTGAAGAAAAGTATTGCTTTCCATCCGCAAACAGATGGACAAACCGAAGTTGTGAACAAAACCATTGTGCACCTCTTGAGAGGTTATTGCAGCAAGCATCCCAAGCTTTGGGATGAACATTTGCACTACATACAACATGCTTACAATCGTGCCAAGCACTCTTCCACAAACACCTCACCGTTTGAAGCTTGTTTTGGTTACTTGCCAAAATCACCTCTTGATTTCATTCTTGAGAAAGATGTTGCCATTGAGGGACATAGTGACATTGACAAAGCTCGTTCATTCATTGAAAGGATTCAGCAAATACATCAGCAAATTCAAGAACAGCTTGAGAAGAGTCAAGGCAAGTACAAGGAAAGACACGACAAGCATAGAGTCTGTTGGAGAGGTAAATCCCCTCTACGGATAGAGGCGATCCCTACTAGCCCAAAATGGGTCTAGCAACAATCAATCAATGCTACTGTGCAAGTTTCTAATTGCAAATAAAAGAGAGGCAATGAACACCTACTTGGATTCCAACGCTATTGTTTGATGAAGAGATGCCGCTCTCGCTCCTTCGCTCTGGCCGGTCACGATCCTCCACAATCTCCGTGAATAGATACCTGCACACACGAAGAGAAAGACAAACACAAGCGTGAAATCTAATAAAAGCAATTATACATCAGTCAGAAAGGATGTAATTCACATTAACCATTACGAAGACAAATGAGAATGGAACCATAACAATAGTCATCTATTATTAATCAATAACAGAGAAAGGTACAACCAAAGTTCTGACGCTGAGTCCTTCTCTAGAGGGTCCAGCCAGTAAGTCTCTTAAGCATTCACCCTTGGAGGTAGATTCTCCCAAAACAAAAACTCTCTCTCACACAAGCAATACTCACAACCTTCCTTAAGCTTCCTCTAGCAAATCCACATTTGTCACACCAACTACCTATTAGCAGCAGCACCCTAAGCACTATGAATTCCAAACTATCCAAACTAGCTGCTCATGGCAATGGTGGAGATTTAAATAGGAGAAGGAGTCTCCACAAATGGTGTGAAGATAAGCTTATCTCCAAGGAAGGTGGTTCCAAATGACGAACAAACATGCCATAGAAGGGAGGGCGATACTCACAAGGCTAACAACCAGGTCTGGAGTTATCTGGAAGGCTGGCTGTTAGAACAAATTCGCCCAAACTGGATCAGCGCGGGTGTAACACTGAACTGGAGCGCTGACAGCGCATCATAATAACAGAGTAGGCTGTGTCAGCGCGGCTCAATTCTTTTATAAGATGCATTGGCTCATGAAATTCGACCAGCGCGGAAAACCCGTGTGCTTCCGCGCTGGCAGTGCATCAGTTACATTATCAACCACCAGTTAGCACGATTATTTTAATAACAGTCGCGCTGATGAAATAAACTTTGGCAAAGTGGGTCATTTGGCCAGTTTAGAGAGCATGAGCATGGTGCACTTGATTTCATGACACAGTAGGGAGACTGACAAGGAGACAGTGACAATTTACTGCGTAACAGATGCCCCCAAAAGCATGAAGTCCGAGAGAGTGGGAGGGGTGAAATGCTTTACAAAACTGCTGAACTGGAACACCACCAGGAAGGACCTGCATGTATGTACAACTGATATCTCGATTACATGTAGTCTAGGCATGGGCGTAGCCATCCAAAAGACATATAAAGAAGGTCTGTGGTATGGGCGTAGCCACCCAGCTGAAGAGACCATGATGATAAGAAGGTATGGTTGCAGCCATCCTAAAGACTCAGGTATGGGCGCAGCCATCCATCAATGAGTCATGTAATGACAATCCACAAAATCGCAGCCTGGTTGACAATAGACAAAAACCAGGGTCTTGCGCTCCATCCCAACCCGAACAAAGTACAAGTCCAAGCACGTGAATACATGAGCTGAAGTCAAACATGCATGAACATCGTCTGATTACCAGCCAATGATGAAAACTGTTAACAGACGCGAGAGGTACCACCAATAATGACAGTGGTCCTCAAGGTACTTATAGGTACAATCCACGGCGTGTGAATCAATGAGCTGGTGTCGAACACCCGCAGAATCATCCGATCGGAGGCCAATGATGAAAACCTCACGTCGAACACGAAGAACCTGCCATTGAGGCATGCAGGCTCTAAGGCACCTGAAGGGAGTCTCTAGGTCACTTTCCTGGATAATGAGCTGAAGTCGACAGGAAGTAACCTTGATCGAAGGTGGGCCATAATGTTTCCCACATCATCGACACGAGACATAGAAGGATAAAATATTTTCTGTGAGACATCAGAGGGAGGTGGTAAGCTTGCAGAGGCCAACTTCTCTTGAACATATCGGCGGCACAACAATGGATTTGGCAGTATCTGACATCAAATGAGCAGAGGTCATGGTGACAAGGCAATGAGCAGATGAGAGGTCAAATAGGATAACCCAAACCCACGGAGGCTAGTGTAAAACAAGATGAGAAATCCCCACCCAGACACGAATGCAGACAAGTGCCATGTTCAAGAGTGACATACTGCCGACACGACCATTATTACAGTTTCATTTTCCCCACCATTTCTGGCAGGTACCCCGATTATTTTTGGATGACAAGCTTGACGAGGATAGCATATGCTTGGAAAGGCGTCATTTCGACGATGTCCGATGTCATTAAGTTTTAACGAGCCTGACAAAGGAAGAACTCGGCGTCTTTTCCTATTTAGAGAGTCTGAAAAGACGGTAGAAAAGAAAACTCCAAGGGGGTCCTTTTTCGTAAAGTTGTGTCTCTCGAGCTCGAAAAAGTATAAAACAATGCTCGAAAGAACCGCCTGACCAGTATGATCGAGGAGTACTTTTCGTAAGTAGTGACTTCGACCCGAAAAAGTAAAAAAGCGGTCAGAAGTACGTCGTTTTGGAGCCAATAACGAGTTCGAAACGACAAACACCCCGCAATCTTTTTAGTTTAAACGGTCGAAAAAAGAGCTTTAAAAGCGACCGCCTCTCGTTCCTTTTAACGAGTCGAGAGGGAGACTTGGCTATCTTTTCGTCTTTAAACGGTCAGAAAAGAGCTAAAAGTAGACCTCCATTTTTTATTTTTTTTGGGACCAAGTGTACATAGAATCGTTATGACCACGCCGGTTAGTAGAACCTGCACAAGAACACCACCCGCGTAAACCTGTTCGACATGTTAAAAAACATAGTAAAACATGCATAAAAGCATAATATAGCGACATTAGTGCTAAATCCATGGTAAAAATATGACAAAAACCCACATTGATAAGAAACTATAGCTAATTATGAATTTTTTACCATAAATAGGGGGTAAAAGCCATTTTTTACCATTGTTACCATTTTGAGTTGTGAAGAACGTTGTGGAGCTGCAAGGTTGACGGAGCGATTTCCAGCTCGTGCGGACACCATTCATCCGGCAGCTTGTTCCAGGTAGGTTCTCCTCTCCCTGCGCTTTAATTTGAGTCTTTTTGAGAGCAATTCCACGGTGGGATTTGACCGTTTGGGCAAATTCTTTGAGCGTTGATGCGCTCTCGGTCAGCGCGGATTTCCCGCTCGGGTCCGCGCTGATCGATTTAAATTTACACACACCACCTTTCAGGTCAGCGCGGAAAACACGTGTTCTTACGCGCTGACCCAAGGAAAAAACAACGGGGCGCCATGATCAGCGCGACTGTTTTAAAAATAGCCGCGCTGACGCCGTAAAATTTTGTTTTTAAGAAAATGAATGTACAAACTCCAACGGTTAGCGCTCTAATGTTTTTTCATGGCCTTGCAGGACATAATGTCATTTGTTTGGCAAGAGAGAGCTCACGATGATGAGGATATAGCCGCTTATGCCATTGCGGAATGCCGAAATGCAATGCGGGCATGCGGGTTCTTAAAATTCTTCCTCACTCTGCGCCTGAGGGTGCAACCTGATCTTCTCGAGCTCTTAATTAGAGCTTGGAATCCAGTTGACGGAAAATTCACGATCCGTGGCTGGGACATTGAGTTTGACTCCACGGATATCTATTTTTTGACTGGATTGTCACGCCAGGGCCAGATGCCCATCCTGGAGGGGAAACGGCCCAGCGGTGAGACCCTTGACCAGCTCATGGCCCGAGTGTGCCCACGGGCTGTTAAAACACGGAGTGGGAAGGTTGGTATTCCGACGGTGGACGACATCGTTCTTCGCACCATACTCTTCATGGTGACACGGGCGGCGGGCTCTTTGGCCAATCATGAGGCCTCAAAGACCCATCTACTACTAGCTGTTGAGTGCTTACAGCCCACCATTTTTAACTGGGCAGCAGCAGTGACAACTAGCATGAAGAGGCAACTGAGCAACTGTCGACGCGGAGAGTCGAAGCAGTTCGCTTATGGGTCGCTCTTACTTCCGCTCATGCTGGAACGGGTGCCGGCCCTACAGCTACAGAACATGGCCGTGGATCCACCCAGAGGTCCCCGGGAGACGAGGGCCAGTCGATGGGGTTGTGTCATGCCGCGCGGAGGTGGCGGCCGCCCAGTGGCTTGGGGAGTGTATTTTCGAGAGTGGCTGGATCGACAGGTCGTTTTCGTAGAGGACTGGCCATATGCCGGTATGGGCTTCCGCGGCGATCCCGACATGCCACTGCCCGCGGGAGAGCATTGGGATGATGGAGGTATAACACTTGATCTCTTTTCAATATATTTTTTAATGTTTTTGATTTTTCATGTACATGTCTTGATAAATGTCATGGTGTGCAGATGTGGGACCCGTGAGACCCATTGGTCTAGCCCCAGAGGCACGGAGAGAGGGGCAAGGCGCTGGAGCCCTGGCCCTGGCTCCTCCAGGAGTTGACACGACGGAGACTATAGCTCACAACCTCGAGGGTTTACTGGTGGGGGTGCCAGATTACCAGGGGGTCGAGGAGGTCCCCATAGCTTCTCAGATCCACACAGTGGGGGTGGAACCCAGGATGCACCGCCTTTTGAGGTGGGTGGCACGGGCAACTGTATGCTATAGAGAGCATAACCCAGCTCAGTAGTCATCTAGGTCTTATTTCCACTGATGTTTTTGAGAGACATATGTCTCGGATGTACTGAGGACACCGGCTTTACTTCAGACATATACACTTATTTTTGAGCGCCTTAGTGCGCCACACGATATATATATATACTGATTTTGGATGGATCTTTTACATATGATGATGTTTTATATGCTATGCAAATGTCTAATACGAATGTGATCTCATGTATCAGTTGCATAACACACGACCCACAAATTTTAATTTTTAATGCAAGCTTAAAAGCACACACAACACGCATGCAAACTATGCTTGGAAAAAGATTTATTTACATGTGTCTATTCCTAGATGGATTTTTCTTCATGTAATGCTATGCGACTATTCGACACACATGTGATCTGATGTATCTGCTGCATAACAAACGACCCATTGTGGAATGTATTTACACACATGCATATATTTTATTTTTATGAAAGCTTGAAAACACACATGACAATCACGTATGCAAACTATGCTTTGAAAATGAATTTTATTTTGATGCAAGCTTAAAGGCACGTATATACATGCAAACTATGCTTGATGGTAAAGGAAGCGGGCATGCCCCCCAGCATCGTGTCTCAATTCGAGGTACATGCCCCCCAAGCTTCAGGCCATGGAAGATGGGTTGAAGGTTGACATAATGATGATTTCGCTCGAATTGCACGAGCTCATGTTTCATTGTTTTAACGAGGTTGACACAGGTAAAAGAACTATCCTCGGAACCAAGTCGTTTCATTATTTTAACGAGGTTGATACATTATCAAAACTATCCTCGGGACGCCTTGTTTCATTTTTTAGCGAGCTTGACACAAGACAAGGAACTATGCTCCATGCAAACTTCATCATAATGAATGGGAAGCGGAGGTTCCCAAAAGTGCCACCCCGGAGGGAAACGCAACGTCTTGGAAATCAGGACCTAATGCCCCCAGGACACTATGCACGATGGTGTCATCACTGGGTACGGGCACGGGGGAGGTGGCCACGTAGTTGATTTGCGGTGAGGCAGATGCAACTGGTGGATGAAAACCAGGAGGGATGGACAAGTGCGCCGGAGGGGCTTGTGGACGAACGAACGATAATTGATCGAACATCACTATTCTTCCATCGTGTGGAAAGCAAACCACACGAAAAAGTGAAGAAACAAGGGCTCCCATGGCATACACATAATCATGACCAAGGAGAAGACTGAAGTCTAAAGAACCTTGGGTAACCGAGACGTCTATATAGACAGTCTTACCTCCCAAAGTAATAGGAAACTTTGGAAGGATCCCTAATGGCTGACTCGTTCCTCCGTCAAACGCGGTGAGATGCGGTGCGACAGGTATAAGCGATGGGGACCCCAAAGCTCGCCAAGTAGTAACGGGCATAAGACTAACCAATGCTCCTTCATCCAATACAGTGCCAGGCAGCGCCATATTGCAGACATAGGCGGTGACCCAGAAAGGCACATGGGATGGAAGGGGAGGGGTAGTCAAACGACTCCAATCGAAGGAAATGACCGAACTACTTGATGGGGGAACCATATGGTCGCCCCCCTGTTCGGAAAGAACCGAATCTGAATTCTTCGGAGAGGTTGGGATGGGAAGACCATTATCAAGCTCAGAAGAATCTGCTGAGACGAGAAGAACATGGGAATGATTCTCTTCCGAAACAGAGTGAGCGAGCGGTGGACTGGAGTCAACACTCTTTCCGACCACTGGTTGGTCTGGAACAGGCTGGACACAGCCGGGTTCGGGAAGAGGGGCCTGGACAAGAGAAGAATGTGAACCAATCTCATTGTCGGGAGGCGGATGATCTGCAGCTGCAGAAAGACGTTGATATCCAACGGGAAGTTGGGGTGAGGGAGCTGGGAGACTTTCCAAGACACTGGAGGCTTTATCCATGAGTGGACAAAGGTGAAGGGGATGATTGCCTTCACAAAGTCTACAAGGGATTCGAATCTTCCCTTTTCCCTTACCATTCCCAACCAATAAGGTAGCATCGCCATGAGCTTCAGAGGATGATGAGGGGTGGGCTGGATCGCGAGACCATATTTCTAATACCCTGGGAATGCTAGGACAATCGCGAAGAAGATGGTCCTCCTTGCATAATCGACAAGGAAACTTAACCTTCCGCGGAGGAGCAGAAGGGGGCCCGACTTCAGGTGTACTCGAGGGAGTAACAGTTATACTTGTAGCCTCTCCCTTAGGAGACTTCCTCTTCTTGGTCTTCTTCTTCTTCTTCTTAGCCACCTGGTTACTCGGAACGAGGCCTTCACCAGGCGAAGTAGAAGATGAGGACGTAGAAGTTGGCGTCGAAGGAGAGAGGTCCACCTTAGGATCAACATGATGTTGTTCAGGTGGAGGGACTGATGGACTAACAGCCGACACGGTAGGGACCAAAGAGGTTGAAAACAACCAAACAGGCAACCCGACAGTTAACCCTGGAAGGGATAACGTTGCCATATACGGAGCACCAACATTCCCAAGAGGAGGGAAATGACCTGGATTCACATCAGGAGGGGAACCTGGGTTAGTGAACCCCGGAAAAGTTGCCATCACAAACGAAAAGAAACCTACTCAAGCTAATGCACACGAGATCTAACCAGGTAATGTTTATCGTGGCCAGATGAATTTTAAGACGCATAGACACAACTTGATCTTTTCATGTTTTAAGAGTCAAGAAAAGGACAAAAGATGACTCTAGTCTCCTTCGAATGTTTAATGAGCACGAAGTGACAAGATGCTCACTGGCACCTTTTCATTTAGGGAGTCCGAAAAGGATCAAAAGTGACTGCTCTGGAGATTCTAGGCAAAGGGTTTACCAAGCAATCCGTAAAACTGCTTATACACCTTGGCAATCATATGAGAACCAAGGACTTTCCGTACTGCAGTCAATCTTCCCGAATGCTGTGTTCGGTGCGTTACGATTCGCAGGGCGGCAGACTCGGCTTCCTATGGATCAAGGATAAAAGCCTAGTGGGGTCTCCCTATATACGCGACGGTACGTGGGAGCACAGTCCGTGTTAGACCACTATCGAGTCACAGAAGGAGGAATCACCCAACCGTAATGTGAAACAATAGTGACTATGTTTAAAGACGCCGGAACATGTCTCTAACCTAGACCTCTAGATGTTTGCGTTAAGTTCCAATGTGTTTTTAGGTTTATTCAGTTTATTTTATGGTTGATCTTGAATTAAGTTTCGGTTTCAGGCCTTATCGTGTGATCTCTCACAATTACCTAGATGCAAACTACATGCCAAAAAATACCATTTCGTTTGATGAATTCTAACTATGAGAGGGTTAAGAGTTTTCAATCAAACAAAATGAACTCAATCAGTCAAACAATCTAATGCAGCTAATGACAAAGAAATGAAATTTTTCTTTCGAGAACACAAATCAATGAGATGCTCTTCTTTTCATTAACTATTGAATGCAAAAGATATTAGTTTGATTTCCTTTTCAATGGCACTGTGCACTTAAGATGAATTTTGAGAGACAGCAACACTGAGTAAAGAAAAATAAAATCACCCAATGAAAAGCACAACAAGCGTGAAAAGAGCCGATTGAACCCAAGCAACTGTGATCTGTGTCTGGGTAGTGAAACAATTCGAGGACGGGTTCGACGACAATCACCTCAAACAAATAAGCAAAGAAAACAAAAAGAGGAAGGTTTCTGCAATAGCAAAGGCAAGTAGCAACGAATTTTTGTGAACGAGTGATAAAACAAGGTCAATCCAGTGAAAACGGGATGATGGCACTAGGTCACGGGACACAAAAACAAGATTCGTTCGACAAGACTTCGCAAGCAAGTGCTTCACAATTCAAACAATAAATATCAAGTCATAAACCAAGTAGAAAGAGCAGGAGATAGTCAAACCAACAGGCTCAGGAGGCAAAATTGAAACAAATTCAATTCTACAGGATCAGCGCGGGTAGCCCGCAGCAACAATGCGCTGACCAGAAGTCACGCGTAGCAACAAGGCGCTGTCAGCGCGGAAGGACACGACTTAAGCGCGCTGGTTCGATTTCAGAACCGTCGCGACTGTTTTACGCACAAGCGCGATGACAACGGGGTCAAAAAGACAGCTATGCGCTGTCAGCGCGACTGTTTAAATTTAAACCGCGCTGAGGCTAAAAAACAGGCAGAAACAAGCCAAAAACTCCCAAACCAAAGCAAGAACTCTTTAAGCAATTAAGGCACTTCCCAGATTGAACCAGGAAGGTTAACAGCAGAGGACTAACCCCTAATTTTGAAAAGAGAGTAACAATCAAACTCAAAAACAAGAATGAACAAAAAGAGACAAAAGATAACGATTCTATGTACACTTGGTCCCCAGTGGAGTCGCCAAATTGTTGGAGAGGTAAATCCCCTCTACGGATAGAGGCGATCCCTACTAGCCCAAAATGGGTCTAGCAACAATCAATCAATGCTACTGTGCAAGTTCCTAATTGCAAATAAAAGAGAGGCAATGAACACCTACTTGGATTCCAATGCTATTGTTTGATGAAGAGATGCCGCTCTCGCTCCTTCGCTCTGGCCGGTCACGATCCTCCACGATCTCCGTGAATAGATACCTGCACACACGAAGAGAAAGACAAACACAAGCGTGAAATCTAATAAAAGCAATTATACATGAGTCAGAAAGGATGTAATTCACATTAACCATTATGAAGACAAATGAGAATGGAACCATAACAGTAGTCATCTATTATTAATCAATAACAGAGAAAGGTACAACCAAAGTTCTGACGCTGAGTCCTTCTCTAGAGGGTCCAGCCAACAAGTCTCTTAAGAATTCACCCTTGGAGGTAGATTCTCCCAAAACAAAAACTCTCTCTCACACAAGCAATACTCACAACCTTCCTTAAGCTTCCTCTAGCAAATCCACACTTGTCACACCAACTACCTATTAGCAGTAGCACCCTAAGCACTATGAATTCCACACTATCCAAACTAGCTTCTCATGGCAATGGTGGAGATTTAAATAGGAGAAGGAGTCTCCACAAATGGTGTGAAGATAAGCTTATCTCCAAGGAAGGTGGTTCCAAATGACGAATAGACATGCCATAGAAGGGAGGGCGATACTCACAAGGCTAACAACCAGGTCTGGAGTTATCTGGAAGGCTGGCTGTTAGAACAAATTCGCCCAAACGGGATCAGCGCGGGTGTAACACTGAACTGGAGCGCTGACAATGCATCATAATAACAGAGAAGGCTGTGTCAGCACGGCTCAATTCTTTTATAAGATGTGCTGGCTCATGAAATTCGACCAGCGTGGAAAACCCGTGTGCTTCCGCGCTGGCAGCGCATCAGTTACATTATCAACCGCCAGTCAGCGCGATTATTTTAATAACAGTCGCGCTGATGAAATAAACTTTGGCAAAGTGGGTCATTTGGCCAGTTTAGAGAGCATGAGCATGGTGCACTTGATTTCATGACACAGTAGGGAGACTGACAAGGAGACAGTGACAATTTACTGCGTAACAGAGTCGATCACAAGTTTCAAGAGGGGGATGAGGTATGGCTATACATTAGTAAGGAAAGGATGCAAGGAGAAGGTAAAAAGCTGAAGCCTATTCGTTATGGTCCATTCAAAATCCTCAAGAAGGTTGGAAATAATGCTTTTCAATTAGATTTGCCTTCCTACATGCAAATGTATTCTGTTGTCAATGTGGAGAACTTACGTTTGTATGAACCTCCTTTGATTGCTGATCATGAAAATGTTGTTCAGCTGCCATCCATAGAAGATTTCTCACCAGAATTCTTAGATGAGCTGAAAGAAGATACAATCCTTGATAGAAGGACACACACTTCAAGGAGGGGTAGTGTAGATTATGTTCGGGTTGGTTTCAAAGGCAGCAAACCGAACAAGGCAAAGTGGATGGAGGTGGACAGAGTGAGGGAGTTGTACCCTCACCTCTTTAACAGGTAGTTGAAGGCTTTTGGGGTCCAAAAGCTTCCCAATGGGGAGGCGTGATCAGGTGCTCATGTCCTAAGTGTCGTAAAATGCTCAAAATTTAAAGTGCTTAGAACTGGTTCAAAGTTGAATGACTGGAAAGTTCTCGTCTTCCCGATTCTAGCACCGTAAACGGTTTGAAAAACGGTCGCCGTATGAGGAAGTTATGGCAAAAGGAAGAATTTGTCCATAACATTAGAAATTTTAGTTTTTCAAAAAAAATTAAAAAAGGAATATTCCGCCTGGCACGAAATCCGAGGCAACCACCAAACATTAAATGTAACTGCAGTTAAGTTGGTGGAATTTTGGCAGGAGCACCAAATTTGGCGGACCCGCCATAATTGGTGGAGCTATCTAGAGTTAACTAAAGTTAGTTGGAGTTTTTCTAGGGGCAAACTGGAGAAACTTTAAATGGCCATAACTTTGGCTAGGAAAGTCGGTTTTGGACGAATTTTTTTTTGATTTTGGGTATTTTCGACCTTCTGAAGCTATTGGTGCAGATTTTACAGCCATCGAAGGTCATTTTCAGAGGTTTTGGAGCCGTGAAAGTTCTAGGAGCCATCAGGGCCCAGTTTTGTGAAGACTGTATAGGGTTGCAGGTATCCATTGGAGGTGATCCAATAGTCAATCCTGAAGGATTAAAGTGTTTTGAATCCATTTTTACCATATATTTATCCTTTAGATGCTTCTATTCAGCTGTATTTTCAATTTGAGCATTTAATAAAAACAAGGACAAGCCCGGTTGGGAGCTTTGGACCCAGCAGGCGTAGCCCTGGAGGGGGTGAACTGCTTTATCAACTTCTTTTTCATTTGTGGTTGATTTATTTTGTAGATCAAATTCATTTTAATGTGTTAAATAGTAAAATGAAATAACTCTGATATGCTTAAATGGGTCATGAACAGCTGAAAATTTCATGTGTTTTCTTTCTACAAGACATGGAAATCTTTTAAACACGTTTAATTCTGAATTGAATACCTTGCAAACAAATTTCAAGTAGTTTCAAATTCAGATCAATTAACTTTCCTTCTCTTGCTTCTGAGATTCAATTTAGTGTCAACAGGTTGCTCTGATACCTCTAATGGCGGCCTGGGTGCAAGCCATATAGACAACCGCGCAAATACTGCTACAATTTCTTCTAAATATGACTGAATCCTTTCTTCTTCCTCCACTGGAGTATCAGTCATCTATTTATAGAAATTTCCCTTTTTGGCCACTATCACCAATCCTTTTCCTTTAATTGCCCCAACCCTTGTATCGAGAACAATTTTCATAACAGAGCCCTTTTTTCACTATCAGAGCTGTAATTCCATAGGAATTACGAAATACACTATCGGCGGGGTTTAGAATGGAAATAACACAAATGTGTGTAAAATACACTATCGGCAGTTTCAATTTCCCATAGTGCAATTACACATGAAAATACACTATCGGCGGTGTTTTTCCCAAAGGAAATTGTTAGCATGCAAATACACTATCGATGGGGTTTATTTCCATAAGAAATGGAATAACACTATCAGCCGGTCGTTATCAGCGATTCCATGGAAAATGAAACAACACTATCGCACTCCGCTAACAGCCCTTTCCCGATGCGATAACACTGTAGCCTTATTGATGATCGCAATCAGGAGTTTCAACGTTCCCTTGCCAGGCTCCTCCGCTTAAGACTTGCGATGCGATAAGCTTCGTAGACCCGATAGGTTATAAATCCTCCCCTATAGTGTTTTGGATCCGAATGTGTCGTAAGTTCAGACTTCGGCAGTTCAAAAGGCTAGTCCCTCTCCCCTCAAGCATTGCGATGCGATAGTGTTTCCAAACCCGATATGGGTATTAGCCACACTTAATAAAATTTCAAGTCCAGATTCTCAATTCAGACTAAGTTTTTCGCTGGTTCTTAGTGTAAACCAGAATTTGGCTTGCGGGACTAAACGACACATAAAATGGAAACAGAGCATGCCGATATGAAGGAAACACACTCAAATCGACTTCAATCAAAGTATTAACTGGAAAACCAGGCCAAACCATAGTTTTAAAGAATCAAAAGGAAAACATTGCGTGAAGCCAGGGTACGCATAAAATAACAGATTTTAACAGACAAACAGGTGTTCAAAATGCATATAAAAGGTTTCAGTGATCATAACATCTCCGGGATCGACCAATACATAGAGATGTATGTTCTTTCCTTCAGCAATATGAGATAAACACATTCGGTCAAAATCCCTTTACAGTAACATAAAAGCTACATATATACTGGTTCGTTTTAACAACTAGATCCTAAAACAGAGGCTTAAATTTATTACTACTATCAGTTCTGTGAGACATTCTCCTCAAGAACCTCCACTATGATAACTAATCCTATATTTTCTGCGCGTTATTCTCCTCGAGAATCTCCACTACAGCTTAACTATTTAACATTTATTACATCATGATTTATTCCTAGATTCTATCTCTATGCTTAACTAGAAAACATGGAAATTGATGGCTTTTTTTTTTTTTTTTTTTTCCTGGAATAAGTTTGAAGATTTTTCTCTCCAAGTCTCGTGCCCCTGCATCAATATCACACTAAATTCAGATTATCTAGGTGATTTGAGGTAGATTATCAAGCCTAATCATGTAGTCACAGAGGTCTCTGACCATGATGGAAACATAAAATCTTCCTATGAAAATTAAGATGCATGCTTAATTTTTGTAGATTCAAACAAATAAAAAATTCACAGTTCAACTTTTTAAAAGCATACAACCCACATTGGACCCTTGCTGATAGTAAGGTTCCAAAAAATTAAAAAGGTTTCAATATGACATTACAAAACTACAATGCCACTACAAAAAGAAAGTTGAATGCATATGGTGTTTGAATTTTTGACTTCTACGACTATTTGGATTATATTAAAAAAAAATGCATGGATATTTTCAAATTGTAACAAATATGGGATATAATCTCTTAACTGCACACTGAGACTTGAATGAATATAGTGTCCACCCCTAGTTATGTAAGGGGATGTGTTACAAAATTTCATCTATTTGAACATGTTGTCTTATTCTTTGGCAACTATCATAACTCTTCACATACTTGCTTGGTTCTTGAAATATCATATGCAATTGATATCCTAGATGTAGTAATTTTTAAGTATTTCTCTTGTTGGTGAAATACCCTCCATGAATACTGTCATGACAAGATTTTAGGATTTCATGAACTTCATCATGTCTAACATATCATCAACTTATGAGATGCAACATGGTCTCAACATGGTCTAAAATAGGTAACATTCAATATAAGAATATTAGTTTCTCTTCCTGATCCTATTTTGTCACTCTTTGGTGAGATATGTCCTAGAAGTTTCTCTATAGCCAAGTAGATAACAATATATGCATACCAACGTGTTAGTAGATAGTGCGAAAATATGTTCATTAGAAAAATATATTCGATAAGAAGGCTATCTCCATCATTTGTGAGATTAGAGAGGAATTCAAAAAATGAAATTATCCTTCATATTTCTATCAAGGATGATTACGTTAATTATCAACAATCACCTAGTCACCCTACCATTGGTAATAGGTTTATTGATTAAGTAATGAATGACAAAATAGTTGGTGTGCAAGAATACAAGATCTCTTATTATGTAGCAATGAGATTTATTTATAGAATAAACAATAGGATGAAAAAGAGAAATTGGGAAACACTTTTCGGTATGTGGAGAAAATTTTGGCTATGTTTGGAAAACTCTCGGCCGAGAAAAAAAGTCGAAATATTTTCTCGATCAAGAGTTCAATCATTTCTTGGTCAAGAGTTTCAAAATATTTTGGCCGAAAGTTTAGCAGAGTTAATCTTAGGTTCACTAACTCTTGATCGAGACTTTAAAAAGGTTTTGACTGAGAGTTTTGAGAAAAAAAGTTCTCGAACACAAACTCTCGGCTAAAAGTTTAGATTCTAACTAAAAATATCATCTGAGAGTTTTAGATTCTAATTTATTCTCTCAGGAAAAAGTTTGGATGGAAATAATTTCTCCGCCACAAACTATCGCCTGAGAGTTTAGGTTATATTACAATACTCTCAAAAAAGGGTTAAGATTCCATGTAAAACTCTCGGTCGAAATTTGAGATTCTACTTAAAGTCTTAGCCAAAAGGTGGAAATGTATAAATTGGAAAAAGCGCAACATTAGTACCCATTGCTGCCATCACCTATGAAATCCCAACACAGTTGGTTCATGGGAACTTCTCTCTTTCATTTCCATATTCTCTACATCTCTCTCTTTCACAATTTCTAAATAGTATAAACAAATGAGCAAGAAGCAAATCAAGTGTTGTGAATCTCTAGTTGATCAACAATCCATAAGCATGCTTCTAGACTAGGTTAATTTTGAAATTGTTCTGCTACTATGTTGATAAATTCATAATAGCTTGCTTTTGGACTAGGTTAATTTTGAAATCATACTGGTATGTTGATAAATTCATAATAGCTTGCTTTTGGACTAGGTTAATTTTGAAATTGTATTGGTATGTTGATAATTTTTTGGTAATTTGGTAAATTGTTGGTAATTTTTGAAATATGTTTTAGACGCATTTGAAATTTTCAATGGAGAACCCAAAAAAGTTGACATTGATATTTGATGAAGTTTAAGCTTCTTTTCATCAACTATAGAACTCAGTTGATTTAAAAAACTGAACTACTCAGTAAATAACCACATAATTGCATTTTCTCATTCAAGTGGGTTAGTAGAAATCGTTATACATCTAATTCTAACTGTCATTAAATAAAAAAATCAAAAGTCACAAGAAATGAGTCTTGAACTCATAACTACTAAAACTAATTCAAGGATAGGTAAGGTTTGATGTGGATTATCAAATTAAACAACATACTATTATATTACTAAGAAGCATACAACTAAATCGGACATTGATATCAGAAAAAGTTTAAGAAAAAAAACCTGTGCCATTCTTTGTTCATTAGTCTTGCCCCTCTATCACTTAGGTTTGCAATTCTAAATCTCTGCTTTTAGTTAAATTCAAGTTGGGTTCTTTGCCCCTAGTATCAAAATATTTATGAGAGAGGGCATTCTCCTCATACCATAAATGTTCATGATTCCTAATACGATTCTAGTGACCACACAAAATTTTTAATAAGGTATTGGTGCACAATGCTAGGGAATGGCTTCTCAGGCTCACCCGAGAATTGGGCAAGGATATTAGATCCTTCGACAGAATCCCCCACAAGATTCAAGTAATTAGAAATATACTCGCAATTCACTTCTAGGTAGAAAACCTTGTCCCTTAGTTGGCTACATGATCATGCTGAGTGTTGACACACTCTTTCCATAATCCTCATACTTGTCCCCACTGTCAGCGAAGATGCTAGTCGATTTATGGTGCCTTGAATTCCTTCAATAAAAGAAACTCCCAAGTCCATCATGAGAAGTGACATCTAGAAAACTCCTGCATTAAACATATGTTGGAATAATTCATGGATTTCACATAATCGTTCTCAGGATGATCTTTCTGGGGCATTGTCCCACCACTGCATATGGTAGTTTCTGAAGAGAATGTGGACTCCTCCCATTTGTGAGTGTTGGGAAAGCATGTAGAGAAGGATTATATGGAAGAATATCGTTATGGTAGTTTCTAGAGAGAATGTAGACTCCTACCATTTTGTGAGTGTGGGGAAAGTAGGTAGAGAAGGATTATATGGAAGAATATCGTTATGGTAGTTTCTAGAGAGAATGTAGACTCCTACCATTTTGTGAGTGTGGGGAAAGTAGGTAAAGATAGATTATATCGAAGAATCTCATTTCCCACCACCAATTTCATTTTTTCAATATATATTCTGTATATACATATCTTTATCTAGTTTGGGCTCAATACCAATTGTTTTTTTCATTGAGTCTATGAAACTCTCTTATGGAATATTTGGTGTATTCAATATAAGAAAAAATTAATTGTATTCAATATAAGAAAAATTTAATTGTGTGAAATTCAATATGGAAAAAAATCGAGAATACATATCTTACAAAATCTTACAAATAAAATTTACCATTTTCTTTTATATTTTAATATGAACTACAAACTTACCATTCTCTACCATACTTTAATACAAAATTAAACAATTACAATTTTTTAACATGTAGTTTACTATTTTCACTCTTTTAATATAAAAATTGAATTTTTATATCTTTTAATACAATTTTTTTATCAATGTAACCAATTTGAATAACCTAATTATTACAATGAACCCATTAGAAAGGAAAATTTCCCAATTTTTTGAGCCATAGGGCTGAACTTGATAACTATGGTGTCATTGTAGCAAATGAGAAAAATTGTCAAGAGTAAATAGGAGGTCTTGTATCATATATAAATAAGAAAAAAGACCAAAGGATGGTTCTAAAATCTGATAGCCCCATGTGTGCTGCAAAAAAATCTTAATTGGAGAGGAAAGATGGATGATGATATTGGTGTTCATGACCTTCTATGGATCCAAACCTCTCCCATCACTAAACCTTACCATATTAGATGACATATGACTATATGACAATAAAATCAATGAATCCACATTACTGGAATGGTCCTCTTTGAGTTTGGAATCTCAATAAAATCAATGAATTCACATTATTGGAATGGTCTAACTCATATATCTTAACTATAATTTTTTTTAAAGTCGAGAATGCAAGTTTGAGTAGTTTGGTGAACAATTTGTTTCTCCAACTAACCATTTATGAAATAGTTATATGTGATAGCCTATTTTTGATGCAGGTGGATATTGGTGGCCAGCTGCCTATTCCACATAGATACCCAGTCGGTCATTAGTTTCCTTTATTATAGCAGCATTTACTATTTTTAGAAGTTTTTCGAGTCTTGAAATTTTGGAGCTGTTTTGACCCCCTAAATGACATTTTTTTAGGTCCGCCATAGGCCCATATCCATAAGCAAGGTCTTGCTACAAATCTTGTAGTCGTAAGAGAAATGATTATAACAAGGTATTGTAGGTGCAAAACATAGATCATATGGCCAATTTACGACCCCAGAAAGTTGGTTTCCTAACTAACTCCAACAGGGACCACAAACTATTGGTGTTCCATCTCCTAGGGTTAGAATTTTAGTTGTTTAGGGGTTATCTTTGTTTTTTAATAATAAAAAGGCCCTTGAGCCTCATTGTATCATAGTTCAAAGGAATGTAGTTGCCACATCTCTTCTTAGAGATAAGCTACCATCGCCAAAGCTAGTTTATTTCCATTATGTATGTAAGCATATTTCATTTCTTTAAAGTTAATGAAATTAGGTTTTCTTTCTGCTGCATATATGTGTTTATGTTTATATTTGTGTTATGTTGTGTTCCTGCATAAGTCTAGATCAGTGGTATGAGAGTGTTCATCTCTTTCTCTATTTTTCTTTGCATGTCCCCAATGAGGTCATGGAATAAGGAGTTAGGGCTCAAACTGGTTGAACCTTTGCAAGACTAGCTTTGTGAACCCCAACGACCTCCCATGGCGGAAGAAAATAAAGATGAGGGAGAAGGAGATCCTTCAAAATATTTCTCAAAGAAGCCCTCCAGTGACAGAGGAACATGATGATGGAAAAATTTTCCCAGATCCTTCAGCGACTACCCACAAGCGATACATCTTCATCCAATAGACACTCTGGAGGCACCACTCCATTTAAGGAACAATTCAACTTTGGCATTCCCATATTTGAAGGCTAGATAGATGCAGACACTATAGATGGATGGTTAAATATACTGGAAGGATATTTTTTGATCATGGTTTTTCCAATTAGGAAAATATTACTTTTGCATCCTCAAACCTGCCCCCCATTTCAAGGACTGGTGGGAAACCTATTCTGAATAGAAGGACGAGAGAGAACCCTCATTGTTTTTAGTCGTACCCACTTGGAATTATTTCTGAGATGCCATCAAGGAACAATATTACCCTATTGGGAGCTATGAATATAAATACATAAAGTGGACCATGCTGTGGTAGGGAAGGACTAAGACATGCCAGAGTTCACAAATATTTTTCATACCCTCCATACAAAGTTGGGTATCAAGGATTATGAGTGGCATTTGGTACTCAAGTACCACGACTGTCTACACAAATACATCTAGGATGAGATGGAGTTCCTAGGCATCTCCTCACTTGGCGCTGCCTATCGATACACTATCAAGATCAAACAAAAAATTAAAAAGAATAAGTGAGACTTTAGAACTATGAATTTGAAGTAAGGTAAAGGCGCCCCCAAACTATAAAGAAAAGGATAAAGCCAAGGCAAGATGACTTAGGACAACCCACCGAAGCTGCAAGAAAATAATAACACCATGAAGACAAAGAAGGACATAGGAAAATGGTGTGAGTTTCATAAGAGCACCACTCACAACAAGAGTGTTGGGCCAAGCAGTCACTGGTGGCTGAGTTGAAGACTTCTGAATCAGATACATGTTCTGATTCTGAGTTACAACCTCACAAGGGGAATGAAAAAGGGAAGAAGATTATTGATGCAGAGCCTAGTGCCACCATTGCCACCACCAAGATCTAGGAGATTTAGCCTGAAGATCGAGAGGAGGGGGAGCATCTCTTCCACTCAAAGATGTGGGTGAAGGGTTCTCCATTGTAGTTCATTGTCGACAATGAGAGCAAAAAGAACCTCATTTCAAAAGAGATCGTGAAGCAATTGGGCCTACCGACCAAACCACACCCGTAGTTGTACACCATAGGGTGGCTTCACCAAGGATGAGATCTTTGTGTCAGTCAACAGTGTCGTCTTCCTTACAGCATCAATCCCTTCACAGATGAGGTATTATGTGATGTTTTTCCTCTTGAAGTTTGTGACGTATTACTAGGCTAACCATACTTGTGGAAGCATCATCCTTTGTATCAGTCTAGGCCTCACATGGTTGTTATTATTACTTTGGGCAACAAGTTATACAGGATACTAGAGGTAGCACTACCTACCACCATCTCTTTGATCTATGTGCAGTAATGCAGTAAGATCCTTTCCCATACCATGAAATTTTTATTCTTTATGGTTTGCCCTCAGGGTAAGAAGAATATTAAGGTCACATCCACAACCTCCAAATAGGGCACCTCTACACGACAAAAACATATGGAGAAGGTCGTGGAGGAGTACAGGGACATCTTCACCTCACCCATAGGGGTGCCCCTACATTGTCAGGTCAAGAAATCCATAGATCTAACTCTGGGCACACCACTACCCAATGGATCGATCTATCAAATCTCTCTTCTAGAGAATGATGAAATCAAGAGGTAGATTCAGGAGTTGTTGTAGAAAAGGCACATCAATCCAAGTTCATCACCCTATGGGAGCCTAATTGTGTTGGTTCAGAAGAAGGAATGGACCTAGAAACTATGTATTGACTATCAGGCATTGAATAAGATCACTTTCCAGAATAGGAATCCAATCCCACAGAGTTATGACCTTCTGGACTAGCTCAAAGGGGCCAAATAATTCAGCAAGATTGACTTGAAGTTTGATTATCACTAGGTACCAATCAAACCCTCTGATGTGTAGAATATTACCTTCAAATCCAAGGAGGGCCTTTTCGAATGGTTGGTCATGCCTTTTGGGTTGGTGAATGCCCCAAAAAATTTCATGAGGCTGATGGAAGACATCTTGTGGTCCTTCACCAACTCATTTGTGGTAGTTTATTTGGATGACATCCTAATCTTCATCCAAAGTTGGGAAGAGCACCTTCACCATATTTGAGAGGTCCTCCAAACCCTGTGTCAACACAAATTGTGTGCCAATTTGGAGAAATGTACTTTTGGTATGACCTAGGTTCAATATCTAGTGTACATAATTGATGAGCGGGGTGCACATGTGGACCTAACTAAGATACAATTTATTCAGGATTGGCCAGGCCAAACCACTCTAACTGAGCTCTACAACTTTCTGGGTCTTCCCAATTTCTACCATCGGTTCGTGTTGGGTTTCTCTCATATCATTTAGCTTTTGAGTCAAGTCACCAAGGGAAGAGTGAAAGAAAATATATTTTGGTCCAAATCCCAATAGAAGGTGTTTTCCAAGTTAAAGCATCACCTCTTATCTGCACCAGTGCTCACATTATCGAACTATGCTATTGGTGTAGCTCTTACCTAGCAGGGGCATCCAGTGGCATATCACAATGAGACACTTTCAGACATAGTCCAAAATAATCCCACCTATGACAAAGATATGTATTTCATTATGCATCCCTACTAACATGGAAGCATTAAATTATGGGGAAGGTAATGATCATCAACATAGACCACCAACCCCTACATTTCATACAGACATAAGGAAAGTTGTAGAACGATCGCCATAAAAAATCGTCCACATACCTACAACAATTCCACTTTAACATTAAGTATAAGAAGGGAAGCACTAATAATGTTGCAGACTGCCTTAGTCGAACACTGTGCTTGACTCTTGTGGACATGAAACTTTGGAATGACAACATATTTAGAAGAGTGATCTAGAATTCGACACCACATATCAGATGTTTCAAGAAAGTAAGTAGGTTCCAAACTTTCACCTCCAGGACACGCTGTTATAACACCTGGGAAACCTCTCTGTAACTTCAAGCGAGCATTCCAAGATGATTTTGGAGGCACACTAAAGTTGACTCATTGGACATTTTGGGGTAGAAAAGACATTGGAATTAGTACATAAATATTTTTACTAGCCAAATCTTTGATAAGATGTTGGGAAGTACATCAGATATTGCAATGCCTATGTCATTTCCAAACCTACAATCAAGAAGCAAGACCTCTATACTCATCTGCATACTCCTAGACAACCCTGGGAATCCATCTCAATGGATTACATGTTAGGCCTTCCTTCTACCAAGCATGGAAACGATTGTATTTTCATGTTCGTCAATAGACTCTCTAAGATGGCCATCCTAGCAGCATGTGAGAAGAGTATCTTAGATGAAGCCACTACCAACCTCTTCTTTGAACGAGTATGGGTACACTTTGGGATCCCACAGTGCATTATCTTGGATCGGGACAACTGGTTCCTAATTGAATTCTGGTCAAGTCTCTAGTTTTTGTTGGATACCAAGCTCACTAAGTACACGACATTTCACCACCAAATTGATGGTCAAATAGAGGTCATCAACAGGATGATCATGCACATCCTACATATAAAAATCGAAGAACCTTACACAAATGGAATAAGTGCCTACCCTATGTCAAACACAACTACAACAAGGCTCTCCACAGTTCAAATGGCCACATCCCCTTTCAAGTGGGACTGGGATTCAATCCACTATGTCCCAATGATGTTTCCATACCATTTGTAGCTACTCAAGCAGATTTGGCTCATGTCAAGTCTGAACCTGATAGGGCTAACAACTTCATTGATTTCATTCAACACATTCTCCAATAGGTCCATGACATATTGTTAAACTAAAATGCAAAGCTCAAGCAACGTTATGATCATCATCGAGTGAGACACAAGTTCTAGGTGGGAAAAAAAGTTTGGTTACATTTGAAGAAGGAGCACCTCGTTGGGCCCGACCGCAAGATTTTCCCACTATGATATGGGCCTTACACCATCACTAAGGTTGTAGGAGGAAATTATTTCAAGCTCAACATTCCACCGTTCCATAGCCTGCACCCAATATTCAATGTGGATCCACTACAACCATACATTGCCCCATTGTTGGACATATTTGACATTGCTGAGTAGTTGACACCAACAAATCTCAACCCAAGTTGTATCAAACATGAAAAAATTGATAGGATCATGGAAACAAAGATCAAGAACACTTGCTTGCAGATGATCCAACTATATCGAGTTGTCAAAGCAGGCTAACTCCTTCACCAGGGAAAGTGGCTCATAAGGGACTGGGTTCAAACGAAATTTCCTCACCTCATGGAGGCATTGCATGCAATGGGGACCATTTCTTCCTAAAGGGGAAGATCTCATCCAGGTGGATATTGGTGGCCACCCACCTATTCCACCTATTCCCCCAGTTGGTTTGTTGGGATGGGGTCCCCTAGGGTTAATTTTGGGAAAAATCCTAGGTTTTGGGGCAAAAGCCCAAGTTTTGTTGTGTAAAATGTAAAGTCTCTGGAAGTTGTGGTCATGGAGTGCATAGATAGTTAAAGTGTTATAAATGGTTTTACCTTATTTTATGTAAGTTGAGTCATATTTTGAAGATCTACCCATGGTCTGCGGACCATGGGATTGTATAAATAGGTGTCTCTTAGGATGTTTAAGAAAAAAGGAAATACAGAGGAAGACAAATGTCATGGGTCAGTAAGAGGAAGAGTGTAAAAGTCTTAGAGTAGAAGAAAGGCTCTGCAGGTGTGTGTGTAGAGGCCTAGAGTAGAGTCCGAAGTTGAGTGTGTGGACCCTTGCAACTGAGTGCGCAACAAAGTCTTGAGTTTTTAAGAAGAACTGAAGTATTAATAAAGAGATTATTCCAGAAATTCCTATGTTTTGTCTGCTTACTCTGTTTTACATGAATGCATTTATATTGTGATAAATGATGGGTTTATGAAATAATACTGTATTGATGCATGACTTTACATGATTTGTATTGTTATATGAACACAATTGATGCTAACTATTTATGCGAAGATTATCTTGTTGTATGTTGAAGTTATTGAACACTTAAGCCAATCTGAGTAATTACTGGGTTATAAGTCATCTTTGATACGCATAAGTAGTTGATCCACCTATTCAGGGTCCGCGAAAGATAGTCGTAGATCTTCGCAGAGGTCTAGAGGTCGATTAAAGGGAGTTATATTGATAAGCCTTAAAGGCTTATTGATTTGCACGAATGCAGATTAAGGACATAAAATGACATTACATTGATCTCTAGGTGCAAAAATTTGGTTCCAGCATCTCCCCATACTGCTTCAAGTGAGACTTTAGTCCACGCTCCGCAAATTGATGCTAAAAGGGCCAGTAGTGTAGGGATTTCTTTGGCAAAACTAACTCTGAACCTGGGTCAAGACCTACTAAGCCAACAAATGGTTTCGTTGTCGGGACCGAGATCAACATAAAGAGATGTGTGATGTCGCATCACTAGAATTTGACCAGGAAAGAAATTGAGGAGTGGTTGGATAGAAATATCCATGACTTCACGGTGCAAGAAAATAGAAACCCACACTTAACAAAAGAACAATGGTTGGATAGATATCTATACACATAGATACACGAGATATTTTTCTGCACCTTCCCGATCAAACTATACGAGTGGATCGCTAAATTGGTTGATGGTCAAGGAAGGTGGAGACTTGACGATCCAATAGTGTGGACCTCGGAGCTAGTACAGAGATTGGAAGCTTCTAAAGTTAAGCTCACACACACTGTTGATCACTGGCTTGATCGAGTCATAGGAGGACTTGTGACAAAATTCACGGTCAATACCTCAGTCAGCTACAACGAAGTAGAGCGACGCTTTTTTAAGGGACTGCGAGGTAAGTATTTGAGATCTTTGAATACTTGGATTAAGATGCTCTTATGTGAAAAGCGGGTTATTCCTTTACCTTGATGTTTGGAGCTACACAAAGTGGAATGTTCTTCAGGGATAGAGGGAGAACATGCCCTGAATATAGTTTGTTGATCGAGCCTCCTCTGAGTGATGACGAGGGAGTAACACAAGCTTCACCACAGAGCGTTGTCCAATTAATAAGGCAAGGGTTTCCACGAACACCTCTCCCATCTATGCCTCCTCCACCTTCACCTCCATAGCATACACCTTTTCCCACACCACCACCACCTCCGCCACCATTCAATATGTCGAATACGATGAAATTTCCCATTTTCAAGGGCTTGGGAAATGAGGACCCATATCATTTTTGGTTCATTGCGAAGGCTGTGTGGACAACACAAAATATTACAGATGATCAAATGAAGAAAGTACAGTTGGTTACTGCTTTACAAGATTGCGCGTTGACATGGTACATTAAGAACTACACTGATAACCCAATGGCATCATTAGCGGACACTCAAACTACTTTGAATAATGAATTCGGTAGGCCTAAGTCTAAAACACAGTCGATAGTGGGGTTCAAGGAAATCATGATGAGGATTGGTAAAACACCCTGGGAACTGGACCAAAGATTGAAATGCAAAATCTGCGAAACCAATATGAATCTCACAGACAATCAGCATTGCGACTAGTTTATAGCCGTGCTCCTGCCTCACTTAAGGATTGCTTTGTCACAAGAAAAGATAGGAATGCAGGAAAAAACATTGGAGATCACAATGAGATTACATGAGATGCCTAGCCATGGTGCGACGTTGGGAGTTCAACAGATTGAAGCGGAGTTGCAAAACCTCTACTTGGAGTTTCACAGCTTGAAGAAGGAAAAGGCGGCTTGGTCGGAAGTGCGCAAAGAAGTTTAGTGCCTCAAGTGTAAGAACTAGGGGCATGATAAGGATCATTGCCTATTTTCACGAATTATATGGTAGGAGGAGGGTCCATGCCTCTAAGGCTGGAAGCCCCAGCAGGACCAAGTACAGGGCCCATGTTGTGGTGTGGTATATGTCAAGTAGTAGGAAAACATGTAACAGAGAATTGCCAATTACTGCAAAAATTCGTATAGACATTGCAACTATTATTCTGCCACTTTTGTAAATCGGTAGGCTATGATGAGCATAACTGTCGTAGCTATGAATTAATGATGGAAATAACACCTGCATATTGTATGCAAACAGAAACTCGCCCTCTAGATCAAGGCATTGGGGGGGCACGTGGAGGATATGAGGGACGCAGACGAGGCGGAGGAGGAGGAGGACCTGGTAGAGGTAGAGGGCAAGTTATTTTCTATAATTGCAGAGTGCCAGGACACTATGTGTGGGAGTGTATGAGCCATACATGCCCTTCATGCTAGTATTGTACTCATTTTGACCACGCGATAGAAGAATGGCTTATATTGATAGCTAAAATGTAGGAGAAGAAGGAGGAGCCTCAACAGCCTACCTAGAACCTGCATATGATGAGGGCAGAACCTCGCGAAGAGGTTCCCAATGTCAATATTATGCTGTGAAGTGGTGTGACGACTAGTGACAATAAGGGAAAACAACCTGAAGAAGATGGATGGGTTCGCAAGGCTCCAGAAAAGAAGTTGGGTTTGATCTAGAGCGCACAAAAGAGACATTCATGGAAGCAAAGAAAAGCTTTGCTGAAGTGTCTAATGGGCTTTGTGCATTCAGAAAGATCGACAGACATAAGATAAGAACATGACGTGAGATGAAGCTCATCGTGCAAATAGGAGAATATGAGATGGATCAAATTATTTTGGATCTAGGGTCGGATGCGAATTTTTTTCCTAAATAGACTTGGGAAAATATGGGGAGGCCCGCGCTACAGTGGTCTCTAATTCAATTAAGAATGGAAAATCAATAGAAGATTATCCCTATGGGGAGATTGCATGGAGTAACTATAAATGCAGAAGGTGTGAGCGCATTGGTTGACTTTGAAGTGATAGATATTTTTGATGACAGTAATCCATATCCTGCACTCCTGGAAATTGATTGGGCTATCAACATGAATGGGGTCATCAATTTGAAGAAGTGGACAATGTCGTTTGAAAGGAAAATGCTCCTTGTGGTAGTACCGTTGGAACTCGCACAAGGATCGCGCTATACTAAACCAGTTTGCAACTATGAGGAAAGCGACGAAAATTTGAACAAGATCTATAAGATAATGACATGAGACCAAGATTGGATTAATCTGATAGCCGATGGACAAATCGCATGGGACCGTGAAGCTCCTGTACATCAGAATCAAACGAAGAATTGGAGCACTGATAGAATAGGTTAAATGAAGTATCTATGCTGCGGTGTAATATGATGACTAAATCGCTGTGATGTGTATCATCCGAGGTAAGAATTTTGCCTTATTATGATGGTCTAACTGATGTGGATAAATTTCTGGATGCATTTGAAAGGGAAGTGCCTGAGAAGCATCACTTCCAAGCATTGGATTTGGCGTTGTGCACTATGCCTGCACGGTGGTGGAGTACGCATAAAGACAATTTTGAAGAATGGCGTGACTATAGGAGGATGATGAGGATGTGATTTGGTTGACCCAAGGTACGGTTGACTGAGAAGTATGACAGGAGAAATGATCCACGCGATCATTTGGAAAATTGGACTAAGGCTTATGGAATGGAGCTGCAGCCTGATTGGGTTCATATTTTTTGTCACACTTTGTACATTATCCCTATGAACTGGTATTTGGAAACAAAGCTCCGCCATGACACCACAAAATGGGGTATCTTAAGAGAGGGTTTTGTAAGGATGTTCACCTTTGAAGATGGATTCAAGAGTATTGATGAAGCACTGCAGGACATTAAGGAAGCAATATTTAGAGTTCCACAGGATCCCTTGGAATTGATTCAATCGAATTAGAGCACCCAGTTGCACCATGCACTAGAATGCGAAAATATGATTGCTGAAGGAGAGGATGAGGATCCAAGGAATATTAATATCCCCAAAATAGAATGCCACTTCAAAGTAGAGGGACTGCAGATAGAGAACCGTGACATCACCGTGCCACTGAAAACTAAGCAGGTAAACATTGGTAGAGAAGAAGAACCGAAGTTTGCGAAGATAAGGGACTACTGGATTGATGCTACAGTGGATAAATTCATTGAGTTGCTCCGCAAATATCAAGATTTATTTCCCACAAAATTTTTGGACTTAAAAGGCATCATAGGTGATTTGGGAGTGATGAAAATCACCATGAAATCAGATGCGAAGCCTGTTAAGTAGAGGCCATATCACCTTAATCCCAAATACAATGAAAAGGTTCGCTTGGAGTTGGACAAGATGCTTGCAGTGGGTGTTATTGAACCAGTGGAGGGATCTGATTGGGTGAGTCTAATGGTCGTTCAGGAAAAGAAGCAAAAGGATGAAATAAGGATTTTTGTAGATATCAAGGAGCTGAATGATGCTTGTGTTCATGATCCTTTTCCAACTCCGTTCACAGATGAAGTACTAGATAATGTTGGTGGGCAGGAGGCCTATTCATTCACTGATGGGTTCTCTGGATACCATCAGATAAATATCGTGCCAGAAGATAGGAGTAAGACCACCTTCATGACAGAATAGGGATGTTTCCAGTATACTTTGATGGCTTTTAGACTTAAGAATGCACCGACGATCTTTTTGTGCATGGTCATCGCGACATTCAAAGAGTTCATTCACAAGTTCTTAGAGGTCTATTTTGATTACTGGACAATGTTTGGGCTAGTTAAGTGCCATGTAGACAGTCTGCACTTGATGTTGGATACATGCCAAAGGTATCAGATTGCGCTAAACTTGAAGAAATGCTTGTTATGCATCCCTTTCAGAATCTTGTTGGGTCATGTGGTGTGCAGACAAGGATTAACGGTGGAACCTGCTAAAATCATGGTTATAATCAATTTGGAGGTGCCAAGGAGTTTTAAATAGCTACGCGTAACACTGGGCCATATTGGATATTATCGGAAGTTCATCAAAAGTTATGCTCAGATTACCGCGCCTATGGAAAAGTTACTAAAGAAGGATGCTACATTCTATTGGGACGAAGAATGTTAGCACAGCCTGCATGTACTAAAGGAGAAAATGGTCACCACGTCGATCCTTGTCTTCCTGGATTGGAAGAAGGAGTTCCACGTGAATGTAGATGCCTCATGTATTGCACTAGGAGCATTGCTGACACAGGTCGGTGAAGGAGAATTAGATCACCCTACAGTGTTTGCGAGCATGAAATTGTTTAAGGCTGAAAAGAATTATTCAACGACAGAGTACAAAGGCTTGGCTATGGTGTACGCACTCTAGAAGTTCAAACATACCTGCTAGGTGGACATTTTAAGATGTACATATACCATTTTGCATTGAAATATTTAGTCAATAAGCCTATGTTGGGGGGGGGGGGGAATATGCATATGGCTGCTGTTGTTTTAGGAGTATGATTTCGAGGTGATTTTGAAGCCAAGAAGGTTGAATTCCAAGCTAGACCATCTGTCACGCATTGAAACAGGAGAGGAGCCTACCGATTTGGAGGAAGGGTTGCCCGACGCGCATCTCTTTGTGGTGCATGTAGTGGATAATCACTTTGCGGACATTATCCACTTTCTGACCACAGGGACGGCTCCAAAGGGATACACTAGTCAACAAAATAAAGAATTGGAGGTGCGTGCGATAGACTTTTAAGTTATTGTAGGCCATTTGTATAAGATGGGATCGGACGAAATGCTTAAACATTATGTGCCTGACTTTGAAATACACAGTATCATCACTGAAACTCATGGAGGAGTTGTGGGAGGACATTATGCAGGAAAAGAAACAACACAGAAGATTTTGTGCGCTGGGTTGTGGTGGTCGATGCTGCATGATGATTCCAAAGCATATTGTAGGGCATGCGATGCATGTTAGAGGACAGGCAGGTTGTCGCAGAGGGACAATCTGCCTTTGAATCCACAGGTGACATTGCAGCCATTTGAGAAATGTGAAATTTATTTTGTAGGGCCGATTTAGCCTCTAAGAAAGAAGACGGGCGGGTGCTATATCATCACCACGATCGAATATTTGACCATATGGGCAGAGGCACAGCCTGTAAAGGAATGTACTGCGGAAACAACAATGAAATTCCTATTCAAATATGTGTTTACGAGGTTTGGTTTCCCAAAGGTTTTGATAAGTGACCGTAGTACACATTTTCTCAATGAAATGATCAAAACCCTGACAAAGGAGTTCCAGGTTTACCATTAGAAGAGTACGCCATACCATCCTCAGGAAAATAGAATGGTTGAGGTTTCTAATAAGATATTGGAGAATGCATTGACAAAGGTTTGCAATGTGCAGAAGAATGATTGGGACATGCGCATACTAGTAGTTTTATGGGCTTACAGAACTACTTGTAAGAAGATTATGTGTCAGACACCTTTTAGGTTGGTCTATGGTGTAGAGGATGTAATGCCTATGGAATACATTGTGCCTAGTCTACACATAGCGTCTTCAATAGGAATGGCGGACCGTGGAGCCTTATAAGAAAGGCTCACGCAGCTAACAAAGCTCGAGGAAGATAGGTTTTTGGTTGGATTCCATCAGAAGGTTCAGAAGAGACGTGAAAAAGCTTGGCACGATCAACACATCAAATGCGCACCTTCAAGCTAAATTATTTAGTTTTATTATATGACAGTAAGTTTGATAAGTTTCCAGGAAAATTTCAGATGCACTGGCTAGGGCCATATGTTATCAAAGAGATTATAGATGGTGGATCAGTTCAGCTCATGAAGTTGAATGGAGATCCATTTCCAAGGAAGGTAAATGGAAGCCGATTGATACCATACACCGGGGATCTAGCCCAATGACTACATGATGGTAGCACAGTCTTAGCGCTCAAGGAAGTTGCAAGGAGGCACGGGAGTATAAACTACACTACTTGGTTTGCAGAGCTGTGCGACAGGGGGGCTGCGCGAAAACGAATGATGTCACAGTACCAAAAGAAGCGCAAAGGGACTTGCACTATAGGAGGATAGACTGCACAGCGTAGCCACAAAGTAACTATTACATTCACTGTTCATGATTTGACTGCTAGGAGACAGTTAAGAGGAGCGGGCACGTGGCATTTGAGGCATTCAAAGCTAAATTTAAGAGTAAAATCTTAGGAAATCTGCTACCAATTCAATATTTATGAACGGATTTTGGGGGGAACTGTCGAATTTGAATTAAAATTCACTTATAAATTACGTGTGGCTGTTCAACGAAAAACATTTTTCATCCTTATAATTTATGTGTTGCGTTGTCTGGTGCGCATGATTCACGAGTATTTCGAAGCTCTGATCACAAGCCCTGAATTCGACAAGTTGCCTGAGTTAGATAAAAAACTCATTATTGACATCATGTTAGGACCAGGTCCCATTGAAACCGCTAGCACTAGAGGAACTATCGCCTCTGAGGGAGCTGCCCCAGAGGTAATGAGCATGGAGGTTCCCACTATAGTGCCTACGGCATCGAGGTCACCTAGGACAAAGCCTACGCCAGTGAGGGAGGTTCCAAAACCAAAGAGAGATAAGAAAAATAAGCCAGTGCTGGTGCAAAAGTCACCGATAAATCATGCTACCACATAGGCCCAGAGGAAGGAAAATATGAGCGCAAAAAAGAAGAGGATCGTGGTGGATCTGGAGGCTGAGGAGGGCACGGAAGATATAGACACTGAGGGGGTGGATCCTATATCTAAGTTGCTAGAGTATATCCCTCCACGCAAGGGAAAAGTGAAGGTCCCTAAGGACCCAGATGCAGGACAATTCCTCCTCAACACACCCCTGTTACCAAAGAACCTAACCTTTGAAGGTCCGTGCTTGGCGTGGATCCCGCATTTGAAGCTAGAAGATTGGGATTTGGCAGACCCACGAGCGGTTCCCCCACCTTGCTAAAAACACCTACATGAAGAGGATATTCTACAAAGAGTCTGGTGTGATTGCACTAGAGCCTGTGGAGTGGATTTGCAGAGTGAACCAGTCGGGGTTGCTGAACCTGTTGTGGGTGCCCCACTACCATCGCTCCAATATTAACTTGATTGTCATTAAGCAGTTGTTGTGCCTGGTGCATGACAGATGCTTATGGATGAGTGCGTTGATCCCTATCACTGATATGCTGATCCATTGGATCACGCTGTTGCCGCACTCAGGATAGAATTTGGCCAAGGCATTTAGTAGAAAGACGAGTGAGTGTGACCTCGCGGAGAAGATGAAGGACAAGTTTAAGCTTGTGAAAAATCCACGTGGGTATTCTATTACCTCGATCACTGACCTTGTGGTAAAGGTTGCCATGTAGATCCTGGTTAGCAAGGTTGTGAGAAAGTGTCACGTAGATGAGGTGCCGGAAATAATGGTTTGATTGGCTACATATTGCGCGGAGGGCGTGCAGTTCAACTGGGCGCGCTACTTGTGTAGTGAGTTCCTTGTGAATTGTGGAGAGGCACAGGATGAGAGTAAAACATCCAACTATTCATGGTTTTTTCTCTCGATTATGCTGGTTGCCTGGGATTTACCAGAGGACAACCAATTTCCTCTCATAGAGAAAGATTTTCCAGAGGCTACAAAATTTGCATCTCTGTGGGCCACAAAAGATGTTGTGCGGGTCACAAAGACCAAAGTCTTTTGGGTGCTGATGGAGAAGATCACTCCCATGGCCATCAAACAGAAGTCGTGGTTGTCACCAACCATGTTTGAACAACTTTCAGGATACGTGGAGTTCAAAGCTAACTTCCACCGTGTATACATCCGTGTGCAAAAGGATCTAGAGCAGAAATGGTTTGGCTTACCTTACCTTGCTACAGATGATGTTATTGAGGAGGTCATAAAGCACTGTCAACCAGATTGGAATTCTCCTTCCGATCTGGCCGCAAGCACTAGCAAATCCATGGAGAAGAAGAAGAAGGACGCGACCAAACAAAAGGTTCAGCATTTGGCTGAGAAATGAAGGAAAGAGGTTGAGGAGAAGGCCTGAGTGGAAGCAGAACGCGCCACGAAGAAGTAGGCAGAACAGGAAGAGTGCAGCTCCGAGTGGAGTGATAAGTCTCCTTCACCCCAAATGGAGGAGGAAGAGCAGTCAGAGTAGGGTGGTGGTGGTCAGGACGAGCAGAGCACTCCCTTCCGAGTGAAGCGGTATAGGGAGTAGGAAAAGGAAGGGCTGCAGAAGAAAATAAAAGCCACCAAGCCATCGCTAGACCCAATTACTTTGACTGACAACGACCTAGATGAAATAGGTGATAAGGTGCGGGATATCACTGTAAAACTGCTATAGTAGTTTGAGTAGAAGCAACAGCAGGCACTGAGTGCTATTCAAAAGGATCTACACAAGTTTCAGATCCAGACAAATAGGATCCAGGTCGGCGGAGGGTAGAGCAGCGCTACATCAATAAGTTTGGCACCATGGACCACTCAAGCAGCCAAGATGATCTGGTCACTGGATCTTCGGGCAGTGGTGCTGCCAGATGGATCTTTAAGCATGCAAGCAGCCACTGACAAGGATATTTTCAACTCTCTGAAGAACATCAGCCTCAACCTAGTTGCACTCCCCAGCAAGTTTCTTCACACGCTGTAAGAAGGTGTGATAATAGAGGTTAAAGCTCAGGAGCAACGCAAAATTAGCCTTATAAGCTAGTATAGAGTAAACAATGAAAATATGTTTGCTCAGAAGTCTAAGGCATTGGAGGCACATAAGAAAGTTTAGGTGCAAAATGCCTAGGTTGCAACCGCAGTGGCAGAAGCCTACAAAACAGTTCTCGAACTACATATACATGAGGAAGCGCCATTGGAGGCGAAGATCAGAAAGATGGCTGCAGGCGTGAACGACGCCAAGGAAAAAGTGGCTAGATTTCAGTTTGAGCTGAACTTGAAGATCACAGAATTAGAGTTTAAGTCACAGCCTTCAACTCCGCTAGAGTTCAGGGAACAGTGTGAAGCTGCTGATCCAAGTGGATCTCCAGACACCAGTGGCATGGAAAAAGCTCAAAATTCAAAGTGGCGGAAAGATGATGAACTTGAAATTAGATCGAAGTGCTTGTCGCTCTAATTCCAACGGTGTGAATGACACTCCAATCCAAGTCCAGATGAAGGAGAGGAGGCAATGCACATAGTTCGAGGCAGAATTTTGCAGGAGGGCCGAATTTTCACTTTGTCAGATTTTGAAAAATTTTATATGGTTTCAACACTTCTCAATGCCACGAACGCAATGGCGCTGTCCATTTCTCCATCAAAGTTCTGCATTTTTCGGCCATTTTTCAATATGGAGGTATAAAACTCCTTTTTTGTAACTGATTCTTGTACTCTTCTTTCTCATGCCACTTAATGAATGAAGGCCTCCCCATTGATCGAGTAGGGCCCGAAGACGTAGTCCAAGTCAGATGAACTACATTATCAAGTATTGTTGTCTTCTTTCATGCTTTATGTGTTTCTCCTCTTCTCTCATGTGCACATTAAGTTTTCTATGTTAAGCTACAATTTATGCATGTAATTCTTTAAGACATCTATAAGAAAAAGATTCTGGATCAAGTGGTATCAGAGCAGGCCTTTTTAGATGTGAATTGCATGTTTGTATGCTGACAAGAAACAGGCTTTGAAGAGGTGAAGGGAAACTAAAGTCTTTCGATCCCGAAGCGGGGTGTGCACATTGAAGGAGAAACATGGTAGATGAAGAGGCTCATTAGGAAGAGGAGCTCAATTTACGCAAAACCTTCTATACAATGGAAAAAAATGTTGGTCAATTGCTTTCAAGGCTGGAGAAAGAAGAAGGGAAAAAGGCAGAAGAACAAGGTTCAGTGCATGGAAATGGTGAAGAAGAACCCCCTCCTTCTCCTTCCACGAGTGAAAGCTCTTCTTCCTTTCATCATCATCATCGTAGAAATTCAAGGGGTGCATCTAAGAAAACTTTCTTTAAATTAGATGTCAAATTTGATCTTCCCATGTTTAACAGTGAAAGTAATGAAACAAAGCTTAATAACTGGATTAGGAAGATTGAGATCTACTGTAGGATTCAGTAGATCGAAGAGGATGAGGCAAAGATTTAGTTTGCCTCTCTTCGACTAAGTAGCACCGCTCTCATTTGGTGGGAGAGGAAATTGCGAAGCAGTAAGAGTGTGGGTAATATTCTTTGCTCATGGCCTAGTTTCATTTCTGCATTAAAGGAACAATTCTATCCCTTGGGTTATAAGAAAAAATCCTTAATGGATTGGAAATACTTAAGGCAAGGCAGAGTTCAGGATGTTCAAAGCTTTATCGAGGAGTTTAGAAAACAAGCACTTAATTTTGACATTGCACTTGACTCACTTGAAGTAGTAACTAAGTATATTGGATCATTACATAGTTACATTAGACATTCATTATTATTGTTTGAACCTACTACCAATGACTCGGCTAGTGTAAAGGCCATTCATCTGGAAAACAAGGGAACACCTAAATGGGATGACCACCCAAAGAGAGCCGTAACAACCAAGAGAAGGGGAGCAAAGCCCTCTTGTACAAATTGTGAGAAAGAGGGGCATGATGAAGAATTTGCTAGAAGTTGCACCCTGAGCTGAGACCTGAAAGGAATCACAGAAAGGGGAAGTAGAATGTCATCACCACTGTGCAACAAAACCAAGATTTTGAGTCAGAGGAAGATGAGAAGGTCACAGCTGCAGGATTTTCATGAGGTAGGCCCATTGACTTGGGGTCTGATTCTAGCAATGAAATGAAGTTTGCAGCCCTTGGGATCGCAGCAGGAGGACCTATAGATTTGGGGTCTGATTCTAGCCATGAATCAAGGATTTCAACAGACCTAACGAAAAGGGAACTCCCTGCAGCAGGGCTCCAAGAACTTGAGGAGATCAACCACTGCATCCAAGCAGAGAATGCTGAGCTAAGGAGGCTTCTACAAGAGGCAAGGGAAGAAAAACAAAGTTTACTACGCCAATTGCAAGCCAAAGATGAGGCCTTGGAAAAGCTACAGCATCACGATCCGAAGTTAAAAAGTGATTCCTCGATTTCATATGATTTTCATGATGATGAATTCGCTGCTTTTGAAAAACATACTACAGGGATTGGATCCAAACTATTGAAGAAGATGGGGTATCAGGGAAAGGGCCTCAACATCAAAGTCCAAGGCATCGTAAACCCCATCGAAGTCGAGGAATTGTCGCGTCGTGTAGGAATCGAGTACGCCAGAAAGGAAATGGGAGAAAGCTCCAATACAGCTAGAAACCAACCAACGATAGACAATGAAATTCCCTCCTCACAGTCCAATGATAGTGAGGGCCCCATAAACACTTATCGGAGGAACACCAGGGGAAAGCACCCCAAGGCAACCCTGAAAGTTTGGATGAATAAGAATCATTGTAGCCATTGAAACAAAGAGGGACACCAAGAGACCGCGTGTTCGATGCTCCATGCTCTGGAACATTGCTGGAGTAGTCGAAAGGTGAACATGTTGAGCAAATGAATCCATCCCATTCACGGTGGTCTACTTTATTAAGTTGGTTTTTCTAAGGTAGTAGCTTGTTATGGCAACCATTGTAAACCATACGTTGCAAGTAAATGTAAAAGTGATGGTGTGTTTCCTATCACTTCAAAACGCAATGATGATATTTTGGCCTTTCTTTGTTAGTAGTTGAGGTATTGATTAATTTTATGTAATCCTTGGGCAAGGAGTGTGTGCTATAAACTCTTGGTAAGGAAGGGTTGTTAATTCATGTGTGGTGTGCATAATTGCAAAAGGAAAAAAAATGTACTAGTTTTGTGTGTAGGTGATCAAAAGTGTGGGTTGAAAGGACACAAACAATGTGCAAGTGTAAATGCTTTTGGGGTCCAAAAGCTCCTTAATGGGGAGGATTGATCCAGGTGGATCTCCAAACACCAGTGGCATGGAAAAAGCTCAAAATTCAAAATGGCAGAAAGATGATGAACTTGACATCAAATCGAAGTGCTCATCGCTCTGATTCCAACGGTGCGAATGACACTCCAATCTGAGTCCGGATGAAGGAGAGGAGGTAGTGCATGCAGTTCGAGGCATAATTTTGCAGGAGGGCCAAATTTTCACTTTGTCAGATTTTGATAAATTTTATATGGTTTCAGCACTTATAGACACCACGAATGTAATGGCGGTATCTGTTTCTCCATTAGAGTTATGCATTTTTCAATGTGGAGGTATAAAACTCCTTTTTTGTAACTGATGCCTGTACTCCTCTTTCTCATGCCACTTAATGAATGAAGGCCTGCCCATTGATCAAGCAAGGCCCAGAGAAATAGTCCAAGTCAGACGAACTCTGTTATCAAGTCTTGTTGTCTTCTTTCATGCTTTATGTGTTTCTCCTCTTCTTTCATGTGCACATTAAGTTTTCTATGTTAAGCTACAATTTATGCATGTAATTATTTAACACATCTATAAGAAAAATATTTTGGATTAGCCACTGTGAAGGATGGAGCCACGACAGTGGATGTCGTGGTGGTAGACTGCACCGCACTTTTTGAGCAAGCAATGGAGGTCATCACGGCTTTGCAGGAAGATGCCACCCTACAAGCCTTGAATATAGAAGCTCGTGAACTCCAACAACAATATGATGAAGTGAAAGGAATGATGCGCGCCATTGCTACCACATGATGCCTTGCTAAGCTACAGGAGGAAAGAAAGTTGCACGTAGATGCGGAAGCAATGCAGAAGAAAGAGGCAGTCCTCAAGGCCAGATTGCGCCCTTGGTTGGATGATGCCTACATTGTCTTTGCCAACATCCAAGAGAAATTGGAAACTTTACAGAGGACGTAGCAGAAAATCAAGGAGGACAGTGTAGGACCGACAACAGAGTAGCTGGTGGAGCAGATCAAACAAGAAGCCACGCAGAGCGCAGCTGAAGTGGCAGTGGCACAAGTAGAGTTGGGAGGTCTTCACAGTAAGATCTTCGTGCCAGCAGAGTGACTCAGGGGTGAGTCATGATCTTTGTGTTGGGGGCCTGTTGGGATGGGGTCCCCTAGGGTCAATTTTGGGGCAAAAACCCAAGTTTTTTTGTATAAAATGTGAAGTCTCCGCAAGTTGTGGTCGCGGAGCGCGTAGATAGTTAAAGTGTCATAAAGGGTTGTACCCTTATTTTATGTAAGTTCAGTCAGCTCTTGAAGATCTACCCATGGTCCATGGACCATGGGATTGTATAAATAGGTGTGTCTTAGGATGTCTAAGAAAAAAGGCAATAGAGAGGAAGATGAATGTAATGGGTCAGTAAGAGGAAGAGCGTAGAAGTCTTAGAGTAGAAGAAAGGCTCTGCAGCTGTGTATGCAGAGGCCTAGAGTAGAGTCCGTAGCTGAGTGTGTGGACCACTACAGCTGAGTGCATGGACTCTTGCAACTGAGTGCCAAGGAAAGTCTTGAGTCTGTAAGTAGAACTGAAGTATTAATAAAGAGATTATTCCAGAAATTCTTGTGTTTTGTCTGCTTACTCTATTTTACATGAATGCGTTTATATTGTGATAAATGATGGGTTTATGAAATAATATTGTATTGATGCGCAACTTTACATGATTTGTATTTTTATATGAATGCAATTGATGCTAACTATTTACGTGAAGATTATCTTGTTGTATGTTGAAGTTATTGAACACTTAAGCCGATCTGAGTAATTACTGGGTTATAAGTCATCTTTGATACGCGTAAGTAGTTGATCCACCTATTCAGGGTCCTCAAAAGATAGGTGTAGATCTTCGTGGAGGTCTAGAGGCTGATTAAAGGGAGTTATATTGATAAACCTTAAAGGCTTATCGATCTACATGAAGGAAAATTTAGGACATAAAACGACATTACATTGATCTCTGGGTGAGAAAACTTGGTTCCAGCATCCCCCCATACTACTTTAGGTGAGAATTCAAAATTTAGAGGCATGTAACCACCACATCTCTTCTGATGTTAATGAAATGAAGTTTTATTTTTGTTGTATCTTTGTGTTTATGTTTATATTTGTGTTCTTCTACATTCTTGCATAATTGCAGATCTTGAAATTATAGATTCTCATAAATTCTTGTTTCACAACTTCTAGAGCAATTCATAATGAATGTAGTGACAACTATATATATATATATATATATATATATATATATATATATAGAGAGAGAGAGAGAGAGAGAGATAATCCAGTATACTTGCTAGTCTACAAAATAAGTGGTATAACCTCTGCATGAGTTACACATGAAGAATTTATTTTGAGATGAAATTGAAAGCCTCTTTGATAATAAATTCAATTGCATGGCATGTTTATATCCTGTATTTTTGTTCTTTGTTATATTATCACATGGTGTTACACAAAAGAATTTTAGTGTTGAAGAAATAAGATGTAATTGATTGTCAACCTTTTGTTTTCGAAATACCTAGTACTGATTTCATACATCACCATCCCAAAGAGTCATATTCCAAACGCTATGTTATCCTTCATAGATTACTTCCATGTTTTCACTTACACAACTTGGCTATTTGCATGCCTGAATATCACTTGTTGGAACTCCAACATCACTTGAATTAACAATATTGCACATTTTAGTTGCAAATGAATTGATGTGATTGTTGGCCTTAAGATACCATATTTGTTTCCTAGGTTGTGCATCTTTTAGTGTTGAAGAAATAAGATGTAATTGATTGTCAACCTTTTGTTTTCGAAATACCTGGTACTGATTTCATACATCACCATCCCAAAGAGTCATATTCCAAACACTATGTTATCCTTCATAGCTTACTTCCATGTTTTCACTTACGCGACTTGGATATTGACATGCCTGAATATCACTTGTTGAAACTCCAACATCACTCGAATTAACAATCTTGCACATTTTAGGTTCAAATGAAGTGATGTCATTATTGGCCTTAAGATATCATATTTGTTTCCAAGGTCATGCATCTTTTCCCATGTAATCCCTATTACCCTATAATATGTCTTGGCTACATCATGGATATATTACCATATCATAGTTTGTATAGGCTAGAAACAACCATGTGAAGCACCAAAAAGGTGAGGCCATTGAAGACATCAACCAAATCTTCAAAATGATGAAGGCATTGGTCATTGAACTCCATCAATGATTTGTGAGATGCACCATAACAATGAACTCAAACAAATCGAATGCGACCTCTACCCATATAGGTATTTTGCTAAAACCAAGGCTTTGATAACACACAATAACATTCCCATCTCTAAGATACATCATGTCATGATACATTTTTCTTTGATACAAACCCTTTTCTAGCACTGTTATTTTTTCATATTAAATAATAAAAATATTTAAATCCATTTAACTTTAATTCTTTTTGAATTCCAAACTTCAACATCAATATTAATAGCTAGTCCTCTTCTATATAGGAAAAATGGCATCAAACAACCCCTCCAATGGCCCATTGTTAGGACGAGTTGTGTTAGGTTCCAACAGACATTTTAGATGACATTCTGATGGTCTTTTGGGCATGGTACAAGTACAAATTTATTTTTTAGTAAGCATGTTCAACACTATGTTATAAATTCAATGTTTAACATGTGAATAATCTTCTTTGACACATGTTTAATGTGAAAAAATATCGTTGTTGATAGGTGCATGAGTTTCGCTTGAGGTTGGCGGTAATTATTTGAGTACTTCACCTTCAAGAAGCAACCAACTATTTGATAGAGTTGGTTCAGGTAAAATCTGAATATAAATCTTGAAGTGAGATGTTTAATGCATGAAAATTTATCACACGTGTCTCATACTTGTGATTGAAAATTTCGTGTAAATTGTACAACCCTTACATATAGATATGCTAATAGGGCTTTAGGAATGAGTAGATGTGATTTTGATGGGTCTACTTCGCATGGTAGAGGTACACACTCGATTTCTAGTTAACATGTTCAAGTCTAGACAATATATAAATTTAATGTTTAACATGTGAATACTTTCTTCTTTCACACACATTTAATGTGAAAAAATATCGTCATCCATAGGTGAATGCTCTCAACATGAGGATGGCCATGTTGATTCTCAATGAGTCGTCCAGGAGCATTTAGGTGAGGATCATACTTAAATCTTGTTCAAGATATGTTTAATGTTAAAATTTATCCCATCTCTCATACTTATGCACGATTGGAAATTTGATGTTTTGTATAGGGCATAATAGCTCTGAGTTTGTTTCCTTAGAAGGGGACAATCGTCCTCTGAATGACGGCTCAGAGAATGAGAGAGTTCATGGACCAGGTAATTTTAAGTGTATAATTTTTTTGAAGATGAACTATGCAAGTGAAATTAATTTATATTCAAATAATGTGTGAACATTTATCATGTTACGTGGTTTGATCATGCTCTTGTGGGACATCGTCATGGTGGGAGAGGTCATAGGGCCCAACAGTATGCCCACAATCAAAACTATGAACCTATTTACCCCCATCCTCAAGATGTTCCTAAGGAGGTGCCTTGGGAAGACAACATCTACTCTCTTACTCTTGATGACTTCAGGGTGCATTCAATGAGATTCCAGAATGAGCTAGAAAATAACAATCTCTCTAGATTGACTAGATATTGTCTCCAAATAGTTTTTCACATTTTGGAGAATCTCATAGCGGTGTATTGTGGGGTTGGATCAATGATTGAGGTTTTTTATGACATGATACATAGGAGGAGAGCATCAATTATGGGTAGGCACTCCTTTAAAGAAGTGAAAGAAAGGGTCACTAAAGAAATGGCCTTCTCATTATTTGACTTGCAACCTGAAGATAAAAATCATTTGAAGGTTGCAAGATTTAATGACCCTAATATTGCGCCATTTCTCTATCAAAAGTTCCTAAATTCATATGGAAAGTTCCAAAATAATGATGAAGTGCCAAAATATTTTGTGAGGAATTTGTACGCCGAGGTTTGAGAGCACATGGATCCCAATTATATAGATGCAAGATCTGAATTCTATGGAATTGGGAAAGGTCACACATATTAACGACCTGATGTTATACCAGATGTTGCATTTAGGGCTTCAGAACCTCGTTTAGCACTTTGAATACCTAGAGTTGTTTCATTTCAAGATCAGTTAGATTAGGGAGGTTGTTCAGGATGTTTCACGAGCAATGTCAGTTGGATTAGGAAACATGAAGCATTCAAAGAGAGGAGAAAATTACATGATTTATTAATGTTATAGATGAAGTGCTGAGACAAATGGATCGACAGGATCTCGAGAGATATGCAACATCTTATAGAGATAATGTGGAGTGATCCTTGGCTCGCGATAGTCATAGCCTGGGTGAGGCATGCTTTGGGAAGCTATGATTAATGAACTGTAAAATCACACTTACAATATTAGCTATAATGCATGTTACATATAAATTTATTATGTTGAATTGTATACACATTTTGTCTGTAAAAATCACTTACATATTTATTTGAAATTATGCATTTTTCATCATTTTTGAATGACGAAATGCTTAAATTAAATTAGTGGAACAATTGTCGCTTAATGAGCTTATTGATGTACATACACCGCAGGTATTACCATGTACATAGATATTTTGCTTCAAATTGTGAATGAATTAAAGTCACATAAATTTTATAGTGTCACTCCTACATTTTATGTTGACCTTTTAGGTTTTAGTAGAAGACATGAAAAAATCAATCAGGAAACTGAGCACGCAGGAGATGGCATAGAATCTCCACAAGATGATATTTCATACCCTAGTAGACTATTATCCATCCAGTTGTTTGAACAAACTTCTCTTAATATTGATTGTAAACTCTAATTAATGGTGCGTTCTTTTAGAAATCCCATATATGACATATTTGGTATTTATTAATTTCTTCTGATTAATTAAACTATGTTCTTGAAATTTAACTGCAGTTATCTCAAGGGACGTGCACAATGGGTTCATGCTATAAGTGATTTTCATTTTTATTTGAAGGATAAAAAGTATAGTTCCCCATGTTGCATGAGGTGATTTGTCGGTCTATCTAGATCTCACAGATGTGTGGTTGCAAGCCAATTGTTCTATGACATTAATTTTATATTGTAAAACTAGTATTTAAAATTTGTGTTTATGTTTAATACTCTTTTGGGGAGTTATATACCCTAATATATTTTAACACTTTGTGGATTATGATTTCTTTTGGTATAAGAATGTAAAATTTCACTACATACTTCTTTGTTTGATGAGGAATCATTTTAAAAAAATTTGCAATCTTGTATCTCCATTGGAAGCTAAAATGACACTCTCTAAGACATAAATTAGAAATTCTTACCAAATGAATGACTTTGCATTGGCATTAGATGGAAGGGATGCATGGTGTATATTAATATCATTGCCATATTTCTCCTACCTAGCTCTTAAATTTGTCTATTTTAGGTGGTTTATATTCTTTTGTCTTCTTTTGCTTGGGAGGAAGTTTTAGATCTTCATAAACATATCTTATTTTGTGAAAAACTCCAAGGAGTAAACGATAGATCCTAAAATAAGTTAGCATTTCTAGTTGTCCATATTCCCCACGATAATATATGTCATAATACTTTGTTCTCACCTTCATCCACTATTTTGGTAATCTATTAGAGATTGCCAATTTATGGGGTTACTCCAAAAGTGTTTTAACCTAACTAGTGATGTTTGATGGACATATGGTGTAGGTTTTAACCCTATACAGAAATTACCTGCATATGAATTCTAAAACAGAGAAAAATAAACAATGTCAGAGCATAACACATAAAACACATATACATAGAGATTTTCCCACTGGATCCCAAAACCGGGACTACCATCTTGACTTTTTATTATGTTCCTTTCAATGTTACAATACATATTTATACATGTCGAAGCATCCAATACCATGGACCGAAAACCATCGCATCCAATACCATGGACAGAAAACCATCGTGTCCAAAAAACATGTGTGAAAATCATGCCCAAAACCATAGGTGGGTCTGCCCAACCTAACATAGGGTCCAAAACCAAAATTTTCCAGGGCGCTGCCTCGAACCCCATAAAGTGGGGTTACGAGTGCCCTTCAAACCCCCTATTAACTACGTGGAAAGAATATAACACAACCCAACTTTCTCCCACTTGTTGTTTTCTTTCCACAGGGGGCCACAAGAGAGCTTAGTCATTTTCCCAGCCCTGAAATGCCCATTGTTTCTCTACACCAAGAGAACTTCTCAGAGCTCATAGATTTTTTCAATGCATCTGTAGTATTCTTCAAAGTGTCCACCTTTACGAGAAACACCTTTTTGTCTTCTATCATATCCCTCACAAAATGATACTAAACATCAATGTGCTTTGTCTTTGAATGATATGCAGGGTTCTTTGCCAAGAAAATTGCACTTTGGCTGTCACGGTCTATCCTTATAGCTTCCTGTATTAACCCCATACTTGAACACAATATCTGCAACCAAACTGCTTCCATGCTTGCATGAGTGGCTGCCATGTATTCTGCCTCTCTAGTTGATAGTGCCACTACAGATTGTTTCTTACTCATCCAACTGACTGCACCTCCAAATAGGTTAAACACATACCCACTTGTAGATCTTCTCTGATCCAAATCTCCAACCCAGTTTGCATCAACAAAGCCATGAATATCCAACATTTTGTCCAATCTTGGTCTTCCTTGGTAGCACAAATCATAATCACTAGTGCCTCGCAAATACCTGAAAACCCGATTCACTACTGTCCAATGCTCCTTTCCTGGTTTTGACATAAACCTACTCAATACTCCCACTTCATGTGCAATGTCTGGTCTAGTACAGACCATTGCATACATCAGGCTACCAACTGCACTTGCATATGGAACACAGGATATGTCCTCTTCCTCTTCTTGTGTCTTGGGACACTGTTCAACAGATAACATCACACCTACAAGAATAGGAACCTTCAACGGTATACTATCCTGCATATTAAACCTCTACAATATTGTCTCGACATACTTCCTCCGGTTTAACTAGAGCTTCCTCTTTGCCCGATCTCTTTTAATTTCCATGCCCAAAATATAGTTTGCAGCACCAAGATCTTTCATGTCAAATTTGGAGGACAATTGGGTCTTCAAATCCTGGATAACTTCTTTGTCATTTCCAACCAGCAACATATCATCCACATACAAGGCTAGATAAATAACACGGTCACCAATTAATTTAAAATACACACAATGATCTTCTTTGCTTCTAGTGAAGCCAAGTCCCCATATAAATGTATCAAATTTCTGATACCACATCCTTGGTGACTATTTTAACCCATACAAAGACTTCTTTAACTTGCATACCGGTTCTTTCTTACCCTTCACCTCAAAGCCTTCAAGTTGCTTCATGTAGATCTCCTCTTCCAGATCCCTGTGAAGAAATGCTATCTTCACATCTATCTGTTCTACCTCAAAATCAAAAGCAGCAGCAACATATAAAAGTAATCTAATAGAAGCCACCTTAGCAACAGGAGAAAAAATATCACTAAAATCAATTCCCGGCACCTGGGAATAACCTTTTGCTACCAACAAAGCTTTGTATTTCTCCACTTTTCCTTCTGCATTTGTCTTCTTTTTGAACACCCATTTGCTGCCAATGGGTTTCCTTCCAGCTGGCAACTCCACCAGATCCCAAGCCTCATTTTTGTGCAAAGATGCCATTTCATCAACCATGGCCTCTTTCCAGAGTTTTCCATCCTCTGAATCCACTGCTTCCTTCACAGTTCTAGGATCATCATCAGTAACAGACAAAGCAAAATTTGAATAGAAAGCAGATGGGCTATAACTTTCTGGCTGCCTTCTTTCTCAAACTAATCTTCTCAAAGCTGGAGTTTATGGCTCTTCATCTTCTGATTCCTCCTCTGCTATAGAGTCTGGTTCTTCCTCCTTTAGCTCAAACTCTATCTTCTCAGGTTCCTTTGGTTGGAATTCATGTTTAATAACATCTTTCACCTCTCTAAACACCACATCTCGACTGTACACAACCTTCCTTGTTACTAGGTTCCAAAGCTTATAACCCTTTAAACCATCCTTATACCCAATAAAGATGCACTTTTCAGATTTACTATCCAACTTGGTTCTTTTCTCCTTTGGAACATGTACATATGCATCACATCCAAATACCCTTAGATGTGAAAGAGAGGGTTTCTTACCAGTCCATACTTCTTGTGGAGTCTTATCCTCCAACGCTGATGAAGGTGACCTGTTGACCAGGTAACATGCAGTATCCACTGCCTCTGCCCAGAATTCCTGTCCTAACCTGGCACCACTGAGTATGCTTCTTGCCCTTTCCATCAATGTCTTATTCATTCTTTCTACAACTCCATTTTGCTAAGGTGTATATGGAGTAGTATTCTGCCGTGCTATACCACACTTCTTACAGAATTCTTAAAATTCCTTACTGCAAAACTCTCCACCATTATCTATCCTCAGTACCTTTATCTTCTTCTCTGTCTGGTTTTCCACCAGAGCCTTGAATTCTTTAAACCTGTCAAAGACTTCAAATTTCTTCTTAAGGAAATTTATTCATGTATTCCTTGAGAAGTCATCTATAAATGATACATAGTACACAGACTTACCCAGTGATGGAACCTTCATAGGTCCAAACACATCACTGTGCACAAGCTCTAATATATGTTTTGTCCTCTTACCACCAGAGGGGAAACTCACCCAATTTTGCTTCCCATGTACACAATTTTCACAGAAATCAAAATCCAGAGAGCTATTACTCATACCTTCTACCATACCTTTACCATGAAGTATTTGAAGGCCCTTCTATCCAATATGTCCAAGCCTTTGATGCAACAACATGGTCTTTTCTCTAGAGACCACTAGATTTTCTGGTCCACTTTCAAGAACCACAGAACTGTTGCACCCATCTACAACAGTGCTACCTTGCAGCTTGTACAGAGTTTCAGTCCGAACTCCCCGCATCAATACCACTGCTCCCCGAACCATCTTGTAGGTATCCTTCTTGAACATTGTTTTTACACCTGCATCATCCAACTTGCTTACAGAAATCAGATTTCTGGCTAATGCAGGAATATGCAGAACACCCGAAAGTGTTCTAACCTTTCCACCTTGCAACTTCAACTTTACTTTTCCGCGACCAATGATTCTAGCCTTCCTATCATCCCCTAAGAAGACATCACCACCATCGTATTTCTCATACTCACAAAACCACTCTCTATGGGGAGTGAAGTGAAAGGATGCACCTGAGTCAATCAACCATGCCTTATGATCTGCATGTGTACTTGAAGAAGCAAAGTACACATCTACACCTTCATCTGAGGTGGTTTTCACCTCTACAGAAGGAGCACCATCAGATCCCTATCCTTTATCAGGAGCTTTAGATTTACAGTCCCTTTTGAAGTGCCCTTCCTTTCCGCATTTCCAGCACACCACCTTTACAGGTTTTCCTGGAGATTTAGATCTCCCTCTAGATTTAGATCTCCCACTCGATGACTTATTTTTGTTTCTGTTCTGGGACCGTCCTTGTATAGACAAGGCATCACCATTCTGCCTCTCCATATTTTTCCATCTCATCTCCTCTGTAAGCAAGGATGAGACTATTTCATCAAAATGCAAGGCAGTTGCATTACTACCTATTGCAATAACTAGACTATCCCACGAATCTGGTAGAGAACACAACAAACTGATTCACTTATCTTCATCTGAAATTTTAATATCAATAGATGCTAACTGACTTACCACAATATTAAATGCATTCAGATGCTCTGTCACCGAGTCTCCATCTTTCATCCTCAGGTTATATAGCTTTTTCCGTAGGAATAGTTTATTCACTAGAGACTTAGATTGGTAGAAAGTCCCTAACTTGTCCCACACAGCCTTTACTGTAGCTTCCCCTGATGCATTTAGAAATACTGAATCTGAGACACACAATTGTATTGTGCTCTTTGTCTTTCGATCCAACTTCTTCCATTCTTCATCGGTCACTCCCGTTGGTTTAGTACTTGGATCTACCGCGATCCACTGATCTTTATCCACCAATAGATCCTCCATCTTGAGTTTCCACAACTCAAAACTCTGACCATTAAATTTCTTTATCTCTATCTTTCCACTACTTGCCATCTTCTTTCACCACCATAATCGATCTTGTAGATCTTCCACTGAACAGAGTCTACCACAGGCCTGAGCGAAACTCCTCAGCAACAAAGGCGTCCCCTTGAAGCCAAAACAACTCTGATACCAGATGTAGGTTTTAACCCTATATAGAAATTACCTGCATATGAATTCTAAAACACAAAAGAATAAACAATGCGAGAGCATAACACATAAAACACATATACACAGAGATTTTCCCACTGGATCCCAAAACCGGGACTACCAGCTTGATTTTTTATTATGTTCCTTTCAATGTTACAATACATATTTATACATGCCGAAGCATCCAATACCATGGACCGAAAACCATCACGTCCAATAACATGGATCGAAAACCATTGCGTCCAATACCATGGACCGAAAACCATTGCGTCCAAAAAACATGTGCGAAAATCATGCACAAAACCATAGGTCGGTCCGTCCAACCTAACATAGGGACCAAAACCAAAATTTTCTGGGGCGCTGCCCCGGACCCCATAAAGTGGGGTTACGAGTTCCCTTCAAACCCCCTGTTAACTACGTGGAAAGAATATAACACAACCCAACATATGGATGGGTCAATTTGAGTGGATTCTTGACATTTAATGGAGTGCTAACATAACACTTACCTAGGAGTTTTTTATTCTATGTGTGATTTCCCCATTGGTGCACACAATGGGGTAGTTAGTTTTGATTAGGAGAGGTACCTACCTAGGAGGATTATGTCACCTGAGCATATGTTAATTGTAGATTCCATAATATTTTAGAAATAAAATGGGCATGAGAAAAGTCAAATGATTCACTTTTCTCATGCATGTTCTATTTATAAAATATTTTAGAATATGTTGAGAATGCAACAAGATGATGGAGCTTAGTGGAAAGGAGTTGCCTTCACTAAGTGGGCCCACAGGCAAATTATGGCGCAAAGTCTATTTTTAAACTATGTCTATTTTTAGACATATGGATCATGGTCTATGAGTTGCAGGATGCTGTTTATGGATGATTGGTCATGTTGGGAGAAATAGATGGACTTCTATTTTTGGTTCACAGCGGAGTGATCAGATTCTATTTTTAGACTGCCAGGCTAAAAATAGAAACAGTCAAATATTATTAGCCCTTAGTAATATTTAGACTATAAACTTTATCTTATCCTCTTGGAGCACTTCAGTTTGAGCTACAGATGTGGCACATGCAGCTGTCAGAAGGAAATACGCTTTTCTTATGATTCAGTTGAGCTATTGCATGCAGGACATCAGTTAGAACTCATGCATGTGAGTTCTGTGGAGTTGGATGTGGAGTTGATGGAGTTGTGTTCAGTTTGACTTGGTTAAACTAGTTGTAATTAGTCTAACTGCAAATAGACTAGTGATGAGTGATGTGAATTAATTGATTAAATTAATTCACTAATTATTAACTCATAATGCAACTGAAGAATACATCAGTTAACTCAGTGCATGTACAATTCAGTGGAGACAGGTGTTAGAAGTTGAGATTGCTATCAATTGTGACTATAGTTGTGCATGGTATCTTGCACAATCAAAGGATTGAGTATGCCCATGAGAATTGCCCAGTATATGCCCAGTGAAATAGCCTGTGATCACGTGATTTCCAGAGTGAGTGATTTTCACATGGTATTGTGCAATAGAGGCAGGCAAAGCAGCGGAGGAGATTTGAACCTGTGACTTGTTCGGATCTGAGCTAGTTTTGTGTGTAACAGGTGGAGATAGTACTGAGTACTTGTGAGGAGTATTGTACTATGTATTGTTACATGTTCTCAATCATTATAATATACAGATAGTGTGGGGTTTTTAGCTGTATGCTTTCCCCGGGTTACATACTGTGTTAATGTGCGCATGTGATTGATGTTTCATTGTTTTTAATGCTGCTAAATTGATGATCAATGTAGAGGAGGTTATGTCTTATGCATGTATTCCACAATAGTGTATAATTGGGATAATCTCTATGAATAAGTGTCATATTATTCAAAATTTATACATGGTATCAGAGCTGTTGATCATCAGATCTACTATTCAGGAAGTGTTTACATTCTATTTCTTCAGGCAGAGTCTGTGATCGGGCCAGGTAGCCTCTGGATTCATCCTTCCTTTGGAAGGTGAGATATCCGGTAAAATTCCATAGAGTCAATCTCTATACGAGAAATCCTTTGTTCTCACAAATCTTAGATCAGAGGCGGTTGAGTTTGGAGCTGGTGGAATTCGAATTTGTAGTAGTGTTTTCTTGGTATCAAAGTGGCAATGTCTTTCAACGGATTGTGATTGGAGTATGCTCTTAAGGGCAGCTCGAACTATATTGCATGGAAGGACAGGATGGAGGTAGTGTTGGATGATAATGGGCTGAAGGATTTCATAGAGGTTGATGTCCCAAAGCCTACTGATGCTGCGCAGGTTGATGCTTGGCAAAAGAAGACAACAAAGTGTCAAAGGATTCTGTTGGAGGGCGTGAAGGATCACATTGTGTCCAGCCTGCATGGAAAAGCTTCTCCATACTTGATGTGGAAAGTGTTGACAGATCTATTCCAAAGCAAGAGCGATTAGAGGAAGCTAGCGCAGAAAGATAAACTCAGAAAAATCAAATGTGAGAAGGGAGACAGTGTGCCCAAGTATCTCACGAAGTTCACTCAGTGCAGGGATGAGCTGGGAATTGTGGGGGTGACTGTCGATGATGAGGACTTGGTGAGCTTGGCTCTCATTGGTCTTTCGAAGAGTTGGCATTCCTATCAGGACTCTGCCAATGGTCGAGAGAAATTTCCAGGATGGGAGAGACTTTGGTCAAATCTTGTGCAGGAGGAGATTAGGCAGAATACCAGGGATGGATCTTCATCAAAGGGACTTGATGAAGAAAATTGCGCTTTGGCTACCAAAGCAAAGAAGGGGAAGAGCAAGAAAGCTTCTCAGTCTGGTGCAAAAGTCAAGAAGCAGGACATGTCCAAGGTGAAGTGCTTTCACTGTCACCAGCACGGACACTATGCCACTAATTGTTCGCAGAAGAAGAAGAACAAGCAAGTTGCTAGATCTGCAGTAGGAGAGGCTCTAGCCTCGTAGTTTGAGCTTGATTTTTCATTGATCGCATGCTTGGTTTCAAGTGTGATGGGATCGGTGTGGTTCTTGGACAGTGGTGCGCCTTTTCACATGACAGGAGATCGAGATTTGTTTTCTGATCTGGAGGACAAAGATCTTAGAGTGCACATCGAGATGGGCGATGATGGTAGATACAGTGCGACCGGTATCGGTACCATTTCCTTTGAGAGGGAGTTTGGTAAACCCTTCGTATTGAAGAAAGTGATGCATGTTATAGGATTGAAGAATAATCTTATCTCTGTGGCGATGTTAGAAGACAAGGGATATGATGTTGTTTTCAGCGAGGGAAAGGCTTTCCTGCGCAGTAAGACAACTGGAAAAACTTGGAAGATAGGCGTTCGAGTGAGGAACCTTTATCAGTTGCATGTAGATGGATGCGCAGCAATGGCATGCAAGGCAGAAGGATTAGTGAGCCGGGGTGATGGCGAGCTGTGGCACAGGAGATTGGGTCACCTTCACCATGGAGCCTTGAAGATACTGCAGCAGATGACTACAGGGCTTCCTAAAGGCACTCTTGCGCAGTCAGATCAGTGCAAGGGGTGTACTTTGGGAAAGTTTGTGAAATCCACCTTTCACGAGAAGGATATTCATGCCACGACGATCCTTTAGAGAATTCACACAGACGTGTGTGGACCTTTCTTAGTAGCTTCGACAACAAAACACAGGTATTATGTGATTTTTGTTGATGATTTCTCTCGTAAGTGCTGGATCTTCTTCATGTAGAAGAAGAGCGAGACATACTCAATGTTCTGTGAGTTCAAAGCACTGGTCAAGAAGGAGTCAGGGAAGAAGGTGAAGGCTCTTAGGAGCAATAATGGTGGTGAATACATCTTTGGTGAGTTCAAGGATTTCTGCAGTGTAGAAGGGATTCGAAGAGAGCTCATAGCTCCCCATAACCCACAACAGAATGGGGTTGCTGAGCGGAAGAACAGAACGATCGTGGGTGCTGCATAGGCAATGTTGCATGATCAGGGCCTACCCCTTCACTTGTGGGCAAAAGCATGCAATACAACAATTTATGTGTAGAATTGTTGTCCTCACAGGATACTTGGCATGAGTACACTCGAGGAGGCTTATTCTGGTAAGAAGCCTGATCTTTCTCATTTGAGGATTTTTGGTGCTAACGTTTACATGCATGTGACAAAGGATGCTATGAAGAAGTTGGAGCCGACTACAGAGGTTGGGATATTTGTGGGGTACACTGATACGCCCCACAACTATCGTGTGTATTTTCCAGACAGTGGTAAGACTGTTGTGTGACAGGATATAAAATTTGAGGAGGAGAAAGCCATGAAGTGTTCGCTTGAGAGGGAGATACACTTGCATGTAGATGAGGAGCTATTAGTTCCTAAAGATGAGCTTTAGGATGTGGATCAACCACAGGATGAGGTTCATGGAGTGGAAGAGACCACTCATGCAGCACCAACCATCAAAGGGCGAAAGCGCTTGACAGAAGCTAAGCGAATGGCTCAAGATGCAGAGAAAGTTGTAGGACCACCTATAGCCCAATGGAGGCAGAGACAGTCACCTAATCAGTACACTGGATACATGGCTCTTATGAGAAAATGTTTTGTGACTGAGCCATCCTCTTTCGAGGAAGCTGTGGAGGATCCCGCATGGGTAGACGCCATGGTGGAAGAGTATGATTTGATTGTCAGAAACAGTGCATGGGAGATTTTTCCTAGACTGGAAGGGAAATCAGTGGTGGGTTCGAGATGGATCTACAAAGTTAAGCAAGCAACTGACGGGAGTGTGCAGAAATACAAGGCAATATTTGTTTCCCAAGGCTTTTCACAGATAGAGGGGATCGATTATGAGGAGACCTTTGCACCTGTCGCAAGGTATTCTTCCATACGGATGATTCTTGCTCTCTCAGCACAGATGGGATGGCACATTCATCAGATGCATGTGAAGACTGCGTTCCTCAATGGAGTCATTGAGGAGGAGGTGTACATTGAGTAGCCTGAAGGTTTTGAGATCTTCAGCAGTGAGTTGCATGTGTGCAGGCTCAAGAGAGTGTTGTACGGGTTGAAACAAGCACCACGTGCTTGGTACACACGGATAGACAGCTACTTCACCGGACTTGGATTCTCCAAGAGTGAGGCGAATCCTAACCTATACCAGATTGTGGTGGAGGGTAAGTTGCTTATCATTGTACTTTATGTAGATGATTTGATTCTAGCGGGTGATGAGTTGTTGATACTTTCATGCAAGGATGATCTTGTTAAGGAGTTTGAGATGAAGGACTTGGGCCTCCTTCATTATTTCCTGGGATTGGAAATTTGGCAGCGCAGTGATGGACTATTTGTTTCTCAGGGTAAGTATGCTTGGGAGATACTAGAGAAGTTCAACATGCATGGCTGCAAGCCTGTTGATACTCTTCTTCCTACAGGTTGGAGGAGGGAGGATGCCACTTCGGCAGAAGAGGTGGATGCCACTATTTATCGATAGTTGGTGGGGTCGCTTATGTATCTGGTCAATACATGACCCGATATATGCTATGCTATTAACCAGCTTTCACAAGCTATGGTTAAGCCTACCAAGCTCTTTTGGAAGGCGGGCAAGCATGTATTGCGTTATTTGAGAGGCACATTGGGATATGGTTTGTGGTACAGACAGGAGGATGAGGTGAAGCTATGTGGCTTCACAGATGTAGATTGGGCAGGGAGCCCAATGGACAGAAAGAGAACATCAGGAGGGGTCTTCAGTATCGGGTCGATAGCAGTTTCTTGTTACAGCAGGAAGCAGAGATCCGTGGAAATCAGTTCAGCAGAGGCCAAGTATATGGCAACAAGTTTGGCTGCATGTGAGGCTATCTGGATGAGGAAGATCCTATTCGGTTTGTTCAGTTCTTACTTGGAGCCTACTGTGATTTACTGTGATAACCAAAGTTGCATTAAACTCTCGGCTAATCCTATATTTCATGATAGATCTAAGCACATTGACATCAAGTATCATCATATCAGAGATTGTGTGCAATGGAGAATCATGTTACTTTCATACATTCCAATGGAGGATCAGGATGCTGATATCTTAACGAAGGCGCTCACCAGGAGTAAATTTGAATACCACCGAGGCAGGATAGGGGTTGCTGATAATCCATATCTTGTTGATAGGGAGTGTTGAGAATGCAACAAGATGATGGAGCTTAGTGGAAAGGAGTCGCCTTCACTAAGTGGGCCCGCAGGCAAATTATGGCGCAAAGTCTATTTTTAGACTATGTCTATTTTTAGACATATGGATCATGGTCTATGAGTTGCAGGATGCTGTTTATGGATGATTGGTCATGTTGGGAAAAATAGATGGAATTCTATTTTTGGTTCACAGCGGAGTGATCAGATTCTATTTTTAGACTGCCAGGCTAAAAATAGAAACAGTCAAATATTATTAGCCCTTAGTAATATTTAGACTATAAACTTTATCTTATCCTCTTGGAGCACTTCAGTTTGAGCTATAGATGTGGAACATGTAGCTGTTAGAAGGAAATACACTTTTCTTATGAGTCAGTTGAGCTATTGCATGCAGGACATCAGTTAGAACTCATGCATGTGAGTTCTGTGGAGTTAGATGTGGAGTTGATGGAGTTGTGTTCAGTTTGACTTGGTTAAACTAGTTGTAATTAGTCTAACTGCAAATAGACTAGTGATGAGTGATGTGAATTAATTGATTAAATTAATTCACTAATTATTAACTCATAATGCAACTGAAGAATGCATCAGTTAACTCGATGCATGTACAGTTCAGTGGAGACAGGTGTTAGAGGTTGAGATTGCTATCAGTTGTGACTATAGTTGTGCATGGTATCTTGCACAATCAAAGGATTGAGTATGCCCATGAGAATTGCCCAGTATATGCCCAGTGAAATAGCCTGTGCTCCCATGATTTCCAGAGTGAGTGATTTTCACATGGTATTGTGCAATAGAGGCAGGCAAAGCAGCGGATGAGATTTGAACCTGTGACTTGTTCGGATCTGAGCTAGTTTTGTGTGTAACAGGTGGAGATAGTATTGAGAACTTGTGAGGAGTATTGTACTATGTATTGTTACATGTTCTCAATCATTATAATATACAGATAGTGTGGGTTTTCAACTGTATGATTTCCCCGGGTTACATACTGTGTTAATGTGCGCATGCAATTGATGTTTCATTGTTTTTAATGCTGCTAAATTGATGATCAATGTAGAGGAGGTTATATATTATGCATGTATTCCACAATAGTGTATAATCGGGATAATCTCTGTGAATAAGTTTCATATTATTCAAAATTTCTACAGAATATGCAATCAACATAGGGTGTTTAGACATGTCATTGAGCATTAGATTCATAGCCTTAGTTGTTGAGTGGAGGAGTCTTGAGTTTGGGACATAGTGTAATATCCCAAGATTAATACTTGAGTTTAAATGAATATATACATATGATATTTATACTAGTGAGTAGGTGCATATATACAAAATGTACTAACTATAAGAGATTCCCTAGACTTTATAATGGCTCCTCGTCGGGGAATGTAGAAGGTAGTAGTTTTTTTCTTTCCATGAAGAAGAAATAGAGTAAAATACTTGGACTAAAACCATCTAATATTCCATATATTTTGTGGGAGAATACCTTCACTATACTATTGATTTTGAATCTGTTCAAGACTTTGAGTGTTTGAACAACCAAAAATTCAATGGTGCACTAAGATTCATTTCAAATGACCTACAAGAGTTTACCCCTACAAGACTCTTTTCTGTTTGCAAAATATAGTAATAGAAAATTTGTTGTTACATATAATCATATAGATGACAAGTGGGTTGTTATTCCCATATCCTAGGATTTCATGGGCCGAAGACAATGTAGAAACAAAATTTGCAACATATGTGTGCAAATAGCCTTCAAGCATAGATTTCTCTGCACAAAGTTCAAGCAAAATTAACCTTTTTCTGTTGGAACATTCATATCATTTATTGGAAATATTTTATTCTCATATGAGGAAAATATTTGGTTGTGATCAAGACAACTACTCTAGTTTGAATCCACTAAGAAATCCTTGAAGTACACCAACCTAAGTGTTCATCGAGTCATAATATATATTTGCATCATATCTTAAAAATGATCTCTCAAGACACCTTTATGGTTACTCAAAAATATTATGATTAACAACCACTCTGATAAATGTTACTATACTAAGCCATGAACACTCTAATGCTCATGAATGAATATGCATTAAGAAGCTCATGGAGAAGTTGGCCAAACCAACTGTGCCAAACTTCTTTTTCCCTTATGTTGTTGCACTGGTGTCAAAGGATGTATCAATCAATATGTTGTTAGCATTGATGTCCAATGATAACTCAATCCTAGATGCCTCTAATCTATCCTATGACCAACCTTAAATAGTCCCAAATATTGTAACAAAAACATGCAAGATCCTTCTGTTGTCTCAAACTCTAGGTATTGTCACAACTCTATAGGTCATCATCCAATAGTTCAATCATTACATTAAGATTAATGTTGTATTCAATGTTGTTTGTGTCACTATCATATGCCAGGTCTTTGTTGGAGGTAACATAAATGATTTCATGTCATGTAAATCACTAACACATATAATGTCAACAATGCTTGTTACATCTAGTCACTTCATCACATCACAACAAGAATCACTATCATCAATATTGTCAAGTCAAGTCACTGTTACTGTCAAGGATTCAATGCCATATCACATGTCATTGTCATCAAGATAGTTATAGTCAAACATCACTATCAATTTAGGCTATTCACAACTATCACATCTCAAATCATTGCTCATCAAGTCACTATTGGACTTATTTGTCAAATACTTCTATCACATCATTGTCATTTGAGTTTCACTGCAAGACCACTGTGCATATTTCAAAGCTATTATTGTATAGATCACTGTTACTATGTCATCATGTTACAAATCATAAGTTCATAACCATGTCTTGGATACTATTGTGATAGTGTTTAGGTTATAGTCACAAGAGTGAGACCTGACTATTATATAGGTGACTGCACCATCAATCCTAAAGGGTATTCTTTCTATTGTAGAATAATGTCAATCACTATTCTGCTATGTCAATTACTACTTGTCTCATAAAGGAACTTCACACAGGTCCCAATATGGCATACATGTCAATGTTAGCATTGTCAAACTGTCATCCAAGGTTACACCATTTTCAACAAAGGTTATTTGTCACATTTAGGTATCAACAATATATATTCAAATCTCTATTCTTCAAGCTCAAATACAAAGTAATATAAAAATATCTTTATAACCCCCTAATCATATTGTTGCAAAGAAATGACAAAATTGCTTGCAAATGTAACAATGATTTTACAACCTTTCTTTATTGTTGGTTTCCTTGAAGTAACGAAAAACCAATCTTCCTTAGAATGCACTATATTGTTAAAATTGAAGCCAATCTATATTTGCTTATGATCTTAGGTCAACAATGTATTTCTGAAGATGTGTGAGTGTAAGGCCAAATTAAACACTTCATATCTTTACCTAATTCAAAGGTTGAAATTTCCATGTATATACCATGGGTAGATCAAGGATCAGAACGGTTGTTTAGAGAACTATACTTTTACTTTAGATACCTTCATATTTTGTAGAGAACACTTAAAATATCAGTTTGTAATACCCTAAATCAAACCACGAATCTGGAATATATTTGTAAAGTGAAGGCTAAGTATATATTTGATTAGGGTAGTGTATTAAATCCTTTGTTCCAGGGTCAAGCAAATATGAATGACCTTCAAAAACTTGATCAAATAATCATGTATTAATTGTGATCATTCCTTTGTTGTTCCTTCATATTTAAGGACACAAAGACTATTTCTATATTTCCTTCACTGGTTCAGGCTTCGATGGAAGGATTCTAATGTGAGCCACAAACATGCTATAGTTCTTCTTTCAAGCACCATTCGGAGATTCACATTAATTTGGCTGCAATTCTACTACAAGTGGTCATTCTTTTTGGTACAACAATAGGTCTTCATAGCCGCAGGGAGCTGAGAAACCCTAGATTGAAAATTGCAGTATATGATTTCCAAAAAGAGAGAAATAGATTCAACATTTATGATAGTTCCTTTGTTGGTTCTGAGGTTTAAACTTCAACCTGCAATAGAAATAAACCTAAATGAAACCTTGAGCCCAAACATATTAAAAAAAATATTTCACCCTCTTTGTCTAATGTGACAGTCTCCACAAAGGCCGAAAATTTCGAAGTATTATCACTATATGAGCTTTGAACTTTTTCAGTGAAGTTGGAGGTGAATACGACTACTTTTTATAGACTTAAAAGGGGTTTTTAAGGGTAGCCATTGGAGGAGTTTTAGGGCTTAATCCCTTTTTGAAATATTTAAATTTCAAATAACCTCCCACTTAATTTTGGACCACAATTTAATTTAATTCTAAGTCACATGTACCACAACCCTGGCTATCAACCATAAGGGTTCAAGCATTCAAGCAAATTCAAGCAGCTTGGAGAACCATGTGTCTATGTATTAGATTTGGTAGATGATTGCAATGACCCATGTCATTTTTCAAAGTATATTAATGGTCTCGATCAGAAGACATTCATGTATATAATGTTAAGGTTTCCTTGGTCACATGCACCTTTATGGTTATAGTAAATATTTCCTTAGTTACCTCTATATACATATTGAAAATAATAAATATGTATTTTTTTTGGGTTTTGTGAAAAAATCAAGTTGATTCCTCTATTTCCTTCCACTCTTTCTCTTCTCTTTGTTGATAAAATTATATTACTTGTTTGAGTAAGAGTGGGAGGTTCAATTTTAATCTAACCCATTTTATCCCCAAATTTTTCTTTGATATTTTGTATAAGGGTGTCTAAGATATGATGCCCTATAGAGCGGTGGGAGAATGAGGCCCCCTAATCTGAAGACTATAGGGAAAATATTTCCATCTCCACTCGTATGCTATGCCAAATTCATCCCCCAACATATTTAGTGTATATTCAAAATGGGATATAGTTTTTTTCCTTCCTTGTCTTCTATATTAGAGCCACCACTTGATCATAGAATAAGCTCCCATGGGATACTAAAATAACTTATAGTTTAGGAATTTTTTCTCTTATCTTGAGGAAGCTAGACGATTCTTCCTCCCTATACTTTTTCATTTCTTCAATTCTCAGTTCTTCATGCTTGATACATGAGCTCAAGGGAAATAGTTGTACATCTCCCACATAAGGATTGATATCCCAAGAAAGTGGGTGAAAGACGAAAATATTGTGATGGTAAAACTCACACAATCTTGCACACTCTTCCATATTGATGTTTTTACATTCTTGTGTCAATGCTTTGAGTGTTTAGATGTTGAATTCACTTTGTAGTGTCAAATTGGATATTGTGTATTTGCACCATTTCTCCTTGAGAAATACATAATAGGTTTTGGCAGGTGGTATATAATCTATCATCTCCATGGCTAAATGGGTCATTGTTCCTAAAGAAGATACCAATGTCCCAATTTTATCATATCCGATAGTTGCCTCTCCTTTTGTCTTCTCTAACTCCTACCTAAGAAACTAGTTCTCTTTTATGAATTTTCGGTTGTTGTCCTCTTCTTGTCATTTAAATACCATAATTTAATCCCTCAAGTGCTTCATGTTTTCATCCTTTCACCTTTTTTCTAATTTCATTAACGTATTGTTGAAAAAATTAAGGTTAGCTTAGGGCTTCTACTTGTTGTAGGTGAGATTCATGTCTTGGTTGGTAGAGAAGCCTAAATTAATAGAAATAAACCACAATTAGTCTACCGTCATAAGAAATATATTTCGGAATGTAGTAGGTCACTTTGTTCCATGACATATGTAAACATTATCGTTTTACTCCATTATTGTCCTCTAGACATTATTCATGTTCAAGGAATATTTTTTTCTTAGCAAGGGTGACCTCTTACCTTTCCTCTTTATCCTAAGGTGATCATATTCGAAGCCTAGATACCCTGCTAATGATTTCTTCATTTACAAAAATTTTCACTCCTCTGACTACAATAACATATTCATTCCCTTTAATAGTTTGGAAATTCACGGAAAAAATTGTAGCAATTTCATCTCCATATCCTATTAGTCTATTAATGTACTCTATCAAGTGGCTTCTTTGAAAACTTTTAACTACCTCTGGGCTCTCATAAACCCTCAAGGGATTTATAAATTCTCTCTTATTGAACCCTACTCCCATCTTGTATAATTATGTAGGATATATTTTTGCTATAGGAAAGATGATGTCATAGAGGGTTCTTGTAGATAAGTTGGGATGGGAGTTTTTTTTCTCAAGGAATTTTAAATTTATAGACAACAAGGATTTTTTATTAAAAAACTTGATGGAGGACATGAAATAAAAATATTGTGGAGAGTTTTAATATTGGCTAACTGATTTGTCAGAGAAGAGACACAAATATTTCAAAATTAGATACTAGATTGAGAGAACAACTTGCTTCTATGTTGTTATCATATAGTGCCCTATGCATTGTTGTTGACCGTGATGTCATTATCCTGTGGTGTTGTGGGATTCATGTAGAAGAGAAAAACTTATTGGATGTTTCTTGTGATTTGAGAGTTAACGTTGGGTCAAGATTATATTTTGCATGGGGGTTTATTATTTTACTAATTTTTCTCTTGAAAAGTGGTGATTTGATTTTCGATTTGTCACCCAATGACATCATCATGGTGGAGTCATTTCAATAGCATGTTTTATTTAATTCTCTAATGTGATCTAATATTTTCTAACTGCACTCATCCTTCTTCTAGTATAGTTGGGTGAAGTGGTGGTTACTTCATTGATTATGAGGTTGTGACATCTTGTCATATCCTTTCCTGCTTACACATGTTTCCATTGGGCCTTTCTTTGATAATATCAAGTGGAGGACCTACGCTTTTTATTTATTTATTTTCTATACTTTTTAATTGACCTTGCAAACATATAAAATGACGTTTACATGCAAATTATAGAAGAAAAATTGCATTGAATAGGTCATACTTGTATGGGGTGCTTTGTTCTTAGAATGTTGGGGTAGAAATTAAAAGTGGTTAATGATGAAATTGTGCTACTTCTATGGAATTTTTGGTTGCAAGGGATCTTATAGGTGCATAGGAGATCCTATAGAAGATAAAGTATCCTAATTTTTGTTGTTGTTGAAGGTCCCTTTGATCACGGTGACACTTTTTCTTGATAAATAAAATGATTTTAGTGAAAATTGGTCCTTGTTGTAGCATCTTTGCACACCTTTAGGATTTCTCATAGGAAATCATGCAGGTACAATTTCTTCCTTTTTCTTTGGGTTTTTGAGCCCCAAATTATTCACAGGGATTAAGGAGAGGATGAGGGAGTATGGACTAGACATGTTTGGTAGTGTGTAGTGAGGGTATGGATCCTATAGGTGCAGAGGGGATCCTATAGAAGATCAAGAATCCTAATTTTTGTTGTTGTTGAGGGTCCCTTTGATCATGGTGACACTTTTTATTGATAAATAAATTGATTTGAGTGAAAATTTATCCTTTAGCATTTTTGCACACCTTTAGGATTTCCTATAGGAAATCATGTAGGTGCAATATATTATTTTTATTTGGGTTTTTGAGCCCAAATTTTTCATAGGGGCTAAGGAGAGGATGAGGGCGAATGGAGTTCATAATAATATGTTTAGTAGTGTGTGGTGAAGGCATGGATGAAAGCATACTAATATGTTTAGTAGTTTGTGGTGAAGGCATGGATGAAAACATGGAATGGTGGATGCCATAGAGGTATGTTGTGTTTGATTAGAAATGAATATTGAATTGACATGTAGTTTATTAAGTGTGGCAAGGAATGGAGGTGGAGGTCAAGATAAAGGTAATGATGAAAATAGGGATGAGTAAAATACATTAATGATATCACCAAAATTTGTACCTTTTCCATGCAATGAGTTGTGTTGTCTAAAGTTGTTGGTCTGTATGGTGTGTTTGTTCTGATAAAGGAAAAGAGGTAAGCCTTTGACTTCTTGTGTTCAAATCAAGTTAACCATTTCTTTTCAATGCTCCTGCTATCATTTTTTTCATGGTTTTTCAAGATTCTTTTTAAATGTGCAGGTGTTGGTTGAAAGGAAGATAACTACACATAGAAAAAGATAAACAAGACAATACTTTTTTTTGGGTTTTATCATCACCTGCTCGTAGTCAGCATATATATATATATATATATATATATATATGATGTCATGGATAGTTGGTCACCTACTTGTGCTATTTAGTATTGTTGCACCTTATGGTCATATGCAATTGTTAACCTCATCATAGGTTGACATCTATGCTGCTAGTATTAACTCTCACAAGGAATCTCACAAGGCATCATTTGTGGGTTGGAAAATTACATTTACAGACCTCCTGGGCAGTAGTACCCATAGGTGATATTAACTTAAGGAATTTTAGGTTCCTCACTTCAAGTTACAGTATTAAATACTCATTAATTTGTTGGGTTTACCATTTTGGAATGGTGTTTGCACAAGTATTTAGCATGCTTACATACACAACAAAGGAAGATTCATCTAAAGCAATATACTAGACTCTATATTCAAGGGCTTCTAGTGGGTAGCTCAGACCTGTCACCTGCTCACATTCTATCAATGTGCTACCTTGTGTGAATTGTTAATGACATGTTTTGCATGTTAATTCACCACAAGGCATACAACCATATTAAATCTACCTATACTCTTAACACATTTTGTAGTACTGGTGATTATCCTTTCCTAGACATCAAGTTTGTAATGGTAACTATATTGAGGTTAAGTCTAGTTATAATGACAGTAAGTATGATCCTCATAAAGGATGTGAAATACTTCCACACAGATGTTAATGATGCTTGTATGGATAATATTAACAAGTTGTAAAATATGTGGACATACCCTCCCTCAACAAGGGGAATTGGTTGATGTTTTAACCCTATTCGAAAATTGTAATGCTACAACAAAACTAAATCTATTATGAGGTCCCTACAAAAGGAGCTCTCTCATATTAAATAAGAGCACAAGGTGGAAACCAACTAGTGGGAAAAGGATGGAATCCTTGATCAAGAATTATTTAGTTGTAAATAAGGTAAATAGGGTATGTTGTAACCCATGATATTGAGGCTTGACATTGTTCCTTCCCTTACACACATAAGAAAAAACACTACCGAAAATGTTGGATTGAACTTTCTAGAGTTGCATGAGTGGAAACAATGTAGTATTTGGCTCCCTTGACTCAATCATAATGGTATTCTTAGTAGTGCATCGATTTGCACCTGTACAATCTAAACAATAGACATTCTCATAATGATTTGAACTAGTATGATAGAAAGATTTATCGTGGAAATGATGAGGGTTTTAAATGCAAATCCATCTACTGGGATAATAGCTCCAATTATTATTACTTTTTGGGGACCAATTTCATCAAAATGTTTGATTTAGCGCTAATATAGGTCTCTCATAAAAACACTTGGCTTTTATATTACCAAGTATCTATTGGATTGTTGGTTTTTATTCAGAATCCAAATTGCTAATATTCTAGTACTCATTTGTTGCCACATTTCACTCACCATCACCCTACCGCTAAGGGAGAAATATTTAATTTTCACCTTGGTATGGATTTCTATGGGCTACAACTTCATTTTGTTTTCTCTCTAAATCCTTGAGTTTATGATAGTTTTTCAATGGACAATCCAGAGATTAAAGTGGTAAAGAATGTTTTGTAGTAGTAAGAAGAAGCCATCTAAGAAATCTCAACCACTAGAAATAGAGAAGAACATTGGTGCCCATAATACCCACACTATGAACCTTCTCCATATTTAAATTTTGTGGGTGGATAACATTGAATTTGAATTTGACAGATTAAAGTCCTCAATCCTAGTCTAAATAATGGAATTTTTTTCCTTGGTTCAAAACTACAAAGGCTGGAAACTTAGCATATGCAGGTTATGAAGAGGAGTTTATACATCAGTCCAAGGACTTAATGAAGACGAAAAATAAATCCCTCCCCCGCCACCTTCCATTTTCAATTGGTTTAGAACTCCATTACAATGGAAAACTATAATATTTATTTTGTGTCTTTATGGAAAGAAAATTGGTGGAAGAGGCTTACAAATCAAATAGAAATAAGCAAGTCATTCTTGTTTCACACAGCTTAGGAGGCCTATGGGAACTGTATTTCTTGAATCAATAACCTTTGTCATGGAGGAAGTGATATATCAAACACTTTTTTTCCATTGCAGCACCATGGGGAGGGACAGTACAAGAAATTAAGAGTTGTGCCTTTTATGAAATTTACTTGTAAATGCAAATTTGATCTAACTAGATTCTAGATATTTCACTACTCTTTCAAATATTGAATTTCCATTTACTTGTACTCATTTGTTTATATCTCTGCTTGAATATGTTATTTTTTTGTATATGAGGATATGTTTTAACACATTTTTATCCAATCTCCAGGGTGTGATTCTAGTGCTTGCCTCAAACAATGGTGGTTGTTGGCTTTGGTGGTTACAATGGAATACATATTTCCTAGCCAAAAATAAATTTGAATGCAGAACTACATCAACATCCCCACTCCTTACATTATATTCATTTTCTTACTATTGTTTATCATGTATCTTGTACTAGTAATAACACAATTTTTAATAATTTTTTACCATGTAGCTTGTACCAGTACTAATATGATTTTTATATTTGTATGTAGGCATCATATTATTTTATGGTGTTTTATATTTGTATGCAAGAATAACATTGTGTCTTGCACCTGGTGAGTCCAAACAAAAGGTTGAAGTGATGTATTGTAAAAATATTATAAAAGTGGGTTTGATAATATTGTATATATTATTTATATAATATGTATAATATTAAAACGATATCATTGAAGAAAAATACACACCGGAGAGGGAGCTCTGCAAATCAGATTTAGGGTTTTGCTTTAGGGTTTGTGTAGCTAGTTACCATGGTAGGGCGTGGAGGAGGGAGGTCTGCTCCCTCCCACAATCAACTGGTTGTGGACAGAAGCAAGGGAGTTGGATCCCAATGCTTCAAGAAACCAACAGAGGTGGCAACAGAGGTTATGAATAAAGAAAAATTGAAAACCATCGGACCTCAAGAACAGGAAGAGAACCATGAGGAAGTTGGTAAGGAGAAGAGGACAAAGGGTAGCAGTCAGAAAGTTGCTTCCATGAATACATTAGGGGCATGTATACCCAAGGTGGTCACTATTCCTCGAGTCGTTTTAAGTGACCCAACGTTGCAGGTGCACAGAGAACACATGGCGAAATATGCTATTATTTGTAAATTTATGGGGATCTGGCCGACGGAGAAGGCTTTGCAAGCATGGATAAGGAACCACTGGAAACCAAAGGGGAAAATAGACCTTCACCTTGGGTCCAAGGGTTTCTTCACGGCGGTGTTCACAAGCTTAGAGGACAAAGACAGAGTGTTCGAGGGAGGACCCTATTTTTACACATCTGCAAGCTTTTACATGAGACCTTGGGTAATGAACTTTGTCCTAAAACGAGAAAATTTCACCTCGGTGCCGGTATGGATAAGACTCTACTCCCTTCCTTTAGATTATTGGCTGCTGGAGTCTCTAAAGGCTATCGATAATAAGCTAGGGAATTTTATAAAAATCTCAGAAACTACTCTAAGAGGCAAATACACTTCCTTTGCCCGGATATGTGTGGAAATGGACTTATTCGGGGCACTTCTAGATGCAATCATTTTGGAAGTGCATGATGAGGAATGGGTGTAGATGGTTGATTATGAACATGTCCCATTCAGGTGTCGTAAGTCCCATGAACATGGGCACCTATACAGGGACTGCCCATTGAACAAGTTGGAAAACAACATGAAAGCCACTACAGGTAAGGATCTCGAAGGCTTTATTAAGGTTGGGGGTAAAGGGAAAGGAGGCAAGAGGTATCAAAATAAAGGCACTGAAGACAGACAATCAAACCACAATAGTTTCAAGATCTTAGAAGAATAATTCGAAATCAATGGGACAATCCAGGAATCGGAGAAAAATCCTAATGAGAAGGAAGGGGATGCTAACATGGAGGATATACCACAAAACAACAAAAAAACGGATGATGTGCCAAGCATGATGGAGCTCAACAAGGACCAGGAGATTACCCCAAGTGAGGCAGGAATGGAAAACTAGGAACTGCAGGAGATTCTAGAGAGAGAGGATTTAGATCTAGAAAATTTTCTGGTGTAGGGAATCACCAAAGGGGTTGACTCTCTGCCTAAAGAGGATTTTGACAGGGTTCAACATCTCTTCCTCTAGAGATCACAATCAAAATTCTTGGGAGTAAAAAGAAACCATGACAGCCAAGAGAATAGGGGAGTGAAAATGATCGTGGATGCACTAATGATTTCTTCAAAGAACCTAGGTAAGAAAAGGGGAAGGAAAAATAGAACGAGCTGCTGTCCGAATGTGGGACACTTATGATAAACTCAGGTAAGATGAAGGATATTACCATTTAATCCTTTACAAACCTTTCCTAATGAAGCTTAGAACCTGGAACATAAGGGGTCTAGGAAGTAGAATGAAACAAAGAAATCTTAGCAGTCGAATTAAAGAAGAAAAATTAGATATGATATTTATTCAGGAAATAAAATGTTTAGTGGACAAGATCAGAGAGATACATTGTAAGTGGTTAATCAAGTATGAGTATCTAGAGGTTAAAGAAGATAACTCGGTGGGGGGGGATTCTCACCTTATGGGATCCTCAAAAACTTGGAATCCTGGATGTTGAAGCTACTAGGAATTATCTATCGATGGTGATTCAACCATTGGGGGATAAGGAGATCTACATGATCACCAATGTCTATGGTCCTCAAAAACTAGAAGACAAACTAAAGCTTCTCACCTCCCTTGAGAAAATTGGGGAGAGATATCCTGATATACCCTGGATTCTGGCAAGGGATTTCAATATGATCAGATCTCTTACAAAGAAAAAAGGTAGTACAAGAAAACTAGGTAGGGACTCAATTGCCTTCTAGAACTTCATGAATAACATGGGGCTAGTGGATGCAGAAACAAAAAATGGCATGTTTAATTGGAATAACAAGAGAGGAGAGGCTTCTCAAGTCACCTCTAAGTTGGACAGATTCATAATTTCAGAGGAATTCCTTATCAGAGGCCTTGATATGTCAACTTTAATCCTTCCCTTTGGAGGTTCGAACCACTGGATTGTTCAACTGGAAGCTTCTTTTATGGGAACACTGAGGAACAGACATTTGAGGTTTGGAAATATCTGGCTCTCTCACCTTGATTTCACCAGAAATATTGACAAATGGTGGACGGAAGAAAGGCCCATTCAAGGCACCAAAATGTTCATACTACAACAGAGGCTCAAACACATCAAATCAAGGCTTAAAGATTGGAACAAACAAGAGTTTGGAAATATTTTTAAAGCCAAAAAAGAATTTGAGTAGAAAATCCAAGAGATTAATCAAATCAACATCTTAGAGGGTTTTACTCAGGAAAGAAAAATTTAGGTTGACTCTCTACAGAATGAATGGGAAGATCGGTGTATACAAGAGGATATTTTATGGAGACAGAAATCGAGGGTGCATTGGATTAGAGAAGGAGAAAGAAACACAAAAATTTTACATAGATCAACCTTAGATCACAGATCCCATAAAAAAATTTCCAGACCTAAAGATTCTCATGGAAGAGAGCTTGTCTCACACATAGAAATAGAATCTATCCTAGTTCAACACTTCCTTAGCATAGTAGAGGAGCCTCTCGTAGACAGATCATAGTTCATCAACAAATTCACAAAGTTCATTCCTAAGCTTGTAACTGGGGAAGACAACCTCAATCTTAACAAGCCAGTGTCGAAGGGGGAGGTTAGTAAAGTTATCAATGAGATGCAAAATGGGAAAGCTCTAGGCCCTGATGGTTTCAATGTGGATTTCTTCAAAGCTTGATGGAAAACAGTCAAACAAGATATCCTTGAAGTTGTGGAAGACTCTAGGCGATCCAAAACTGTTTTGAAAGCTCTTAATGCCTCTTTCATAGCTTTGATTCCAAAATAGGAAAACGCTATGACACCGGACAAATTCATACCCATAGCCTTATGTAAAGTGGTGTACAAAATTATCTCCAAAGTGATCGCTAATAGACTCAAGCCTCTTCTTCCTGATATTGTTTTAGAGGAGCAAATTGGTTTTGTGGAAGGAAGACAAATTGTCAAAAACATCATACAAGCCCACGAGGTAGTACACTCTCTTAAGAGAAATAAGAAAGCTAGTATGATCATGCAACTGGACCTAGTGAAATCTTATGATAAGCTAAGTTGGGCATACATCAAGGAAGTGCTAAGAGCTTGTGGCTTCAACCACAACTAGATAAGATGGGTTATGGCCCTTGTATCCATAGCTAGTTTCTCAATACTGCACAATGGCTCTCCATCTAGAACCTTTATTCCCTCTAGGGGTCTCAAACAAGGGGATGTGCTCTCCCCCTTCCTCTTTGTTCTCATGATGGAATGACTAGGAAGAGCGATCAAAATGGAAAATGTTGAAGGAAGAATCTAGGGTCTAAAACTTATCTTGAAAGGAGATGCCTCCACTCACCAACAATTTGTGGATGATACAATGCTGCAGAGCATTCCTACGGTCAAGGAAGCCAGAGCTTTCAAACAAATCCTAAAATACTTTGCTTTGGCAACTGGTACAAAGGTAAGCCTTGAAAAATCAAAGGTTTTTTTTTTTCATACTGATATTGCTATTCAGAGGAACCTCACCAGAATTCTTGGGTTTCAAAGGGCTCAGTTACCTTCCAAGTACCTTGGAATACCTCTTACTGATAAACCTCTGAGTAAGGGAGTGTGGGAACTAGTCACCGATAAAATTCAGGACAAAGTCAGGAAATGGACCTACAGGTCTTTGAACTTGGCAGGACGCCTTGTTCTTACAAAGGTTGTCCTACAGGCTATACCCATATTCATGTTTTCAGCTCTCCCTGCTCCCAAAGGTGTCATACAACAAATTAGAAGTATTCAAAGAGATTTTCTTTGGGGCAAAGGGGAAGAGAAAAAGAAGTGGGTGTTGGTAGCATGGGACAAGCTCTGTAAACCTAAGGCCCATGGAGGTTTGGGGCTTCATGACCCTGAAATCCTAAGCAGAGTTTCAAGAGAAAAACTGTGGTGGAGGTGGCTCAAGGAATTGGCAACTCCTTGGGCCAAGTTTTGGAAGCAGAAATATGAAAGCAATTGGCAGGAGAGGGATCATATCAGAATGTTAGGGCTCATCAAGGGCTCCCACATTTGGAACCTTGCTTTGGAGAATAAAGGCATTGTACAACAACATAGTTTCTAGGAGATCAGAGCTGCTAACCTTGCTCAGTTTTGGGAGGACAATTGGCAACAGGAACCAAATCTATTTAGAGAAGAAATATCCGCTCTCAAAAATGACACAGATAAAAAAGGTTTACTCATGGTCAATGGCTTTTGGGATCAGGTAAGGGGAAATGAAAAATGGTGAAAGTGGAATAATCTTGGTTACAGTGAAGAGAGCCCTTTGAAAGTCGAGGCAGATTCCCTTCCACTTGACTTAGAGAAGAGGAAGATTTTAGTGTCTTCCTTGTCTGGCCAACTGAGATGGGGTAGAAACACTGAAGGCAAAGAAGCTAAACAAAAGGCCCTTGGTTTTGATTATTCAAACCCTGACCAGGTCTTGAATAACCTTTGGAGGAACTTGTAGTGGATGAAAGTCAAGTTATTCATGTGGTTAGTGCACCAAAAGAAAATTATCACCTGGGAGAATCTTTGGAAAAGGGGATTTGTTGGCCCATCCAAATGCCATCTCTATGGCTTACAGGAAGAAACGATGGAGCATCTACTAAACCTCTGCCCCTTTACCTCTACCTTATGGGATTGGGCGGCCTCAGTCTTCAGGAAAACTGACAAGGACAAACTCAACATCACCAACACCCTGAAGAATTGGAGGAAAGACCTCTCCGGTAATGAAATCATTAACAGGGCTTGGACTCTAGTTTTGGGCTTTATTATATGTGATGTTTGGAAAGAACGCAATGGCAATATTTTCAAGAAAAAAACAGGCTCGACCCAGAATATCATTGTCCAAATTCTAAGACAGATCAAAGACACAGTAAGAGCCCTTACTTGGAAAAGTTCTGAGGACCCCCCTTCGGCCAAGGAGGCTCACATTTTGAGGCAGTTGGATCTCCAATCTCTGGTTCCCATTGGAACTATTAAGGGAATGAGAAAACAAACTACTGGTAAAGATTTTTGGCAGCCTCCTCCTTATGGATTTTTGAAGATCAATATAGACAGGGCCTCTAAGGGCAACCTAGGGATGGCGAGATTTGGAGGTGTCATAAGAGATGAACAGGGAGCATAAAGGATATCTTTCATAGTCATTTGGGGACTGCCACTAACAACATGGCGGAGCTAATGGCCTCATAATAGTGTTTGGAAAGCCTGATTGAGTTAAATTTACACAATGCCATCATTGAAGCTGAGTCAGAATTGGTCATTAACGCAGCTAAGAAAATGTGTAATGGAACGGCACCTGAAAAAGTGTCGAAACACTAGAGGCTCTCGCAAGTCTTTCAGCATATTCATTCCCACTTGCGGATCCTAAGAACCGTCAGTTTTGTTCATGTGCGAAGGGAAGCAAATATTTTAGCTGATCATCTAGCGAATGAAGGTGTAATGTGCAAGGAGAGCTATATCTGGTATGACTGGGATTCTATACCTTCTGGTAAACTGAGGGACGATTGTCATCGACAAGTGGAAAAAGACATGGAGAACTTCCAGATCATGGAAAATAAGCAGGAGGGAGACTAGTGTGTGTGGGCAAAAGCGGGAGTCCTGGAGTTGAAGAGTTGGTGTGTTTCCTCTTCGTCAATCCTGCCATTACTGCTTACACCTTAGCCAACTGCCAAGGTACGGGATGTGTTAAATATTGTGCTTGTTAAAGGGCCGCAGACCATAGGTTTTGAGGGCCGTTGATATCATATGGATATCGGGTTTCATTTTTATTGAAGGTTAAGGGGCTGAGCGGACCTGATATATTTTTTAAACCAAGGGTATAATCTAGATCGGGTCCGTTTAAGCGGATAATTACCGCATATGTTTCCAAAGCGATATCCTATGGATTGTTAGATCAAAAGGGTGTTGATCAATGGTGCAGGATCAATGTGCCTCTTGGTGATTGGAGGGAGTATCTACCATCCAATTAACGTTAGCGTGATGATGGATCTCGAGAGTTCTCGATTGGTCGGAGTGAGTATCTACCATCTGTTTGAAGGCTAGATCGATGGTAGATCTCAGTTGATCAGAGTGAGTATCTATTGTCCGATTGAAAGGTAGATCGAAGGTGGAGTTTGATGGATAGAATTGGGGAGTTTGAGTGGTAAGACTTGAAGGAGAAGAATTGCGGAGTGATCAGCAGTCTGCTCACTTAGGAATTATGCCTAGGGGGCTTTTGTGGTTATGTATGTAAGGTTTTTGGTTCTGTTAACCCAGTTGTTTGTTGGTTTTTCAACCGGTTTGTTTTTTGTTAGTCTTTACACTTGTAAAGACGTGTACCATATGTAATCTTTGTTCGGTTAATTGAAGGTTCCACTCTTACTTGACCAAAAAAAAACATTGTTTCTTGTACCTAAAACTGATATTTTTTTTTATATATTCATATGCAGACAACATATGCTTTTATGATTAATCCATTATGTATCTTGGATAGGATATATTAATTTGGGTACAAGGTACTATTATGTGCGGCATGAGGTTCTATTAATTTCTAGTTTTGGTCCCGAGGTTCTATTACATATATGTTCAGTATCATGCACTGTCATTTTTGAAAGAATGGATTATTGGACAATTTTGACTTCATATAGTTTTGTCTTTAGACATGCATTAACTCTTTTTATGGTTTATTTTTTTGAATAACATTGTATTATATTCAAGATTTAGTTTTTTCTTGATGTTGATGAATTGAACCATTAGACAAAAAATTTGACATGTTTGGAGGAATTTTTTATTTTATTATGGAATGCATCTATCAACAAATATAATTTTCTATCTATGTTAATTTAACATTTAATTACCATCTTGCAATAAAAAATTTAAAATGTGAATTAGTTAGAATTAAGTTTGAATGGTAAAGAATAGTTAGATTGATTATAAATATGATTCCTTAAGTACATTAGCCAATTTTATAAAGCTAAAAGCCATATAGTTCTAATGGAAAGGTTGGAATTTTCTAATATTTTATTTTTATTTTTGTTAAGATTAGTAGTACCTCCTTTTTCTATTAATTTAATAGAAATTTACAACCAATTTTAAAGACAGTTAGGTGGCCTCAACTTGCCTTGTGGGAAACCAAGTTTGTTGGCCACCTAACAACATGGTATGCCATCCAAAAACGATAAGTCTTAAGTCTTTCTAACCACATAATATATGATTGTATGTCTATGCTTATCCTACCATCTACTTGCCTAATGGAATAACTATCTATACATTGAAAAGTAAAATCTATCCACATACCTGTAAACAACATCAAAAACTTCATAAAGAGATATCATAATAACTAATTTGCTTCCTCAGCTGAAGTAGATTCCACCAATGTTGGATATTTTTTAGTGGACCCTGGGAGTATTGTCGGAGAAAGGATGCAAGGTAGGTGGTTTTCTATGTGCCGAAGGCGTCCATCCTACTTCTGCATTTGGAACTGGAGTTTCTGGAAGTCTGGCTTGTAGTTCAGGAAATCTTGCAATGTAGTGGCCATGCTCATAGATATATGTTCTAGGGCCTTGCCCAGAATCCCTTTCATAAACTAGTAAAGAAATAAGGTATGTTTAAACTGGCTTACATGACCTTGAATATGCCTAGGATCGGGCACCACGATTCGCCAATCCTCAGCTTCAATTTTCGTTGAACCTACCTGGCAGTTCATACCTGCCTCCCATTCCTCGATCAATTTTCTCATTTCCTCAGCTATGCTTTCATGGCAGGATTCCACAATGTCATTTATGATGCTCATAGTAGGCTTCTGACCTCTAAGTTTTCCACCATGTGAAATGGATTGACCCACTTCCTGCTTTCCTATGTTCTTCCTACCACGGCCCCACGACGCAGGGCTTCAGGTTCGAGCCACCGCACGAATCATGGCTGCTATTTTGTAGCCTGAGGGTATGTATGATTGAGTACTTGCAAGTGGTATACCGAACCCATAGTAGCCCGACTTTCGGGTCCTATTACCAACCTTCCCGCCTATCCAGAGACCAATAAACATTCGTAAAACCAGAACATGGGTCTTAGAGGCCTTCCTTTCTTCGCAAAAAATTTAACAATGTTCCCCAAAACATGTAGGCATTCCATTGCCTTACATTGAGACCTGTTAGAGTCGGTATTTTCATCCCTCCGTCAGAGATCAAATCCTCTTGTTGCATTTCATATTAGGTGTCCCGCCCAGTCATTTGCATTCCATTAGGCGCATGGATCATCTGACGGTAGTGGCATTCCTATAGTTTCCCTCATGTTATCTACCTACTGGATCATGTTTGTTCATTAAAAAAGCATATACAGTCTTCTTTTTATCTTAAGATTGCAAAGGCTGTCTTTAGGGTTTCATTGTCAATTAGGTCTAGGGTTTCATTAGGGTTTTGTCAAAAAATGTTTCAAAGTGTCCAATAACAACCAGTAGGCCATGAGGAGGTTCCAGCATCAATAAAATTCATCATCAAGTGTTCGAAAATGTGTTTTTCCTCAAAACTCTGTTTTGAGGAAAAAACAGAGTATTTAGCTTTTATTGTACAAAAATCATGAAATTTTGTTTTTCTCATTGTAAATCCCTTCATCTGTAATCTTGGTTTCTTTCCTTAGTCCCAGTAGTTCCAACACCTGCAAAACAAACAAACCTTAGGTCATTTAGTTCATCACAAAGTTCAAATGAAGTGAAAAAGTCCAAAAATAGAGTTTGAAAATAAAGTCATTTGCAAAACATTATGAAAGTGGGTTTGGCAAAATTAAAATTGAAAAGCTCCATGTATAAATCATTTCTCCAAATGTTTAAAGCTCATTTGCACTCCAAGAGCAAAAAGAAAGCAAAGCAAAGTGGTTGTGGTGAGCAAGTGGGAAATTTGGGTGAAAATTGCTCCAAGTTGACTGGCGCGATGCACTCACCAGGCGCAGCGCATTGGGCCGCATTTCCCAGTGCAAAACGACATGGGCACAACGCATTGGGTTGGATGCGTGGCACACACAACCAGAGAGCCCGAAAACTGCCAGAACTTGCTCCAATCGCCCAAAATGCATGGATTCTCACTGGTCCAAGTAGGTTGACCCTTTGTCATTGCTCTTCGTCCAAATTTGATGATTGTTTGATGGTGTGTGTTACATGGTGAATGTTTAAAAGAATCAAACCCTACTTTTTCAACATTTTCAAAGGAGATTGCTACTAGGGTTTTGTATTTGGCTGTTTTGCCACCAAGTATCCCCTCACCTCATTACTCCCTTATTTCATATTTTCCTTGCTTTCCTAATTCCCCAAATTCACATACCCCTAATCCCCTATCCCAAGTTCCCTTTCCCAAAATCCCAAATGCACCAAACCCTAGTCTCATACTTAAAATCCCAAACCCTAGCCCCTCCTAAATCATTCCCTAATTCCCTATTTCTCTAAATTCCCCCTCCACAGTCCCTCATTTCACTATTTTCCCTTGGTGGCAGAGGTCAAACACATCATCAAAGACAGGTCAAGATAGTTTAACACATCAATGCCTATTTCTCCCAGACAGTTTATCTACCAGCAGACATGGAATTTGATCCTTCATATGATTATGAAGAGGATACCCAAAGTGACTCACCTACAGAGGGACATGCACCTAGGAGGCCTCATAGAGGTGGCAAACATATCAGAGAAGAACCAACCACTCTTGCTGAGTTACAGGCCTGCCCTCTTGCCATCTCTGGTTGCTAATATTCAGTTTCATCATGAGTTGGCCCGCTTGTTTGTACTGCATTTACATGGTGATCAAGCCACTCTAGCTGGTGTCACTTTCACATTAACACCAGAATCCATTTCGTTAGCAACCGGCATACCTAACATTGGAGAGTGATGGAACAAGAGGCAGAAAATTGACCGGTAGCATTATGAACCATACATCAAGCCCAGATTTTTGAGACAGCTCAAGGGAGTGTTTCCTTTTCGGTACCTCAAAGATGAATATGCTCCTTTAATGAAACTCATCATGAAGTATTTCAGTTGTGAGGGTCGGTTCTCCCGCTTATATGCTTATCATATCAGGCTGCTGATGCATTTTACCCGAGTACGGATGATGAACATCCCTTACTTCATGTTCCAAAACATAGAGAAGATGACCACTGTTGTAGGGAAAAGTATCCGATTCGGATGACCCTATCCCACTCTAAGGGTGATAGTACCTCAGCAACAACTGTAAAGAAAACTACTTAAGGTTTACTTCTTTATGAAAGCAAGAGAGAATGAAGAAATGCACTAACCGCTGCCTTGCACTTAATCTTTGCTCCAATCTCTTATCTTTGCTGCTTGCTCCTAGCTCTTTGCTCTTTTGCTGGCCCAGCTACAATGAGATCCTGTAAAATAACAAAGAAGGAAACTACAAAAAGCATGCATCCATAACTGATTCAAGGATTAGCATAAATCAAATATACAATCATCACAATACATCATTGAAACAAATGCATATAGAAGAACCTCAATAGCTTTTATTAATGGAAGAAGTAAAGTTCTGAGAAGGTTACAACCATTGAAGGCCCCAATCCAACAACACCTCCCAGCAGAAAGAATTTCTCCTCTTCACCTCCTTCAAGCAATCACCCAATAGTTCTCTAGTGAAACCAACAGCATATCGTTACTTTGCACAAAATTCCAGCCTCCTGAGCTCATAGGGGAGAGCTCAATATATAGATGAATTGAGAAAGGATGAGTCAGCTTGCAACTGATGTGTAGCTGCCTTGTGTCCTCCCTCTCTTCAGTTGATCTTCAGTTCTTGAGTCCACTTGGAGAACCTTGCTTCCACTTGGAGAAACAGAGCCTCTGACTCATCACAAGGCGAAATCCCTGATCCAAGTGTCATTTTTGGAAGATTCCAGAGCAATGACTCAGTGTGCCACTTGTCCCATCTCGCTCAGCGCAGGTGGCCTTTGTTCTACCTGCTTTGCAATGCAGGTACACCATGGAGGAGTTGAGTTTCAGCGCAGAAGCCTAGTGGAGCACCTGCTTTGATTTCAGGATTGCTTGTTTTTGAGTGTTTTCAGGTGGAGAACTGATCTGAGAGCTATTGGTTTGCTGACCTTGTTCCTCTAGGGGTAGGAACATCATGTTTAGGGACTTTGGATCCCTTGGATTATTGACAATTCATGCCTGATGCTGCAAGGCACAAAATTGTCTATAACAGATGCCCCCTAAAGTATGAGGTCGTTTATCGGGTGAAATGCTTTATTAGGAGGATCCGAAGTTCATTCAATCTGCTGAGAAGTGTCCTGTAATAAGATACAATACAATACATTATTTTTCATACTTTTTCATGATCTAGCTGAGGCGGGCATTCCCATGCTCAGCTTTATAAATTCATTTTGGTACATAGAACAGACGATCGTCTGATGGTAGACTGATAATTCTCTGCTGAAATTATCATCCTTTGAGAAGGATGATCATCTGTTGCAATGATGTACACATCAAATGTCTTTATATCCTGAATATATATCGCAGCCCGGATGGATGAAACTAGATCCGGGGTCTTCAATCTCTTCCGATCTTCACTCGATGTACAAGTCGATCCATGTGAGAATTTCTTGAAGTCGAACATGGAAAGACATCGCTTGATTACCGGTCAATGATGTAAACCGTTAACAAACGCGAGAGGAATCACCGATAAGGATGATGACCCTCAAGGTACAGCAGTACAATTCACATGGTGGGAATAAAGGACTTGGCGTCGACCACCATACAAAGTCTTCTGGTCGAAGGTCATTGATGTATACCTATCGCCGGAAGTGAGAAACTTGCCATTGAGGCATGCAAGCTTCAAAGTACTGAAGGGGTTGTTCCTAGATCAACTCCTTGGATAATGAGCTGATGTCGACAAGGAGCGATCCGTCAAAGGAGGGCCTTAATGAATCCCACATCAGTGACACGGAACGGAGCTAGTGATTGTGATGAGGTGAAAACAAACTGTGATGTATGATTCAGGGTGGCGGTCATGAAATGGATGAAGGACAATGTATGGCAGTGGATGGGACACGGTTGACTCTTTGCAGAACAACATCTCTTGAACATATAACGACACTGATGTGATGGATCGGTAGCATTACCCCAAATGTGGATGGTGTGGCGAGGACCATGGTGATGAGACCAGTGAATGAAACAACCCAACCCGATGTGATACGGAGGACAAAGTGTCATGTTCAAGAGCGACTTGCTACCATTAAAGCTGTGAGGTTCTCCCAATTTTTCCCCAGTCATTGCTGACCAGTACCTCTTTATTTTTGTCAAGCTTGAGGAGGATAACATATGCTTTTTCTATAACCTGCCCTTCGGGCAAGCCCATCGCTATGTTTTAACGAGCCTAGCGATAGGGAAACTCGTTCTCGTCTAAAGACAAGTTTGTCGCTATTTAATGAATTTAACGAGTCTAACGACAAGGATAACTCGGTCCTTTTCATTTTTAGAGAGTCTGAAAAGGTACATAAAGTCAACTCCAGAATTCCTTTTTCGTCATCTAATCCCTTAAGTCTGAAAAAGTATAAAACAATACAGAAGGGATGAGTTTTCGGTACTTTTAACGAGCCGAACAAATCAAGCGCTCGATCTTTTTGTGCAATAATCCCTCAGGTCCAAAAAGATTAAAATCTAGAGGAGGGATAGCTCTTCTGGTCGTTTAACGAGCTGGAAGGCCAAAAACTCGGCAAACTTTTCATATTTTACGAGTCAGTGAAAAGAGCTTAAAGACGACTCGTCTTTCGAGGAACGAGTGATGAACAGGGCAGCAGCAGATTCCAGGTACAGGTTGGAATATTCCAATCACGGCAGTGTCACAAGGATGGCTTAGTGAAATCACTCTTCGCAACTGTTCCTCAAAATGGGTAAACAATCATATGGAGATGAACGATTGGCCAAATGAACGGATGGAGGTGAGACTGCAGGAACACGACCAAGGGCTTTAATATGGCTGTCAAAGGTTACACTTACCAAGGTTATTTACCGGTTCATTTTTTCTGGGTGAGCTTGAACTCTAGGGGAAGATTGCTCACAACTTATGTTTATTTTTTAACGAGCATGAACTATGTGCTAAAACTGCTCGGATCTTGCGTTTATTTTTTAACGAGCATGAACTGTGTGCTAAAACTGCTCGATTATACCAGTCTTAATACAAGAAATGCCTCAGGTGAGATAGCTATTTTTTAAGGAGCTTTATCTCACGAAGCTATGCTCCTATTTGGCAAGTTTTGACTTTTGCCCCACATCCTTTCTTCATGCAAGTTCGGAAACGACTAATCCAAAAAACAGATAAATAACCGCTCTTTGCTTGCACTCCAAAAGGTTTGCATGCCCCCAGGTATAAAATATAATTTCAAGGCTACCCCTTCTCTGTCCCACCTCCGTTTTCCTACTTGTCGTCTTGCTATATTTTTCGGTCCTAACGGTACTTGTCTTCCCATCAGTTCACTTTTTTGATTTTTGCAAGATCGCAATAGATAAAACATTGGCGTTACGGAGGGAGGTTTGCCTCTTACTTATTATCCGAAAAATGGTTTTGTTCGCTGCTGCAAACTAATCTCTCTTTTTCCGGCGATGTCTATTACTAGGTTACTAAAGATGGTGACCACTTGTTGCAGCAATTTCATCTCTTTCTTTGGAGGCTGCCCCTACTTATCCTTCAAAACATATGTTTTAATGGGTGAGGCTTGCCTTCAAAGATGGTGGCTACTTGCTGCCGCAAATGGTCCCCTTCCTCGGTATCCTACTTACCTAGACAAGGGGAGCGAGAAGATGATTATCTCACTCACATAACTTTGACAAAAGAACTTTCTTAAAACAACCCTCTCTTCCTTCTTTCGGACGGGGTACGGACTAGTCCCATTCTTCTGCGGAAATTAACTTTATACCCAAGGTTTCCTCTGCCCAAGGCAGGCCAGGGTGCATGCCCCCTGGGTCCCAGCTATATCTTTCCGAATCACTCGCATTCATTGGGAAGTAGAACCGGGGGTGGAGGCATTTCTTGAGTGAATAAGCCGTTTAGGGTTGGTATTTGACTATTTGCGATGCGAGATCCCGGAAATGAAAGTTGGTCCACGAGCTTGACCATCTTTCCTTCGTGTGGAAAACACATTACTCTAAAGAGTGAGGAGACTATAGCTCCCATGCAATATATATAGTCCCGTCCAAGGAGTAGGTTATAATCCAAGGGTCCTTGGACGACCATGACATTCATATGAACTGTCTTCTTCCTCAATGTAATCGGAACATTGGGGAGGATCCCTAAAGGGCGACTGGTTCCTTTATCAAAACCTGATAGATTTCTCATCTCAGGTAAAAGCGCCGGGGAACCCAGTGCTTTCCAAGCAATAGAGGAAAGGATACTCACAGATGCCCCTTCATCAATGATGGTTCCAGCCATTACCATTCTATAGATTTGGACAATGATTCTGAATGGTATACTGGCTGGTAACCGGGGTCTGCCTAGTTGATTCCAATCAAAGGATACAACTAGGTTGCTTGGTGGTGGGACCGAATACACGGCCAGATACGACCCTGACGATGTTCCTTCCTGCGATAAAGGAATGGGCGCATTGGCCTGATGCTCATCAGAGTCTGTGTTGATGAAAATAATCTGGATGGTGTCATCCTTATTCTCTTCAGTGAGGGTGTCATTTGAAGATGAATCTTCAACGACGGTGTCATTTGAGGATGAAACCTCCGAAGGAAGAACCAGGTCAACTGCCGTTTCGACCTTTAGACTTTCGTCTGGTCTGGATTCAGCAGGTTCATTCTCAATGACGGACACTTCAGCTGACCACTTGAGCGGGCCAGCTGGATTTTCAACTATCGAGGGATTAGGCACGAGTCTTTGGTATCCAGGAGGAAGTCGTAACGGTGATACCGGACGATCTTCCAAAACTCTTTTCGCCTCATCTAAGAATGGACATCGGTGGATGGCGTGATCGCCTTCACACAACATACAGGGTGATCTTGGTCTCCCTTTTCGTCCTTCACTCTCGCTAGTTGATGGACTGCAATCAACATGACTACCAGAGGTTGATGCTACCGGATTGTGCAACCTGGGGGACCAGTCCCTTAGTATCCGGGGAATATAAGGACAATCACGATGGAAGTGGGTCCCTTTGCAAATGACACATGGCGATTTAGGCCCGGTCGGTGCAGTGTGTGGATTTTTGTCAGATGTCTTTTGCTTGCCCCCAGTTGCCTTCGCCATAGGCCCCTTCTGCTTCTTTTCTCTCTTCTTCTTTTCCTTCTTCTTCATGGGAGGCTGTCTTTTGCCGGCTCTACCCTGCGAAGATGAAGGATCAGAGGAAGAATTGTAAGAGGTGGAAGGCTGGTGGGTAGCTCTAGACTGGTCTGACTGTTGATTCGACTGCTCAGGATTAGTGGCGATTTGAACTACATTAGTTGAAAAGAGCCATACAGGTAGGCCAATTGTCAATCCTGGAAGTGACAATGTGGCCATATGAGGCGCACCAACATCTCCCCAAGAGGAGAAGGGATTGGGATTTCCACCAAGGTGACTTCCTTGGTTGGTGGGCTCCATACTTTTCAACTGAAAGATCAACGTGGGAATAACAGGTGATTATGTTCCGATTAAAATAAATTTTATTAACGACGCTTTAGACACAACTTTGCTTTTTCATGTTTTAAGAGTCGAGAAAAAGCTAAAGATGACTCTAGTCTCCTTCGATGTATTAACGAGCCCGAAGTGACAAATGCTCGGATGGACTTTTTCAGCTATAGAGTTTGAAAAAGGCCAAAAGAAACTGCTCTGGAGTTCTAGGCAGAGGGTGTGCCAAACTTTTCGCGAAACCACGGAATACGTTTTACGGTACGGGTGGTCGATCTTCGTGAATGCTGTGTTCACTGCATCGCGATCAGTAGGGCGGCCGACACGGCTTCCTATGGATAAAGGCTTTGTTCCTATAGGGGTCTCCCAATATATACGCGACGGTACGTGGGAGCACAAGTCCGTATTAGTGCCACCGACTCTCAGGAGGAATCACCCACCTTCGTAGAGATCGACAGTCACTACGTTTAACGACGCCGGAACACGTCTCTACCTAGACCTCTATGTGTTTGCGTTATGTTACAAAGCGTTGTTATGTAAATTGAATTTATTTTAATGTTGATCTTGCTTAGCAGTTTGCCTTTAAGGATCACCACGAGATGTATGTAACAAATTCCTGAATGCAGTCTAAGATGAGAAGCAAACTTTTCAATCTTTCAACTTTGAAAATCTTAACTACTGAGGAGAAGAAAGGCAAATCTTTTCACACAGATCATAGAGCACACACTAATGCAATTTCTCCTAAATCATCATGCAAACTTTTTCAAATGCAAAATGCACAATGCATGTATTTTCTTTTCCCTTTCTTAATGTTGATGTATTACAAAAAGAAAGTTGTTATATAACTTTGATTTCGATTTAAAGCGAAAACAAACAAGCTTGTCCAAAATCAAAAGACACCTTAAGATTTACTTGTTTAATCACTGGAAATACATGAAATCAAACCATAATGACGAAAGTAAAAAGACTAATCAGCTATGGACAACAAACAAGCTAACTCTTTAGACCAGCAAAATGCCTAACACAGGTTCAGATCTAAGAGGCCAAAGCAAGACTAGTTCACTTTCGTTATGGGAAATTGTAAATGATGTAAGAAATACAAAAGAACAAGTACAATTTCGTTATATAACAGAGGCAGAATGATGGCAAGTAAGGTTGGTTTCAGAATAGGTACAAGACTGGTAACTGGCTGCAAAATCTATAGTGAAAACAGGCAAGAAAAAGGGAGGAAACCCCACATGCACAAGGCAAAATTGGGCCAACGCAGGTGCTGCACAGCCAGTCTGGCTCTCAGCGCAGGTAGCCCCTTCAGGACCTGTGTTGCAAAGCAGGTAGCCTGTGTACTACCTGCTTTGGAAAACGAAAGTTGCGTTTTCACAGTTTCCGGGTCACAATTTTCTCAAAAATTCACAGTTTTTGCTCAAATCAGAAGCTATCAGTCAAGCACACACTAAGGGATGACAAGGAAGATGAAAAGCTATCACTAAGAGCTTACAAGGATCCTTGTAGATCAGCTCTTCAAATCATGAACATGCTCAGAAATGAGCTAGAGTAGCTGCCCTCTACTTCGCTTTTGATATAGTCAAAAGCTTTTCGATTTGGTACTCTTTTGTTCAGGAAATGAATAGCAAAATACTACAAACAATCAAACAAATACGCTCCCCAGTGGAGTCGCCAGTTTGTTGTAGGGAAAAGTATCCGATTCGGATGACCCTATCCCACTCTAAGGGTGATAGTACCTCAGCAACAACTGTAAAGAAAACTACTTAAGGTTTACTTCTTTATGAAAGCAAGAGAGAATGAAGAAATGCACTAACCTCTGCCTTGCGCTTAATCTTTGCTCCAATCTCTTCTCTTTGCTGCTTGCTCCTAGCTCTTTGCTCTTTTGCTGGCCCAGCTACAATGAGATCCTGCAAAATAACAAAGAAGGAAACTACAAGAAGCATGCATCCATAACTGATTCAAGGATTAGCATAAATCAAATATACAATCATCACAATACATCATTGAAACAAATGCATATAGAAGAACCTCAATAGCTTTTATTAATGGAAGAAGTAAAGTTCTGAGAAGGTTACAACCATTGAAGGCCCCAATCCAGCAACACCTCCCAGCAGAAAGAATTTCTCCTCTTCACCTCCTTCAAGCAATCACCCAATAGTTCTCTAGTGAAACCAACAACATATCGTTACTTTGCACAAAATTCCAGCCTCCTGAGCTCATAGGGGAGAGCTCAATATATAGATGAATTGAGAAAGGATGAGTCAGCTTGCAACTGATGTGTAGCTGCCTTGTGTCCTCCCTCTCTTCAGTTGATCTTCAGTTCTTGAGTCCACTTGGAGAACCTTGCTTCCACTTGGAGAAACAGAGCCTCTGACTCATCACAAGGTGAAATCCCTGATCCAAGTGTCATTTTTGGAAGATTCCAGAGCAATGACTCAGTGTGCCACTTGTCCCATCTCGCTCAGCACAGGTGGCCTTTGTTCTACCTGCTTTGCAACGCAGGTACACCATGGAGGAGTTGAGTTTCAGCGCAGAAGCCTAGTGGAGCACCTGCTTTGATTTCAGGATTGCTTGTTTTTGAGTGTTTTCAGGTGGAGAACTGATCTGAGAGCTGTTGGTTTGCTGACCTTGTTCCTCTAGGGGTAGGAACATCATGTTTAGGGACTTTGGATCCCTTGGATTATTGACAATTCATGCCTGATGCTGCAAGGCACAAAATTGTCTATAACAACCACCCTTGTGCAGCACAAGAATCCTCAGCAGTAGTTCAACAGTATTTATCATTTTTCTCTCATCAAAATTGTGGTCGTTCATCAGCTTGGTTTATAGGGCATCACTTGGGATGACTTCATCTCTCGTGAGTTTTTCAGAGCTTCACAGGGACCTTCAGAGGCTGGGCATGAGACAGGTGGACCTTCCTATCAGCATGAGGGCCATGAGACATAGACTGCTAGTGTGCTAGTGTTCATCACCTATCAGAAGGGCACTAGACGGTTGTTTGCAGCAGCAAAGCGAGTGTTATCTCCACCCGGGGTGGAAGGGGCCTCACTTCCATCATCAGCACAACAGGTTCAGGACTGAGGCAAGAGGCCACTACAGGAGGAAGGACCATTAGGTGAGCGGGAGATTGATTTCATCCTCATTGAGGGTGATGATATCGATATGGGCCCATAAAGCACAAATCTTAGAGAAATCATTAAGGAGCAGCAAGCGGACATTGATTCCTTGTCAACCAACTTGGATAGAGCCCAATGGACTATACAGTACCTAGAGCAGAGGAATAAGCAACTTGAGGACTAGCAGGTGATTATGGAGTTGCAAAACATTTGGGAGAATCGCCAAGCTACCTAAAGGAGGAGGATGGAGTTCACTTCACTTGAGCAAGAGATCAATGTAGAGAGGGAGTCATGGCTAGAAAGAGCCAATATCCAATTGGAGAGGAAGCTCGAAAAGGCAAACAAGGAGAAAAAATTGTTGAGACACATGGCTGTTCATTACATGGCAAGGAACAAAGTTTGCAAGGCGAGAATCAGGAATTTGAAAGCAAAATTGAAGAAGGCATATAAGGGGAAAAAAAGCATGATCGCCTTTAGATCTTGGCCAAGGCTTCCTTGGCCTAGCATTGCTCTTGATAGAGAAGACTCAGCCCAAATTTCAAAAAATTTGGAGCAATTTTTGCATTTTGGAAATTTTTTGGCACAAAAACAGGTTTTTCTGCCCTATGCGTCGTGCCACGTGGCACTTGCTTTTGCTAGGGGCCTCCAAATCACAAAAACTCAGAATTTTTGGATTTGGCATGAAAAATTATGCTTGCCTACCTATGGCCAAGAAATTTGGGCAGGTTTTGAGCCCTCAAAGAGGTCAAAAACACTCAAAAAATGACCTCACTGCCCCTATTTTGACACACAGGAAGCAGTGTTGGGAGAATGGACTTTTGGAGGGGCAAATAGAGGCCAAATTGAAAAATTCCACTTGGGTTGGAAAGTAGACAGGTAGAAATTTCCAAAAAACACACATGGTGCTCATTTGGACACTAGGAAGGCCTCCAAAAGTGGGTCCAAATAGGCGTGATGCATAGAGAATCAGGCATGGCGCATAGAGGAAAAATTGCCAGTTTGACCAAGTTTTGCTTTGTTTTTCGCCCAGCTTTGCCTAGTTTGACTTTTTTACTTTCCTAATGGAAAATTTGTGATGTAATTTGATGAACATTGATGGATCATGATGTAAATATGTTAAATTTTCACTTGTAGAGGTAGATTCATCAGTTTAAAGGTTGTTTGAAACTGAATGAATCAGTTCCCTTGTTTCTAGAGGCATGTTGTTATGTTGCCTATTTTCTAGTTCTCAGTTTAGAATCAGTTGGATCAGCTCCTAAACATGTGAGCTCGACCCCTAGAGGCAAGGATGAGCTATGTTTGTCTATATTATGTTTTTTTTTTCAGTCATTAGCATGGTTGGACTTTTGAGAAAGCCTTGAGCTTCATTATACATTCATATCAACATTTTGGCTAAGGAATTGAGACCAGGGTTTGCAACACTCTTTGGGATCCATGTGGAAATTTTTCTTGGTACAATGCTTTCCTTTGTAATTGTGAATTTGCTTATATGTCATGTATGCCATTATCTATCTTGTTTCTTTTGAACTAAACAAACAAGAGTGTAAGTAGAATCCATTGAAAGTGCAGTGCTCTACTTGAAGTTTGCTTTAGTTTCTTGATGTTTTTAGCTATTTGGGGAGGATCCATGATTTCTCTTGCCCTCTTCAACACCTCACCTGTCTATTCCTTCCATTTCATTCAATTTTAAGTGCCAAAAACAATTTCCTACCTTGCCCCATTGAGATCTCTGCAGGACCGAGCCTCAATCCTCGCATCCAAAATCTATCTTTCCATCTGAGCCAACAAATCATCATTTTATCAAATCAAACTCTCTTGCACATATACCTAGCTTAAGATCAGAAGATATTTCAGTCATCTCAAGCCATCATTGATCATAATTTTCTGAGATTAACCCGAAGAGAGCCATCTCCTGACCTGGTAGGGCTAGCTACCAGGCTGAGCGTGGTTTGATGTTGGCCATGGATCCTACCTTTTCAGCCTGAGGTAAATATGGGCACTAACAAGACCAATAATCAAACACATAATTTTATAATAGTTTATTACGCAACATAAAATACATAATAATAACAATAATATAATTCAATAGCATAACAATTTAACATAGTTCAATATAGCATAGCATAACATAAGAATATATAGTTCATAACATAACAATAACATATAACAATAATAAATATAAGAAATAACATAATGTAATATAAGAAATATAACATATAACAATTTAACAATATATATAACATAACAATAACAATACAACAATATAAAAAGAAATATAATCTAACAAAGCTTAATTAACCACATGTATATATATAATGGAATTGATACACATAAAGAAAAAAATTAAAAAATGTACAAGTCTTTGTTTCCTTAAATTCAAGACAACATAATACATATGCTATAAAATTATGGTCCAATATTGTAACTATCTAGGAAAAAATACATTTAATATATTTTCATGTGTTCCATTCACATGAAATGCGTTAGTGACAAATTTTCAAGAATGGTACCATGATATTTTATTGATAATTTCCATTGTCGTAGCTTTTTTCTACTTTTCATTTCTTTCAACTGCAACTGAGCTGCTATGACCAAATGACTATATTGGGCACATATAACATATGGTTGGTAGTCTTGAAAAATAATGTGGTCTTTACATTTCTTTACTTCTTCAAAGAAATGCCCTGATAACACCACTGGACTAACTAGATATGTATAATTTGAAGGATCTTTGTAGTCTCGTAACAATGTGCTTTTCGACTTAATGTATCACAAGATAATGATGCAATTTCTTTAGATTATCTTATGGTGCAACGATAAAAATACATCCCCCCTTCTCTAACCATACCAGAAAGATGATCAGAATCTTTGTCAATAACAACCACTTCAATATCTATCTCCTCATCAGTAAACTTTGGAAATGGGGGAATTGTATCAGTTCTTTGTGTATTGATGATTTTACATATTTGTTATTGAGGTTTACACACTCAATGGTGGAGTCCATATCATCAAGACATGCAAGAAAAAAGCAAGAGTACTTTTGTTTCTGAATTGAGAATATAATTATCATTTTCTCACTTCTAATAGAGTTCAAACCTCTTGTTCCATTGATTGGTTGACAATTATATTGCATCGATATATTAAGATCACCAAACGAAATATTCCAAAAGTACTTGATTGACAAAAAATCTAACCTGAATCTGAGACTTTCTACACAAAAAATATTCTCCTGAACGAAGGTATTCGTGCTTGGATGGCGGCTCAAGATCTTGTAAGTGAAATTTAGTGATTTTTAAATATATCATTTCGATAACAAAGCACATGTAACACACACACGTGTGTGTGTGTGTGTGTGTAGATACACATGCTAACCTATGAACAAGAGCCATCCTTGCATTCGATACATGGCTTAAGTTTTGATTGCACTAGTTAACAACATCATTTTAATCTACACATGTTTTATGGATGCCCCAACACCATCATGCTCTCCTTTTCCATGCCCCGTCTCAAATAAATTCCATGTATGATGAATGCGATCCAACCAAAGGAATGATCGTGATGATTTAAATTAACCAACACAACCATATTACTATACTCAATGTTCTTTAAAAGTGATTCGTCGTTCCTTTAAATGATTATAAAGAATACCAAAACAATGTTGAACAAAACATGTATAATGTGTATGATCATCATTGATGTAGAAATTATACTTTTTAATCACTTCACGATTATGTTCATTACTATCAGAACCATCGATACCAAGCTCTGCATGCCTATACAAAATTTTCACAAGTATAGAGACCTAGTTTGAATGATAATATTCACTTTGTATTTCCATTTGTGAAGAGAATGTTTAATTTTCAGCAAAATCATTGAACTGACAATATTATTCCCTTTGGGAACACATTGTGTAATTGTTTAAACTGTAAGTCATGCCATTTTGATGTATGAGAGTGATTAATATATTCATATATTTTCTTCCTAAACTTCTCCATAAAAGATGTCACATAAATGTTGTCTTGAAGTAAAATAATCTTTCATTATGTTAACTTTGAATCTGCTATGGCAATGTATGTAACATGTTAATATCTTCCCCAATTCATAGTGACATTTGACAATTTCAAATCATTCAAATCAATGGGATACTTAGCATCAAAGAGTGCCAAATGAGAACACTCTTTGCATTTTCTTCGACCAACACATTCTTTCTTATAAAATAATTGGTCATTTTTTCAACCACATAATATATTAGATAAAAATTCACAAACACTTGAAGGAGGGGGATCATTGGACCAATAATTTACACCAAATTTTAGAAATGTCTCATAATATAATTGGAATTCTACATGGTATCGACAACAACATGTGTCACGAATAGTCACAGGCCTGACATACCATGGTTTAAGCTTCACAAATGTGGTAAGGGAAATATTCACATCAATGTTACTCTCCATAAAATTATGAAATAACTCCACTTGACTGACCTATATTATTTTTTTGGGATGATCTTCATAATTCCCTATAGATATACGATGTTGCACAATGTCCTTTTCATTTGGTAACACATGAGAATTCAAATTCCAAAACTCTTTCACCTTGTCTCTCACATTATCTGCAAGTCCATCTTTATAGGATTGGCTACAAATACTAGCCAAACATGCAAACTCATCATTCTCATCTACTTGAATCTTAAATTTTTTATGCCTCCATAGACTTTTCTTGATGTTTTGTATATTCTTACTACCACTAACAACAACTGATGTGATTCAGTTCCTTTTCTGACAATACCTGTTAACAATGCTCTATGAGAAGTTTTTCCATCTTGAGATCATTTTTTTGCAAGTTTCCAAGGGCTGATTTCATAATATTTTATACTAACTGATTTATTTGCACCTCTTTGGAATCTCTAATGCCTAACAATTGAATGACATCTCTTCGAGATTTGTTTTTGAAAAAGTCTATGTAACATTTGCGCATGTGCTATGATAGATTTATCTTGAAAAAAAATTGGATCACCTTATTTACTCTATTTCGATTTTTTCATTCATCCATTGATGACCCAATTGCTTCCATTGTAGTTGGATCGATATTCTCCAGAAAATTTTGATTAAAGACAATGTTCTTGTATTTTCCAATTAATTTCCATGTTTTTCTAAATGTGGTAAGATCTTGTTGAAGGTTGGATCTTGTCCCCGCATAAAAAATATAAATTTGTAATTTGTACTTGATGTATGTACATTGAAAATTATTAAAATATATAATAATGATGACTTTGAAATATAATTTAATATAAGTATTACAATTTATTCAAAATTTAAAACATTAATTGACTCACTAGTAGTATCGGTATTCTCGTTGACAAGTTCCTCAACATCTCTCATTTCCTCATCGTATCCATGTATATCCACATTTATTTCAAACTCCCTATTTTGTACCCTCACATCTTCTTTGAGCTCTCTATTTGGTACCTTCACATCTCCTTGAGGCTCTCTATTTGATATATCCACATTCCTTTCAATCTCTCTATTTTCCCTTAGTGCTCTCCTCTTTGCTTTTAGTTCTCGTTTTTTCCTTTAAATCAATTTTAAGGTGATTGTACTTTCGTTTATAATTCTTTTGGTTTCCCATGTTCTTAAATTTGGAAATTTAAAATATAATTCCAAAACAACACAAGTTAGTTCAAGCTTTTAATACTACAAATGATTCAACACAAATTCAAAAATATCAAAGCATAATTTTTTTATGGTGATTTCTAATTTAATCTAAAATAAATTTCTATAGAATCTCCTTTTTCCCCTTATCAAAAAGACAATATTTGTGCCCTTGCAAAAATGAAACATTCAAAATATGTTTTTTTTAATAGAAAAATGAATAAATGAATAAATATATATATATATATGTGTGTGTGTGTGTGTGCGCGCGCTTTCCATAGCAAAAACTAACAATATTTTATTTTCATATAAAAACAAAAAAAAAAGTCCCTTTCTTTCAATTAAAAAAAAAACTCTTTTTTCTCAATATAAAAAAAACTTAGCTTCAATAAAATAATTCTCCAAAGATGAACTTGGTGAACTTGGTGTTTTGTACTTTACACTTCACAAATTGATTATTTTGGTCTCAATTGAAACTTTTGATTGAGTATTTATACACTTGTTGACCACCAAAATGTACCGCCAATGACTAAGGGGTCTCCACAGAGTGAAGTCCCAATTAGACCTCACATCGTTTGGGATAGGAGCCTCATCTGATATGTCAGCCTGACTGCCACCATGAATGTTTTCTACTCTTGGCTATCAAATGTGAAGGTGCCAGAGTGGGGCGAGAAGGAAGTGCTCGGGCAGTGAAACAAAATCAACCCAAGATTGATAAATTGCAGAAAGAGGTTTAAAGAAGTCACAACAACAACTAGAAGAGATAAATGATGAGGGAGATTAGTGAGCTAAAACATCATCGGACATAATAAATAGGAACATATCAGAGGTCAATTACGAATTAGTTCACAATAGGTCACCGACATGGCAAGGAACAAGTAAACACAAATTCAAAAGTGAAAACATACACGTAACCACTATGTATCAGAACATAACATCTTGTGTATATGAAAGCACACATACAAATATGGTGAGGTACCAGACAGCTAATACAACCACCATGAGTGAGCGTGGGAATTAGTGCCAAAGATAAAAGAAAACATATTATTAATATGCTGCAACTTCAAATACACATCATGCAATTGGTTAATGCCCAATAGTGGAACTTGGGTTGTTCATACCATTTCTCGATGTCAAAACCCTAGCCCTACTACAAACTCACTCTCCTAGCTACCAAGAGTTGAGTGGCCCTAGCCCTAACTCTCAAGCATCAATCAACTATCTATATATAGCTCAACTCAAGTGCTAAAGTCCTCAAGAATGATGCTAAAGTGAACATTTATAGAGATGAGGTGACTGCTTACCTACCGTGACCCTTGGCCTCCCTTATGACATTTCAGCTACCCTCATGACTCTTGAGATTACCCACTTCTTCCTGAGGCCAAAATTATTATTACATGCCTAGATAAGACCTAACATAGTGGCTGATATAATGGTGGGTGATATTTACATCATGATGAAAGAGATAGAGAGAAAGATGTGGAAGGTTATTAGAAACCCTAGAATGTTTAGTTCCCAAATCTCACAACGATGTGGATGCTTGGTCCTAAAATCGATTTGTTTCCTTGCCACTATGCCTCATTTGAGTTCATCTATCTTCTGGTGGTGCGAATTCATGTTTATTACATGTTTCTTAGAACCTGGAAAAGAGCATCTTGCTTGCTGAAAGGAAACCCTAGTGCTGGATCTCGTTGTTGACATTATTGTGAAACCATGAAAACATGGATTGTGGAATTTCCTGCCATTGTGCCTTCATTAAATCCAATCACCTATGGTTGTTGTGTTCTAGATTGGAACCCTTGGTCATGTGGCTTCTGCAGAAACCCCCGTTCCCTTCTTCCAGGTCACATTCCTGCTTTCTTTTGTGATCTGCAAGAAAACACATCATATTATCCACGTACACATTGCAAACACAAGGTCACTTAACAGGTGTCATATTTAATCAATAAACATAAGAAACAACTCTTATTGAAAATAATAGATTCCCATAACAACATTTAAGATAGAGATGAAAAGAACTCATATCCCTGAAACATTTATATAAAGATTCGTTTATCAAGTCTTCTTCGACGCCTCGGAATCATTTCAATCGCCAACCTTGAGGAACCATTCTCGTGCATGAGCGTCATATCATGTGGCTATCCCCATATGTTAGCTAATGATGAATTTGACCTTTCGAGATTGTGCATTGGTATAGTGCATTCCTCCTACTCCCGTTTCCTGTTGACTGAACTAGAAGGATTTTCTTTCTGCTTACAAGCCATAAAACATCATGCGACCAGTTGCATGCAAGGACTGCCACTTAGGAGATCTCATAGTGGTCTTATAATGGAGGCAGCACCTGTGGTTGGGACATTAGGGCTTCACAATGCGATGGGAAATTATGAGTGGGAGCACAACCTTTGGGAGGTCGCACAGTTGCAATTCTGGGCAGGTCGCACACCTTGGGGGCTTTCTTGAGGAGTAAAAATGTGATCCAGTGACTGAGAGTTGGAATGCGACGTAGTGGTGGACGCACAGTCGCAACAAAGCTAGTCGCACTTCCGACTAAGATCTTAATATATGACCTAATGACTAACAAACTCTCCTACAATAATGGGATTGATTTTAGAACTTGGTGATGGTGTCTTTCTACCTGTGGATCTTTCACTGAAACTGACAGAGATTGTATATATATTGGTGAGCAGCCAACGAGGAGTGAAAGAATGTTGGATTTAGTAGTCTTCGTTAATTGATCAGGGGTTTGATTTTGTAGTTCATCGACTACTGGAGAAGTCACAAGGTCACACTGTAATGAAAAATCACACCTTTGGTGGCTCATGGATTACAATGTTGCGACTTTGGTCGGGGTGTGACTTCCCAGGGGTCACACAGTCATACTGCGTAAGGAGTCGCATTCCCTAGCTACTATTAGGATGCGATTATGTGATCTACGAGCTTGAAAAAGAAAGATACGACTTATGGGCTTTGACAAATGACACTGAATTTGGCTCATCGATCAACTTATGCACAGTGGATGGTGGTGTTTTCCTTTAAGCGGTTGCATTTCTTCATCCCATGAAATATCAACCAACGCTGCTCGTTATACCTTTCATGCATGTTTGTATATGCATTGTTCATGAGATTTGAACACCTGAAGGATCAAGTTAAATATGACTTCAATCTATCAACAAGACACGTTGTCCTGCCATGAGATCCAAATGCTAGGAGGGTTATGTTAACTGCGTCGAAACAGGTCGTTGAATCATAACAGGTTTAGAATGCAGTTAAAAGGTTCTCAATGCCTTTTATTTTAACATCAATGATTTTTATGTTCCTACAACCCATGTCATCGCCACTCATATGGGCTATATGACCTTTTGTCTATGCTCAAGGCACTGCTTCGACTTGGCAGCTAAACTCCAGGTTGGGCTCAAATCATTCCCTTTATGGATGTCGTCTCCTTATTGGATAAGCCTTTGCCTTTGAGATGTGAGCCTTTATACCATCTTAATGTAGCGCATTCAAACTCAATGCCTAGTATGTGTGGACAACGTCAATATGTTCCCTTACCTACTTGGACTATGGCCTTGTCACTTCCTTTTGTGTGCATTATTGGCACCTCGGAACTATGTGGAGAGCTTTAGCGCATACGGGTGTATGTGCCTCTGCTATAGTGCCTTGCTGCGTGTTTTGACAATAGCCCCCCTTCCAAAGACCCCTTAGTGTATTAAATGTACTTTTTTGCAGTGCATTTTGTTCCTTTTATTATGTCTTGGAACCTGTTTCGTGGATGATTGAAGGCAACACTAGGTCAAGCAAATGAGCAGGTCGCAACCAGGACACTATGGCTAGTGAAGCAGTTGTTGGGATAAAGAATCAAAACTGAAATTTGTGTTGAGACTTGTATCATGAAAAATGTGATTATCAAGGATTCGCTAGCACTTTAGGTGTAATGATAATGGCATGCGTTCCGTGGACACTGTCATTGCATTGGCTTTCCATAATTGTATGCCATATATGCCAACCTCATGGGCTTCATTCTTTGCCTCCTAGGAAATGTTCTTTTCCAAAGCATGTGCATTGTTGTATATGTGTAGGGTTATGTATGATATCATTGCTCCAAAAACCATGCACATTAGTAAATAAAAAAATTAAGCCACTTACACTAAATAAGGCAATGATTTTATTAGTCAAATATTTAAACATTAGATGTCCAATAATGAAAATGTGTATTCTTAATAGAAAATGTAAGCACTGTGGGTGTCCTTGAGACCTTTAGAATCATCATATTCAAAATATTTTTTGGGGTCATGATTTTGCAGACCTAAATGACTTCGAACCAAAGCTTACATGTGCTTTGTGAAAAGCATCTTCGAGGATGAGGCATTACAAGATAATTTAGGGTTTAACAAGGTGTGGGAAAATCACACCTACCTAAACCTTAACGTAATTTAGAGGAAACCCTGCTCATCAATCTCATGATATCTCTCCCTATGCAATGTTAGAGGGCAAGATAGGGCTTGGGGGGCACGTGAGGACTCTAACGCCTTATTAGAGGAACTACCCACAAAAAACAAATTCATCAATACAGTATGCATTACATAAGTGGGGGCAGGGAAAATTTTAAGAACCCCCTTAAATTTTTAAATATAATAAATGGGCGAATCTCCATGGTATATAGGAAAAATGGAAGGCGATTTTATCAATAATATAATATGTATATATAATTTTTTGGCGAATCTCTCACCAGGCATGGCGAATATTTTACTCAATTATAAAATCTTGTAAGATCTTGGCGAGTCTTTCACTAAATAATAAAACTTTGTAAAGTCCTAGTGAATCTTAGCATAGGCTACATGCTGGTTTAATTCCCCCATTTAAATAGGCTACATTCCAGGTGAATACCATGGGTCAATACCATGTGCCATTTTGGTGAATACCATGGGTCAATACCATGTGCCATTTTTATTTTTATTAATTCTAATATTAAGGTTAATAATGGTTTTTTGCATGGTATTAATAACAATCTAGTCCATGGTATTTGTCCCATAGTATTTTGGCCATAGGTTTCACCTAAATATAACCCATTTTTTGAGTGTTTGTAAATATAAGGTGACTTATGGAGTAAATATAAAAAAATGTTTTATTTGTTTACCATACCTCTCGTTTATTTATATTTTTATTAATTTACCATACCTCTTTTACAAATATGGTATTTGGCCCATAGGATTCACTTAAATAAAACCTCTTTCTTGAGCCTTCATAAATAGAACGAGGGTTATGGACTAAATATAAAAAGAGGTTTTATTTATTTACGATACGTCTAGTTTATTTATATTTTTATTTATTTACCATACCTTTTGAGTAAGTATAAAAAGACGTTTTATTTATTTACCATACCTCCACTTTACTTATATTTTTATTTGTTTACGCCCTTACGTGTATATAAGGTGACTTATGGAGTAAATATAAAAAATGTTTTATTTATTTACCATACCTCTCATTTATTTATATTTTTATTAATTTACCATGCCTCTTTTATAAATATGGTATTTGGCCCATAGGATTCACTTAAATAAAACATATTCTTGAAAATGGGCAAATGGATTCACTTAAATAAAACCTATTCTTGAAAATGGGCGAATGGAAGGTTGTAAGTCCTAATTTCAAGGGCTAAATTTACCTTTTTTACCCTCCCCCTTAAAATAAGGTGGGCTATTTGAGGTGATTTGTAAAAATGTACTATGATACAAAATATTCGCCCACTGAAAATTTAAAACCCCTTAATTTCGCCAAAGGGCGAACAGTCGCCCCTAAAATTATCCTTGAGTGGGGGCATCAAAAGGGATTCAAAGGAAGGGTTGCGGGGAGAGTAATCGATTGAAGGTCTTACGAAAACCCTGCCAGCTTGGGGAAAGAAGTGGGGTACCCAAAATTTTGGGTGCCACCCAAATTTTTTTGTGGTTTTGTAGCAGCTACAATAATTGGTGAACCACTGGAAGAATCCAGTATCTCTGTCAACACCCTTGTAGTAGTCTGAGCGCACACAATGATGCAAGGAAATATTGAACAAATGCTATGGGCACCTCTTTCATTGCCTTGAACTTTGTAGATATGTCGTCCCTTCATGTCTCGGCTAGGTCTTAATAGCTAGTAAACTCCCAATTAAAGTTCACACGTGCCTGTAGTTGATGATGATGCAAAGAACGTGTCAGAGGGCTTATTGTATTCAGAATTTTAAAAGAATTTTTTTGGTGTTTCTTCACTGCCAGTGGGCTTGGACAGTACCTCGGTGGAGTCACTCCAAGAAATCACAAACGTTGCTTCGCTGCCAGCAAGCCTCGTCAGTGCTCTAGTGGAGTCATTGCATTACCTCTTTATGCAAGAGGCCTTTCTCAATCCTTTACACTTTATTTGTTTTCATTTTATTTTATGTGTGCATTTACACTTATTTCTAGGAATTCATTGTGCTAGGGTGGATGAGGGATCCTGACTTATTTTACGAGCAAGAGAGGTTTTTTCTTGTTTGAAAGAAACTAGGAGATATCCTGATTTAGATTTTCCCTTATGTCAAGCTCCCACATCTCATTTCCAGTTAGCAAGTCAATAAAGAACACAATTCATTGAAACAATCAAGACCACGATGAGCATGAGGTTCTAGTTATGTGTATAGGTCATTCAAATAGATTAGGGTTCCCTATGAGGAATTTGTTCTTGTTTCGATTGTTAATAAATTAGACTTGTAGGGAAGCTATCTAGGATGCAACTTTGATGATTGGTTTCAAGAGAGGCTACCCATCGGTGTAACTGTCATAACTTCACACCATCATTAGGGCTAGGGTTTCAGTTCTAGGGTTAAGGTGATCAGGAAGCTCTCCTAGGGCTTTCAAATAGGTGTGAAGAGGTCAAAGCAATTCAATTTTAGGCTGGAGCAAGAGAAAAAGGTGCTAGAAAGCTATTCACAACACCACAGGTTTGAACAATTTAGGTTCATGAAGGCTCATGTAGCGGTGTGCAACATAGGTGAAATTTCCAGGCTAGGTCAAAGGTGAGTCTATGCCAAGCGAGAAGGAAAGTGTATGATGCAATGCAACAAACAGGGCTAATGATGCAATGTAGTGCTATGTGTAGAAGATATCAACTAACTGTAATTAAAGGACCAATGCAATGCATATGTAGAGATTTCATTAATTCCACGCAACAATAAATAAATGCAAGGACATGAGTACAAAAATAAACAAGTATGTAAATAACTACCTACAGTAAAGAAAATGATGCATGACATATTTGAATCATAAAGCAAATTCTAATCAGCCAACTAATAAGAAAAATTAAAACCTAACTAGTCTAAACCCTAAATCCTAATTTAACCAAAGCATAGGTCGGGTTATGTGAAATCGAACTTCCCATGCAACCACGACAGCAGTTCCTGGCCTACAAAAACCAAGATGAAAACAATTAGAATTTGTGGAAAGAGTTGTGCAAAAAATAAATTGCTTACTTGTAAGTATGCACAACAGAGAGAACCTTTTTTAATTACAGGGAAACGTGCCAGAAAAGACCTTTCAAGGCAAATCGCAATCCGATCCTGGTAATCCAAATTACAGGAGTGAAATTAATATTTGTCCAGACATGACATACTTCTGTTCATGCTTAACCCTAAATCCAAAGAAAGCAAGCTAAGATGTTGCTAGATAGCAAAGGAATTTTCTAGATTAGTCCGATTAGCAACCTTATCATGATGTCGTGGATGATCAACCTGATAACCCTGAAAAGAGGGGTTTCTGCTAGGTGTAACTGAGATCCTTGAGGATTTAAATGCAGAAACCCTAGTTTGAAATTTTTCATAGGCTTCTTCCAAGGCGTGAGGGCTTGACATAGCCGTCAGGGGAAGTTGAAGTGCCTCATCATCCTGACAAATTTGTGAACCTTCAAACGACACACCATCAAACATTGATAGCTTCGCAAGATTTGTAGGTGGATGCATGTGGTTCTCGTTGGTTGTGATCGGACAACTCTCAATGAAAATATTGTGAATGGGATCAGATGTGTGAATATGGATAGGTTGGCATCTCGACAAACAAGACTCTTTAGATTCTTGAGAATGAAATGAATCAACCGAAAGAGTGTCAGACAAAGGGGAGATCAGGAGATTGGCACCTTCCCATATAGGAGATTGTAAAGTATCATTTGATTGTGTATGTTGACAGACTATACTATCTCGGAAACAATAAAAAATATTTGAGACAATGGCCATAACACTTCCTTCAGCAAACAAATTAGGGTATAGAGGTTGATGCCCATCGGTTGAAAGGTGATGGAAAGATTTTATGAGAGACACATTACTTGAATCAAAGGATTTCCAAGATGATCTCACATGCGATGAGATGATGTTGAGAGGAGTGTGACGTGTAGAAATGCTAATTTCAGAAACCTTAATTCGACTTGGTTCAGGGGTCTCATCAAGAATGTGAGAACCTGACATAACCATCAGCAGAAGTTGAAGTGCCTCAACTTCCTGATGAGTCCCTAAACGTTCAAAAGTTGGGTCATCAAATTCTGGGGGCTTCATAGGATCAATGGGTGGATAAGTAGGATAATCACTATAAGCGTGAGTGAATATATTCCCAGTAAAATGAGAATTGCTGAAATCACAAGTTTGATCAAGTTGGGTATTTGACACATAAGGCTCTTCTTGGATCGGGAGTGAAAGGGTATTAACAAGAGAAACAACTTGAGCTGGGAGAGATGCATGTCCCTCTCCTTCACCTGTTAAAGGCTGCAAGTGGTAAATATCAAGCATAAGGGATTCAGACTCTGCATCCCTTGACTGTGAAACATCACCCCCATGTACATGATTGCAATCAATGTGAGAAAGATAAGGATGTGAATGATCTGAAGGAATCGTCGGTGCAGTAGACCCATGGACTAAATCAAGGTAGAATGGATGCATAGGGTCAGACGAAGGGGCACTGATTGGACCCGGACCCACATCCGGCCCATTTATGTTCGCCAAAGAGAAAGACAGATTTGCAGTCCTGATGTGGTCTGTGGACTTGATAGGACAATAAACTTTACTTGAGACAAGACCAAAGCGAACATGTGTAGGTGAATGAGATCCCAGAATATAGTGAGACATATGTTGAATGGATTCGATTGGGGTTCCATTAACAAGAAGAGATGTTATGTAATTTTCAGATTCAAGACCAAAAGTATGTATGAGGGATTTATAGGTGACACCATCAGATCTGTTTCCTAGAAATCATTGTTCATCATTTGAACCATTTACGACCACAATATTATTATGTAACAAGTCAAGGGGAGGATGAGAAATCCAACAAATGGTAATATCTTCCTCGGGGGCTTGAGGTTGTTCCAGATTCAGAGAGATAGGCAAAACAAAATTACCGGTAGAATCTATCCATTTTGTAATATGAAAATTATGACTATACTCATGCGAAACGGGACTTATTTCTAATTGAAAATGTTTTAAATAAATGAGAACCAGTCATTGAAAATTTATATTCAAATACACCCAGATGACATCACTTTAAGGAAATTCAAAACAAAGATGCACAAATGTGAAAGAAAATCCCTTTAAAGATTCTTTAGGTTTCATGCTAAGCTCATTTATCCTCTTTAACACATCTTGAAAATTTTACCTATCAAATGCTTATTGGAGCTGGTCGACGAGTTGCTCGAACGAATGAATGGATGCCGCTGGAAATGTGTGGCACCATTGCTTGGCGCGACCTTTGAGGGTGAGGGAGAATACCACACAAGCAAACTCTTCATCGTCAATCTCAAAAGATTCACAAAACTCGAGGAAATCATAAATGTTCTTGGTTATGGGTGTTCCATCCTCACCATCAAAATTTAACTGAGACAAGTGATGGAGCTACTCTTGGGTAATGGAAAATCGAAAAATAGACCAACCAAATAAACACCCTGGGAGTAAGATTCTAGTTGGAGCCTTTAATAGATATGAGACTAAACTGTAGGCTCCAAGGGCTTAGCTTGTCATCTGGCCCTCCTTCTAGCACCAATTTTTTGACGGGCCAAAATGTACCACCAATGACTAAGGGGTCTCCTCGGTGTGAAGTCCCAATTAGAGCTCACACCATTTAGGATAAGAACCTCATCCAGTATGTGGGCTCGACTGCCACCATGAATGTTTTCTACTCTTGGCTATCAAATGAGAAGGTGCCAAAGTGGGGCGATAATGAAGTGCTCGGGCAGTGAAACAAAATCAACCCAAGATTGACAAATTGCAGAAAGAGTTTTAAATAAGTCACAACAATGACAAGAAGAGATAAACGATGAGGGTGATTAGTGAGCTAAAATCCCATCAGACATAATAAACAGGAAGATACCAAAGGTCAATTGCGAAGTAGTTCACAAGATGTCATCGACATGGCAAGGAAAAAATAAACACAGATTCAAAAGTGAAAACATACATGCAACCACTATGTATCCAAACATAACATCTTGCGTATATGAAAGCACACATACAAATATGGTGAGGTACCAGAAAATTAATACAACCACCATGAGTGAGCATTGGAATCAGTGCCAAAGATAAAATAAAACATCTTATTAATATGCTGCAACTTCAAATACATATCATGAAATTGGTCAATACCCAATAGTGGAACATGGGTTGTTCATACCATTGTTCGATGTCAAAACCCTAGCCCTACTTCAAACTCACTCTCCTAGCTACCAAGAGCTGAGTGGACCTAGCTCTCAAGCATCAATCAAATATCTATATTCACCTCAACTCAAGTGCTAAAGTCCTCAAGAATGAGGCCAAAGGGAACATTTATAGAGATGAGGTGAATGCTCACATACCGTGCCCCTTGGCCTCCCTTATGACCTTTCGTCTACCCTCATGACTTTTGGGATTACCCACTTCTTCCTCATGCCACAATGATTATTACAAGACCAGATCAGAACTAAGATAGTGGCTGATATAATGGTGGGTGATATTTACATCATGATGAAAGAGATAGAGAGAAAGATGTGGAAGGTTATTGGAAACCCTAGAATGCTTGGTGCCCAAATCTCACAATGATGTGGATGCTTGGTCCTGAAATCGATTTGTTTCCTTGCCACTATGCCTCACTTGCCTTCATATATCTTCCGGTGGTGCACCTTCGAGTTTATTGCATGTTTCTTGGAACCTAAAAAAGAGGATCTCACTTTCTGAAAGGAAACCCTAGTGCTAGATCTCGTTGCTGACATTGTTGTGAAACCATGGAAACGTGGATTGTGGGATTTCCTGCTGTTGTGCCTTGCTTAAATCCAATCACTTGTGGTTTTTGTGTTCTATATTGAAACCCTTGGTCGTGTGGCTTCTGCAAAAACCATCGTTCCCTTCTTCCATGTCACATTCCTTCTTTCTTCTGTGATCTGCAAGAAAACACATCATATTATCCACGTACACATTGCAAACACAAGGTCACTTAACAGGTGTCAGATTTAATCAATAAACATAAGAAACAACTGTTATTGAAAATAATAGATTCCCATAACAACATTTAAGATAGAAATGAAAAGAACTCATAGCCCTGAAACATTTATGTAAAGATTCGTTTATCGAGTCTTCTTCGACCCCTAGGAAACATTTCAACTTCCAGCCTTGAGGAACCATTCTCGTGCATGAGTATCATATCATGTGCCTATCCCTATATGTTATTCAATGTTGAATTTGACCTTTCAGGACTGTGCATTGGTATAGTGCATTCCTCCTACTCCTGTTTCTTGTTGACTGAACCAAAAGGATTTTATTTCTAGTCACAAGCCACAAAACATCCCGTGACTAGTTGCACGCAAAGACTACCACTTAGGAGATATCGTAGTGGTCTTATAATGGAGGCAGCACTTGTGGTTGGGACATTAGGGCTTCACAATGTGATTTGCAATTATGAGTGGGAGCACGACTTTTCGAAGGTCGCACAGTCACAATTCTGGGCAGGTCGCACACCTTGGGGGCTTTTTCTAGGAGTAAAAATGCGATCCAACAACTAAGAGTTGGAATGTGACTCAATGGTGGTCGCACAGTCACAAAAAAGCTGGTCGCACTTCTAGCTGAGATCCTAATCTACAACCTGGAGACTAAAAAATTATCTTAAAATAATGGGATTGATTTTAGAACTCAGTGATGGTGTCTTTCTACATGCGGATATTTCACTCAAACAAACATAAATTGTATATATATTGGTGAGGAGCCAGCGAGGAGTGAAAGAATGTTGGATTTAGCAATCTTCATTAATTGATCAGGGGTTTGATTTTGTAGTTCATCGACTACTGGAGAAGTCGCAAGGTCGCACTGTAATGACAAATCGCACCTTTGGCAACTCATGGACTTGTTACACAACATTTTGTTACTGTCCATATACTCCGTATTCGTTGATCTTGGAGGATCTCTACAGTGACCCCCGCATGCTTTGCCTTCATGAAGAAACTCCCATTGTTTCCCTCTTCATGAGTAGATCAATTCCCTTTTGCACCATTTCCCCTGAAACTTCTATTTTTCCCAGTTTACAAGACCAGTGCTAATGGCCTTTGTCTCCCCCACGTCGATGTGCAGAGATTAGCACTACTCCTCGCGCCGATCAGAGTGACTGAGCTGTGTCCCAGTCACACCAGTCCTATTTTGGAAAGTTTTTTAAATTAGGAGCTAAATCTTCCAACTCTAGAAGCTTCGTAATGGAATTATGGTAAATGGTTTGGCCAGATGGGGTCGAGGATGTTAGTTTGGGCTCCTTTCCCCTATAATGATGGAACCACCTCAAGAGATAAGCCCTTCTCCCATGAGAAGAGGATCCATCTCCCATCCATTTTTCCTATATAAACCTCCCTTCTTCCCAAGCACAAGTTAGTGTTGATGTGTGTGTTCTTATGCTATTTTGTTTTGGAGTAGACAACAAGCTATTACTAGTTGTAGCTATCTAGTTGTGTGAGGGAGAAGTGTGGTTTGGTTTGGAGTGAAGCCTAAAGGGAAGAGCCTTAAAACTATTGTTGATTGAGGCCATCATGGAATGCTAACAGAAGTGTGTGGGAACCTTGTCTTGTCAGAGGAGGACTGCAACGTCAAGAAAAATGGCTGTAATCTCCCTTTGATATTAATATATGAAATTGTCGATTGAATTCCTACATGTTTTGTAATATTACATATTCATGGCTTAATGTTTCTTGACTTGTTAATTAGGTTGAATTGCAATTTGTCTGTTATCACGTTTGTTGTTTGTTGTTGTTTACTTGTTTCAGGGGCTTGAAGAAGGAAGCGAATGATAGCTGGAGCGAGCAAGCAAGGACATCATCAAGCAGGATAAGTGGACCAAGAGGTAGGCCCTCTTGATTTATTCTAACCTAAGGAAATATTCCATAGAATGTATCTGTTGTGGCTAGACCCATCATCAGGCTAAAGGAATTCATTTGTGTCCACACTTATAATTTTACTTAACCACAAATTGGCGACTTCGCTGCGGATCCCAATCCTTTTGTTTGTCTTGGATTTCATGATTTCGTGAGAACTTTTCTAGTTCCACTTTTTCCATTGGTTCTGTTTCTTTTCTCCTGCTTACTAGTTTGAGTCTAAATTTCATAGTAGCAAATCTGGTCCCTGTTTCAAAATGTTTTTATTTTTTCCTTAGCTCCCTCGATCAACACACTTAATTCGTTGACAGTCACACCAAGCAGCATGAGTTGCTAAGAAACAATCACACCGACCAGCCTTTGGCTCTTGTTTTCAGTTAGGTAGTCGCGCCGATGCCTGTAAGTGAATATTAGGGCTTGACCCCAATCTTGGCCAGTGTGTTCTACTCTTGTTGTTTTGACCCCGTAAGCCCTTTGGAAGATTTTCTCCCTGATTAGAAAGCTACTTTTCGTTTGGTTTTGTTTGCTTGTTGGCTTGTCATATTTCTGCTTGATTGATTGAATCGTTGAGTGGCCAGCGACACTAGGGCATCTAGTTAGTCGTCCATTCAGCAGTTTGCGAACGTAGTAAGTATAGTTGTAGGTGTCTTACTCTTTGCATTTTGTTTTTTGGTCCTTTTATGACTTTGACCTCTTTTTACACAAGTTTGAAAAGTTTTTGTTTTCTTGCCTAAATGTTTCTTTTCCAACATGGATTACATTGTTTGTCTTGTGATTGGTAAAGTCGGTGTTTCATTAGTCTGAATGAGTTTCTCTTTTCATGTTTTCATTTGCTTGAAGAGCTTATTGTCTTGAGAACTTTTTCACTAAAAGTTTCATATACGAAAAATTTGTTTCATTGTTTCATGAAAGAGTATGAAATTCTAGCTTGTTGCATCATTATGTTGTGATAACTTGCATCATTAAAAGACTAGGATTGCATCGAAATTTGAAAAAGGAAGAGAACTTGTTTTTTTCTTAAAGGACTAATAGATAAGTTCTTATCAGGAAATTAGGAATTGGAATGCATTTTTCAATAGTTTATTTTTTGAAAAAGTGAGGTAGTGAAAGATCATTTCATTTTCAGTTGCTTGATTGTTTGCGTTTGATTGAGTAGTTTCTACCCTATCTAGTGTAGGCATTTCATCGAATTGAAAGGGTCTTGTCTCATTTAGTTTCATTTAAGGTTGTTCAAGTTGCATTGCTAAGACCTGAAAACTGAAACATAACTCAAGATCAACTTTAAAACGAATTTAGTTAACCTAAGGCACATTTGACATTAACGATCATATCTAGAAGGTCTAGGCTATAGATGTGTTTCGACATCTTTAAACCTAGCAGTTGTCATTAGCTTCGGCATTAGACAATGCTAGTACGGATTTGTGCTCCCTGTACCATCAAGTATATAATGGGAGACCCCAATAGGCTGCAATCCTTTTATCCTTAGGAAGCTGAGTTGACCGCCTTGCAATCGTGATACACCGAACACAACATTCGGGGAGATTTCCTACTCGTACTTCTTGGTTTGTCGGGAGGTATTTTGCAGTTCACGGTTGCCTAGTAATCCTGTTCACCTAGATCATCCAGAGAAGTCATTTGATATTTTTGACTCATTAAACTTAAAAGATCATTCGAGCACTTGTCCTTTCGAGCTCGTTTCCAATCCAAAGCGATAGAGTCATATTTGTTTCTTTCTAGACTCTTAAAAAATGAAAGAGCAACAGTCTTTTATGTGTCTTAATAATTGATTACCCACGATCCAATAAAAACCTATTAGTCTTTTCTGAGAGAAAATCGTGAGTTTCCCCTAAAAGAACATTTTAAATCCTTGAAGTTAATTGTTCTGTCAACTAAGACAAGGTCATCGTGGTTGAACCACTTGGTTCACCCAATTCCTCTTCCTCTCCTCCGTCTAAAAGATTGTCTAAGGAGCCATTTCCTAAGTTACCAGAGTCACTTGAGGACCAAGTTGTTGAACTCACAATTGTTCTGAGCATTCAACCCTTGTCATATCATCCTCCGCCTACTTTCGATACTGGGTCATCTGCTGATCTTGGCTTGGAATCTCTGGAAAATCTCGTTCAAACTCTAGAGAACTTGTTGACCACTGATGGTCAGCTTGGACTAGTTATCTACCCTCTGTTTGACCCTATTGTGATATCACCACAGCATCCCTATAGTCCGTAAAACCAGCCGGGTGTTCCTTTGAAATTATCCCCTCGTACTCATTCAACCATTTGTTGTCGTTTGTTTTCAGACATGGAACCCGAAGGCGATGCTCCAGTCACATCTCTGAATGAGTCTGAAGTTTCTACTCCACACACTGTTGAGGGGGAAGAATTGCAATTGCAGTTTCCTCCCGAGGGTTTCCCTTTTTCAGAAGGTATTCCTGCCAGTTTTCCACCCAACTATGTGTCTTTGGCACAGTTGGTTTCAGGTACACCTAGTGCCTCATCACTTTACCATAATCCTGTATGGGCATCAGGCGCCAAGCCTACTTCAGGTCCATTTATTATGAACACAACTTCCCAACATGTTGTTACCTTAGTTTTGGTGCAACCCACCATTATAAACACTCTTGTATCATCAATCCCAGTTACCCATCAGGCACAACCAACAGTTTCAAAGATTTTCTCTATCAGTTCCTCCATCCCGCTAGTCAGTGGCCAGGTTGTGCCACCACCTGGGGGGAAAAACCTGAATGTTTCTATGGTGTTAGGTGCCACTAATGTGAGCAGCTCACAAGCTCACATGCTTGGTATAAACCAGCCTTCTTTTGGTATTATTTATAACCCTGCTAATCCTACTAGATCAAGTAATGTCCAGTACCAATAGGTTCAGAATCCCATTGGTCTGTTTGGATCAAACAATGTTCAGTATAAACAACCCTATGGGGCTTAGGCCAAATACCAAAATCCTTGCGTTCCATATGGTTCTCAAGGAATGGTTAATCAACCTTACACCCTCCAATCTGGGCAATACATCAAGCCTGGCTATGGCCAGATTCAGTTCGTAATTCCTCGGGCACTGTTCAAGTACCCTTGCAACAGAAAGGAAAACCTCTACAATAATGGCCTCTACAATAACAAGGGAAGCCTTTGTTACCGCAAGGGCAACCTTTGTTGCAGCAAGAGCTCTCTGCACAACAACAAGGGAAAATGATCCCGCAGCAAGGTCAGCTGCAACAACCGTAAGGTCAACCCTTGAAACACTTCCAACAAACCGCATAGCAGCAGATGCAATATGCTCCACAAACCTTGCAAGGCCAACCTCTATAGCCCCAGGGACAAATTTTGCAACCACATGGTCAACCCTTGAAACAAAAAAACCAACCAGGGCATCAACAACCCTTGTATACATATTAACAAGGTCAACCCTTGTAGGGGCAGGGTCAAGGTCAAATCCTGTAGCAGCAGGCTCAAAATCCTCATGTCCTAGGTCAACAGGTTTAGAATCCTGCCAGCCAAGGGCATCAGGTACAAAACCCCTATGTCCAAGGGAAACAAGTGTATCAACCTTATGCGTAAGGACTACAGGTCCAAAACCCTCTTGTTTAGGGACAATAGGTTCGTCAACCATATGTTCAAGGACAATAAGTCTCATATTCATATGTCCAAGGTCAATAGGCTCAACAACCTTTTAACTCATGCGTTGCTTATCAACAGCCTATGGCTGGACAGTTCCAAGGTATTCAAGGTCAAAATCCTTCATATGGTCAAGGTAATCCACAATGGGGGCAACCTCAGATGCCATATGGCCAAAATCCCCCATTGTGGGGCCAAAATCCTTACCAATAGGGATAGAATCCTCCCTATGGGCCCGCTTATCAACCTCCCATGCCTTTTAACACCCAATTGCCTTTCTTGGCTACACTCGAGTTTCCAAATGTATCTCACCTTACGAATGATCCGATCCTTCATTCACCGTATTGGCCTCTGGTGCTGTCCAAGATACCAAGTGATTGCCCAAATTTCAATGGGAAAGCTAAAGAGGATCCTCAGGCCCATGTGATGACATATCACCTCTGCTGCTCTTCAAACTCATACATGGATGATTCCATCAATCTCCGTCTTTTCCATCAAACCCACATGGGTGCTGCAGCAAAGTGGTACATCGAGCTACCTCAAAGTACTTACCATGACTTTAAATATTTATCCATGGCTTTCCTCATGCATTTTCAGTTGCAGTTCACTATGAAACTAGCACCTATTTGCTCACATCACTTAAGCAAGATACTACGACACACATCTCCGATCACATCCATGAATGGAGACGTAGGCATTGCCTGATCAAATTCGAGATTCCTGATCAGTTACTCACTGAATGGTTTACCAAATCATTCGTAGCCCCAATTGCTCGCGAAATAGATATGGGTGGATGCGTCACTGAAGAGTAGGCCATCGCTTGTGCTTAGTACTTGTATCTAGTTTACTCTCAATCTGGAACTTTATATGAGTTATTACCCAATGCTCTGTGGCCATCATCTGATCCCGCAACATCAAAGTCACCAGTTTTTCTGCCTGTCGATGGAGTTATTGGTTCGGTATCCCAGACCCCTACTAAAACTTCTTCCAAAGAGAAGTCGGTCTCAAATGATGTCCCTAATAGTTCATCCCAGAATCCACCTAACCCTGGTAAAGCCTCATAGGTCCACAATTTCCAGTCTACCGTAGTAGACAAATCCTAGAAAGGAAAGAAGAAAGGCAAAAGGTAAAGCTAAAGTCGATGCCCCGAAATAAGGTCCTCCCAAATCGTTTGCTGGTGAATCTTTGCAATGGAAACCTAAGTATACTTGCCTCATTTGCGAGGAAGATCACTACATTAAGGATTGTCCCCGACAATCCGAAGTCAGTCGCCTACTCAAAGGGACCCCTGTTGTCCTCAGAGAGCCGTTTCCATCTCAGCAGACCCAAATGGTAGACCAAACCCAATCTTCTTCCTCTGGATCTCAAGTTTTCAGGATGAGTACGCCTATTAATGTGGTTACTAGGTCGAAAGACTATCAAACTCCAGCTTTGGTAGTTGGAAAATAGAAAGAAGCCACACCTTCTTCTTCTACTTTGAGTTCTGGCCCTCTGCATATTGAGCGCCCTGACCCTAATTCCCCTATATGGCCACCCTCTCAAGGCCTGCTGCAGAAATCCTTGTATAATCCCAACGCCTGAGCTTCTCAGCACTACAATATTGTTGAAGATTTGGCTCAGGCATCGTCAACCATGTCGACTCTCGAGGTGCTCCAAATCTTCCCATCACAGCAGAAATATTTATTGTCAGCTATTGGGGGAATCGATCCCACTGATTCTAATTTGATATGTTTTGATCTAGAAAACTAGGTTCCATGGCTCCCTCATCAGAATGCCTTTTTATTCAGGTAATCATCAATGAGAAGGCCATCCATCCCTTCGGTGTCTTACCTAACCTTGCCATCACCCTAGAAGGCAAGACAATGCAAGTCGAAGTAGAAATCGTTGACGCTAATCTCAATTATAATATTCTACTCGGCTGAAGTTGGACTCATGCCATGCATGCCGTGGCCTCCTCTTTATTTCACATGATTCATTTTCCCCATCAAGGGAAGATTGTCACTGTTGATCAACTGTCTTTCTTTGCCTCTTCCTCCTCGGATGGCAATGTTCTGTACGTCAAGCACATTGGTGCTCCCTATGAGAGTGTGGGGGCAGGTCTCTTCAAAGATTCTGCCTTAATGGGAATTTTTCCACTTCCACCTCCTCATGTTGCCTCTGTCAACATGATCTCGGTTAAGTCTGATCCTTGGGTCATACCTGCACCGGATCTTGTTGATACCTGGGGCGAGGTTATGCTGCTTAGTCCCGCCGAAGTCAATTACATGGAAATTGTTTCGGCTTCGAACTTTGCCTTAGCCGAGACCTTCCTTGCTGATGAAGAAATCATGAAAATCATGTCTCTCGAGGAACTTCCTTGGATCGATACTCATCATCACTCCTCGTTCCTGCCTCGCCTGACAGTCATGTCTACCATTTTTAAAAACTCCTCTTCTACTTTTCCGCCACCGATTGTTACTCATGAAGTATGGTTGGAAGGAAATTTGGGTAATATTACCTAAACGATACTGATTGACATCTCTATCAAACCTGGCATCGTTGAACACATTCATATTGGGGTAACTTGTTCTCCGGATGAGATCAAGACATATACTCATCTATTTCAGGAACTCTGTGATGTGTTTGCGTGGTCCTGCAAAGAAATGCTCAACATTGATCCTAGTATTGTGGTGCACAAAATACCAACGTATCTGCACGCGAATCCCATTCGCCAACGGCTTTGCCCGGTGCACCCCAAGAAGGCCACCACTATTAAGGGTGAATTTGAAAAGCTTCTCAAAGCTGGGTTCATCTATCCCATCCCCCTTATAGAATGGGTGTCCAATATCATCCCGGTGACTAAAAAATAGGGCATGATCTGTGTTTGCGTGGATTATCGAGATCTCAATCATGCCTGTCCTAAAGACAACTATCCTACTCCCTTCATTTATCAAATCATTGATGAATGTTCCAGGAGAAAAATCTTTTCCTTTATGGACAATTTTTTTGGTTATAACTAGATCAACATCACACCAGCCGATCAAGAAAAGACAACCTTTATCTGTCCATGGGGTACGTTCAAGAAGCTCCCTTTCAACCTCAAAAATGCTGGAGCCACGTTTCAATGGGCAATGTCCTACGCATTTCATGACATTCAAAACATTGTACAACCTTACTTGGATGACCTTACCGCTCATTCTCATAAGCGCCAAGATCACCTAGACCACCTTCGATAGATTTTTTTGCGCTACAGGCACAATAAAATTTGGTTAAACCCACAGAAACGTGTTTTCTGCGTAGAGTCGGGATGACTCCTCGGCTTCATCATTTCCAAGGAAGGTATTCTCCTGGATCCGCTAAAAGTCAAGGCCATTGTAAATTTACCCCCTCCATCTTCACTGCACCAACTCCAAAGCCTACAAGGAAAGGCCAACTTTCTTCGGTGTTTTATACCCAACTATGTTGGGCTAGCCACTGGATTTACCCAGTTTCTTAAACAAGGAATGCCCTTTGTATGGGACGAGGTGGCCCAAAAATCTTTTGGTGATCTCAAGGCCATCCTTGTAAATTCTCCTTTGTTGTACCCACCAGACTATTATCAAGATTACTTCCTCTATTTAGTCGTGGCCCCTAGCACCATTTTTATGGTTTTGGTCCAAGACGACAATGAAGGAAATGAACATGTAATCTACTACCTTAGTCGGAATTTCCTTGACACTGAAACACATTATGCACATGTCAAGAAGTTGGCTTTCACTGTCGTTGAGGTTGTTCAACACTTTCGACACTATATCCTTCTGCGCATGACTACAGTTACTTCTGAATGCAACCCTACGACCTATATCCTAACTCGTCAGTTGCTAGGGGGAAAGTATTATAAATGTATCGTAATCCTACAAGAATTTGATTTGGTCTTCCTTATAGCCAAATCTAAGAAGTCACTTGTTTTTGCTGAATTGATTTGTTCCCTTCCCTCCAAGGCTCTCCTTGCTGGTACAGATGAGCAACTTCCAGATGAGACCCTTTTCCTGATTAGCACCCTCAATCCATGGTACAATGATATCATCGTGTATCTCCAAATGTCCACGTTCCGATCCGCATTAACCAAGGATGATCGCTGAAGGATTCAGCATCACTCCCAACCCTACCATATTATTGGTGATACTTTATACTGTGTCGATGTTGATTCAGTTCTTTGCCGATGCCTTACTATCAAGGAACTGAAAGAGTTCTCAAAGATTTCCACTTTGGGGCATGTGGTGGTCATATGTCTGGTTACGCTACCGCTCAAAAAATCCTTCACGCTGGTTATTTCTGGTCGTCTATCTTCAAGGACTACATTCTTGTTGCTCGCAAGTGCCACGAATGCCAAATTTCCCAACACAAGACGTGCACCCCACCCTCTCACCTACACCTCGTCATTACTGTTGGTCCCTTTCCCAAATGGGGCATTTATTATATGACATGTAACCCTCGTTCGGCTGGGGGGCATGGCTATATTATCAATGCTGTGGATTATTTCACCAAATGGGCTAAAGCATTGCCTACATATTCTTCAGATGGTAAGATGACAACTCGATTCCTTTTCAACCATGTTATTTCCAGGTTCGGTGTACCTCAAGCCATTGCCACAGACCATGGCTCCGATTTCAGAGATTACATGATGGCTGAGCTGACATCTGCATTGGGCTTGTGCCACGATGGCTCGACCCCATGTTACCCTTAGGCCAATGACCAAGTTGAAGTCGTGAACAAGTTATTGGTCACCATGCTTCAGTGTATTATTGGGATGCACAAGTCAAATTAACATCTCATGATTTTTTCATCTCTGTGGGCCTAACGAACCTTAACCAAAGGCATAACTGGTTTCACACCATTCCAGTTGGTCTATGGTTTGGAAGCAACATTGCCATCGAATCCAAGATTCCTTCACTCAAGTTAGCTGTTGAAATCCTCCCCAAAACGTCACCTCAAGAGGAACACCTCTTATACTTAGAACGACTGGATGAGACGCGTCGTCTCGTTGCCTTGGTCATTGAAGCACAAAAGAAACAGGTCAAATCCCATTTTGATTAGTCAGTCTCCCTCGCGCATTCTCCGAGGGTGATTTGGTCTTATTATACGACCAAGCTAATGATAAGCTGGGGGTAGGCAAGTTCGAATCTATGTGGCATGGGCCCTACATCCTAAAATGAATTTTACAAATAGGAGCCTATGAGCTTATTGATTATGAAGGAAATCCTCTCAATAAGCCCTAAAATGGGCTTTACCTCAAGAAGTACTATGCTTAGGTCATATTGCATGGGTACTTGTGTACATTAGTGTGTGATTCATTTTTGTACAACGTGGTTTTGTGTGATAGTTTTCAAATAGCTGTCTTGTTTACTATGCTTTTGTTGCTTTGCATATGTCTGTGACTCCCCACGTTGGTTTTGCTGATGGTGCTTTCCATAATACCCTGAACCTATCATCCGCAGCATGGGCTATTTATGACACTAACAGTGAATTGATTGACCTTCAAGGTATCTGTCTAGGTCGCACAACCAATAACATTGTTGAACATAGTGCGGTCATCGAACTATTGTCAAAAGCCATCGCTCTGGGAATCAGAGAACTAGTAGTCAACCTGGATTCATTGCTTGTCGTTCTTCAACTCAACATGAAATATTCCATCAGAAACCCTCAAATATTGAGAATGTATCTCTGTACTCATCTATTGGAAAGGCATTTTGATTATATTACACATCATCATATTCCTAGACGCATGAATACATTGACAGATGCATTAGCTAATCATGTGTTGGATAGACATTTATGAAACATGTGAAAGATAAAACAAACCATTTGTACCATAGTAGATAGTAAAACACAACATATATATATATATATATATATATATATATAGATATATGGTGATAATTTTTTATACATCAAGACCCCAAAAAATAATATGTGTGTCTAAAATAACATCAACGGCTCGCAGGCCTCATATATTCATGGTACGCAGGCTTTAAAAAATATGTAAGTGCTGGACCTAGGAACTAATCAACATGGTGATCATGGTAGCATGATATGGCTCATGAAACACAAGTTAGAAATTGGCAAATCCACTCCGAGACTCCCACCGTGTGTCTCTAGTACTAATGAGGATTGTTTCCTACCCAAACATACTTCGGGATACCATGAGTCAACCCCTCAAGGTTTCTCAAGATCTCCTCCTCGTTGTCACTCCCTTCCTGATAAGGGGTGACATCATCGATATGGCGGGGGGACACGCCTAGCCATTGGGGACATCGTAGCAGGCCACTCTGGTCCAACATTTGCATTAACAAGAGAAATGTTATAAGCACATATATACCAAAAACAATTAACAAATCTCAAAATTTAAAAATTTTGGTTTTTTTACCTTTGTCATCGAAGTCCTCTCCATCTGGTAAGGGCATATCTAGATCTCCATAGAAATCAGTGCCACTGTATGGCTAGTCCTCCACGATGATCTTCTGTCATTGTAGCCATGAAAAGAATGCAGGTCAGTATGACATGTGCTAACCCCCAGTGATCCTGGGCATCAAACGGCTCCAGCAGGCCATCCACGAATTGCGTGGCATAGGAGGATCCGCCTTAGTCAGCTGATACTGGAACAACGATACTCATTATAGGAAGAAGGTCACAAGCATCGATCTGAAGCCAAATTCCTTAAGATTCCCCGCCTTAGCTTTGGAAAATTGGCGCTTGATGTTCATCTTCATGGCCTCTTCCCAGTTGAAGATCGTAGGAGCTGTGCAGTCGATAGCATAAAGGAACTTTGACTTGTTAGTCTCATGTTCCACCTCGGACCCTACCACTCTGTTGATAGTCAACAGAAGCACCCTCAGTGTCAGATCCCACACACTAGAAATCTCTATCTTCCCACTCTTGGATTTTAGGGCCTCAGGACAGTGTTCGACAAGAAAGGAAGATATGCTTGCCCCAATCAGATGTGACCCATACAAGTTCACCAGCACCCTTCTGCGGGACAGTAAAGTGATGAAGTATTTATATGAAGTTTCCAACTCCAGCTCCTGGTTTCCAATGACAAAGATCTCCTGATTAATGCACCGAAGACAAATCAGGTAACGAAGTAACTCGGGTTGGGCCTGCATCCCTGGTGTAAGAAAGAATTTGAAGAGCCCACAATCCCTCAAAGCCTCCAGGAAATTTGGGTCATTCATTGCCTGAGTGTCAACATCTTCGTGTTCCCATTCTTTCTAGTCCACCATTTTCAGCGATTCTCTCCTGCAAAAGCCATTAACTTGAGCCAATAATCATCCTTGGCACATAAAATTTAAGTTTAAACAGTCATTTTTTTAGAAAATAGGGTTTTTCCCTATCCACGTTGCTAGTGTGCCTATTTTAAAAAAAGTTTCACTGATTGGCATGGATGGCTTTGTTAATCACCCTCAGCGAGCGCGATTCCATGCCCGAAAATCGCACCAACTGAGGGCGAAAAATATTTTCAAAAACCTCCTCAAAAGTCTAAAAAAGTGGCTAAAAGCATAAATAAAGAACATAAAAATGGAGCTCAAGGCTTCGGCTATTACCTGAAACTAGCGGCTCGTCGATTGACCTCCCAGATCTCTCGCAATCTTCTCTGGAACAATTAAGGAAAAAGTGAGTAAAATTTCTCCACAACAGAGGTAAATGATAAATGGTAAAAATATATTTACTTTTCCCCCTTTTTATTCATTTTTTCGTGAAAATATTAGGTCTTTGTAAATATTTTGACCTATTTTGCCTCAAGGACTTGATAATACACTTTACCTTACTTGTGTAGCGACAGGTGATGAATGTTTGACGATGATAATGAGTCATGTTTAAGCTCTTTTCTCAACTCGTTAAAATAATATGAAAAGATTGCCAAGTATTGTTTCCCTTTTTGACTCGTTAAAGAGAATAAAAACGGGGGTCCACTTTCAGCTCTTTTTCGACTGTTTAAAAGCAAAAAGATGGCCGAGCCCTTGTTGTTTCGAACTCACTAACGGATGTGAAATTTCATGTGCCCAGTACAAGTTTACCCCTTTTTCGGGCTAGGAGGTACTATTTATGAAAAAGGTACACCTTGATTGAAATGGTCAAGTGGTTCTCTCAAGTATCATTTTCTACCTTTTTGGGCTCGAGAGACACAAACGTACGAAAAGGGACCATGTGGAGTTTTCTTTTACGTGTCTTTTTCAAACTCTCTAAACATGAAAAATATGCTGAGTTACACCTTTGTCAGACTTGTTAAAATATTAAACGACATTGGATTCGTCACCATGACGAATGTGAGCTTCTCCTTCCTAGGGCTCGTTAAACTTACTAAGTCAAGTTCATCCAAAGGATGAACTTATAGTGAAAGCATATGTTATCCCCTTCAAGCTTGCGATTAAAAAAATAATTGGGGTACCTACCAGAAATGGTGGGAGGAAATTTGGAAATCTATTAATTGTGTCGGAAACTCACTCTTGAACATGACACTCTTTGCTTTGTGCTAGGTTGCGACATCCTCCTTTGTATTACTGACCTTCCTGGGTTTGGGCCATTTATTTTTTCCTTCCATTTTATCTTTGCCATGTCGTCATGACCACTGATCCTATTAATCCAAAAGCTACCAAACTTCTAGTTGTGTAGCTGATATGTACAAGAGTTGTCCTTCTGCATTTACACTTACCTATGATTCTCTGTAACATCCAAAATCATTTTGCATCCTCTCGTCTCACGTCGATGATGTGGGATTCATTATGGCCCTCCTTCAACATGGCCACTTTCCATCGACTTCAATTCATTATCCGGAAAGTTGACCAAGGGACTCCTTTCCAGTACCTTAGAGCTTGCATCCCCTAATGGCAAGTTCTTTGCACTCAACGACAATCATTGGCTTTTGATCGAGTGATTTCACAGGTGTTCAACTTCAGTTCCTTCATTCGCATTCCATGGATTGTATTGATAGTACCTTGAGGACCATTGTCATTATTAGTGGTTTCTCTCGTGCTTGTTAACAATTTACATTATTGACTGTAATCAAGCGACTTTCTAGCATGTTCAATGTCAACACATCTATTCACATGTTAGAATTTGTACTTTGATCGAGTAGTGTTGGAGCGCAAGACCATAGCCTTAGATCACAAAAGTCCAGGTTGCAAAGTGGTGTGACATGGTTATGATGATATGCATGTCTCTATCAGGTAGCTGGTTGTGACCAGACCATGAGTTATCATATGTGATCCTTCTCATTATTGGATGGTTGCGACCATAGCACGGTTTCGTTATGATCCTCTTTGACGGATGGTTGCGCCCATACCTGGATCCATTTACATGACCATTATCTGGATGGCTGCATCCACGCCACGATTCATGTATCATTTGATAGAGATCTCAGTTTATGTATATATATATATGTACTTGCTTGCAGGTTTTCCAATGGCAGACCGGTTCCTTGCACTGATTTATAAATCATTTCATCCTTCACTCCAGCTCGGCCTTCATGCTTTAGAGGGGCATCTATTATACAACATTTTGTCACTGTCCCTATACTCCCCGTTCCTTGATCTTGGAGGACCTCTAAAATGAATCCCGCATGCTTTGCCTTCATGAAGAAACTCCCATTGTGTCCCTCTTCATGAGAAGATCAATTCCGTTTTTCACCATTTCCCCTGAAACTTTTATTTTTCCCAGTTTCCAAGACTGGTGCTAATGGCCTTTGTCTCCCCCATGCCGATGTGTAGAGATTAGCACTACTCCTCGTGCCGACCGAAGTGACTAAGTTGTGTTCTAGTTGCACCGGTCCAGTTTTGGAAAGTTTTTTAAATTAGGAGCCAAAGCTTCTAGTTCTAGAAGCTTTGTAACAGAAGTCTGGTAAATGGTTTGGCCGAATGGGGTCGAGGATGTCATTTTGGGCTCCTTTCCCCTATAACGATGGAACCACCTCAAGGGATAAGCCCTTCTCCCATGAGAAAAGGATCCATCTCCCGTCCATTTTTCCTATATAAACCTCCCTTCTTCCCAAGCACAAGCTAGTGTTGATGTGGGTGTACTTATGCTATTTTGGTTTGGAGTAGATAGCAAACTATTACTAGTTGTAGCTATCTAGTTGTGTGAGGGAGAACTATTATTTGGTTTGGAGTGAAGCCTAAAGGGAGGAGCCTTAAAACTATTGTTGATTGAGGCCATCATGGAATGCTAGCAGAAGTGTGTGGGAACCTGGTCTTGTCAAAGGAGGACTACAACGTCAAGACAAATGGTTGTAATCTCTCTTTGATATTAATATATGCAACTATCGATTGATTTCCTACATGTTTTGTAATATTACATAATCAATGCTTAATGTTTCTTGACTTGTTAAGTCAGTTGAATTGAAATTTGTATATTATCATGTTTGTTGTGTGTTGTTGTTTACTTGTTTTAGGTGCTTGAAGAAGGAAGCGAGAGATAGCTGGAGCGAGAAAGCAAGGACATCATCAAGCAGGATAAGCGGACCAAGAGGTAGGCCCTCTTGATTGATTCTAACCTAAGGAAATATTCCATAGAATGTATCTGTTGTGGCTAGACCCATCATCGGGCTAGAGGAATTCATTTGTGTCCGCACTTATAATTTTACTTCACCACAGCATTGTGTGTTGGGTCCCTATAATACTAGTGATTACCCCATTACTATTGTAGTTATACCCCTCATTTATATTGTTGTGCCCCTATTACCCCCATATTGTTATTTCTGTGCCCCATAGAATCCCTCTATTGTTATTTTTGTGGCTTTATATTATTATTGTTAGGTCGGCTGGATTATATTGTGACTCCTTAGACTCCTATATATAGAAAGGAGGTTTTGTCATTTGTATCATCCAAGAATTGTTCATTTATGTAATGTAAAGGAGGTTGCCCCCTCGAAGAGGCTGAATTCTAAGGTGTTGATCTTTCTTTTCTATCTTTTCTTGAGCTGGTTTCATAACATTTGGTATCAGAGCTTTGGATTCTAGGGTTTCGCTGCTCCAAACAGGTCATCGTGGCAGTTTCGATATAACTTTTTTTTTGTGACGTTTCAGAAGTTGCAAAAAACACCCATTTGAGAAGAAATCGCGCTGAAACTTGGGTCCAAATTTCAGATCTTTTCGTGCGATATTTGCGGAGATATGCTCTGAGGAAGTTGGTCTTTTTGCAGACTCCTGAATTACATTCAAAACAGGTGACCTAGGGAAAATCGTCATAACTTTCTCTCTAGGGATTGGATTGAAATTTCATAAGAAGGTACAGAAAGAGGACGGACTGTAGTTTCTTGTATATCTATTTCAGAACCAAGGGTCGAAAATTGTACACGTGGCACTTCATACAAGTTCACTCTTCTGGAAAGGTCTATAATCAGGTCATCTTGGGAGATTGTGCATAACTCTTTCTTGGAGAATCCAATTTGGATCAGACTGGTGGCATTGGAAAGAGGACACAGAGAGCTACTACAGGTCACAATTTCAGAACTAGATGATTGGAAAGTACAGAGATACATCAGAGGCAATATCAAGCTCCTACAAAGTGAAAAAAGGTGTGTAGATTTTTTTAAATTTTTGCTTAAGCTTGGTTTGAAAATTTATTTTGAAGGAATTCAAAGGGCATAGTAGAGCATTATTATCGGTAACTGATGCCCGAGGAAAGAAAATGCAAACACCTAGTAAGGAACCTGAAAGCTCTAGCATGACTCATGAAGAAGAGGAAGAAATGCAACATGATATATCAAAATTACAAGACCAAGTGCAACAACTGTCCCTTGCACAAAAAGGAACAGAATCTAAGATGGATGGTTTAAAGAAAGATGTAGAAGCTAAGATGGATGGTTTAAAGAAAGGTGTAGAAGCTAAGATGGACTGTTTAAAGAAGGGCGTAGAAGCTAAGATGGATGGCATGGAAGCTAAGGTGAATGGCATGGACGCTAAAATTGATGGCATGGATGATAAGATGGAAGAATTGAAGATAAATATGAATAAGTTGCTACAAGAAATGGTCACTAAGGGTGAAAGAGTACTAAAGGAAACTCATGATGAGAACAAAAGAAATGTTAATCATGATTCCATAGACTCTAATGTTGGATCGAAGACTCACCATGCTCCAAAAATCGATATGAGGAAGTTTGATGGCAAGGATCCCGCCACATGGATATTACAGATGGAGCAATTCTTCGATCTCAATAATGTGCAAAACACACAAAAGGTACGTATGGCAACTTTATATTTGGAACCAAATCAGTTTGTATGGTATCAATGGCTTTGTTCTCGTAAACAATTTATCACTTGGGCAATTTTTACGGAAGAATTGATAGCACATTATGAGGATACAAAAAGCAACACTTTTTTTAGCCAATTGATAAGTCTCAAACAAAAGGGTTCAATAATGGAGCACATTGAGGAGTTCCAAAAATTGAACATAAGGGTAAAAGATATTCCAGAGGAGCATAGGATTGATGTGTTCATAGGGTCTTTAAAGGATAATATCCAACATGATGTGCGCCTTTGGGAACCTGATTCATTAGAGAAGGCATTCAGGTTAGCAAGAAAAATGGAAAGCAAAATTATGGCAACTAGGAAGCATACCATTCACAACTATAAAGACGGAAGTGTTGTTGCCCATAGTCTTCCACAACCTACAAGGTTGACACCACAACAATTGGAAGAAAAAAGAGCAAAAGGGCTTTGTTACAATTGTGATAGCAAATACACAAAAGGTCATAAGTGTGCTGAGAAGAAATTATTCTACATAGATTGTGAAGAGGAAGAAGAAAAGGAGCAAGAAAGGTCAAAAGAAGAGGATATATTCCAGGAACAAAGCCTAGATGAAGAAAAAATAAATCCGACCATATCTTGTAATGCATTGGCGGGAATTACCACTCCTCAAACCATCAAGATAGAAGGACAAATCAAGAAGAAAAAGGTAATAGTGTTGATTGATTCAGGAAGCACCCACAATTTTATTCATTGTAGGGTAGCAAAAGAATTGAATTGCTTCCTATATCCAGCACCAGAGTGTCAAGTGATGATTGCAAATGGAGGAACAATAAATTGTTCTGGAAAGTGCCATAATATCAAGCTATCCATGGGAGAATATGTATTGACTAGCCCAATGCTTTCCATTCCAATGGGAGGTGCTGATGTTGTACTAGGAGTCCAATGGCTACAATCCTTGGGTACAATAGCTTTTAATTTTCAAGAACTTTTCATGAAATTTTCTGTGGAAGGAAAGGAAGTTGAATTAAGGGGTATTGCAGGGAAACCAGGAAAGATAATCAGCTCTAATGGCATGACAAAGCTTCTAAAAAAGGAGCAAAGAGGTGTAATTGCACAATTATGTTCGCTAGATGTTTCCACATTGGAATCATCTATTTCTCCAGATCTCCAAAAAGTCCTGGACAATCATTCCAAGGTATTTGAGACTCCCAAAGGTCTCCCACCTATGCGTGATCATGATCATGCTATTCATCTGATTCCAGGAAGTGTTCCTCCAAACATCAGGCCGTACAGATATCCCTATGTCCAAAAAAGTGAAATTGAACGTATGGTTGCAGAAATGCTAGAGGCTGGTATAATTCAACCGAGTCAAAGTTCTTTCTCAGCTCCAGTAGTATTGGTGCACAAGAAGGATGGATCATGGCGCATGTGTCCAGATTATAGGGAGCTCAACAAGCTCACTATTAAAGATAAGTTCCCCATTCCTGTCATTGATGAATTACTGGATGAATTGCATGGATCAATTTACTTCACCAAGTTGGATCTTCGTTCGGGATATCATCAAATCAGAATGAAGATTGAAGACATTCCGAAAACAGCATTTAGAACTCATGAGGGTCATTATGAATTTTTGGTCATGCCTTTTGGCCTTACCAATGCACCTTCAACATTTCAAGGTTTGATGAATTCAATTTTCAAACCATTCCTTAGAAAATTTGTGTTAGTATTTTTTGATGATATACTAATCTACAACAAGTCTTGGAAGGATCATGTTGAACATGTTGACAGGGTGCTACAACTATTGGAGGAGAAACAATTATATGCAAAAAGATCCAAATGTTTCTTTGGAGTCCAGGAGGTGGAATATTTGGGTCATATTGTATCTCATGAAGGAGTTAAGGTAGACCCTAGCAAAATTAAAGCCATTAAGGAATGGAAAATCCCCACATCCATAAAGCATCTGCGAGGATTTCTTGGGTTGACAGGGTATTATCGCAAGTTTGTTAAGAATTATGGGAGAATAGCAGCACCTCTAACAACATTATTGAAGAAAGATTCATTTTCATGGACTCCGGAAGCAACAAAGGCCTTTAAACATCTTAAAGAGGCAATGTGCCAAGCACCGGTCTTAGCTACACCGGACTTCACAAAAACCTTTATTGTGGAATGTGATGCTTCAGGAAATGGAATTGGTGCTGTTCTAATGCAAGATGAAAGACCCATTGCTTTTGAAAGTCGTCCAATCAAGGGAAAGTTTTTAAGCAAAGCTATTTATGAGAAGGAAATGTTGGCAATACTCCATGCACTTAAGAAATGGCGACCCTACCTAATGGGAAGACACTTCAAGGTAAAAACAGATCATGATAGCCTTAAATACTTTTTAGAACAAAGATTATCCTCTGAAGAGCAACAAAAGTGGGTCACAAAGATGTTGGGTTATGACTTTGAAATCATCTACAAAAAAGGGAAGCAAAATGTGGTGGCAGATGCACTCTCAAGAAAGGATGAGGATGTGGAAGCATTGTTGTGTGCCATTTCTATTATCCAACCAGATTGGATAAACGAAGCAAAGGAGGAATGGAAGAATGACGAAGAAGTGTGGGCACTTATTCGAAAGCTACAACAAGATTCCAGTACTTCTGATACATTTAGCTGGCAAAATGATTCGTTATGGTACAAAGATCGCTTATACCTCTGTAAGAATTCCCAGCTAAAACAAAAGATTCTTATGGAATTGCACACTTCTCCCTTAGGAGGGCACTCAGGATTTTTAAAAACTTACCACAGGGTTAAGAAGGAATTTTTTTGGGATGGCCTTAAATCAGATATTCAAAAGTTTGTGGCGGAATGTTTGGTTTGCCAACAAAATAAAGTTGAAACAATTAAGACACCAGGTCTATTACAACCTTTATCCATTCCAAGCCAACGTTGGGAGGAGGTTTCAATGGATTTTATCACAGGTTTACCCAAGTCTGAGGGAAAGAGTGTCATCATGGTGGTAGTTGACAGACTTACCAAGTATGCACACTTTTGTGCATTATCACATCCATTTAAAGCCAGTACAGTTTCTACTGCATTTATGGAAACAGTTCAAAAGCTACATGGAAACCCAAAGATTATTGTAAGTGACAGAGATCCCATTTTCACTGGAAATTTTTGGACAGAATTATTTTCTTGTCTTGGTACTCAGTTAGCTCATAGCTCATCTTATCATCCTCAATCTGATGGGCAAACTGAGATAGTAAACAAATGTTTGGAAGGATATCTTCGTTGCTTTGTATCTGATAAACAAACACAATGGGTCAAATGGTTGCCTCTGGCTGAATGGTGGTATAACACTTCCTTCCATACAGCAACAAAAATGACCCCATTTATGGCACTTTATGGGTACCAACCACCATCCATCACATCATATTTAAGAGAAAATTCTAAGGTTCAGGCAGTGGAACATCACATCGAACATCAACAACAAGTCCTCCAACTCTTAAAGGATAACCTCGTGTTGGCACAAAATAGAATGAAACAACAGGCAGATCAACATCGCAGTGAAAGAAGTTTTGATGTAGGTGATTGGGTATTCCTACGGCTACAACCATATAAGCAAATGTCCCTAAAGCAAGCTAAGAAGGATAATAAATTATCACCAAAGTATTATGGTCCGTACAAGGTGTTGCAAAAGATTGGTACTATGGCATACAAATTGGAGCTTCCTGCAGCTTCTCGATTGCACCCAGTTTTCCATGTTTCATGTTTAAAGAAGGTTATAGGCGACAAGCTCCCAATTCAAACAATATTGCCAGAACTTGACGAGGAAGGAAAAATTATATTGGAACCGGAAGCAGTCACAGAAACAAGAACTCGACAGCTACGAAATCGATCAATTTCAGAGTATCTTATCAAGTGGAAGAACTTATCCACTGAAGATTCCACATGGGAGGATGAAAATTTTATGCAGAAGTATCCAGAACTACTCAAGCGTTGAGGACAACACTTTTTTGAAGGAGAGGGGCATGTTGGGTCCCTATAATACTAGTGATTACCCCATTACTATTGTAGTTATACCCCTCATTTATATTGTTGTGCCCCTATTACCCCCATATTGTTATTTCTGTGCCCCATAGAATCCCTCTATTGTTATTTTTGTGGCTTTATATTATTATTGTTAGGTCGGCTGGATTATATTGTGACTCCTTAGACTCCTATATATAGAAAGGAGGTTTTGTCATTTGTATCATCCAAGAATTGTTCATTTATGTAATGTAAAGGAGGTTGCCCCCTCGAAGAGGCTGAATTCTAAGGCGTTGATCTTTCTTTTCTATCTTTTCTTGAGCTGGTTTCATAACACTGTGATTTTGAGACTTTGGTGGGGGGGCGACTTCCCAGGGGTCATGCAGCTGCACTGTGTAAGGAGTCACATTCCCTGACTACTGTTAGGATGTGATTTTGTGACTTACGAGTTTGAAAAAGAAGGCTTCGACTTATGGGATTAGACAAATGACAATGAATCTAGCTCATTGATCAGCTTATGCACAACTGATGGTGGTGTTTTCCTTTAAGTAGTCTCATTTCTTCATCCCATGAAATCTCAAACAATGCTTCTACTTATACATTTCGTTGATGTTTGTATATGTGTTATTCATGAGATCCAAACAATTGAAGGATCAAGTTAACTCTGACTTCAATCTATCAACGAGACATGCCATCTTGCCATGAGATCCAAATGCTGGGAGGGTTATGCTAACTATGTCGAAATAGGTCGTCGAATCATAATAGGTTTAAAATGTGGTTAAAATGTTCTCAACACATTTGATTTTAACATTAATGATTTTTTAGGGTCCTACAACCCATGTCGTCGACGCTCATATGGGCTATATGACCTTTTGGTATGCTCAAGGCACTTCTCCGACTTGGCATCTAAACCCCCGATTGGGCTCAAATCATTCCCTTTGTGGATGTCGTCTCCTTATTGGATAAGCCTTTGCCTTTGAGATGTGAGCCTTTATACCGTCTTAATGCAGTGCATTCAAACTCAATGCGTAGTACGTGAGGACAACGTCGATATGTTCCCTTACCTGCTTGGACTAGTTCCTCATCACTGCCTTTTGTGTGTGTTATTGTCACCTTGGAACTATTGGAGAAATTTTGTGCATACAGGCGTATGGTCCTCTACTACGGTACCTTGCTACGTGTTTTGAAAATAGCCCTTGTTCTAAAGACCCCTTAGTGTATTAAATGTGCTTTCTAGCAGTGCATTTCGTTCCTTCTATTATGGCTTGGAACCTGTCTTCGTGGATGATTGAAGGCAACACTAGGTCAATCAAATGACCAGGTTGTAACCAGGACACTGTGGCAAGCGAAGCAGTTGTTGGGATTAAGAATCAAAATTGAAATTTGCATTGAGACATGTATCATGAAAAATGCGATTATCAAGGATTCGCTGGTACTTTAGGTGTAATGATAATGGCATGCATTCTGTGGACACTTTCATTGCATTGGCTTTCCATAATTGTATGCCATATATGCCAACCTCATGGGCTTCATTCTTTGCCTCCTAAGAAACCTTATTTTCCAAAGCATGTGCGTTGTTGTATATGTGTAGGGTTATGTATGATATCATTGCTCCAAAAACCCTTCACATTAGTAAATAACAAAATTAAGTCACTTACACTAAATAAGGCAATGATTTTGTCAGTCAAATATTTAAACCTTAGATGTCCAATAATGCAAATGTGTATTCTTAATAGAAAATGTAAGCATTGTGGGTGTCCCTAAGACCTTCAGAATCATCATATTCCAAACATTTGTTGGGGTCATGATTTTGTAAACCTGAATGAATTGGAACCAAAGCTTACATGTGCTTAGTGAAAAGCATCTTCGAGGATGAGGCATTACAAGATCATTTAGGGTTTAACGAGTGTGTGGGAAAATAACACATACCTAAACCTTAACGTAATTTAGAGGAAACCCTGCTCGTTAATCTCATGATATCTCTCCCTATGCAATGTCAGTAGGGCAAGATGGGGCTTGGGGGGCATGTGAGGAGTCTAACACCTTATCATAGGAACTACCCACAAAAAAGAAATTCATCAATGTAGTATTCATTACGTAAGTGGGGGCGTCAAAATAGTTTCATAGGAAGGGTTGCAGGGAGAGTAACTAGTTGAAGGTCTTATCGAAAACCCTAGCAGCCTGGGGCAAGAAGTGAGGTACACAAAATTTTGGGTACCACAAAAATTTTTGGGTGGTGTTGTAGCGGCTACAACAACACCTATCAGCCAAACGAAAGAATTTTACATCAAAAGGCTTGTCCATTGAAACAATAATCACGCCAACCGATAGAAAGATTCTTCGCACAAACTCTCAAATGTGAGATTATAAATATTTTGCATGGGATTTTTCTTGGAGCAAAACTCTCATCCGAGAGTTTCTAAAACTCTTATATGAGAGTATGGGAAAGAAGGATACTCTGCCCAAACTCTCGTCCAAGAGTGTGTGAAAAGACAAACTCTCAGTTAGAATTCTTGGTCGAGAGTTTTAACATTTCTCCGATGAGATTTTTAAATTTTTTAACCCCATGCAGATAATGCAAACTAGATTTGTGAAAATCTCTCAGTCGAGAGTTGCCAGTCAATGAAAATTAGAAAAAATTGAATAATTTTCAGGAAATAGCTATTTCATAGGAGTCAAATCTTGCCAAATTTAAGGGTTAGATGACGCCTTTGGTACCATTGAATTCAACTCTGAATATAGTTTTGAATGATATAAGTTTTATTTATTAATAATTTTATACTATATTAAACATAGTGATTGAATCTAAAAATTCACCAAAAGTAGTCCTAGTTTGAGTGCAATTTCTGTAGATTGTGATGATATATTTTTTTTCCAAAAATGAATTACCATCTCTACAAACCATGGTGAATACTAAAGTCATTAACTATACTTTCCTGGAATTTTCATGTATATGCATTCAATATCCACAAAATTTCTCCAGTTATATGTCCATATTTTTTTTTGAAATATTAGTACGAAGGAAAGACAATTCGGTAGAAATCTTGTTTTTACTGCAAAGAAAAATTCTCAAAGAAAATATGTGTCTAAAAGTTTAAGTTGAAAAAACATAAAAATTCACAATTTTGTATGTCAACATCAAGCTAAAAGTGTTTTCCAATTTCGCATTTTCACCCAAGAACAAGGAACTCCTTTTCAGTTCTCAGAATAATAGGAAAAGAGAATTCATGAGTAAAGGAAACAACCTTAAAAGCATCAAAGAAAATAAAAGGACATTAATCCCATGATTATTTTCTGAGAAAGTTGAAAATAGGATCTAGCAATATACATGTAATATACCATTCAAATGTTTTGATTGTGGTAGAATATGTAATTATTCTTCTAAATGTCCACATGGAAATTATAGGATAATGACGATGAAAAAGAACATAAAGATAGAGGAAAATTTCATAAAAATAGAAAGGGAAGATCTCTTAGGAAGAAAATATTTTATTCCAAATAATATAGTATCTCATCAAAAGAGAATGATGAACATGCATATGATGAATAAAGTGGACAATATCTACTCATGGCCATCGAGGCTCATTATATTTATCAAGACTATAAATACAACTAGAAGGAGAAATTAGATTTTGAGGAAGAATATTGAGATGGAGAAGTAGATCTTTAGGGATAACTTGTTTGTCAATTAGAAGCAATAGATAGACTCAAGAGAGAGAATAAAAAACAAAAGATACTATTGTAGGAGTATGAAAAGGAATTTCATGATTATGATGAAGCATCAATCATCCTCCTAAATACAAAATGATAAGAGGCTAAGAGAATATAAGAAATGTTGATAAGTTAACTAAAATAAAAGGAAATAAATTATGAAAAGCTAGAAGCATAAGTTGTTTTCTTGAGAAAGGATCTAGAGAAAGAAAATCTCAATTGAATTAGAATTTAAAGATTGCAAAGGGGAATGAAACATTAGATAAATTTCTCAACTACCATAGGTATAATTATATCAAAACAAGCCTTGTATTTAAAGAAAATAGTTATATCTTCAAGGGAGAATCAAGTAAAAAGACATAAAAAAAGGAATGCAAAGAAGAACCCTCTCTCTCTCTCTCGATATGTATATCTATATCTATATCTCTCTCTCTCTCTCTCTATATATATATATATATATATATACGCCAAACAATGCAAGCATAGTCATAAATGAAGCTAAGGACAAACAAAAATATGACCTATTAGCAATACAAACAACACTAGAAATGGAGTAAAAAATCAGCCATGTATGAGTTTTCTCATAATGACTGTCAAAATGGGTTTAGAATAACTATCCCTATAAGAAGCCACTTCAAATCTAGGTATCAAAATTTATTTTATGGATATTAGTTTTCTTGAAATAATTTTGGTCATAAGGCATCGCATTTTAGAGGAAATGACTACGTTTTTTTTTTTTTTTTGATAACGTGAATGGGAATTTATCAAGAATTGGTAACTTCAAAGATTATATACCATTATTACACTTGATATAATCATTTCATCAATTCCACAAATTGGTCAAATACAACATGTGTCCAGAGAATTGAACCCACACAACTAGAGAAATGAATTGTTCACCAAAGCACTTGAGCTAAGATCCTTTCACAAAAGAAATGACTATATTAGAAATAGAAGAAAATGATCTTATTAGATTTCAATGAATGACTATGTAAGAAACAAATCTAGAAGTCCTATTGAAGGTTATGTTAGAATATTCAACTCATTTGTTGCTCCATTTGATCGTATTTAATGTTATGAATGCAATAACATTGGGCACAAGTCATCTGATTGTAGAAGGAACTCAATAAGGCCTCCCAAGCAAAACAAGCAAGAAGAACAAGAAGACTGTGTTTTTTCTCTATATGCTCAAAACCAAGGAATTCAATGGTACATTAATAGTGGATGTTCAAATCATATGAAGAGAGAAAAGATAATTTCTTTCTCTAAAGGAAGACAAAGGAGGAAGTATCACTTATGGAAATAATGCACTAGATAGAATAATGGGTAAAGTGACAATTACCCTTGATAATGGAAAAGCTAGAGCTGAAAATGTTCTATATGTTGATGGTTTAAAACACAATCTCTTCAATGTTAGTTAAATGTGTAATCAGGGTTATGATATCGCATTTCATTCTAAAATATGTGACATAAGTAAAGAAATATATGGAAGAGTGGCGGAAAATGAAACTAGGACCTCAAGTGGTGTATATATCCTAGATGGAGTCAAAGGAAAATGTAGGGTCATACGAGTTTTGACGATCTCGTAAAACTCTGAAAAAATGAAGCAATAACAGGCATGCCTAATATTTCAAAGCCAAGTGATACTATTAGCAAGATTTTTCAGCATGGGAAGCTTAATTGATTTCACTTCAAGACGAAATAATACTTATCAACAAGGTCAGTGGAACTTGTTCATGCAGATGTATGTCGGCCCACAAGAATAAAAACATTAAGAGTTGAGAGATACTTTATGATTCTAATTGATGACTATAAAAGAATGACATGGATTTTATTTACTTAAAGAGAAATGTCAAACATTTTACAAGTTCAAAATGTTCAAAGCCCAAGTTGAGAATGGAACTAATCTAAAGATCAAATGCTTGAGATATGATAGAGGAGGATAATTTACCTCCAATGAATTCAATGGTTTTTGTGAAAAAATGTGGAATAAGAAGGCTTTTATCAATAGCAATTACTCCTTAGTAGAATGGTGTTGTTAAAAGAAAGAACAAAATTGTGTAAGAAAAGGAAAGAACAATGCTTAATGGAGAAAATAATTAAGAATCCTTTTGGGGGAGACAATTCACACAATTGTTCACATCCTAGATAAAGGTCATATTTGAGTAAACAATAATAAGATTCCTTATGAATTATGGAATGGTAGACCTAACTCAATCAAACATTTTAAAGTATTTGAAAGCAAGTGATACATCAAGATAAATGAAGACAATGTGGAGAAATTTGATTTTAGAGAGAATGAAGGAATCTTTCTTGGCTACTCATCTAGGAGAAAAGGCTACAAATTCTACAACAAAAGGCTAACCAACAAGTAGCAAAGTGAAAAAGATTGAGATGATATAATCAACAAAGAGCATGAATAGGAAGAACAAGAAGAACTACAAGAAGAGGAGGAGGATATTTAATGTCAACATCCAAAGACTCCCTCTTGATATGTTTACAGGTATCTTCCAAAAAAAAATAAAAAATTATAATAAATAAATAAATATGGAAATAAATATTATGGGTTTAGACCAGAAGGAAATTGATGCACACACGAAGGCATACAAACATTTCCTCATTATCGAAAACATAACCCAAGACTTTTACACAAGCTAGTGAAGATGAGCATTGGATCAATGTTATTGAGGAAGAGCTAGATCAGATTGAGAAAAATCAGACATGGGAACTTGTTCCAAGACCAAAAGAAAAAAATTTAATTGACATCAAGTGGTTCTTTACTAACAAATTGAATGAGGATGGACATGTAGTGAGGAATAAGACTATATTGGTTTTTTAAGAGTATGCACAAGACGAAGATGTTCATTTTGAAGAAACTTTTACTCCAATTGATAGATGAATGAATCCATACGATTTTAACATTTCCATGTTTTAAAAATTTCAATGTCTATCAAATGGATGTGTTGAAGCCTTAAGACTTTCCCTTAATTTCTACAAAAATTAAAGGGGCCCTCATATGAATTTTGCTAATGTCACTTTTTGATTCCTTTAGCTTAATTTGTTTTAAGTGATTTGATCTTTCCTTGGTTCTCATTTTCGATTGTGTCATTATCTCTAATTCTCTAAGAGTTTTCAAATGGTAGAAATTTCACTCAATTTCCACCCATAGTTTTAAAGTTATAATAATATGAATATCAAGTTGTTTTCATCGCCTTGGTAATTTGGTTCATCTCCAAGTCACCACCTCCATATTAGCTTGAGAAACACGCATGTATATTAAATTTTATATTATTGGTATAAATATATACATATAAATTAAATAGTAACAATTATTTTAAGGACATTATTATTGTTAGTAAATTTCATTTAATAAATTAAACTTAATTACATAAATTGTAATTATATTATGCATATATATTTGTAAATATACACACCATTATATATATATACATATATTATTCAATTTTAGGGTCACGACCAAGCCAGACACCAAATTGGTGTATTCTTCCCACTTGTTTGTGGGAGAAGGGACCAACCTCCGTGTAGTGATTTCACTGCTAAGTCTACGAAGGAATACACACTCCACCCCCTCTAGTTTTGAACATGTGACCTCTTAAGAGGAAACACATGCTCTTAACCATTAAGTCCACTATGTATATTTAAAAACATAAATTGCAACTATGTATATTTAAAAACAAAAGTTGTGTATACATTATATAAAACCTCATGTTAATGTGGTTCCCAATCAAGAAACCTCACCCATGGTCTTATTAATCATTGACTTGTGATCTTTCACAAGTCAAAATAATTGAGCTAAGAGGCTCATTCTACAACCTAGCATGATGTGTAAGCATGCCCGTCCATCATCAAAGTTGAAATTTTGCTCATGTTGGCCAAAATAATAATAATAATAATAATAATAATAATATTCTAAAAATTAAGTAACTATACCAAATATTTAAATAATGTTTGCTTATAAAAAAAAATTGCAATTGACGAAATTGGATCCCTATTGGCTCATGTCAGATTTGTATTTAAGATGGATCTATGTTGGTTATAAGTTAAAACCGTACTAATTCCATTCAATCTCACTTTTTGAAAACAGTAAGGTATCTATTAATCTTTTGAATGCCAAGTTTGAAGGTGACATACCAAAATTTTTTATTCGGCCTCCTCCAATTATTTTTTAGAGTGAAATTTAATAAGGTCTCAAGAGCACAAATTCCATATGTCACACCCAAATTTAATGCATTTTAATACGTAGGTATCTATAACTTAATACTAAGTTTGCATACAAAATAAGGACACATCAAAATATGCTCTGTAAAAAAAAAGCACAATAAGGAAGGCTCAAAGTGATCATGCTGCTTCATGGAACATTTGAAATGTGAGGTAGGCTTTAATATAGTTATCTTTAGAAAAAGAAAAGCACATTAACTCACAATAGGGAGGTAGCCTTTAATATAGTTATCATTAGAAAAAGAAAGCACATTAACTCACTAAGTATGAAATATATGTCAACAATGTCCAAGCAGATAATGTCACTAGAAAAGAATGGTGACAAAAAATAGGTGTGCAATAACTAAATAGATTGTGAAACTTATCCTCGGTAGAAATCACTCCTTAAAGTTTATGATAGGCAACTTAAATATTTGAACGTAAAATTGACCGTTTCGAAATATTTTTGTTAGTCACAAATGACTTTTTTTTATATATAACTTGAATGATAATTTCTCAAGAATTGGTAACTTCAAAGATTATATACCACTTTTACACCCGATATAACCATTTCATAAATTCCACAAATGGTTCAAATACAAAATGTGTCTAGAGACTTGAACCCACACAACTGGAGAAATGAATTGTTCACCAAATCACTTGAGCTAAGATCCTTCACAAAAGAAATGACTATGTTAGAAATAGAAGAAAATGATCTTATTAGATTTCAATGAATGATTATGTAAGAAACAAATCTAGAAGTCCTTATGAAGGTTCTGTTAGAATATGTAACTCATTTGTTGATCCATTTGATTGTATTGAATGTTATGAAATTAATAACATTGGGCACAATTCATCTGATTGTAGAAGGAACTCAATAAGGCCTCCCAAGCAAAACAAGCAAGAAGAATACAAAGAGATTTGGAAAAGGAAGCAAGAAGAATAAGAGGGTTTTTTCTCTATATGCTCAAAACCAAGGAATTCAATGGTACATTGATAGTGGGTGTTCAAATCGTATGATGAGAGAAAAGAGAATTTATTTCTCTAAAGGAACACAAAGGAGGAAGTGTCACTTATGGAAATAATGCACTAGATAAAATAATGGCTAAAGTGACAATTACATTTGATAATAGAAAAGCTAGAGCTAAAAATGTTATATATATGTCGATGGTTTAAAACACAATCTCTTGAGTGTTAGTTAAATGTGTAATTAGGGTTATGATCTCGCATTTAATTCTAAAAGATGTGAGATAAGTAAAGAAAGATATGGAATAGTGGCGGAAAATGAAACTAGGACCTCAAGTGATGTATATATCCTAGGTAGAGTCAAAGGAAACTATTGCATGAAGAAACTGGATGAAATTTGGCTACGACGCAGAAAGTTGGGTCATATGAGTTTTGATGATCTTGTAAAACTCTGCAAAAATGAAGCAATAACAGACATGCCTAATATTTCAAAGCTAAGCGATACTATTAGTAAGATTTTGTAGCATGGGAAGCTTAATTGATTCCACTTCAAGACGAAATAATACTTATCAACAAGGTCAATGGAACTTGTTCATGCATATTCATGTTGGCCTACAAGAATAAAAACATTAAGAGTTGAGAGATACTTTATTATTCTAATTTATGACTATAAAAGAATGACATGGGTTTATTTACTTAAGAGAAGTATCAAGCATTTGACAAGTTCAAAATGTTCAAAACCCAAGTTGAGAATGAAACTGATCTAAAGATCAAATGCTTGAGATAAGATAGAGGAGGATAATTTACGTCGAGTGAATTCAACAAATTTTGTGAAAATTGTGGAATAAGGAATTTATCAATAGCAAGGAATCCTTAGTAGAATGGTGTTGTTAAAATAAAGAGAAAAATTGTGTAAGAAATGGAAAGAAAAATGCTTAATGGAGAAAACAATTAAGAATCCTTTTGGGGAGAGACAATTCACACAATTATTCACATCCTAGATAAAGGTCATATTTGAGTAAACAATAATAAGATTCCTTATGAATTATGGAATGGTAGACCTACCTCAATCAAACTTTTTAAAGTATTTGGAAGCAAGTGATACATCAAGATAAATGAAGACAATGTGGAGAAATTTTATTTTAGATCAAATGAAGGAATCTTTCTTAATTACTCATCTAGGAGAAAAGGCTACAAATTCTACAACAAAAATCTAACCAACAAGTAGCAAAGAAAAAAAGATTGAGATGATATAATCAACAAAGAGCATGAATAGGAAGAACAAGAAGAACTACAAGAAGAGGAGGAGGATATTTAACGTCAACATCCAAAGAATCCCTCTCGATATCTTTAGAACTATCTTTCAAAAAAAAAAAAAAATTGGAAATAAAGATTATGGATTTAGACCAAAAGGAAATTGATACACACACGAAGGCATACAAACATTTCCTCGTTATCAAAAGCATAACCCAAGAATTTTACACAAGCTAGTGAAGATGAGCTAGATCAATGTTATTGAGGAAGATCTAGATTAGATTGAGAAAAATGAGACATGGGAACTTGTTCCAAGACCAAAAGAAAATAATTTAATTGGCATCAAGTGGATCTTTAGGAACAAATTGAATGAGGATGGACATGTAGTGAGGAATAAGACTATATTGGTTTGTAAAGAGTATGCACAAATGGAAGATGTTAATTTTGAAGAAACTTTTACTCCAATTGGTAGACTTGAATCAATCCATATGATTTTAACATTTCCATGTTTTAAAATTTTCAATGTCTATCAAATGGATGTGTTGAAGCCTTAACACTTTCCCTTAATTTCTACAAAAATTAAAGGGGCCCTCATATGAATTTTGCTAATGTCACTTTTGAATTCCTTTAGCTTAATTTTTTTTAAGTGATTTGATATTTCCTTGGTTTTCATTTTTTATTGTGTCATTATCTCTAATTCTCTAAGAGTTTTCAAATGGTAAAAATTTCACTCAATTTCCACTCATAGTTTGAAAGTTATGATAATATGAAGATCAAGTTGTTTTCATTGCCTTGGTGATTTGGTTCATCTCCACGTCACCACCTCCATATTAGCTTGAGAAACACACATGCATATTAAATTTTATATTATTGGTATAAATATATACATATAAATTAAATAATAACAAATATTAAAAGGACTTTATTATTGTTAGTAAATTTCATTTTAATAAATTAAACATAATTACATAAATTGTAATTATATTATGCATATATATTTGTAAATATATACACCATTTTGTCACGACCAATCCAGACACCTAATTGGTGTATTCTTCCCCCTTGTTTGTGTGACAAGGGACCCACCTCCGCATAGTGATTTGAGTGCTAAGTCTATGAAGCAATACATACTCTACCCCCTCTAATTTTGAACATGTGACCTCTTAAGAGGAAACAAATGGTCTTAACCATTAAGCCCACTATGTATATTTAAAAACATAAATTGCAACTATGTGTATTGAAAAACAAAACTTGTGTATACATTATATAAAACCTCATGTTAATGTGGTTCCCAATCAAGAAACCTCATCCATGGTCTTATTAATCATTGACTTGTGATCTTTCATGAGTTGAAATAATTGCACCGAGAGGCGCATTCTACAACCCAACATGATGTGTAAGCCTGCACATCCATCATCAAATTTGAAATTTCTCTCATGTCGGCAAAAATAAAAATAAAACATAAAGAATTAAATAACTATACCAAATATTTAAATAATGTTTGCTCATAAAATAAAATTGCAAGTGAAGAAATTGGATCCCTCTTGGCTCATGTTAGATCCGTATTTAAGATGGATCTATGTTGGTTATAAGTTAAAACCTTAGTAATTCCCATTCGATCTCGCTTTTTGAAAAGAATAAGGTATCTATTAATCTTCTGAATACCCAGTGTGAAGGTGACATACTAAAAGTTTTTATTCGGCCTCCTCCAATTATTTTTTAGAGTGAACTTTAATAAGGCCTCAAGAGCACAAATTCCATATGTCATGCCCAAATTTAATGCATTTTAATACGTAGGTATCTATAATTTAATACTGAGCTTTCATACAAAATAAGGACGCGTCAAAATATGCCCTGTCAAAACAAAGCACAATAAGGAAGGCTCATAGTGATCATGTTGCTTCATGGGACATTTGAAATGTGAGGTAGGCTTTAATATAGCTATCTTTAGAAAAAGAAAAGCACATTAACTCATAATAGGGAGGTAGCCTTTAATATAGCTATCCTTAGAAAAAGAAAGCACATTAAATCACTAAGTATGAAATATATGTCAACAATGTCCTAGTAGACAATGTCACTACAAAAGAATGGTGACAAAAAATAGGTGTGCAGTAACTAAATAGATTTCCAAACTTAGACTCAGTAGAAATCACTCCTTAAAATTTATGACAGACAACTTAAATATTTGAACGTCAAATTGACTGTTTCGAATATTAGTCACAAATGACTTTTTTTTATATATAACTTGAATGATAATTTCTCAAGAATTGGTAACTTCAAATATTATATACCACTATTACACCCGATATAACCATTTCATAAATTCCACAAATGGTTCAAATACAACCTATGTCCAGAGACTTGAACCCACACAACTAGAGAAATGAATTGTTCACCAAATCACTTGAGCTAAGAACCATTCACAAAAGAAATGATTATGTTAGAAATAGAAGAAAATGATCTTATTAGATTTCAATGAATGACTATGTAAGTAGCAAATCTAGAAGTCCTTAAGAAGATTGTGTTAGAATATGCAACTCATTTGTTGATCCATTTGATCGTATTGAATGTTATGAATGCAATAATATTTGGGCACAGGTCATCTGATTGTAGAAGGAACTCAATAAGGCCTCCCAAGCAAAACAAGCAAGAAGAATACACAGAGATTTGGAAAAGGAAGAAAGAAGAACAAGAGGGCTATGCTTTTTCTCTATGAATTGTTCACCACATCACTTGAGCTAAGAACCATTCACAAAAGAAATGATTATGTTAGAAATAGAAGAAAATGATCTTATTAGATTTGAATGAATGACTATGTAAGCAACAAATCTAGAAGTCCTTATGAAGGTTGTGTTGGAATATGCAACTCATTTGTTGATCCATTTGATCGTATTGAATGTTATGAATGCAATAATATTTGGGCACAGGTCATCTAATTGTAGAAGGAACTCAATAAGGCCTCCCAAGCAAAACAAGCAAGAAGAATACATAGAGATTTGGAAAAGGAAGCAAGAAGAACAAGAGGGCTATGTTTTTTCTCTATATGATCAAAACCAAGGTATTCAATTGTACATTGATAGTGGGTGTTCAAATCATGTGACGAGAGAAACGATAATTTCTTTCTCTAAAGGAAGACAAAGGAGGAAGTTTCACTTATGCAAATAATGCACTAGATAGAATAATGGGTAAAGTGACAATTACCCTTGATAATGGAAAAGCTAGCACTAAAAATGTTCTATATGTCGATGGTTTAAAACACAATCTCTTGAGTGTTAGTTAAATGTGTAATCAAGGTTATGATCTCGCATTTAATTCTAAAAGATGTGAGATAAGAAAAGAAAGATATGGAAGAGTGGTGGAAAATGAAACTAGGACCTCAAGTGATGAATATATCCTAGATAGAGTCAAAAGAAAATGTTGCATGAAGAAACTGGATGAAATTTGGTTACGATGCTAAAAGTTGGGTCATACGAGTTTTGACGATCTTGTAAAACTCTGCAAAAATGAAGCAATAAGAGACATGCCTAATATTTCAAAGCCAAGTGATACTATTAGCAAGATTTTTCAGCATGGGAAGCTTAATTGATTCCACTTCAAGATGAAATAATACTTATCAACAAGGTCAATGGAACTTGTTCATGTAGATGTATGTTGGCCCACAAGAATAAAAACATTAAGAGTTGAGAGATACTTTATGATTCTAATTGATGACTATAAAAGAATGACATGGGTTTATTTACTTAAAGAGAAATATCAAGCATTTGACAAGTTCAAAATGTTCAAAGCCCAAGTTGAGAATGAAACTAATCTAAAGAGAAAATGCTTGAGATATGATAGAGGAGGATAATTTACTTTCAGTGAATTCAATGGATTTTGTGAAAAATGTGGAATAAGAAGGAATTTATGAATAGAAAGGAATCCTTAGTAGAATGGTGTTGTTAAAATAAAGAACAAAATTGTGTAAGAAATGGAAAGAACAATGCTTAATGGAGAAAATAATTAAGAATCCTTTTGGGAAGAGGCAATTCACACAACTGTTCACATCCTAGATAAAGGTCATATTTGAGTAAACAATAATAATATTCCTTATGAATTATGGAATGGTAGACCTACCTCAATCAAACATTTTAAAGTATTTGGAAGCAAGTGATACATCAAGATAAATGAAGACAATGTGGAGAAATTTGATTTTAGATAAAATGAAGGAACCTTTCTTGATTACTCATCTAGGAGAAAAGGCTACAAATTCTACAACAAAAATCTAACCAACAAGTAGAAATGAAAAAAAGATTGAGATGATATAATCAACAAAGAGCATGAATAGGAAGAACAAGAAGAACTACAGGAAGAGGAGGAGGATATTTAATGTCAACATCCAAATACTCCCTCTCGATATGTTTAGAGGTATCTTCCAAAAGAAAAAAAAATTGGAAATAAAGATTATGGGTTTATACCAAAAGGAAATTGATACACACATGAAGGCATACAAATGTTTCCTCGTTATCGAAAACATAACCCAAGACTCTTACACAAGCTAGTGAAGATGAGAATTGGATCAATGTTATTGAGGAAGAGATAGATCAGATTGAGAAAAAACAGACATGGGAACTTGTTCCAAGACCAAAAGAAAAGAATTTAACTGGCATCAAGTGGATCTTTAGGAACAAATTGAATGAGGATGGACATGTAGTGAGGAATAAGACTATTGGTTTGTAAAGAGTATGCACAAGTTGAAGATGTTAATTTTGAAGAAACATTTAGTCCAATTGATATACTTGAAGAAATCCATATGATTTTAACATTTCCATGTTTTAAAAATTTCAATGTCTATCAAATGGATGTGTTGAAGCCTTAACACTTTCCCTTGATTTCTACAAAAATTAAAGGGGCCCTCATATGAAATTTGCTAATGTCACTTTTCGGTTCTTTTAGCTTAATTTGTTTTAAGTGATTTGATCTTTCCTTGGTTTTCATTTTCGATTGTGTCATTTTCTCTAATTCTCTAAGAGTTTTCAAATGGTAGAAATTTCACTCAAAATCCACTCCTTGTTTGAAAGTTATGATAATATGAAGATCAAGTTGTTTTCATCGCCTTGGTAATTTGGTTCATATCCAAGTCAACACCTCCATATTATCTTGAGAAACACACATGTATATTAAATTTTATATTATTGGTATAAATATATACATATAAATTTAATAGTAACAAATATTAAAAGGACTTTATTATTGTTAGTAAATTTCATTAAATAAATTAAACTTAATTACATAAATTATAATTATATTATGCATACACACACACACACACACACACACACACACACACACACATATATATATATATATATATATATATATATATATATATATATATATATATCTATATATATATATATATATATATTATTCAATTTTAGGGTCACGACCAAGCCAGACACCAAATTGGTGTATTCCTCCCCTTTGTTTGTGGGACAAGGGACCCACCTCTACATAGTGATTTGATTGCTAAGTATACGAAGGAATACATACCCGCTCTAGTTTTGAACATGTGACCTCTTAAGAGGAAACACATGCTCTTAACCATTAAGCTCACTATGTATATTTAGACACATAAATTGCAACTATGTATATTTAAAAACAAAACTTGTGTATACATTATATAAAACCTCATGTTAATGTGGTTGCCAATCATGAAACCTCACCCAAGGTCTTATTAATCATTGACATGTGATCTTTCACAAGTCAAAATAATTGAGCCGAGAGGCTCATTCTACAACCAAGCATGATGTGTAAGCCTACCCATACGTCATCGAAGTTGAAATTTTACTCATGTCGACCAAAAAATAATAACAATAATAATAATTAAATAACTATACCAAATATTTAAATAATGTTTGCCCATAAAAAATAAAAAAAATTGCAAGTGAAGAAATTGGATCCCTCTTGGCTCTTGTTAGATCCGTATTTAAGATGGATCTGTGTTGGTTATAAGTTAAAACATTAATAATTCCCATTCGATCTCACTTTTCGAAAACAATAAGGTATCTATTAATCTTCCAAATGCCCAGTTTGAAGGTGACATACTAAAAGTTTTTATTCGGCCTCCTCCAATTAGTTTTTAGACTGAACTTTAATAAGGCTTCAAGAGCACAAATTCCATATGTCACACCCAAATTTAATGCATTTTAATACGTAGGTATCTATAACTTAGTACTAAGTTTTCATAAAAAATAAGGACGCGTCAAAATATGCTCTCCCAAAACAAAGCACAATAAGGAAGGCTCATAGTGATCATGTTCCTTCATGGGACATTTGAAATCTGAGGTAGGCTTTAAAATAGTTATCTTTAGAAAAAGAAAAGAACATTAACTCACAATAGGGAGGTAGCCTTTAATATAGCTATCCTTAGAAAAATAAAACACATTAACTCACTAAGTATGAAATATATGTCAACAATGTCCAAGTAGACAATGTCACTACAAAAGAATGGTGACAAAAAATAGGTGAGCAGTGACTAAATAGATTGTCAAACTTAGCCTCGGTAGAAATCACTCCTTAAAATTTATGACGGGCAACTTAAATATTTGAACATCAAATTGACTGTTTCGAAATATTTTTATTAGTCACAAATGACTTTCTTTTTTATATAACTTGAATGAAAATTTCTCAAGAATTGGTAACTTCAAAGATTATATACCACTATTACACCCAATATAACCATTTCATAAATTCTAGAAATGGGTGAAATACAACATGTGTCCAGAGACTTGAACCCACACAATTGGAGAAATGAATTGTTCACCAAATCACTTGAGCTAATATCCTTTCACAAAAGAAATGAATATGTTAGAAATAGAATAAAATGATGTTATAAGATTTCAATGAATGACTATGTAAGAAACAAATCTAGAAGTCCTTATGAAGGTTGTGTTAGAATATGAAACTCATTTGTTGCTCCATTTGATCGTATTGAATGTTATGAATGCAATAACATTGGGCACAATTCATCTGATTGTAGAAGGAACTCAATAAAGCCTCCCAAGAAAAACAAGCAAGAAGAATACACAGAGATTTGGAAAAGGAAGCAAGAAGAACAAGAGGGTTGTGTTTTTTCTCTATATGCTCAAAACCAAGGAATTCAATGGTACATTGATAGTGGGCTTTCAAATCATATGACGAGAGAAAAGATAATTTATTTCTCTAAAGGAAGACAAGGGAGGAAGTGTCACTTATGGAAATAATGCGCTAGATAGAATAATGGGTAAAGTGACAATTACCCTTGATAATGGAAAGCTAGCAAAGGAGGAAGTGTCAGTTATGGAAATAATGCACTAGATAGAATAATTGGTAAAGTGACAATTACCCTTGATAATGGAAAAGCTAGATCTGAAAATGTTCTATATGTCGATGGTTTAGAACAAAATCTCTTGAGTGTTAGTTAAATGTGTAATCAGGGTTATGATCTCACATTTAATTCTAAAATATGTGAGATAAGTAAAGAAAGATATGGAAGAGTGGAGAAAAATGAAACTAGGACCTCAAGTGATGTATATATCCTAGATAGAGTCAAAGGGAAATGTTGAATGAAGAAACTGGGTGAAATTTGGTTACGACACAGAAAGTTGGGTCATACAAGCTTTGACGATCTTGAAAAACTCTGCAAAAATGAAAGCAATAATAGACATGCCTAATATTTCAAAGCTAAGTGATACTATTAGCAATATTTTTCAGCATGGGAAGATTAATTGATTCCACTTCAAGATGAAATAATACTTATCAACAAGGTCAATGGAACTTGTTCATGCAGATGTATGTTGGCCCACAAGAATAAAAACATGAAGAGTTGAGAGATACTTTATGATTCTAATTAATGACTATAAAATAATGACATGGGTTTATTTAATTAAAGGGAAATATCAAGAATTTTACAAGTTCAAAATGTTCAAAGCCCAAGTTGAGAATGAAACTGATCTAAAGATCAAATGCTTGAGATATGATAGAGGAGGATAATTTACTTCTAGTGAATTCAATGGATTTTGTGAAAAATGTGGAATAAGAAGGAATTTATCAATAACAAAGACTCCTTAGTAGAATGGTGTTCTTAAAATAATGAACAAAATTGTGTAAGAAATGGTAAGAACAATTCTTAATGGATAAAAAATAATTAAGAATCCTTTTGGGGATAGAAAATTTACACAATTGTTCACATCCTAGATAAAGGTCATATCTGAGTAAACAATAATGAGATTCCTTATGAATTATGGAACGGTAGACCTAGCTCAATCAAACATTTTAAAGTATTTGGAAGCAAGTGATACATCAAGATAAATGAAGACAATGTGGAGAAATTTGATTCTAGAGAAAATGAAGGAATCTTTCTTGGTTGCTCATCTAGGAGAAAAGGCTACAAATTCTACAACAAAAAGCTAACCAACAAGTAGCAAAGAAAAAAAGATTGAGATGTTATAATCAACAAAGAGCATGAATAGGAAGAACAATAAGAACTACAGGAAGAGGAGGATGATATTTTCCATCAACATCCAAAGACTCCCTCTCGATATGTTTAGAGGTATCTTCCAAAAAAAAACACAAAAAATAGAAATAAATATTATGGGTTTAGACCAGAAGGAAATTGATACAGACACGAAGGCATACAAACATTTCCTCGTTATCGAAAACATAACCCAAGACTTTTACACAAGCTAGTGAAGATGAGCATTGGATCAATGTTGTTGAGGAAGAGCTAGATCAGATTGAGAAAAATCAGACATGGGAACTTGTTCCAAGACCAAAAGAAAAGAATTTAATTGGCATCAAGTGGATCTTTAGAAACAAATTGAATGAGGATGGACATATAGTGAGGAATAAGGCTATATTGGTTTGTAAATAGTATGCACAAGTGGAAGATGTTAATTTTGAAGAAACTTTTACTCCAATTGATAGACTTGAATCAATCCATACAATTTTAACATTTCCATGTTTTAAAATTTTCAATGTCTGTCAAATGGATGTTTTGAAGCCTTAACACTTTCCCTTAATTTCTACAAAAATTAAAGGGGCCCTCATATGAATTTTGCTAATGTCACTTTTGGATTCCTTTAGCTTAATTTGTTTTAAGTGATTTGATCTTTCCTTGGTTTTAAGTTTCGATTGTGTCACTATCTCTAATTCTCTAAGAGTTTTCAAATGGTAGAAATTTCACTCAATTTCCACTCATAGTTTGAAAGTTATGATAATATGAAGATCAAGTTGTTTACATCGCCTTGGTAATTTGGTTCATATCCAAGTCACCACCTCCATATTAGCTTGAGAAACACACATGTATATTAAATTTTATATTATTGGTATAAATATATACATATAAATTAAATAGTAACAAATATTAAAAGGATTTTATTATTGTTAGTAAATTTCATTTAATAAATTAAACTTAATTACATAAATTATAATTATATTATGCATATATATTTGTAAATATATACACCTCTATATATATATAGATTATTCAATTTTAGGGTCACGACCAAGCCAGACACCAAATTGGTGTATTCTTCGCCCTTGTTTGTGGGACAAAGGACCCACCTCCGCATAGTGATTTGACTACTAAGTCTACAAATGAATACATACTCTACCCCCTCTAATTTTGAACCTGTGACCTCTTAAGAGGAAACACATGCTCTTAACCATTAAGCCCACTATGTATATTTAAAAACAAAACCTGTGTATACATTATATAAAACCTCATGTTAATGTGGTTCCCAATCAAGAAACCTTACCCATGGTCTTATTAATCATTGACTTGTGATCTTTCACGAGTCAAAATAATTGAGCCGAGAGGCTCATTCTACAGCCCAACATGATGTGTAAGCTTGCTCGTCTGTCATCAAAGTTGAAATTTTGCTCATGTCGGCCAAAAAAGAAAAAAAAAATTAAATAACTATACCAAATATTTAAATAATGTTTGCTCATAAAAAAATTGCAAGTGAAGAAATTGTATCCCTCTTGGCTCATGTTAGATCCGTATTTAAGATGGATCTATGTTGGTTATAAGTTAAAACCTTACTAATTCCCATTCGATGTTGCTTTTCGAAAACAATAAGGTAACTATTAATCTTTCGAATGCTCAGTTTTAAGGTGACATCCTAAAAAAAATTATTCACCCTCCAATTATTTTTTAGAGTGAACTTTAATAAGGCCTCAAGAGCACAAATTCCATATGTCACATCCAAATTTAATGCATTTTAATATGTAAGTATCTATAACTTAATACTAAGTTTGCATACAAAATAAGGAAGCATCAAAATATGCTCTGTCAAAACAATGCACAATAAGGAAGGCTCATAGTGATCATGTTGCTTCATGGGACATTTGAAATGTGAGGTAGGCTTTAATATAGTTATCTTTAGAAAAAGAAAGGCACATTAACTGACAATAGGGAGGTAGCCTTTGATATAGTTATCCTTAGAAAAATAAAGCACATTAACTCACTAAGTATGAAATATATGCCAACAATGTCCAAGTATATAATGTCACTACAAAAGAATGGTGACAAAAAATAGGTGTGCAGTAACTAAATAGATTGTCAAACTTAGCCTTGGTAGAAATCACTCAAAATTTATGATGGGCAACTTAAATATTTGGTCAAATTGACCGTTTCGAAATATTTTTATTAGTCACAAATGATGTTTTTCTGTCCAAGTCAAATACGTTTAAAAATAGAAAAAACATTCTGTAGAATGTCAAATTCGAGGCCTTCTTAGAGGTCGAGATCCAAGATAGGTGAAAAGGTCCTAGGGACAAAATATTAAATAATAAACAATATTTATTGAATATTCAAGTAAGGGTAGAACAAGTGGTTGAAATTAGTTATTAACTCTCCCACCACCCATGTTCGAATCCCCAAAAATGATACCCATGGCCCATCATAATAAGGTTAGAGGGATAAGTGTCCCATTTGTTAGGTAAAATTGACTTGGGTTTTGAGTCAAGGTTGACCTAGTTAAATAGTAGTGGTTCTGGCACATGGTATAGTGTACCCATGGTATTATGGTCCATGGTATTGCATATAATGGAGCCTATAGAAGGCTGGGAATACTTCATTGTAAAGTAGGCCTAGAGGTGAGCAATGAAGGCTCACTTGGCCGGATTGGCTAGGGTTTTGTCCAATGCTAATGAAATTTCATTAAGTTAGGTTTTCCCCGGATTTGGGGTTTTCCCAGATAAACATGTGTGTTTATGTGTATTGTTGTTGGTTATTTTAGTATTACTCTCAGTAAATCTTTTTAATTAATTTATGTTCTATGATAAATTATTAATAACTCGTATCGATTACAGAGCAATGGAATACATAAAAATATTGCATAAATACAAACACAAAAAACACATAAATCAAGGGAGACACAAATATACGTGTTTAACCCAATTTGGGCTATGTCCATGGAGAAACAGCCAGTCCTTCCTTTTATATTATCTAGAAAAATGAAGAGATACAACCTATAGCAGATCTATTGTAATTCCCTCTTCACTCTCACACAATATCCTCTCTCTTTCTCGCTCAGAATACACATCTACATAGACGCAATACAATTCCCTCATATATAGCAAGGGGTTGCCTTCTAGGGAAAAAAACCCTAAAATCCCTAATGAACGGCCCCCCCAATGGCACGCATAAATGGGTGGCATTGTCACCACATTACGAAATGGGGTCCTATGCGGTGATACCTCTGAATAAAGAAGATAATTAGGCTCCATACCCAACACCATTGGAGTCTGGGATCCCGACTCCAATTCTAGTGGTCTCCATACATCTCAGTTCTAAGATGAACTATGAGTTTCTGATATATGTAATTCAACTTTGGTTCTAAAGAAATCTACCAAATTATGTAATATCAATGTTTTAGGTGAGAATCCTTCAAATAAAAATACAATTAGAATTGTTTTCCTTAGAATTGTTACAAGGAAAACTTATAGTTAGTGCTGACAAAATTGATCACTCCAACTCATTTTTATCTGATTTGGAATTTAGTTTTATGTTTATTATGATTTCATTGTTACGACAAAATATTCCATCGATAATCCATTTTTTTCCTTTTGTTGTTGCACATATGACATGTAAGACAATGAGTTTGGATATAAGAAACAATGGGTTGAATAAGACAAGAATTATGATATTATCAATCCTGTTTTGAGCGCATATATCCACTATAAATACCAATACCAAATAAGACAGAATTAGATGAAGGGACATTAATTCCAAGCTCCAGCACAACATAACAATCCCTATAGAATAGGGTTTAATTCAACTACAAAGGAAAACAAAACAAATTCCAGAAGGATTTAGCTCTTTTGATCCCATATTTTTGTGATCCATAATGATTTTTGAAGTTTACTTTCAGATTAATCACATCATTATTATTTTTTTGTAGATGTTTTGAACCATATAATGTGGTTCATCCTCATGAAAAAGATGAAAAACTAATCTATCCTTAGGATTAAATAGCAGATATGCATCTGTCCCAGAATTTTGTGTTGAAAAATATAAATTATTTTAATCAAAATAAGAACGTTAAAATATATTTCACCACAAATATCCCACTAAGAAGCTTCTCATCACACCCCCAATATCCTGATGCCCCCACCACCTCACAAGCTTCAAACCAAGCAAGAAAGAAAGAGTCACTAGAATTTCCTTCATGCCCACAGCAAAAGCACACTGGGTATCACAAACCAGAGAAGGGAACCAAAGCCCAAGGTTTGTACTCACTAGCCTTATGGTCGAGCACTATAGAGCCAACAAATTAGACAACAAATATGCCCTTGCACACAGTTCCTTCCCAGTCAAAGATTTCCAATTACTCTAGTACCAAAACCCACCTATATAGCCTCTGTTGAATCTCACTATTACTGATGCCCATCCCCGGCACATTGTTGGGCACAAGGAGTCACAACAACCCCCAAACGATCCACTCCCTACACAAGATGATTCTACACATCAGAACACCTCAATCCAAGCATATAAGGCTCTTCCAAAAAAAGTAAACTAGCATATCAAACATGCACTCCAAGTCACCCATGTAAAACCAACTATAGGCTAGGTATAAACTAATGTTATTTGAAAAAATGTGACTATTTTTCTCGCAAAAATTCTTGTAGTATCACATGCTCCTAGCTTATGAGAATTCCTTCTTGATATACCTATAGTCTAGGTCGTTCGCACTAAGAAATTCGAGGCCTAAGCATAGGGCAATCCCGAGTCCTAGATTCTCACTTAAAAGATTAGTTGATGCCACAATTCTTCATCTTCATGCTGTTGAGAAACTGAAGAGATTACACACCATCCACTGTACAGGTTTAGCGCTCCAGAGAGGCCACCCCTAAATCTTGTGCAAACGTGTTTCCTTGTAGAATGAATTTTCATCTCCCAAGACCTAAGAATAATCACCATAATCCAAACCATCATAATTAACACTTTGCTTTCCTCGAGAAGTTTCTGCCTCTCATCTTGAGGTGCCTTTCTCTTCACACTTTTCACTACCACAAATGTCTCTTGGGTGAGCCATGATTGCCTCTATCCTAGGGATCCTCCATATTCGTCACCCCCATCGGAGAAATATCCTGAAATCAAAAAGAGCTCGGTTGTAGAAAATACTGAGAGGGGGGAGGATCAATCAATATTTTGCATCTATGTCCATTAATTATAATTTTTACATTTTGCATGCACATGAAAATATAAGTGAATTTCCTAAAGGAAATATATGTATGTACTCTCAGTTCTCACACATAAACAATGTATTTTGGTTAACTAAGATTTGCTTCAATTCAATTGTTATCTGATTATCTAAATCATCAACTAATCACCAACACATTATTTAAAAATAGATAACATGGGCATAATCAAAACATAAGAGCAACAAATATAATCATCAAGAAAACACCATCAAGAACACAGAGGGCATAGAACCATAATGATGTTAGAAATGAGCTCACTACTTGGGTTGCGGGGGGGGGGTTGAATCAACAATGATAGAATTTCTTTAATTTTTAAATATTTTTATAAAAGAACCAAATGATTAGTGAGCCAACATCAAATCATAATTAAAGTATGTAGAACCAACATAGCATCAATGTAAAACACCATAAACAATATCAAAACGAGCACACAAGAGGACAAAAAAGTTTCTGGTGGAAAACCCTCTCTAGGGAAAACAAAACCACCCATTGTTGTTGCTGCTCAAATCTTTTATTAAGTGTTGAACAAGTTTTTACATGGATGAGCTAGCACCCACTAGTTGTAAGACTCGACTACGATGATAGTTTTCTAGCAACACCAAATAGAAAGAGTCTTCTCTCATGACTCTATGAACACCCATTTGTTGGACGCCACCACGGCCAACAATCCTCGCGAAACACTACTAGACTTAAAATAAATCTTCTTCCCATTCTGCTTTTCCGGCTAGAAGGTCCCTACCTTCTTTACACACTATCTGCTATGAAGCCTCAATGCCTTCAACACCTCCATGTGAACCATGTTTCATGCATATTCAAAATGGGCTGCAAAATCTTCCCAACATAATAAACCCAACAAACACTCTGATCTAAAAATAAAATATGATAAAACACCCAACTTCACACAACTACAAATGTGCAATATGCTTAATAGAACAATGTAGCACACTCTCACTCTCTCACCAGCAATTAATTTACTCAATATTCTCACACAATTATATGCCAAAATATCCTTAACAATATCCAAACCAATACCACGGGAAAATATCACGATTATGCCAATACCCAAGACACCTGTACCATGGTAATCTCCAAACCAATACCACAATAAAATACCATGGTAATTTCCAACCCAATACCATTGGAAAATACCATTGTTATGCCAATACCTAGGACACCTATACCATGGTAATCTCCAAAACAATACCACGTGCCAACCAATTCCACACACATACCAGTACCAAGGTAATGATCTACTCATGATTGAACCTATAACCCCATGCATAAAATGCATAAAAATTGGTTGCAACCACACCCATAAGTCGACATCCGTGTGGTTAAAAGCCTAAAACCCCATGCATGAAACTGACTCCATGTGCTTGGGAAGAGAATGAAGGAAAGAAAAGGAACCTTAACACAAACCTCTTCTAACCTTCTTCCAAAACTTCACATACTTCTTCAACACCTCTACAATTGTCAACACATTGGTGATAAGCCCTGCAACTCAGTCATCTGCCATAACAATTATTTAGTCAACCATACCATCTGCACATAATCACCCCAGTCAAAAAACACCATAACACCTATACAATATCCAGGCACACACACATCATGTGCAAGCCAAACTCCAACAAAATCATCTACCATAGCAACCATTTCACTTACTACTTACAATCCTCCTCAATCTGCTAAGTCATCCACACACAAATCAACTACTATCTGGAGCACTAACATATGCAACCACTATACATGTAATTTCATCCATCGAGGAGTCCATATGTCACTCAAGCTACCAGAAACACAATCATATGAAAACACATGCCCAAGTTGACTTCCATGCCAACCATCAATCACTGCATCCAATAACATCATCTTCAATTCCAACAATCTCTCCCTTTTCGATTGATGGAAACCCCATTTGAACCATCCAAACAACCTCTGAATAAATGAATTCCTAACTGCCCCCCCCCTTTGACGTCAACGGAAAAGGGAGAAATTCATCAGGCACTCCACTGACCAATCACAATAGCTCCCCTTGAAAATTAGTTGGGTCTCAAAAAGCGAAAACAACCATAAATCACTCTATCCCAAAGCAGTAACAAATGGATGTATCTAAGTAGCAACAAATTCAATCAACTCCTCCAACCATAACAACCTCTCTCTCAACCAAGTAGCAGCATGAGTATCATCAAGAATATACCATCAGCAACATCACTCTCTCTCCTAACTCAATGAGCATCAATAACATCATAAGTACTAACAACAACAACATCACTTAACTCAGCAACATCACATTCAATCAATAACACTTAATACATCAACACCACTCTCACCAAAACAATAGTAACAACAAAACAAATTTGATCACCAACACAAAGTAGTAGCAAATCATATCCATCAACAATAGCATAGTGTGAGTAGCATCCTCCCAATAAATACCAAAATCAACCATCAACATCACTAACAACATACTATAACAAACACATTTTATAGCCAACTATAAATTGGACATGCTCCCCCTGAGCATCATCATCATCAACATCCTACAACTAAAGCTTTCTTGTTGAAGGCTACACCCCATGGACCAAAAGATTGACCCCCATAACATGGTTGATATACAGGACATACAACAACTCATATATGGTTGTAATGAGCACATATGATCAATATATGACTCTACATGCCTACCACCAATGACTTGACATAACATGACCAAAATATTTGAACAATTGTTATAGGTATTTCCAAACATTCTACAAGGCTATAATGAAGTACATAGTTGTGACATCCACGGGCGTACTAGATATCAAGACCACAAATGATATGACAAAAATATACATGACAATTTTTCAACCTCTCAACCATAGGCACAAATGCATGGTGGCCTAGTAGCAAGAATGAGAGCAACATGTATGAATTGCTTCAACAAAAAGAAACATCTCTTTATCAATCGAATACTTTGACACCAACAAATAATACATGAAGACAAGTGTATTATCTATAACATATCCTTGCAATCACCACAACATTAGTAGTATAAAATGCATCTTCTTGTTATCCAACTCGCTCTACAATATAAACTCTGCTTATGACAAACACTCTACTCTCTCATACAACAATCCTATGTCATTTATGGCACATGTAAGGTGCTACAATACTAGCATCCCAAGGGACACATTTCGACTCTTCTATTGTTTTTTTCCATTGCTTCATGGTCCAAGTATACAACATCTACAATGGTCATAATTACAAACAAATTTCCCTATCCATACACACTGTCAATGATTTCTATTCAGACTTTATCCACAAATTTTTCCTCATGCATGCATCTCTTTGTCTATAAACATATTCGCTCCAATTATTGTTGTACACACAACCAAGACAAAACTTAGACTTAAATGTGCATCTTTGTCTAAACTTCTCTTTCTACACTGGCTATCAAATTTTATATAGGAGGATACAGACGCAAACTCTCCAAAATTCAAATACGACAAAATCAAAATTGATAATGAAGATGTCTTTCGAATAATCACATTGCTAATATTTGGTCGATGTTTTGAACCATTGTCCTGAGGATGAACCATATTATATGGTTCGAAACTTTGACCAAATATTAGCAATGTGATTAATCCAAAATACATCTTCATTATCAATATGGATCACAAAAGTTTAGGATCTAATAAATAAAAATTATCGTAGCTCTACGCACATACATTCTTTTCACAATTCAATGTTCCAGAATGATAGACAATAAGTCTTCCATTGCACACAACATTTGGAATATTTTTCATTCTACTTCTATTCCATCTTTAAGCTCATCATCACTGCACACACAACTCTTATTTCAAATCTATCTTGCAATACACACTCACATGCATCCAAGATTGTAATTGATACAATTCAATGGTACTTAAACATAATGCATGCACTCTACATCTGAATTTCAACCTTTATGCATGCTCCTTGGTCACTTTTTAACGCCCTGGAATATTCTCTCTTCAATGGTTGAGTATCCATCAATGATCACTATCAATAACCTATTATGGAAGATGGAGGAGACATCATCGTAAATATTTGATCTTGTACATATACCATGACTATCAACAAGAAATGCCTTAAGTTTTCTTTTCACGATTTCTTTCCCTATCATGAATTGCACTTGTGTGTGAATACTGATGTCTTCACTCTCATTCAAATTTTTTGGGCATTCCATGGTCGACGTAAACATAATAAAATAAAGATACATATTCATTCTCCTATCTGTTGTTCAAATAGCGACAACGACAACAACTCCCATTTTTTTGTCTTTCCTAAACATCGACTTTCCTGGAATACTTAGTAAAATACTAGGATTTGTTGAATTAATAATATAGCTGTAAATGTACAGAAGGAAAAAACACCCAGTACTGGAGGTGAGTGAAATGAAAATGTTGTATATTCCAGAATATTGTTGCCTACAAAAGGTGAAAAGAAGACATAGAATGGAACTCCCAGCAAGAAGAACATTGCAATAGCTATGACCTAGAATGAATGGGTAGAAAGTTTCCAACCATGATAGCGCACCATCGGAATGGTCCCTGGGATGGCATGCATCTCTGGCACACCCACACGTAGATATCAACATTCACATAACAGTCCACCTTGTTCATCTCAATCCCCCATCACATTTCCGATGAATTTGAAAATTTTCTTAAGAAGTTCACCAAGCTCAAGCACATTGGCTCCACTTTTTTATTTAGTAGGAAGGTCCTACACATTTTTTTTTATAAATTTGAAACCAAAGAACAAAAGTAGAGCCACTATTGCATACTCTTCTATAGGTAAGGTAGTTTGAAACTTTGTTGGGATTGAGTGCAAGATCCTCCCAATCACAAAAAATATTATTGTCATTAATGATAATTCTCCCATGGAACCAAGAAGCACCAATTGTATTAAATAATGCATGGCCATGTTGATTTTGATGGACCCTCCAACATGTCAGGGGATCTCCACAGTAGTAAGTCCCAACTATACCTCAGACCATTTGGAGTAGGAGTCCCAACAGTGGGTAGTACGGTATTGCCTTGACTGCGGTTGCATGCAAACGTACGTAAGATGTCCTTGTTGGAAGAAAGGGTGTGACCTTGTAGCAAGTTAGAGAAGGTGTGTGAAAGGCTCTAACACATGGAAGGGGGAGGAGTGAACCCCTTATAAGCCTGTGATAGTACATAGCTTGAAAGAGAACACATAAGCTGAAACACATCACGAGATGGAAAGCAGGATAGCCGATGATCCAAAGTGATGAGTTATACCAACAACGCACTTCGATAAGATTCATACAAACACATACATAATAGTCCATACGTACATTCATAAATTAAAACTACATACATCATTAGAGTAACCAGGATAGCTGAACTACAATAACAATATATGCATGAAACGTGTTGGTTGTGTTATATTAAAAGAGTGAAAGACCCAATCATACGTACAACCATGACAGCCACTATCCTAGATAGTAGAACGTTACAGTCACTACCACCTGCTCCTCCAAAGAGATGTACTTTCTGTGCACTATGGAGATGCCTAGGCTTGTTACAATACACTCCAAGCTTTCTCTAAGTTATACCTATCAGAAGCTTGGCTCCCAAAAACCCATACAATGAGTTATGAGGTTCTATATATAGCAAAGGGTGGGGTGACCCTTGACATCCCTGTTTGTGACTCTTCAACGACCTTCATGACTCTTCAACTTACACATGATTGTTTACATTCTACTATTGACACTTGGTCTTTCACTTTACAACATGTTTACAATACAATATTCACATGTACCCATGTGAGAAAAAAATGGGCTTGAGTAATCCATGAAAGGCATCACTGAGACTCGGATAGTTGTAGGAAGACTAACTCGTCAACATCCTCTTGGTGATTGATGGTAGTGAACTGATTCCAAGCTTGGTAGTCTGTTATGGTGTCCGCGTACTCTGTGGTGACATCCTTCTGAAAGTGAACTCTTGCCTCTGTTTCATCTGGGCACATTGATTTGGCACCTATGTCCAACTCATCATATAACATGCACATCATGGCCTTGAGTGCAGCCAAACCAATGGCATACTTTCGCATAGTGTATGTGCTCATTTGTAATTCCGCACTGGTGGCTATGCGCATCAACTGCTCAAAGTACATGTCTAGCTCTAGTCGGACTTGGCTCTTTTCTTTTTCCTCGATGAGTGTGCCAATGGATGGGATCACATGCATGTGCACAATGACATCTATGCTCCTAAAGACTCGTGCATGTGAAGCCTGTAAGTTGGTGATGAGCTATGGGAGTTCCTCATAGTTCCAGATCTGACTCCAGATGCATGCCTTCAAATCCACTACCTTTGGCTTCATCATCTTTGGCAAGTACAACAGGGCTCCCTTATACCTCATTGTCCATATCTTCATGTGATCAACAATAAGGTGTATGTCTGTCAAGATGCGTGCTCTCCTAGCACAATGCTTCTGCCAACCATTAAGATGGACAACTGACTTATGCACAATGACGAACCTAAAGTACAACTTTTGCATGACTGTCTTGATAAACGATACTCCATCAAGTATTTCTTTCTTCAACCCTGCTTTGGTGGATGTTGTAGCTTGTTCTTCTCCCTACTTGGCCACTTGCAACTCCTTAGCCATGTGTTCATTCTCATCTATCAAGAATCTCACACTTGAGCTAGTGGCTTCGACATATTCCTTTGTAGCGTTGACCAATGCAGCTGGATGTCTGCACACATTGGACACGATTAATATTTCTTAAAAATGCAGAGGAGATGCATGGAAATCCAGAGTGGGAACCCTATGTGATTGCACAACTCTTTGTTGTGACTCGTCAAAGGATATGTTGTGCACATCTGATTCAAAATTGTCCTCAAGGATTTCAGTGTCTCCTTGATCACTTGGGACTTGCTCTATTCCCGGATCTGGTGAAGCCAGTGGAGTGACCTTTGGGCCCTTGGCCATGAGATCTATATCCTAGTCCTACTCTAGCTGAACCACATCTATGTCCATCTGTTCCAAAAATTTTTCAAACTCCTATGCAAAGTCTTGCTCCTACGACTGATCACCCTGTTTGTTATCTGCCAGGTTTTCTGATGAATCAATGACCTATATTGGCACATTTTCATCAATGTGTGGACATTGTGCTTCTTGTTTTTCATGTTCCTACTGCACTTCCTTCTCCCTTCTATGCAACTCTTGTTCTTCCCTTAATTTTTTCTTGACCTCCTGCAACTTCTTCTCTACCTCCTCCAACGTTTTCTTCTCCCTCTTTCTTTGCACAATCCTTTTGTTGCGTTGTCACTTCTTTGCCTCAATCTCCAAAGCTTATCTTAATAGAAGTGGATCTTCCTAGAACTTTCATCTTTGCTCTGCCTCTATGTTGTTGGAAAATTTCCTCTTGCCTTTGTCATGTGCAGGTCTACTTCCCTCTAACCCTTGGGCAGATGTCGAACATTTGTTACTTTCCCCTTCAATTGGAGAGCCAACATGTCAAACTCTGCGAGAAGGTATTTGTGCTCTCTTGGACGTATAAGTGGCATGCAAAGATGACAAAGAACTGATAAGCCTTCCGCAATGTATTCATCTTGTATACATGGTTGGGTGTTTTCCTGAACTTAGACAACTCTCTCACCCATCTCTTCAAGATGTCTCTAGAGTTTTTGCTACTACTGGGACTAGTGAAGAGTGCATCCATTGTGTTCACTGGCTGTGGCAAGTGATACATCTCTTGAAAGTCCTCTGCCCTGAAGGTGGCAAGTTCCTTTCTACTCACATTTCTCAACACCATTGCCTCTAGATCAGTATGTGAGAAAATTGAGTGGATCATGTCCGTGCATGGAAATGTGGGATACCTGCATGCAACCCGGTACAAGCCTGACTTGTGTATGTTGACACAGAATTTGCAGTCCTCCAGATTCTCCTCAAGGGTACCTAAGAAGATGTCATTGATGTCTTGCAATTTTATCTTGATCTCCTTGTTTGTGAATAGCTTAGTATCTTCATAGATGGGCAAGCTCATAGACACTTGTTCAACTATTTCTCCAGTCACACTATCAGTGATGTCCTTTGACCCTGCTCTCTTGGAAGCCATTGTACCTATACTACTGAGGGACTGATGAACACCTGTAATACCTGGAGATAGAGTAACACTCATGGCAAGAAAACTGTCAGTTGAAAACCAAAAGCAACTTAGGACTGAGATGGAACACACTTGGGTGACTGACTGGGAAATTTTCACAAATTTCTCTGGGAGGCTGGCAGATTGACTACCAAAACTACATAGAGCACAATCCAGACTGCTAGTGAGCTGACTGACTACTAAAACTGTGTAGACCACAGTCCATCTTGGCTTGTTGAGGACTAAAACTACACAATGCGTAGTTTCAGTCAACATGAATGCAACCCAGGAAAATTTCATTTCGCAATTTCGAGGGCTAACTGAGGCACTGCCTCTTAGAATTGTGCAGAGCGCACCCTGGGAGGCCAATGTGAGGAAATATTTGCACAATTTCTGGGAGAAAGGTAAGGCCTTCCATCCCAGAAATGTGCAAAGCAAGCCAGGTAAGGCAAGGTCCAGGCCAAGGCAGCTTAGACCCACCAACGGGTGACTGAAAATAGTAAAGACTGAATGCATGTGTGAAGCTAGGTGCAGACATGACTGAATGAACATGCACACAATCGATAAGTGTAGGATTCAATAAGATGGGAAAAAAGCTAAGTTTGTGAAGTGAGTCACTGCAACGACAACCGTAAGTGCAAAAGCAGTGTCATGCATGCGACAACAAAGAGATTCAATGGAAAACTTAAAAGAATGATTCTACAAGCTAACATAGATTGAACGACAAAAAGCATTCAACAAAACCAAGAAAACAACAATCACACAAACCGAAATACAAAAAGCGATAGAAAAGAAGCAAAAGACATGAAAAGAGGACTTACCCGGAAAAAGTTGTGTTTAGTGTGTTGAAGGTTCCTAGATGTGATGGGAATGTCAGATCTCCAAGATCGAAGTGAAGAATAAACTCTGAGGCATCAAATAAATAGTTTTGACAAGATCAAGGCTTATGATGCGGATGCCACAAATCTAGGAAAAAGCAACACTTGGTGGGAGGTTTCTAAAACAACTTTTGCATGTAACCCCCAGCTACTAAAAATATATCCCTAAAATCTAGGCACATTTTTTTTCTTTTTTCTTTTTTGATTTTTTGGGAAAACTACCCTGCATGCAAGGCGAGATTACACAGTCCTAGAGGGAATCAATCAACCTGTGAGCATATGCAATGGATAGCAAGTCTTGGGATGATTTTTGTGCAATTTATGGGTTAAGTGTCTCTAGCTACCCCTCAATCACTATGCAATTTCTGGACTAAAGCCAAGGATGCTAGCCAGAACTATGCAAATTCTGAGAGAAACCCCGGTGATGGGCTACTCTATGCAATTTTCAAGGGGAAGGCAGCCTGCATGCTCTACGCAATTTTTGAGAGAAGCTGGCTACCTGGATACTCTGCGCAATTTTTGAGAGAAAGGATAGTTTCCCTACAATTCTACGTAATTCTCCAAGTCAGCACAAGAACCGATTGAAGACCAAGTCACAGGAGGTCAGCTTGCGGGAAAATTGCATTGCGTAATTCCAGGGGCCAACTAAGGCACTGCCTCTTAGAATTGTGCAAAGTACACCCTGGGAGGCCAGTGTGAAGCCAGCTCTGTGCAATTTCTGGGAGCAAGGCAAGGCCTTCCATCCCAGAAATGCGCAGTTCAAGCCAGGCAAGGCAAGGTCCGGGCCAAGGCAGCTTAGACCCGCAGACAGGCGACTAAAAATAATAAAGACTGAATGCATGTGTGAAGCTAGGTGTAGACTTGAGTGAATGAACATGCATGCAATCGGTAAGTGCAGGATTTAGTAAGATGGGAAAACAACTAATAGTGTAAAGCGAGTTGCTGCAATGACAATGTCAGTGAAAAAATAATGTCATGCATGTGACAACAAGGAGATGCAATGGGAAACTTGAAAAAATACTTCTACAAGCTACATGCATTAAAAAAATAGAAAGCATTCAACAAAACCAAGAAAACAACACTCACACAAACCAAAATACAAAAAGCGACAAAACAGCAGCAAAAGACATGAAAAGTGGACATACCTGAAAAAAGTTGTGCTGAGTGTGTTAAAGGTTCCTAGATGTGATGGGAATGAAAAATCTCCAAGATCAAAGTGAAGAATGAGCTCTGAGGTGTCGAAAAAATAGCTTTGATGAGATAGAGGCTTATGGCATGCATACCACAAATCTTGGAAAAAGCAATACTTGGCGGGAGGTTTCTTAAACAGATTTTGTGTGTAACCCCTGCCTGCTAAAAATAGACCCCTAAAATCTAGGGATTATTTTTTCTTTTTGATCTTTTTCTTTTTAGGGAAAACTGCCTTGCATAGAAGGTGAGATTACAAAATCCTAGAGGGAATCAGTCAACATGTGAGCACATGCAACGAACAAAAAGCCTCAAGATGACTTCAGCGCAATTTCTGGGCTGAGTGGCTCTAGTTTCCCCTCAAGCTCTACGCAATTTATAGGCTAAAGCTAAGGCTACTAGCCATAAATGCATAAATTCTAAGAGCAAGCTCGGTGTTGGAATGATTTGCACAATTTTCAAGGGGAAGGAAGCCTGCGTGCTCTACGCAATTTTGGAGAGAAACTGGTTGCATGGATACTTTACACAATTCTATAGAGAAAGGATGGTGTCCCTCTAGTTCTGTGCAATTCTCAAAGTCAACACAAGAATTGGTTAAAGACTAAGTCACGAGAGGTCAATTTTTAGGTGAAAGGCAAACAAGCTAGCGAAAAAAAGTTGATAAGTCAAAGAAATTCAACTGAAAGCGCAATTACCTAGGTAGTGCTAGACATGTTGCTAAGGATGGTTGGTAGGGAGGCTCCAAAATGAAGCTAAGGAAAAATTTTGGAGGATGGTTGTAGCTTCTACAATAGGCCAATAATGTAGCAATAAAGAATTTTCTATCACCAATCTCAGAAACAATTATAAAAGTAAACACAATAGTAAAATCCATATCTTATGTTTCAACTCTAAATGAGCCTTGCATTATACTTGACCCATTAAATCTCATATATTTTTTAAATTTGCAACCCTCATGGATGTGAAGGTGTTGTTGAAGAATTCTGAGAAAGTAAGAGAGACATTGATATCCTTGCAAAACCATAGGCACGACTAGCCTCCACCTTCAACGCAATGATCATCTTTTGAATTTTAGCTTATGCTTCACTTGTGTGATCACTGTGGTCCACTCATTTTTGTCCCTTATTAGACTTTGGCACCAATAATATTATTATTCAACATTGTTTCTAATGGCTCAAATTTCCAGCATTTCCTCATTCAAAGTGAAATCTGCGCATGACTCTCGCTTTCTTTTATAAATTTCCACTAACTCCACAACTAGAAAAACAAGTCTTTCACATTATTTCCAAGAGAAAAAAAAAAAAAAAAAACAACTCTTCAACTTGTTTAACGTACCAAAACAACCATGTTGACCAAATCATAACATACAAATGAGATTGGATCCAACAATTAATTCCATAAATAATTAAGATATTTTTCCATGGGTAATTGCCTTGGTTTTATCCCATAGTAATTTTTATGCATGCGCACACATATTCTTGACATTAGACAAAGTCCTATGATTAATACCTAGATTACTTGCAATATGTCCCAAAGAACCAATATAAAAAATCATAATCGCACCACAAGCACTTAATAAATCCTTCGAACATCAAATTTCTTAGTTTATGCACTCAAGCCAGAAAATAACGACCTCTACAGCTTCAGTTATGTGCATTTCTTTTCTTTCTTTTTCCTTCCTCATATTTTTTTAATTTTCAAAAACTAATCATCTATTTCTTCGTATGGTGTAGGTGATTTCTCATCATTTTAAATGTGCAATAATATAGTCAGAATGAACTAATTTAAACCAAATCAATATCCTATTATAAAAATTATCAGTGAATAAAAGCAAACATTAACCATATGCTTCATTTCTTTAAGGAGATTCCCTTGAATTTTCGTAGTTTCTTCTTCAAGCTCCCCCTGAGGCCAAGTTGGCCTCAATTTTCTTCTTGCTCCTTTATCTTCCAGATTCTCTTGGTTTTCACTTGTTGATTTTTATGCATGCTAGAAGTATTCACAACGAGACTCCTTTTCTTCGATCTAAACTCCATGATGACAATAGGAAACCCATAGTATTTAGCCTTATGGCCTAAATTATCATAGATAAAACATTTGATATTCCAAATAAAAGGAGGAAAGGGATGTGTTTTAAAGTGAATTCCTTTATGGCCAAAATAATTACACAAATAAAATAGCCATGAAATACATTATTGTACCTGGAGAATGATGGGGTTTCCTTCCCTTGACTGAGTACTTAAGAGTTCAACTGCTTCTTTTGCTGGGAAAGTTTGGTCAATTTACTTTTACAATTTTTAGCAATGTGTCCAAATTCTTGGTTGTTAAAAAAACTCATATTTCTCATATATTTCTTTGGAACATTCTTTGGCTCTTGAATTGGCACTTGATTTTGATGGTGTTTTCCTTCATTGTTTCTCGAACTTTCTTATTTGGGCTCTTCAACTGCTACTTCATTTGATTTCTTTAGACTAGATATGATTTCTTCTAATTATGATTCTAGTTTCTCACAATGGCTGGTATGATCTTTAAGTTGGTTGCCAATCTCCTCCTTAATTCTCCTTTCTTTCTTCAACTGATTTTTCAGATCACAATTTTCTTCTTTGACATCATGCTCTCTCTCTTCAATAATATGAAGAAGTTCCTTCAAATCTTTGTTCTCCATCTTAAGTTATTCTATTAGTCTTGCTTGAGCTTTGTTTTTGGCTTCTAGGGTCACTATTCTCCTAAGCTCTTCACCTTCATATTCCAACATTGGAAACGCACATTCCTCACCTCTTGAGGAATCAAGTTTAAAATAGTTATTATCGACTTCTTCAATAACCCCAAAATCATCCTCACTAGACAGTTGGCAAGGAAAATGTCCATGACTAAAAATATTGTTTTCCATACCTTTTACCAACATAAGAGATTCTTCGATTTTTGCAGCATTCCTCATTTGATTGTAGTTCTTATTATTATGAGATTATTTCCTCCTGTTCTTTGCCATAATCCCACGATCCACCCTCGAGTTATCAAGCTCCACTGAGAGAACCCACTCTAATACCAATTGTTGGAAATGAGCTCACCACTGGGTGGGGGGTGGGGGGGGGGGGGGGGGGGGGAATGGGGTGATGAATCAGTAGTGATAGGATTTATTTAATATTTAACTCTTTTTAGCAAAGCACCCAATGATTAGTGAGTCATTATCAAATCGGAATTAAAGCATTTAGAACCAACCTGTTATTAATGTAAAACATAAAAAATAATATCAAAGCAAGCACACAATAGGACACAAATTTTTTTTTTCTGGAAAACCCTCTCCAAGGAAAAAAACCACCCACTATTGTTTCTGCTCAAATCTCTATTAAGTGTTGAAAAACTTTTTACATGGAAGAGCTAGCACCCACCAATTGTAAGAATCAACTACGATTACAATTTGCTAGCACCACCAGCTAGAAATACTCTTCTCTCACAACTCTACAAACACTTGTTCACTGGAAGCCACCATGACCAACGAGCCTCGCCCAACACTACTGGACACAAAATAAATTTGCTTCCCATTCTGATTTTCCAGCTAGAATCCCCCCACCTTTTCTACACTTTATCTGTTATGAAGCATCAATGCCTTCAACACTTCCATGTGAACCACATTTCATGCATGTGATTACACAAAGAGAGATCAACTTTTATCTCTTACCACCAAAGAATTAGTTCAAGTATAAGTAGACAAATGCACCAAATTGAACCATTGTGCTCCATGTACTCAGTCATTCACTAGAATGGAGAAATTATACTAAATAGTTCCAGAGCCATACCTTTAAGTATTCAACTATTCACTAGATCAAAGGTATTAGCAATCACTATTAGATAGATTAAATCCCATAATGCATTGTCCAAGAGAAGTTAATCAATGTGAAATTTATCATAACATAACAAGGGTAACCATCACACAATTTCATGGCTATTTCACACTTAAATACATGTCATCATACTCATCATTGAACCAAGTGCTCGATCTCACGTAGCACCTCTACATACACTAGAGTGATATTCCAAAATGCATTCACACAAGTGTTGTGCTAGAACAAGTCTTCAAGAGCTCTATACTAGACTTAATCAAAATATTTTTCATCACACTATAGGAAAACAATAGAAACCACCAACAAAACATATACACCGAATATATTATGCTAGATCAATAGAACACTATGCACACCAAATGGAACTAAATGAAGACATCGACCAAAACCCTAAAATGGACCATCACACATCAACTCAAGGTATTGCATAGTTCAAACCCTTGTTATGACATCAATCGAATCATATTCTAGCATCATTCAAATGATCAGTATTAAAAACAACTGCATAATATTAATCATATTCACTAGGTGTATACATTGTTTCCCTCATATCACACAATGCCCAACCTTAGGAAAACCCACAATCACTAAAATTGGACCATCGGTGATATGTTTTGCATTCTAACGCACGAGGATAGAAAAGGACACATGCACGCACAATTATACCAACACTTTCTGATGAGCAAGTGATCTCTCTAGTGATACTTCAGAATTAAGACAATCTCCTTGCACCATACCTATACCAGAACATACAAGTAGGATACCAAATCATTGTCTTAGATCACACGACCTATACACCCCATTCATCCTTTGCACACATATATATAACCTTTTATCAATAACCTAATCATGTTGGTCATGTATAAGAACATGGGAATTTACCAAGGTAGAATCCATCAAATGTTGTCACGAAATTACCATGAGAAAAACCAAGGTAATCTTGATGGTAAGGCGGGTTGACACAAAAATCACCTTTTCCAAATCGATATGCATTTTTAATTCTAAAAACGTGCATACACATGTGTTTCTCTACTCAGAAACAAGCGTACAGGCATACACTCTCTTCCTCTAGCTAACTCGCATACACATGTGTTTCTCTTGAAATGAGATCGTGTACAAACTATTTTTTTACATCATCAACCTACCAATCACTTTGTCAATGCTAGTTACGCCATTGCTGACATCAATTGCAACACCAAATTGTCGACAATCTCCCCATTTTGCATTAATGCAAATCACCTACTCTTTCTCCCCCTTTTATAACAATTACAAAGAGTTAATGGCCAAATCTCCCACGGAATCTATGCACCTAAATATAACTACCCCTGAGGCCATGCATTTGAAGCTCCGCCTAAGATGATTATGGAAGAAAAGAAGAATAACTCATCCCCAAACGCTATCTAAAATGCTCAAATGATTCTTGGGGAAGAGGTTTATTTAAAAAAAATCCAATCTATTCATGTACGGACATATTCCAGCTTCATCTTGTGATTCAAGACTCTCTTTCTAAGAAAATTATATTTAATTTGGATGTGCATTGTCTTGGAATGCATTAAAAGATTCTTGGATATACTAATGGCACTAGTGTTATCACAAAACATAGAGACAAGCTGAGGGAAGTCTACTTGCATGTCTTGTAAGTTTTGAATCATCCATAGAAATTGTGCACAATGTGCTTATTTTATAATATATTTTGATTTAGCAGTAGACACAGAGATAGAAATTTGTTTCTTGCTAATCCAAGAAACTAAGCATTTTCCTATAAAGAAAGCTCTGTAATTGGTACTTTTTCTATTATCAATGCTCCTAAACCAATCTACATTAGTATAGACTTGGAGAGTTAAATCTATATTCTTCAGATACCATAGTCCAAAATAAAAATTTCCTTGGAGATATTTGAGTATTATTTTAATTTCTTTGAGATGTGCTTTCTAAATATTATGTTAGAAAATTATATATTACAGAGCAATGAAACACATAGAATATTGCAGAAATATAAACACAAAAAATGCATAAACCAAGAGAGACACAGATATATGTGGTTCACCCAATTTGGGCTACGTCCACAGAGAAACATCTAGTCCTTCCTTTTATATTATCCAGCAAAATTAAGAGATACAACCTACACCAAATCCGTTGTAATTCCCTCTTCACTCTCAATCTCCTCTCTCTTCCTCACTTAGAATACAGATCTACATAACTGCAATACAATTCACTTATATATAGCGAGGCGTTGCCTTCTAGGGAAAAAAAAAAAACCTAAATTAAACATAACTTCTACTGTTAGATTTCCACCTAATGAATGGCCCAAATTGACTACAAAATTAAAACATTTTACAAGGCAATTTTACATCTATTTTTAGCTTCAGGGGCACTTCCTCCGATCCCCCGCTAGGGGGGGCTCTAAATAATCATCGTTGCCCCGCTGGTGGTGCACATAAACAGGCAGCGTTTCTGCCACATTAAGAAATAGGGTCTAATGTGGTGATACCTTTGAATAAAGAAGATAATCAGGCTCCACAACCAACAATCTCCCACTTGGAGACTGATTATAGCACCTCCATCGCTACTTCATTTGTTGGACAATGACTCCAGTTTGGACCTGGTTGTTTCTGATCTTCATCATCATACTTGAAGACCAATTAAAACCAATCAGAATCTCAGTTTTTCCCTGGTTACAACTTTCGTTAACATATCTGTAGGATTCTGGCTAGTGTGTATCTTTTCCACCTTCAACTGTCCATCTTCCAACACTGAACATATGAAATGGTACTTGAGTTGTATATGTTTAGTCTTGGAATGAAATGCAGAGTTCTTTGCAAGATGTATGGCACTCTGGCTGTCATTGTATAACCTTCCCAACTCCTTCTTCTTACCCAATTCATCAAGAAACCTTTGTAACCAAATCATTTCTTTACTAGCCTTTGTAGTAGCAACATACTCTGCTTCCATCGTTGAGAGTGCAACAACACTTTGCAGTTTTGAAACACAACTGACATTTGTTCCACCTATAGTAAACACATACCCTGTGGTTCTCCTCCTGTTATCTCTATCACCTGCCATATCTACATCAACATATCCCTGTAGAGCAATGTTTGAACCACCAAAGCATAATGCTTGATTTGTGGTACCTCTCAAATACCTGAGAATCCACTTCATTGCCACCCAATGATATTTTCCTGGATTGTTCATGTACCTAATTACAACTCCCACTTCATATGCAATATTAGACCTTGTGCAAACCATTGCATACATTAAGCTTCCAACTGCTGATGCATGGAACTTTAGACATATAATCCATTTCTACCTGAGTCTTGGGACACACCTCCTTACTTAGTTTTAAATAGCTATCCAAAGGTATACTAATTGGTTTTGCATTCTACATATTAAATATTTTCAACACCTTTTCTATGTACTCACTCTGAGATAATGTTAATTTTCGATTCTTCCTGTCTCTAGTTATTCTCATACCAAGGATTTGTTTTGCAGCACCCAAATCCTTCATTGTAAATGAGTTTGCCAATTTTCTTTTGAGAACATGTATTTCCTACATGCTAGAACCTACAACAATCATGTCATCCACATACAATAACAGTATAATATAGCTTAAAACATTTTTCATTTTGAGATAAACACAATGATCAGTGACATCTAGTATAAACTTTTTTAGACATAAACCTATCAAATTTTAGATACCACTGCCTTGGAGCCTATTTTAAGCCATACAAGCTCTTCTTCAACCTTCACACTAGTTTCTCCTTCCCTTTTACCTCATATCCTTGTGGCTGTTGAATATATATTTCTTCCTCCAAATCCCCATGGAGAAAGGTTGTCTTTACATCTAACTCCTCAAGATGCAAATCTTCAGCTGCTACTAGACTTAAAATAGTTCCGATTGAAGTCATTTTAACAACAAGAGAAAATATCTCATCAATGTATATACCTTTTTTCTGTGCAAACCCTTTCACCACAAGTCTATCTTTATACCTTTTTCTACCTCCATCTTCTTCCGTCAACCTGTAAACCCATTTATTATGCAATGTTGTTTTACCTGCAGGCAACCTGACTAGGTCCCAAGTCTGGTTATGTGCTAAGGAGTCCATATCTTCTTTCATGACTTGCTCCCACATCTTCCTGGTTTCTACCTGCACTGCTTCTTCATAACATTTTGGTTCACCAAAATCAGTCAACAATACATAATAGATTGAAGGAGAGTATCGTTTAGGTGGTTTACTTATCCCGGTAGATCTTCTAACACCACTTTCAGGTGTTTGAGGTGCTTATTGTTATTGTGGTTGTTGTTGTTGTTCTGGTTGTTGATCATTATGATTTTCAGGCACCTTCACTTTTTCTGTGATATCATCAAGCACTTTGTATTCTCTATTTTCTTTTTCTTTTTTCTTTTCCTGCATCTAATCCTTATACAAAACCTTTTCATTGAATATGAAATATTTGCTCCTAATAATTTTGGTTTTTCCATAATCATAAAAGCAATAACCAAAATCATTAACACAATATCCAATAAAGGTACATTTCTTTGATTTTGCCTCAAGCATTGTTCTATTTTCTTTATTAATGTGGACAAAGGCTTCACAACCAAAAGTCTTTAAAAATGAGTAGTTTACCTTTTTCCTAACCAAGCCTCCTCTAGAATACCACCATCCAAGGAACTTGAAGGCCCTCTATTTATTAGATAAACAACAATATCTACAACATCTATCCAAAATTGTAAAGGTAATCATGCATGCAATCTCATGCACCTTTTGCGCTCCATGATTGTCTTGTTCATCCTTTCTAACACACCATTTTATTTTGGTGTTCCTGGAACTATTTTCTCTCTGTGAATTCCATTCTCTGAAGAGTACCTATCGAACTCTTTGCTGCAATATTCACCCCCATTTTCTAATATGAGACACTTCAACCTTTTTCCTATCTCATTTTCAACCAAAGCTTTCCATTTCTTGAAAGTATCAAATACATTAGATTTTTTTCGAATACAATAAATCTAGGTTTTTCTGGTTGCATCATCAATAGAAGTAACATAATAATGAGATCCACCGAGAGATGATACCTCAATAGGTCCCCACACATTTGTATGCACAAACTCTATTTTTTCTCTCTTCTTTTCGTTCCCAACTCTGAGGAATCTAACTCTCTTTTGTTTTCCATAAACATAATTATCACAAAAATTTAAATCAACATGCTTCAATCCTGGAAACAAATTTCTTGAGTGAAGAATTTGTATCCCCTTCACTCATGTGCCCAAGCCTATGATGCCATAATGATGTATCTTCACCTGTAGAGGTTAAAGCATTAACATAATTAGAAATATCATTGCATAAATACAATGTACCAACATTTTCTCCTTTTGCTATTACCAGGGCTCCTTTAGTGACCTTCTAGGTTTTATATGTAAAAGTAGTCACACAGCCTTCACCTCCCAACTACCCTGTTCAAATTAGATTTTTCTTCATATTTGGAACATGCCTTACCTCCTTCAATAGCCATTGATTTCCATTCTGCTATTTTATGAAAACTATACCCATTCCAATGATTTTACATGGTTTATCATCACCAAATCGAATTTGTCCAAAATCTCCTTGAACATAATCATGAAAATGTTTCCTATCAGGAATGGCATGGAATGAGGCCCCTGAATCTACCACCCAGGCATAAATAACATTTTCTAATGAAAGAATCAAAGCATCTTGCAACACATCACCTGTCACATTCGCTTCATGATTGTTTTCTTGGTGTGCGTCTCCTTATTTTCCCTTCTAAGACTTGCAGTCTTTCTTCAGATGTCCTTTCTTCCCGCATTTCCAACACACTATCCCTGATATGGACCTGGATATGCCTTTCCTTGACTTATTGCGATATCCTAGGCTCTTTCCTCTTTCTATTTTTCTTCCCCTAGTCTCTGTAGTCAAAGCATTACCTGATGTCTCACTGGAGCTTTTTCGTCACATTTCCTCGTTAAGGATTGCACCGACAACATCATCAAACTTTAAAGTACTAGATCTAGAGATACAGTTACTAATGGACATAACTAAACCATTCCAACTTTCTATCAATGAGCATAGAAATAATAGATCCCTAACTTCATCATCAAAGGTTACCCCTACAGAACTTAACTAACTAGTAACTGTATTAAATTCATTTAAATGATCAGCAACAGATCCACCTTCTGACATCTTCATATTAAATAAATGCTTCATACGAAATACCTTATTTGACACCGAGGTTTTTCATATAATTTGACCAATGCCGACATTAAACCCTCTTTTGTCATTTCCTTTGAAATATTAAAGGCTACTGACACTACTAGGCACAACCGTATTATTCCAAGTGCCTTTCTATCGAGAATAACCCATTTCGTGTTTGTCATACTCGTCAGTTTCTTTGTCTTTCCACTCAATGGTAGGTACATATCTTTCTGATACAAGTAATATTCCATCTGCATCTTCCATAGCTGGTAGTTTCGGCCATTAAATTTTTTGATCCTAAACCTACCATCTTCTGCCATTTCTCCCACTCGAACCAAGAACCCTTCTCTCCTCTGAGTTTATCATCCAAATAGATCTTGGGTTCTAATACCAGTTGTTAGAAAATTATATATTACAGAGAAATGAAACACATAGAATATTGCAAATATATAAACACAAAAAACGCATAAAATAAGAGACACAGTTATATGTGGTTCACCTAATTTGGGCTACCTCCACAGAGAAACAACCAGTCCTTCCTTTTAAATTATCCAGCAAAATGAAGAGATACAACCTACAACAAATATGTTGTAATTCCCTATTCACTTTCAATCTCCTCTCTTCCTCACTCAGAATATAGATCTACATAACCACAATACAATTCCCTCAAATATAGCGAGGGGTTGCCTTCTAGGGAAAAAAAAAACCCTAAATTAAACATAACTTCTACCATTACATTTTTGCATAATGAACGTCCTAGATTGACTACAAAATTACAACATTTTACAAGGCAAGTTCACATCTATTTTTAGCTTCAGGGGCACTGCCCCGATCCCCTACTAAGGGGGGGCTCCAAATAATCATCATCGCCCCCCTGGCGGCGCACATAAACGGGTGGCGTTTTCACCACATTAAGAAATGGGGTCCAATGTGGCGATACCTCTGAATAAAGAAGATAATCAGGCTCCAGACCCAACAATCTCCCACTTGGAGACTGATTATAGCAACTCCACTGCTACTTCATTTGCTAGATAATGACTCCACTTTGGACCTGGTTGTTTCTCATCTTCATCATCATACTTGAAGACCAATTGAAATCGAGTAGAATTTCAGTTTCTCCCTGGTTACAACTTTCATTAACATATCTGTAGGATTCTAGCTAGTGTGTATCTTTTCCAGCTTCAACGGTCCATCTTCCAACACAGACTGTATGAAATGGTACTTGAGCTGTATATGTTTATTCCTGGAATGAAATGCAAAGTTCTTTGCAAGATGTGTGGCACTCTCGTTGTCACTGTATAACTTGCCCAACTTCTGCTTCCTACACAATTCATCCAGAAACCTTTGTAATTAAATCATTCCTTTACTAGCCTCTGTAGCAATAACATACTCTACTTTTGTAGTTGAGAGTGCAACAACACTTTATAGGTTTGAAACCCAATTGATATTTGTTCCACCTACAGTGATCACATATATTGTGGTGCTCCTCCTGTTATCTCTATCACCCACCATATATGCATCAACATATTCCTGTAGAGCAATGTTTGAACCACCAAAGCATAATGCCTAATTTGTGGTACCTCTCAAATACCTGAGAATCCACTTCACCACCACCCAATGTTCTTTTCCTGGATTATTCATGTACCTAATTACAACTCCCACTGCATGTGCAATATTAGGCCTTGTGTAGGCCATTGCATACATTAAGCTTCCAACTGCTAATGCATATGTAACTTTAGACATATAAGTCATTTCTTCCTGAGCCTTGGGACACACCTCCTTACTTACTTTGAAATGGCTAGCCAAAGGTATACTAATTGGTTTTGCATTCTACATATTAAATCTTTTCAACACATTTTCTATGTACTCACTCTGAGACAACATTAATTTTTGATTCTTCCTGTCTCTAGTTATTCTCATACCAAGGATTTGTTTTGCAACACCCAAATCCTTCATTGCAAATGAGTTTTCAAATTTTCTTTCGAGCACATTTAATTCCTACATGTTAGAACCTGCAACAGGAATTTCATCTACATACAATAACAATATAATATAGCTTCCATCATGTTGCATTTTGAGATAAACACAATGATTAGAGTGACATCTAGTATAACCTTGTTAAGACATAAACCTATCAAATTTTAGATACCACCACCTTGGAGCCTGTTTTTATCCATACAAGCTCTTCTTCAACCTGCACACTAGTTTCTCCTTCCCTTTTACCTCATATCCTTGTGGCTATTGCATATATATTTCTTCCTCCAAATCCCCATGGATAAAGGTTGTCTTTACATCTAACTCAAGATGCAAATATTCAGCTACTACTAGACTTAAAACAATTCTGATTGAAGTCATTTTAACAACAGGAAAAAATGTCTCATCAAAGTCTATACCCTTTTTCTGTCCAAACCCCTTCACCCCAAGTCTAGCTTTATATCTTTTTCTACCTCCATCTTCTTCCTTCAACATGTAAACACACTTATTCTGCAACGTTGTTTTACCTACAGGCAACCTGACTAAGTCCCAATTCTATTTATGTGTTGAGTCCATCTCTTCTTTCATGGCTTGCTCCCACTTCTTCCTGGTTTCTACCTACACTGCTTCTTCATAATATTCTGGTTCACCAAAATTAGTCAACAATACATAATATAATGAAGGAGAGTATCATTCAAGGGGTCTACTTAACTTGGTAGATCTTCTAACACCACTTTTAGGTGTTGGAGGTTCTTGTTGCTATTGTGGTTGTTGTTTTTGTTCTAGATATTGATCATTATGATTTTTAGGCACCTTCACTTTTTCTGTGAACTCATCAAGCACTGTTTATTCTCTATTTTCTTTTTCTTGTTTCTTTTCCTTCATCTGATCCTTATACAAAACCTTTTCATTGAATATGACATCTCTACTCCAAATAATTTTGTGCTTTTCATAATCATAAAAGCGATAACCAAAATAATTAACACCATATCCAATAAAGGTACATTTCTTTGTTTTTTCCTCAAGATTTGTTCTATTTTCTTTATTAATATGGACAAAGGCTTCACAACCAGAAGTCTTTAAAAATGAGTGGTTTACCTTTTTACCTTTCCAGGCCTCCTCTGGAATACCACCATTAAAGGAACTTGAAGGCCCTCTGTTTAGTATTTAAACATCAGTATCTACAGCATCTGCCCAAAATTGTAAAGGAAATCCTACATGCAATCTCATGCACCTTGCACACTCCATGATTGTCCTGTTCATCCTTTCTGACACACCATTTTCTTGTGGCGTTCCTAGAATTTTCTTCTCTCTGCGAATTCCATTCTCTAAACAATACCTATCAAACTCTTTTCTGCGATATTCACCTCCATTGTCTAATCTAAGACACCAACCTTTTTCGTGTCTCATTTTCAACCAAAGCTTTCCATTTCTTAAAAGTATCAAATACATCAGATTTATTTCGAATACAATAAATCCAGGTTTTTCTGGTTGCATCATCAATAAAAATAACATAGTAATTAGACCCACTGAGAGATGATACTTGAGCAGGTCCCAATACATTTGTATGCACAAGCTCTAATTTTCCTCTCTTCATTTCTTTCCCAACTTTGAGGAATCTGACTCTCTTTTGTTTTCCATAAACAAAATTCTCACATAATTTTAAATTAACATGCTTCATACCTGGAAACAAATTTCTTGAGTGAAGAATCTGCATCCCCTTCTCACTCATGTTCCCAAGCCTATGATGCCACAATGTTGTATCTTCTCTTGTAGAGGTTAAAGCATTAACATAATTAGAAATACCATTACATAAATACGATGTACCAACCTTTTCTCTTTTTTCTATTACCAGGGCTCCTTTAGTAACCTTCTAGGATTTATCTGTAAAAGTAGTCACATATCCTTCACCTCCCAACTTCCCTCTTCAAATTAGATTTTTCTTCAGATCTGGAACATGCCTTACCTCCTTCAATAGCCATTGATTTCCATTCTATCGTTTTATGAAAAATGTACCCATTCTAATGATTTTACAGGGTTTATCATCACCCAATCGAACCTATCCAAAATCTCCTTGAACATAATCATGAAAATGTTTCCTATCAGGTGTGGCATGGAATGAGGCCCCTGAATCTACCACCCAGGCATTAATAATATTTTCTAATGAAAGAATCAAATCATCTTGCAACACATCACCTATCACATTCACTTCATGATTGTTTTCTTGTTGCGTGTCTCCTTCTTTTCCCTTCCGAGACTTGTAATCTTTCTTTAGGTGTCCTTTCTTCCCACATTTCCAGCACACTATCCCCGATATGGACTTGGATATGCCTTTCCTTGACTTACTGTGATATCTTGGGCTCTTTCCTCTTTCCATTTTTCTTCCCCTAGTCTCTGCAGTCAAAGCATTACTCGATGTCTCACCGGATCTTTTCCGTTGCATTTCCTCGCTAAGGATTGCACTGACAACATCATCAAACTTTAAAGTACTAGATAGAGAGACAGAGTTACTAATGGCCATAACTAAACCATTCCAAATTTCTGTCATGAGCATAGAAATAACAGAGCCCTAACTTCATCATCAAAAGTTACCCCTACAGAACCTAACTGACTGGTAACTATATTAAATTCATTTAAATGATCAGCAACAGATCCACCTTCTGACATATTCATATTAAATAAACGCTTCATACGAAATAAATTATTTGAGGCCAAGGGTTTTTCATATAATTTGGCCAATGTCGACATTAAACCCTCTATTGTCGTTTCCTTTGAAATATTAAAGTTTACCAACGTCGCTAGGTACAACCATATTGTTCCAAGTGCCTTTCTATTAAGAATATCCCATTTTTTGTATGTCATACTTGTCTACTTCTTTATCTTTCCACTCAATGGTAGGTACATATCTTTCTGATACAAGTAATCTTCCATCTGCATCTTCCATAGCTGGTAGTTTTGTCCATTAAATTTTTCGACCTTAAACCTACCATCTTCCACCATTGCTCCCACTCGAACCAAGAACCCTTCTCTCCTACGAGTTTATCATCCAAATAGACCTTCGGCTCTGACACCAGTTGTTGGAAAATTATATATTACAGAGTAATGAAACACATAGAATATTGCAGAAATATAAACACATAAAACAAGAAGACACAAATATACGTGGTTCACCCAATTTGGGCTACATCCAGAGAGAAACCGCCAGTCCTTCCTTTTATATTATCTAGCAAAATGAAGAGATACAACCTAAAGTAGATCCGGTGTGATTCCCTCTTCACTCTCAATCTCCTCTCTCTTCCTCACTTAGAATATAGATCTACATAACTGCAATACAATTCCCTCATATATAGTGAGGGGTTGCCTTCTAGGGAAAAAAAAACCCCTAAATTAAACATAACTTCTACCATCAGATATTTGCATAATGAACAACCCAAATTGACTAGGAAATTACAACATTTTACAAGTCAATTTTGCATCTATTTTTAGCTTCAAGGGAAATGCCCCCGATCACCCTCCAGGGGGGCTCCAAATAATCGTCGTTGCCCCCCATGGACCCCCCTGGTGGTGCAGATAAATGGGAAACGTTTCTACCACATTAAGAAATGGGGTCCAGTGCGGTGATACCTCAGAATAAAGAAGATAATCAGGCTCCACACCCAACATATTAGTTATAAATTTCCCTACTATGCCAACATCATGCATACTATCTGGTCTTGTTCCTATGAGATATAGTAAACTCTCAATCATAGATCTATATTTAGATTTTTTTACTACTAGAGATTTGTCATCCTTGTTGAGATTACAGCCTACTACCATGGGTGTACACACAGGTTTACAATCTTCCATCTTAAATTTTCTTAAGATTTGCTTGAGATACTTTGTCTGAGAAAGAAATATATTGTCCTTTTTTTAATGTACTTATAATCCAAGGAAAGATGACAGTTCACCAAGTAGAGACATTTCAGATTCCTATTGCATGGCTATTGCAAACCCTTGACTCATTGAGTCAACATTACTACCAAAGATGATATCATCAACATATACAACTACTACTAATAATTTATCTTCTTGATATAAAAATTTCTATTAGTTGAACCTTTCTTGAAGCTATGTTACTGCAAGTATTTTTCTAATCAATAATCCCAAGCCCTAAGAGCTTGCTTTAGCTCGTACAAGGCTTTCTTGATTTTAAATGCAAGGTCATTGTCATTTCCCAGTATGAATCCTTCAGGATGCATGATGTAAACTTCCTCCTCTAAGTCCCCATTCAAGAATGCATAATTAGCATTAATTTGGTATATCTAGAATTTACGAAATCTAGAAAATTTTAAGAACATTTTGATGGCTTCTAGTCATGCAACTGGAGAAAAAATTTCTTCAATATCTACCTATTGTTGTGCATAGACTTACAAACAAGTCTAGCCTTGCTCCTAATCACATTTCCATGTTCATTTAACTTGTTCTTGAATATACATTTGGTCATGATTATATTTTTATTCTATGGCCTTGGAACAAGATCCCAATTATGATTTTTCTCTATCTGATTAAGTTCTTCATGCATAGAATGAATCCAACATTCATCTTAACTTTACTAGTGAAAATTTTGAGCTTCAATTGTAGATAACAAAGTTATAGTTGTATGATTGCATGACCTAATAAACTTCCTTCTAGTTTGCACACTAACTTCTTTATTTCCTATAATTTGGCTTTCAGGATTATTTTTCGATACATACCTGGATGGAGTCTTTTTCAAGTCAATACCTTCTTCGTCTTCTTCCTCTAATGCTTCATGTTATTCTTACCCTTCATTCTATTTGGTCTAAAATGGGCCTCCTAAGGAATATTAAAAAACAATAGTGGAAATAATAAAATAATATTAAATTGCATCATCAAATTTAAGAGGGGAAAAAGAAAAAATTACTTTTTCAACTTATCTCCCATTTCGAGTGTGAGCACTCTTTTGATGTGGAATTTAATTCCTCTCCCAAGGAGTACCCATGTTGTCATACTTTCGATGGACCCTGCTATAAGAAAAATGATAAATACATGAAAAACATGATCACAATCATGGGTACTCCTTGGATGAGAAATTAAATTTCACATCCAACAAGTGCTCCCACTTGAAATTTGAGTAAAACTGTAGGGAGATAAGTTCAAATTACAAGTTGAAAAAGTAGTTTTTTTTTTTTTTAATCCTTATTTTTTAACTCCAAAAATGGTGAATCATTCCCCATGGTTGACATCATCATCCTAAATCTTATTGGTTCTTATAAATTTGATTTTGGTTGTACAATTTTGTTTTGAGGCCCATTTTAGACCTCAAAATTTCTCTAATGCATTGTTGAATTCATCAAATTGTATTCATATTTTGGGACATACAGAGCATTCATCTACTTTTACATCTATACTTTAAACAACTTTATAACTTCTTTTGTTATAACACTTGTAATCCTTACTTCTGTAAGAGTAACATAATATATTACCTTCATCTACCTTTGGTTCAAGTTTTCCCAATATGTCATCATTTTTCTTGATATAGCATTTTCTCCCAAATATTTTGAAATACGTCATTGAAGTAGGTATTCTGTACCATAATTCATAAGGTGTTTTATCACTATTTACCCTCACATGATATTTATTGAGGATATTAAAAATTGTTTACAAAACTTCCCTTGAAAAGTTGTGAGGCACCCCTGAATCATCAAGCATTGTACAAGCCATTTGCTAAATTGTCTAATCCATTCTTTCAATAACTCCATTTTGCTGAGGAGTTTTAGTTATTGAAATTTGTCTCTTGATCTAATTCTTTTCATAGAAATCAAGCAACTCATATAATATGAACTCACCTCCTTCGTCAAGCCTTAGGCATTTATTTTTTAGATCCATTTGGTTTTCAACTAAGGCCTTGAACATCTTGAATTTTTCAAAAGCTTCGTCCTCAAATTTCAAAAAACTAACTCAACAAATTCTTGTGTAGTCATGAATTAACAACATAAAATACTTCTTACCTTAGTAGGATATTTTCCTCATTGGTCCACATAAACCTATAAGGATCAGCTCAAGATGTCCTTTTGAAGAGTATTATTTCGCCTTGAATTTAACCCTTGACTACTTATCGAATTGAAATGATTTGCATACATCATCTTTAGGTGCGATAATATTGGGCATGTCATGAAAAACTCCCTTATTTCTAAGTTGAACCAGTTGATTGAAGCTAAGATGTCCTAGCGTCTTGTTCCATAGCCAATTTTCTGCAGTCTTTCCTAAACAGAAATGTTAAATGTCACCTTATAATACATATATATTATTTGAAATTTAGGTTGCTTTGGTTATCATTTCCCATATGTTCAGATCCTTGAACGCACATTCTCGTGACCTATGGATCACCTTGTGTCCTTGATCACACATCTAGCTGACACTTTATTGTCATTGCTACAACAACCTCCAAATTTTTCCTACATTCAAATTTAGGATCCTACTTATGATCATGCCATCCTTCATTTCAAGCCATTAATGTCATGTCTAGTCATGGTTTTTAAGTGTTCAAGTCTTCCCTTAGGAATCCTAAGTATCGAAGCAACTTTCCTTCACATGCTTAACTATTGATGCTTTCATAAGAGCACACTTTCCAAGATAGGCTAAGAAAAATTCATAGTAAAAGTGTTTCACACTTTGTGTCAGTACTTATTGCTTACTCCTTACTAACAGTCACTACGCATTTCTTACTGATAGTGATTGCGTAGTTCCTATAGACAGTAACTGCACACTTCCTGCTTACAGTTACTGAGCAATTCCTACTAATAGTGATTGTGCACTTGTTGTTGACCAGTCGCTATGCACCCCTTGTTGAAATTCACTACGAAATACCTTGACATAGTCATTGCACAATCCTTGCCCATAGTGATTGTGTAATATTCACTCACAGTCGTTTCGCAACTCTTGCTCACAATCACTGCACAATCCTTGCTCATAGTCATTATGTAGTCCTTACTCACAATGATTTCACAACCACCACTCACAGTGAATGTGTAGTTCCCAATGACAGTGTAAGGGAATCCTTTGTAAATAGTGATTGTGCACTCTTTGTTGACAATGAGAGTGTCCTTCTTCAAGTTAGTACTGTCACACCTCTTAGTGGTTGTTGATTCAATCTTGAGTCCTAGTTTCTCGACATGCACTAGGTGCACTCACAAATATTAACCTTGGAGTGTCCATCTTCAAGTCAGTATTGTCACACCACTTAGTGGTAGTCGAATCAATCTCGACTCCTAGTTTCCCAGCATGCACTAAGCACACTAAAAAATCCTAACCCTAATCGAATATCTACTCTCCCTATATAAAGAGTCCAGTCCATAGCTCACTTTCACATTCATATTTTTCTTTTGATCTCTGCGCACTTTTGTAGTATAAGGAGCATTCTCTCACTCTTGGTTGTAAATGCCCCATATTCCGAGTGATTTTCTCAATTGTCAAATTTTCTTTTGCAAGGGTCTCTCTTTTTCTCTTTTTTTGTTTCATGTGTCATTTTTTCTTTCTCTATATTTTGCAAGTGTCTCTTTCACTTTCTTTCACTATTGCATGTGTCACTTGTGTTTTATTTTTAGCATGTGTCGCTTTCACTCTTGCATGTGTCACTTTCACTTGTTTTCACATATCCTAAGAGAACCTTGGCACACCTTCTAGAAGTATATCTGACACACTCTCTTATAGAATTCGATGCATCTATCATAATAACATGTTCTAGACACTTTCCCATGGCATAGCGCACCTTTTGGTTACAACCGACACTTATGTTGTAAAGATATATCTTAAGTGTCATGCTTGGAGATAAGTGTCATTTTACTAACACTTTATTATATGCATGTTGGTTTTGGGTACTGTGTATCTTCTCTTCATGTGCACGGGTGTATATGTGTATGATCATGTTCAAGACCTATTATATGCTCTTACTCTCTTGTCTCATGGATCTCACACTTAGTCAATATTGGAGTTATAGTATGTCATCACCTCTTGTACAAGTCATGAGAACATTCATATTCTAGCTAAGCGATGAGTGCATTGTGCATTCCTAGGCCTCAATGATGAGACCCATACCTCCTAGACCTACACATTGTTCCCATATAGAAGATAACCGCCTTCACTGCGCATTAAGCAACCTCAAATCACAGTAACTCAACCTTGTTGCTTACACTTGCCCACTACACAAGCTTGGACAACCCCTACCTAGAATTGTGCATTGTGCATTCTTAGTGGATATTAGGTCCATTTCTAGACCCTTGGAGTACTCAAATATGAAATCTCTAGATCCTTTTCCTCATCTGCTATGCACTGCGTAGTCACATAGCCTAAGCTTTCCACCCCTGTCTCCTGAACTTTCCCACTGCGAAATGCCTTGATGAAGCTTGCCTTCACTACACACTATGAACTTTCAGTGAGTAGTAGGGTCATATTTAAACCATTGAAGTGATCAATTGTGCAACACCTATTCCCTTATCCTCAAACATTGTGCATTGCGCATTCTTAGTTAGAAATCATGGCATCTCTGCCTCCAAGACCTTCAAAATGCACACAAGGTTACTTATTTTACCTTCCTTTGTACTATGCAATGCACACTCATAGTTCCATATACTTCACTCCTTGCATCATGATCTTGAAAAATATTCCCAAAGATGCCTCTCTCTCATCCCTTGCACAATCTCCCATCATAGTCAGCATTTTCATAAGATAGAATATGCGATTTTGGGACTAATATTGTCTTGTCATGAGTGAACTTCGTTTGCAGGTGCTATCATCCTATCATGGGAAGATGATGATCAAGGAGGTAAGATAGAAAAGCTTACAAGAAGGACACATGTGGAGATGACACAAAAAGATGCTATCATGTAGGTCTAAAGGAATCTTGGACCATGACAAAGAAATGGCAACTCATGTTGACTTAGAAGGTTCCAATACTTATCCATACCCTTTGGAGGGTGAAGATGAATCACATCCCAAATCAATGATGAAGAGTTAAAAACATAGAAGCAAAGAGAAGAAATTGGCATCACTAAATTATAATGAGGTCTCATGTCACATGCACCAAATTATGGATTCAAAAAGTGTGTAATCTCAAAAGTCTTATGTTGTCTACATATTTTGCCACAATTTATGGAATTTTATTTTGTATTTCCAAAAACTGAGAAAATGTGAAATGTGTGGAAGCCCAAGGGTCACACATGGAATGTGGAAAGTCACTAGGAAGTCCTAAAGTCATGTAGGAGCACAAAGGCCACATAGAAGCTCAAAAGTCATATGGGAGATCAATATTCATGGGGGAGATCAAGAGTCACATGGGAGGTGGAGAGTCGCCTCATTTGTTATAAATAAACTCTCATAGCTCAAGAAAAGGACTTTTCACCTTGGCTTCCCTAGCTTAGAATAGGAGAGAAAATCATTCTTTGGAGGAGGAAAGTAGTGGCTTAATGTTCCACTATTAGTGCTAGTGTTGCATCATTCTAATCATGTATCTTGGAACTTTCACTTAATGCTTGAAGCTATTCGAGACGACGCACTTTCATGCCTGTATCATGGATTTTGTAAGACTATTCTTTTCATTTTTGCGGTATATTTTTGTGTTCATACATACTAAGTAAAATGAACTATTTCATTGGATTTGGTATATTACATCTTGTTGAATATGCATTGCCACTTGCCTTTATGATTGTTTTTACCTTGTGAACGATTTCTCAGGTTAATTAATGATTATTTCTATACTATCATGTGTCTTTATTAGGATAGTATTATTACTTTCCTTCTAAATACATGCTTTCTCTCTTCCTGTCCATGAAATTACCTTATATACATTGCAATTGTATGATTCATAGTGTCAACTTACTTTCTTGTTTCAAAGGTCATTTGCATACTCTCTTATGTTGTTTATTACAGCCAAGGAAAACCTTTAAGTTATGGCAGTCAGGCCTATTATACGAATGGGGCTCCTACTTCAAATGTTATGAGGTCTAGTTGGGACTTCATGCTGGAGCGACCCCCTACTATTGGTGGCATCCAACACAGTCAACGTATTTGGCACTAGAAGGAGGACTAGACGACAAGCTAAGCCTAATGAGTCTGTTTTGAATATTTCATATTGAATGGCTCATTCCTAAATCATAATCTTGAGATGCTTTTCTAATAGAGTGAGTATTACAATCCTCATGGAACTAATTTATAACTTGTCTCATTTAAAGTTTGATGGCAAGGGTGGAACATCCATAGCTGAAACATGCACTTCAATTTCTTAAGTTTTGTGATTTTTATGAAGTAGATTGTGAATATGTTGCTTGTAAATTATTCACCCTCACACTTGAGGGTTGAGTTAAGCAGTGGTGTCATACATTACAAGTCGCTTCCATTCACTCATTTCAACAAATTTTCAAATAGCTTCATCAAGCCTTTGATAGGTATGATTATGGATATGTGTATAAAAGGATTAATCAACTTATAATGAGACCTGGTGAATCAATAGTGGATTTTGTTGATAGATTTCTTCACCTATGTTATGAGTTTCTTGAAGAAGATGTGGATTTGAATTTATTCAATGAAATTTTTTAGTCTTTGGTTCAAATCTTGTTGAAACAATTTGAATCTTAATCCTTGGTTAATTTTACTCTTCAAACTTTTCTTGATCATAGAGTACCTCGACCTTTGGAGGAGGAATATACTCCCCCTTTTGTCCCTTGTCCTCCTCCTTTTTCATTACCAAACAAGGTGGTCTCTCATGCTCATGTTGAAGTTGGGAAATATGAAAATCAAATTATTGATCCACCTCTTCCACCTTCTTCTATTTTCCATGATCAATATCTTATCTAGGAAAACTTTGAATGTTCCAATAAATACATGGAGCCTAAGGTGAAGACTGATCCCTTGATTCCTTGAGATCACATCAATGTACATAATATAAACCTTGAATCTGATATCATCAAAAATATTGTTTCTTCAAGGGATACCTGTCATCCTCTATCATCTACATCTCATGGCTCTTTGTACCTCTATTCGCTTGATCAATCTGCTCCACCAACAAGTTCTTCAAATACTCTTGATTCTCAATTCATTAGTCCAAATAGTGATCAGGTACAATTTCATCACATTCCACAAGTATAGGAGTAGAAGGGTGACAATGCTTTTAATTTCTCTTCCCTCTTTCAAATTACTTTATTTCAATATGTTGTTCCTTCATTCTTGGTTGATCTAGAATCTTGCGATATCGACAATTAGTCAAACGAAATCAAGATGCTTAATCAAACTAAAGCCTTGGAAAACCATAATTCTCATGAAAATGACTTCACTTATATATATGGTGATCAATGCCCATGAACATCGACTGATCTTTTGATTTCTCAAGAATACTTCAATTTGCAACGTTTAAATCTAGAATATGATCTAGTCAAAGAAGATTTTATTAAGGGAAATTATTTTTCAACTCATTATCCCTTGTGTCCTACCACTCGTAATAAATGAACTCATGATGAAAATATTCCGTGCTCTCTGAATTCACAATTTGATGAGAAAAGATTTGAATTAACACAAGGTAGTAGGGTCACACATGATGAGGAAGAAAATAATGAAATCATTGACCATTTATTCCATGCATTTCAATTTCCAGTCTTACATGAGGATAATTCCCCAGTTCAGCTTTCTCGTGAAATTTCTTCGATCTACACATCCTCAATTACACAATCAAAAGAACCTTATGACTTGAGAAATATGTTTCTCAAGGTTGAGAAATATGAGAAAACCAGTGATGTAGATGGTTTCCATCTAGATAATAGTGACCTTGTTGAAATAACTAATAGTAGTTGTTCATATACAATTAATGATCTAACTTAGCTCTCAAAATATAATTATTCAACAATTGAAAGTTTAGGGAATTTTCATAGAGTTGAGACACTTCAAATCTTGTTGATGGTTATGTCAAGTTCTCATGATCATGATGAGATCCTTGAACTAGGTAAGATCGAGATTTTCTCACATAATTATTTTCTTCACATTGTTTCATTGGATACAAACTCGTTCTTGAAATATTTTCCATGTTTCCAAGTCAATTTTTCCTATTTTTCAAAATGATCTAAATGGAAAATGGCATCCACCCATGGTATTCATCCACCCATAGTATTCATTCACCCATGGAATTTATCCATGGTATTGTAAGCAGAATCCACCCATGGAATTTATCCATGGTATTCTAAGCGAAATCCACCCATGGCATTCATCCACCCATGGAATTTATCCACTCATTTAAATTACCCATGGTATTGTAAGTGACATCCACCCATGGTATTCATTCACCAATGGTATTTCTGATCAGATAAAGGATTGTTTTTCTGTTAATTCATGTTCATGCAAACCTCTTGTATCAAACCCAAGATTGGAATGTATATATTTCATGGATGCACAAAGCTATGAAGCCTATCATTCTAATTATCAAGATAAATATTATCATCCATTGAAAGATTCATATATTTTAAGTGCTTCTATGAGAAATCAACTCCTATTCTTTCTTGTGAATGTTATGAAGTTAATCATTATTGTTCTGACACAATATGTCCTCTTGAGTGTTAATGAATGCTTGAGTTATTTGGTAAATAAAAATCCTCATGTTGATAGATTAATTCCCAAGCTTATACAAGGGTTAAATCTGAATCAACACATGATAATATATTGTCAATATGTTCTCATTACTCTTTGTATCATGGACATTTCCCTAGATCTGCTACATCATCATCCATTTTTTATTCTTTCATTTTTTGTGTTGATCTTTAATTTGTAATCAAATACATGGTAATGAATTTTTGTACTTAGCATGTGAGGAGAACGATTTTATTATTCAAAGAATTCATAAAATCTCTCAAATTGATTTATCTATATTATTGAAAAATGGAGGATATTATGCATTAATTAGCTGATTAGATCATAATTTTGTCTTGAATAAATTTCTTTCAATTAATCATTTTCCCACCAATATATATAATGACAGTTGTTTCACATTTTTTATCTCACCAAGGCCATAAATTCTTATGATTCATCATGTCAATGCTTAGATGCTTGTCAATAAGTTGAGGCACTTCAACTTTCGATGATGGCTATGTTAGGTCCTCACAACCTTAACAAGGTTTCTGAACCTAATCAGATCAAATTTACTTCATAAGATTATCTTTATAATTTGATTGAGTTGATTGAAATTTCATTTTCTCAAGGTTTTCAAGGTTCTCAAATGCATTGTTTGAATTCCATGATCAAATCGTAGATTAGATGGAAATATCTTACTTAGAAAGCTATATCATTAACAATAATTTTCGATCTTACCTGATGTTTGCTAAGAATGAAAACAAAAATGAATTTACAATTGTAGACTGGTTAAAAGAAGCATGTATGACACACTTTTCTGCCAGTAAGCAAGACCTTCAAAATTTTGTGCAGGTTATTCAAGTAAATCTTTTTATTTTTTCACATTGTTTCATCATGGTGCTAATTTTTGGTATATTTCTACTTGCAGGTTGAGAGAAACACTCGTAGCTACATTGGAAATTTGATTTCACATGATCCTGAGTTTTGTTCCTTACTTTCCTTTACAAATCTTTACATTTGACTTTGCTCTCTTGTTCTCTTTCATTTTATGTCATGTTACTTTTATTTCATCTCTTTGTACATGTTTTGTTTTAATAATACCTTGTATGAAAGGCACCCTATTTTTCTTTATGGTAATGTGGCAAAATTTGAAAGGGAAACTATGAAAATTGGCAATGTTTGGCTTACTTATGGTCTCCTTCTTTGTTTAGGCCTAAATATCTTTTAAGGTCAATGATGCATGCACATAAAATATGTTTCATGTTAAATGAAACCTCAAGCGGATTTAAAATTCTTGTATCCATAATGAGATCTTATTTCCTTGAATCGAACTTTTATATTGATTAGTTTCTAATGTGTCAACCCAGTAGAGTAGAGAAGGGAAAGGAGAAAACTTAAGCAAGTAAACTAATTTAAGAGGTATAGATAAGAGTCTTTGTAAAACATAGAACAACCTCTCTTGCTCATAACATAAGTTGGGATCCATATTCCATCCGTGGAAAGATAAATGTCGATAAAATTCCAATGAGAATAAAGTTAAAAAAATAATAATAAAGGGTGAAAGAAGATAAAGGCTTCTTACGTAGAGGCTTGAAGCAAGCAACCTTTCCAGAGTACTAAATAGGTTCATTGGAAGTGAAGCAATTCTTTTGATTCCTTGAAGTGTTACTTTGTCAAGGTACTGAATAGGCCTACTAGTAGCTAACCAACACGGAAGAATGAACATATTAAACTCATGGAATTTACATTCTCCTACTCCCTAATCGAAATCAATGAAGTTTGACTAGTCTTGTGAAATGTGTCAAGCTAACAAGAGGGTAGAAAAGACTACATTTGTATCCGAGCTAAGGAAGCTAGGGTGATCAAGAGAATGAGACAATACTTCCAAAAGGCTAGACCTCATGTTTAATGTTAGACCTAAACAAACAATTTGGGGTTCTTCCAGTGTGTCGCTAAGTGTTGTCATTGCTACAACACCCTCCAAATTTTTCCAACATTCAAATTTTGGAGCCTCCTTATGATCAAGCCATCCTTCATTTCAAGAGATTAATGTCATTCTCGGTCATTTTATTTAATCGTTAAAGTATTCCTTTAGGAATCCTAAGTGTCAAAGCAACTTTCATTCACATGCTTAACTATTGATGCTTTCATAAGAGAACACTTTCCAAGCTAGGCTAAAGCATACTTCATAGTAATAGTGTTGCAAACTCTGTGTCAATAGTGATTGCTTACTCCTTGCTAACAATCATTGCACACTTCTTGCTAACAATGATTGTGTGGTTCCTAGATACAACCACTATGTACTTCCTACTTATAGTGAATGACCACTTCTTGCTGACAGTGACTATGCACTTCTTGTTGACCAGTCACTGTGCACCCCTTGTTGACAGTCATTGCACAGTTCCTAGAGATAGTCACAGTGCAATCCTTTCCCATAGTGATTGCACAATCCTTTCTCACAGTCACTATGAAATCCTTTCCCAAAGTCACTGCATAGTCCCTACTCATTGTGATTGTGAAAACTCCACTCACAGTGATTGTGCAGTTCCTAGTGATGGTGTAAGGTCATCCTCTACAGATAATGATTATGCACTCTTTGTTGACAATGAGAGTGTCCTTCTTCAAGTCAATACTATCACACCTCTCAGTTTTAGTTGATTTAATATTGACTCCTATTTTCATAGCATGCACTAAACACACTCATAAATCTTAACCTTGATCACATATATGCTCTCCCTATATAAATAGTCCAACCCATAGCTCACTTTCATCTTTTTTTTAGCTCTATGCACTTTTGGAGTACAAGGAGCATTCTCATACCCATGGTTGTAAATGCCCCATATTCTGAATGAGTTTCTCAACCGTCACTTTTTCTTTTGTAAGTGTTGCTTTTGCTTTATTTTTCTTTTACATGTGTCAGTTTTTCTTACTATATCTTTTGAAAGTGTCACTTTTGCTTGTTTTCACATATCCTAAGAGCACCTTGGAACACCTTCTAGAGGAAGCTCCAGTGCACTCTCTTGTACTAGTTGATGCTATTTATCATAAGAATATGTGTTGGACACTCTCCCATGGCATAATGGACCTTTTGGTTATAGTCAACACTTATGTCGTAAAGATATATATTAAGTGTCGTACTTGGAGATAAGTGTTGTTTTATTTTCGTTTTATGATATGCATGTTGGTTTTGGGTACTGTGTATCTTCTTGTCATGTGCATTGGTGTATATGTGTGTGTGATCATGTTCAAGACCTATTATATGCTCTTACTCTCTTGTCTCATTGATCTCACACTTAGTTAATTTTGGATTTCTTCTTTATCCTCACCTCTTGCACAACTCATGAGCACATTCAACTTCTAGCTAAGTGATGAGTGAATTGTGCATTCCTAAGCCTTAGTGATGAGACCCTTACCTCCTGTACCTACACATTGTGCCCATCTAGAGGAAAACCTCCTTCACTACGCATTGAGCAACCTGAAAGCACAGTGACTCAACATTGTTGCTTACACTTTCCCATTATATATGCTTAGATTACCCCTGCATAGAATTGTGCATTGCATATTCTTAGTGGATCGTAGGGTCATTTATGGACCCTTGCAGTACTCAAATGTACAATCCCTAGAGCCTTTTCCTCAACCACTGCACACTAAGCAGTCATAATGCCCAAGTTTGCCACCCTTGTCTCCTGAACTTTCCCATAGTGCAATGCCTTGAACAACCTTGCCTTCACTTCACACTGTGCACTTTTAGTGAGGAGAAGGGTCATCTTTCAACTATTGTAGTGCTCAATTGTGCAACACCTAGACCCTTCTCCTCAAGCACTACACACTACACATTCTCAGTGAGAAAGCCTTCTATCTTTGCCTCCAGGACTTGCAGAATGGGCACATGCTTGCCTCTTCCTTCCTTGCTACTATGTGTTATGAACTCCTACTTCCTAGTCCTTCACTCCTTCCCTCTTGATCCTATGCATTGTTCCAAAGGATTCCTCTCTATTTTCTCTTGCGTATTGTCCCAACACAGTCAACATTTTCATAAGATAAAATAGATGATTTTGGGACTAATATTGTCTTGTCATGAGTGAACTATGTTTGCAGGTACTATCATCCTACCATGGCAAGATGATGATCAAGGAGGTGAGAAGGAAATGATTACAAGAAGGACACTTGTGGAGATGAGACATAAAGATGATATCATGCAAGAGTAAAAGAATTTTGGACCATGATAGAGATATGACAACTCATGTTGACTTAGAAGGTTCCAATACTTATGCAGACCATTTGGAGGGCAAAGATGAAGCATATCAAATATGAATCATGGAGATTTTAATAAATAGAAACAAAGAGAATAGCTTGGCATCACTACATTATAACGAAGTCTCATGTCACAATCGCCAAATGATGGCTTCTCAAAGTGTCATCTCAAAATTCTTATGTTGTCTACGTATTTTGCCACAATTTGTGGGATGTAATTTTTTATTTTGAAAAAATGAGAAAACGTAAAATGTGTGGAATCCCAAGGGTCACACACAAAATACTATAATACTATAATTAACAATTTACCTTCAACCACAATATGGTAAAGGTTCGCATCTGTTTCACTTTTGGTGAAGTCCAACATGGTGAAATAGATGTCAATACTAGTGTACCAAGCACAGGGTGCTTGTTTTAGTCCATAAAATGCTCGCTTGAGTCTGCACACATGTGAATCTCTATTGAAGGTCTCAAATCCTTCTAGCTGCTCAATATACACCTCTTCCTCAATCATATTGTGTACAAACGTTGTCTTCACATCCATTTGATGTATCCTCCATCCCATCTGTGCTAACAGTTCTAGAATAGATATAATTAAAGAGTACCTTGATACTAGAGAAAAGGTCTCATCGTAATCAATTCCCTCCACCTGAGAGAACCAATTTGTGTTTCTCCACAGTCTCATATGCTTCTTGCTTTACCTTGTAAATCCATTTGGAACTCACCATTGAATTGTCTACTTGTCTTGGGACAACTTCCCAAACATTGTTTATGATAATGGAGTCATACTCCTCAACCATGGAATCAAACCATACTAGTTGTTGCACTGCTTCCTCGAATGAGTATGGCTCAACCTCTACACTCTCTCTCATAAGATCCACGTAGCCAATGTATCAATCTAGTGACATTCTCTGCCTATGCTATGATGTGGGTGCTCCCACATTCTCTCTAACATCATGCATCAATATGTCAACCTCTCTAATGCACTTCCTTCCATCTCTGAAAGTCTCTGCATGAGTGGGTGCTTCCACTCTCTGCTCCTCTACATGTGGCTGGTCCACATCATCTTAAGGTTCCTCCTTTGGAGCTAAAAGTTCCTCATCTACTTGTAACTGAAGCTCCCCCTCAAGGGAACATCTCATGGTCTTCTCTTCATCACACTTCACATCTCTATGAACCACTATCATCCTATTGGATCGCAGGTACACCTGATAGTTGTTATGTGTATTAGTGCACCCCATAAATATACCCAACTTAGATTTTGGCACTAAATTTTTCCTTGGTGACATGACAGTAGACTAATGAACCAATTATATTGAAGTGTGCCACATCTGTTTTCTTATCCGAAAAATCTTCTTCTGGTGTACACATCCTGAGAATTCAATGAGGGCTTATGTTATGCAAATAAACAATTGTGTTGCATGCTTCATCCCACAAGTGAAACGGTAGGCCCTAGCCATGTAACATCTCCTGTGTCACTCCCACAATAATTTTTTTCTTCTTTTCAGTCACCCCATTCCTTTGTTGGTTATCAGGTTCTATTAACTCTCCTTGAATGCCTTCTAAAGCACAGAAGTTCTTGAATTCATTCGACACATATCCTCCATCATTATCGATTCTGAGAACTTTAACTTTCCTTCCAATATCTTTCTCGACAAGTGCTTTGAATTCACAAAATTTAGTGAACATCTTATCTTTCTTCTGCATGAAGAAAATCCAAAACTTACGATAAAAATCATCAATAAAATATTACATAATACATGTGCTTGGTCATGGATTTTGTCGAGAACGATCCACACATTTGAGTGAACTCTATCAAGGATTGCTTGCACTCGACTTTATTTATCATGAAAGGAAGCTTTGGTGTACTTCCCCAATGTAGACCCTCTGCATGTGTCTCTCTGATCTGGTGTACCCTTGGGAAGTCCTGTAGAAATTTTCTGCATGATCTCCAAAGCTCCACGGTGCAAGTGACCCAATATTCTATGCCACAACTCACCAATGTCTCGACTTTGCACCTTCTCTACTTTTCTGCTCAAAGCAATGCAACCTTCTACATCCAATTTGTAGAGGTTCTTCACCTAAACCTTGATTCACTTCACTTGTTCTAAGGATATGTGACGAAGGAAAGCCTTTCCTTGTCTAAATATCACATCGTAGCCATGATCCTCCAACATGGAAAGTGAAACCAAATTCTTCTTCAAACCTGGAACATACATGACATATTTCAATGTGAGAGGAGAACCAAACTCCCTCTGAAAGGTAACAGTATCGATGTCGTTCATTCTATACCTCCCATCATCTCCCATCTCGATGTGCATCTAAAGGTCCTTCTCCTCCAAGTCACTGAAGAACTCTTTTTTTCTGATCATATGAAATGAGGCTCCACTATCCAAGTACCACACACTACCCATCATAGATGTCACCTTGCAAGCGATGAGGGTGAAATCCAGTTTGAATTGTGAAGCAAGAGCTTCACCCGCCTCTCCTCCCGAGGGCTTCTTACCGGCCTTCTTGTGCAAACACTTTGTGGCAAAGTGTCCCAGTTCATGATAGTGAAAACAATTAATCTTCGACATGTCCTTCTTCTTGCCACCCTGACTGGAATCTGATTTGGAATGGGATTACTTCCCCTTCCCTTTCTTCTCCTTTCCATCTAAGGCACAGTTCTTCTCATCAACATACTTTGATGAGGATCCATCTCTAATGTTCCGCTGAATCTCTTCTTATACCAGTTCAGACCAAAAACGCTCCCACTATGGTAGTTTCTCCCTCCCATTAATTGAGCCCTGGTAGTTGTGCCATCTCTTGGGAAGTCCTAGAAGTGTTAGGCTCACCAAATCATCTTCAGAAACCGTAACATTGACACTTCCAATCTCATCCTGCCATTGGGTGAACTTGGTCAATTAATTTAGTATTGTGTCACCCTTCTTCATCTTGATCTTTATGATCTTGTCCTTAAGTGCCATCTTCTTGTGGTCACTCTTGTTTTTAAATAGGTATGTCAAGGCCTTCCACATTGAAAATGTAGTTTCCTTACAATGGAGGTTCGAGAAAATATCATCTTGAACCCCTTCTAAGATAATCCGTCTCACCTTTTCCACACACTTTCTCTATTTTTCCAGATCCTGAGCATGATTTGGCTTAGGAATATCATTTTATATGAATTCCTTAAGCTCGTTGTCTTCCAACACTGCCTCCATCCTATCCTTCCAAGAAATATAGCTTGAACTACCCTCAAGGGCATATTTGAGACTCAATTCGTAGAACGACATCCTGTTGGCTCTGAAGTATGATACTGTAAATTTGATTTCTCCTTCAAAAGACAAACTCGTATTCTCCTCTTCTATAATGATTTCAGCTTCGGTACCATGTAGAAATTCCTTGTAGATTCAAACTACATAATGTAATATTCTAAAATAATTGACTTGAATCTACTCTACTCATCAGCGAAAACAATAAACGATCGATGAAATCATGAAGAATAAAAGAGAAAGAATTCAATCACACAAAACAAAATAATTTTCTAGGGAAAGCCATAGCTAAAAACCCCTACTATCTATATCTTGCATTAATCATAAAATCTGAGAAGATTACAATGCTTTTCTCAAACCCGAGAAACCTCTTCCTAATCTCAATCTATCTCCCTACTTCACAAACAAGCTCCAACCAAAACTTAGACAAATTTGCTTCCTGCCAAGCTCCTATTTCTTTACGTAGTTTCCTACGGAATTAGCTCGTATTTAATTGGGAAATTTCTTATCCATAAATTCACAGCCTATCATAGGCCTTCCTATGATTTCATGCACAATTAGTTTAATTTAGATGATTTTACAACTGATATTAGACTGTCCTTGAACTCCAATCTCAACTGGGTCTTTCTTTGATCTAACATGCATGAGTTAATTATGAGTGAATCTTTAGTTTACTGGTTGAGAAATGTTGGTTACACCCCACTACTGCAAGTTACACCCCACTACTGGATCTCCCACTAATTCCTCCATCAATTGGAACTAGTTTAACTGAATTTAACTTAGTTAAACTGAATTAAATAATTACAACTCAAAAGAACTCAACCTAGGCCCCTAAAATTTAGGAACCACTTTACATGACTCTAGATAGACTCCCAACTCAAATTAACTGAGTCAACTAAGTCAAATTAACTTAGTTAACTATTACAAGTTATTATGAGAATTAGAATTATACTAATTCATAATTTAATTCAAGGACAAAATTAAATTTGGATTTTCTTGTTGCATTTTTCAACAGGCGCTCCTACTCCAAAAGGTGTGAGGTCTAGTTGGGAATTTATACCGAGGAGACCTCCTACTATTGGTGGCATCAAACACTGTTAACACACTCAACAGATAATACTTTAAGCCATCCACAAACAATACATTTTGAGCATTGGATTTTCCTCTTAAGAAAACAATACCTTTACCTTTTATACTAGCAGGAGCATTATTACCAAAAGTAGTAATTCCTTTCTTGGATCCAATAAAGGAAATAAATGTATTCCTATCACCTGTCATGATTTTTTAATAGCCATTATCCATGTTGTATTGGTTATCTTGATTATTGGCATATAAAACCCACCCACAACTTTCTAATGATGAATCCTTCCTTTTCCAAATTTTTGGGGGATCTCTCTTCCTTTCATGCTAATGGGAAGCTACAAATATGCGTTTGCATTCACTTTCCTCATGACCATAATTATTACATATAGCACATTCAATTTCATACATAAAATGAGAAAATGAATTATACTTTATTGACTTATTCATATTATAATTGACTCGTGCTTCTCTAGTCTTGATAGTTTTGTATGCTAAGCAATAAATAGCCTTGTAGCAAAAATTAGTGACCATAGAAAAAAAAAATGTATACTTGGGAATATATATTCTTCTTTAAGAGTTCATCACCTGGTTGTAGGAGGGATGTATCTCCAGTACTGGTTGTTTCCTTTCTTTTCTATGATTTATGTGGCTTGATTCAGTTTGTTTCTATTGATTTTCTCTTTATTTCCACCTTCATTAAGTCGGACATTCATTCCCTTCAAAGAATTGACATAAATTTTTGGACTTGCATCTATTGAAGTCAAATGATCTTGATTTTGTGTTTCCTGATATCTGAGACATGACTTAATTGATGGGGACTTTTGATTGTTGATGATTTTCCCTAGTGCTTCAGATCCCTTTACAAACTTGAGATGAATTCTTAGTTGTGACTTAATTTTCTCAAGATCTTTCCTTAGGGTTACGACTTCTGAATCCAATTTTTCACAATGCTACTCTTTCTCTTCAAGTGATTTCATTATCACCTCCTCTAGTCTCTTAGCTTTTTCCAATTGAACCTTTAACAAGGTCATTTATTCATTAAAATTATTCTCTCTCCTTGTATGCTTGAATCTCATATTTTCGGTTTTTTTTTAATATTCCTAAGTTTGTCTATCTCTTTTAATTCATTAAATAATTCATCTTGTCCATCAACAATTGTCTCACTAATATCTATAGTAAGCAATTGAAATTTAAGAGCCATGAGAATTTTATTAAAAGATTAGAGTTAGAATCATAGTCTATTTCATTATCTGATGAACAATCACTATCTTTATGAGAATAAAAAAAATTATTCTTATAAAAACTCTTCTTGAAACACAAAAAAAATATTTCATTTCTCTTCCTTGTCAATATTATATTTGTATGGACATTTAGCAGCAAAGTGTCATATTCTTCCATAATTAAAACACTTAAATGGCATCTTACGTTTCTATTTATTGGTCCGCTTTGAAATTTTTTTATGAAGTTTTCCTCCTCATCATCTGACATATGGCTAGAGCTCTCTTGTTCTTTCTTTTTCTTGGCTTTTCTAGTAGCTTTGAAAGCAACCTTTCTAATTTTGCATTGGTCCCATTTTGTCCTCATTTCATAAGCTGATAGACTTGCATGGAGCCTTTCCATGGATAACTCGTTTAAATCCTTCATTTCTTCAATTGTAGAGACTTTTGCATCGAACCTGGGAGTTAGTGATCTTAGTACCTTTTGAACAATTGTAGAATCCTAAAACTTACCACAAGGCCTTTCATAGTATTTACTACTTCATCTACTCTCAGGAGAAAAATAGCAACACTTTCATCCTCATGCATCTTCATATTTTCATATTGAATTTGATATGTTTGTAGTTTTTCATTTTTTACCTTTGTGTCGCCTTCTTATATATTTTATAGTTTGTCCCGCATCTCTTTAGTGGTTTCATGTTGTGTTACCTTTATGAATCCTGATTCAAAAAGTCCTCCTAGGATAGCATTAATTGCCTTAACATTATGCTCGTATTTCTTCTTTCTTGCTTCATCTGTTGGATTTGTTCCTAGATATTGATACCCACTCTCCAAACATCTACTCTAAGAGACCTTAAGTAATAATTTCATTCTTACTTTCCAGAATGTAAAAGTTGTTCCATTAAAATGAAAAAAATTGATTGAATATCCTTTGGGATGACTACCCATGTTTCATTGTCTTCCTTCGAGAGATTAAGGTGAGTCTTGAAGGCACCTACTCTAACACCAATTGTAAAAAATACTGAGAGGGGGGAGGAGAGTAAATCAGTGTTTTTCATCCATGGCTATTAATTTGTAACTTTGTTGGGTCCCTATAATATTAGTGATTACCCCAATACTATTGTAGTTATACCCCTTATTAATATTGTTGTGTCCCTATTGCCCCCATATTGTTATTACTGTGCCCCATAGAATCCCTCTATTGTTATTTTTGTGGCTTTATATTATTACTGATAGGTCAGCTGGGTTATATTGTGTCCTTAGACTCCTATATATAGAAAGGAGGTTTTTTAATTTGAATCATCCAAGAATTGTTCATTTATGTAATGTAAAGGAGGTTGCCCCCTCAAGGAGGCTGAATTCTAAGGCGTTGATCTATCTTTTCTATCTGTTGACCTAGGTTGTCATTTGATGTCCATATGGAAATATTCTGGATACTAGAGGATGACATGAAGCCTAGGGGATGCAGAGCAGATTCATGAAGAGACAGGAGTAAGGCCATCAGGAAAGCCAAGCCATAAGCAAAGAGGATCTACCTAAGGATGCATATCGGAGCCAAAGAAGAGGAGCAAATGGAGCAGACAGACTTATCGGACCGAGAGGAGCAGATGGAGTAAGAGGAGCCAAGAGGAACCAAGAGGAGCAATATATAGAGGAGGAGCAGATGGAGATGAGAGGAGCACACAGAGCCATCAGAGGAGCAGACGGAGCCAAGAGGAGCAAGAGGAGCCACATAGGAGCAGACCAAGCCATGTTGGGAATTTTTCTGACCGTACCCAGCTTTGACTTCGATCCGACGGCGAACAGTCTTCATACTAATCCAATGATCATCGCTCGCCCAAACAGAACGAATGTTACGTCCCGATAGAAAGTGGTTTTGTGAAAAGTACAGTTGACGTGTGGCAAAATTTTATTGCATCGGGTGAGATTTACGGAATACCACTTTCACAGCAAAAGCGGTCCGATGAGCTTGGTGGTTTTCTTCAGCTGTTTTGTAAAAATAAATGCGCAGGTGAAATTAATATTTCAACAAGCCAGAGGAGCCACACTGGAGCAAGAGGAGCTACAAGAGGCGCCATCAGAGGAGCAAATGCAGCAAACAGAGCCATATATGCCTATCGGGAGCATACACAGCTATCGGGAGCATACACAGCATATCGGGAGCCATCGGGAGTAGAACTCACATAGATATATCCAGTTATGTTATCGGGCCTGTAAAACCCATGTATGCATGCTTTATCATTATCGGTGGTTAAAAACCATATATATATGCATTCACAACTATTAGAGGAGAAAACCCATATATATATGCCTTAACACTATCGGCGGGCACATATTACAAACACACTATCGACGCAACAATGCCAGAAAGAACTATCGGGAGTACTGAGGAGTATATATATATATATATATATATATATATAGAGAGAGAGAGAGAGAGGTGATATAATAACACGGACCCGCAGCTCCATTATAAACTGGCTAAATGTAATATCGCATCCGCTATGTCACTGGTCTCAAAGGGTTGTCACTCCCGAAACCCCCGATTGCGATATACGGTTGTGGACCCGACGGAGGAATTAAAACCAGTCTAATGATATATCGCATCCGTCATTTCAGAGCGGGTATCGCAAGTGGGTTGGGCCTGCCACATTAAAAACGCCGACTGCGATAATAACACGGACCCGACGCGGGATTGTGTTATGGTTAAATGGTTTATCGCATCCGCCCATCGCATATGTTATGAGGCCCTGCCACATGAAAACGCCGATTGCGATAGGAGCAGTGGACCCGACAGACTTATTATAAACAGTCTATATAATATCGCATCCGGTCCATCGGATCGGCCATCGGCCATCGACGGAGTCAGGATGCTGATATATATAAAGGACCTCACGAAACCTCCGATTGCGGTTACAAGGCGGACCCGATGACATATCAAAGTTTGATTGAATAATATATCGCATCCGGTCCATCGCATCGGCCATCGGCCATTGGTGACTGCAGTTATGTTGTGATCGCCGATAGCGATGAAAGGAACGGACCCGACGGGCATATGAAACAGGGTTCAATGCAATATCGCATCCACAAGTGGATTGGCACATCGGCCATCGGCCCTTTGCAATCACCGATTGCGATGAATGCTGCGGACCCGATACATTATAGATACGGGTGCTATGATCCTTGAAGTCTGCCCTTTAGCACTGTCGCCTATTTTTTCATATATTTCCTATGTAACTCAAAAATGTATTGCGCCGGGCTTGTGAGGCAAAAATGCATATGATAACGGTCCCGATAGTTCAAGAGGCTGAATCATGGCGATTATGATTGCGATAGAATGTGGCTGTCCCTTAAATGAAGCGGTCCCTGTATATGCCTGCAATCATTGGAGAAGCAGCGCTGTTACAGTTTTAACCGGGAAGATGTGTTCTTCGGTGGATCGCTTGAACATGTCCATTGATTGAACGTGTCCTATGAATATTGGAACGCTCAGATAGATAGAGGAAACGGAAATTCGGGAAGCCGAAGAAGCAAGCAAGCGAAGAGGAAATGACAGCGAGCGTTGAGGAAGCCAAAGAGCCAGCGAGAAAGAGGAAACGAATGGACAGAGGCATGGGTGCATAAAAACAGCAAAAGCAGAGAACGGTAGAGGGCTGTTGGTATGGTGAAGAACCGGAGTGTGAGATAGCAGAAGCCGCAGCGGTGAATACTGTGGAAAATAAGCTGGAGGAGACAGAGGCAGCGAGAGGATCCAACAAAATAGAAAGAGGGCCGCAGGGCTAACAAGACAGCAGACAGTCGAAGGGGAGAAGCAGCTAGCAGAAAACATAAACTTGAGCAAGAAGTTGTTCTTTATGCAGAGCTTAGTGCAGCTAACAATAGACTGACTAGAGCTATGTGAAGACATTATCAGAGAGCATGAAGGCTATTGGAGAATATGTGTGGGCATTGTGCAGAGCTGTGAAGACTCATCCATAAGAAGACATGGTTGTCATTGATATTGTAGTTTGGAGACTATGGTGAAGCTGTAAATAGACAGAACTCAGCAGAGAAGAGTTCTGAGAGTAGAAGGATTGGAGTCCTTGGGGTTGGTGCCTCAAAAGTGAGAAGGATAGGAGTCCTTGGGGTTGGTGCCTCAAAAGTGAGAAGGATAGGAGTCCTTGGGGGTGGTGCCTCAAAAGTGAGAAGGATAGGAGTCCTTGGGGTTGGTGCCTCAAAAGTGAGAAGGATAGGAGTTCTTGAGGCTGGTGCCTCAGAAGTGAGATTGGATTGGAGTCCTCGGGGTTGATGCCTCAGAAATAGGAAGGATTGAAGTCCTTGGGAGTTGGTGCTCCTAAAGACCAAGATTGGTGTCTTGGAAAAATAGAGTTGGTGCTCTGGAGGTTGGAGCTCACCAAAGTCCAAGTTGGAGCTTGGCAACTGATTGCAACCATCTATATATTGTATTTATTTTGCTGCACAGTTTATATTAATAAAAGCATCTATTCTTGTTGTTCATCTTGTGTTTTGAATATATATGTTTTAGCTGGTAAAATAATAGTGGGAAAAAGAAATACTGATTCACCCCCCCTCTCAGTATTTCCAACAATTGGTATCAGAGCAGGTACCTTCATTCAAAGCCTAATAGCTTGAAGGTCGACATCTAGAACACGAATGGCAAGGTCAAGGAAGAAAGTCTCCAATCCTCCTAAGGATGTGTCTCCCTCTACTACTAAAATAGAAGACAATGAATTTGAGGAGGCTTCAAGGCTCAATGGTAACTTTAATAAATGGGAAGCAAGAATGAGGAATTTCTTACAGACTCAAGGCATTGAAGTCTGGAAATCAGTGATTGCTGATAGCAGGATGGATGAGGAATCCAAGGAGAACAATACAAAAGCAGTAAAGGCAATCTTGAATGGGCTACCTGATTCTGTAAAGAACAATCTAGGAAAATGTTCATTAGCAAAGGGTATATGGGACAAACTTCATGACCTTCACTCAAAAGGAGCATTGACCATGAACATCAGTCAAGAAGATGATGGAAATCTAGAAAGAAATCCAGAACCCATCATAGAAGTTGAACATGAGAATGATGATGTCAAGGCTAAAGCAGACTTAGAAGATGAAGAGAATGAAAAAGACTTTGTAGAAGAACTCCTCGCTCAACTTATGACTGCCATGGAAGAGATTAACAGTTTGAAAAAGGAAAATGAGAAACTTAAGAAGATAGCTCCAGTTGGTGACCAAGATCAAACAAGGAAGAAAGTTGATCTCATCAAGCTTCAAGTACAAGAAAGGGATGAAGAGCTTGCCAAGCTTAAGAAGGAATATCATAAAGCAAAGAAGCAGGAAGATATCTTGTCAAGCCAACTTGAACAAAGGCACAAGAGCTTGAACAAACTTGAAGAAGAGATTGGTCAGTACAAGGTAGAGGTTTCCTCCCTTAAGTCTCAATTACAAGAAGCCAGGAAACAGGCACAAGGAGCTGAGAAGGAAATGGAGAGCAATCAAGAAAAGAAGGAAGAAATCTTCAAAATAAAGTCAGATATCATCTCCCTTAAAATAGTAGCATCTGAAGCTACTCGTAGCAAGGAAGAAACTGAGAAACAACTTGCAAAGAAGAATAATGAATGTGAAAGATTGGAAGAAGAGATTGTCCTCCTCAGAAAAAAGGTTGAAGGGATGAACAAAATCATGAAGAGCTCTCAGGCCTTGGATGACATGCTTAGCTATCATAGATGTCCTTCTGATAAATCAGGTCTCCGATATGTAGGTGAATCCTCAAACAAGAATGAAAATGATTTAAACAAAAGATATGTGAAGAAGGCAGAAAGAAGTGGTGATGCTCCCAGCTCCAGCAAAGGCAAGGTGAAAAATCAAGGCTGCAATAGAACAAATCCTCCTCCAAGAAGAAAACCAGTGCCAAGAAGAAATGTAGACAATGTCAAAGATGCGAGAGGCAATGGTTATCATCAAAGGATATCAAGGCAGAAAGGCTTCAAAAGTACATCAAGGAAATCCCCATCTCCCAGGTACCAAAGTTCATTTTTTGGTTATTGTTATTCTTGTTCAAACCTTGGTCACATGGCAAAAGACTGTAAAGCATATCATAAAGATAGATGTTATGGTCCCCAACCATCTCATAAAGATAGATGCTATAGTCTCCAACAACCTCCAAGAAACAATTTTACAGGAAGAAATCATGAATTCTTATTCATGAACAATGTAGAATGCTTCAAGTGTCATAACATTGGTCATATGGCACGTGATTGTAACTTAACATGGGCTCTTACACAAGCTAGAACCATGAAAAAGAAGAAAGTTACACCAGTATGGAGAAGGAAGGAAATACAATTCGAAAGTCCCTTGAGCTCTCCGGCCAACAACATATGTCATTGGATTAAATTTTGAGAATCTAAGCATTTTATAAGAAGACTCTGCCAAAATGAGATGATGCATACAGTTAGGGGGAGCCTGTAATTCTTGATCATTATTGCTAAAGCTATTAGTGAGAAGGTCCCTATGAAATCCTTATTGAGCTATATTAACAATCATTCTTTGATGAAGATCATTTCTCAGGAATACTCCATTGAAGAACATTATTATGTAATAGGAGAAATAATTATGGTGCTGATATTACAGATGCTGAATGTATTAACTCAGGAATTAAATGTGAGAACAGATAAATTCTGGACACTGACAGAGGCAGTCTTCAAACAAATAGATACATCTGGAATGGAGTCTGAAGTAAGAGCAACTGGCAGCATATAACAAACTGAAGCATTTCAAAAAGATGCAGATCAGCAATTGTATTTAAAAGACAGTCACAGATTGAATATCTGAATCTACAGAGATATGTACAAGAACACAAGGAAAGGATGGAAGTGAGTTAAGAAGAAGCACAGAGACACAAATAAACTCAGATCTGAAGAAAGACAACAAGAAAGACAATCTCAGTAGTAGTCTCTTTCTTAATTCGGACTATGAAGGTCTCTCAATGTTACCTATGGAGACATCAATATGGATTGAGCATGAAAGCTTGGACTTGGACACTTGTGTATGGCCATTTGCAATCTGAATGAAAGCATTAAAGTAGAGCAACCTTAAGCATTGTTGAAGCCATGATAAAGTAGTTCTGAGACATGAAGATGATAAAGCATCAATCCTTCTATCTTGAAGAAGAAGAGCACTATGACAGGGGGAGTCACAGACCCATGAAAATCTACCATTCATGAAGAACAAAAGCAGTTTGATAGGGGGAGTCCTAGAGCACTCCTTTGCCATTGATGTCAAAGGGGGAGAGAAGAAGAATATTGCCATCAATAACAAAGGGGGAGATTGTTGAAGCCTAGGGGATGCAGAGTAGATTCATGAAGAGACAGGAGCAAGGCCATCAGGAAAGCCAAGCCATAAGCAAAGAGGAGCTACCTAAGGAGGCATATTGGAGCCAAAGAAGAGGAGAAAATGGAGCAGACAGACTTATCGGACCGAGAGGAGCAGATGGAGTAAGAGGAGCCAAGAGGAGCAATATATAGAGGAGGAGCAGATGGAGATGAGAGGAGCACACAGAGCCATCAGAGGAGCAGATGGAGCCAAGAGGAGCAAGAGGAGCCACATAGGAGGAGACCAAGCCATTTTGGGAATTTTTCTGACCGTACCCAACTTTGACTTCGATCCAATGGCAAACAGTCTTCATACTAATCCAACAATCATCGCTTGCCCAAACAGAACGAATGTTACATCCCGATAGAAAGTGGTTTTTTGAAAAGTACAGTTGACACATGGAAAAATTGTATTGCATCGGGTGAGATTTACGGAATACCACTTTCACAGCAAAAGCGGTCCGATGAGCTTGGTGGTTTTCTTCAGCTGTTTTGTAAAAATAAATGCGCAGGTGAAATTAATATTTCAACAAGCCAGAGGTGCCACAGTGGAGCAAGAGGAGCTACAAGAGGAGCCATCGGAGGAGAAAATGCAACAAATAGAGCCATATATGCCTATCGGGAGCATACACAGCTATCGGGAGCCTATCGGGAGCATACACAGCATATCGGGAGCCATCGGGAGCAGAACTCACATAGATATATCCAGTTATGTTATCGGGCCTGTAAAACCCATGTATGCATGCTTTATCATTATCGGCGGTTAAAAACCATATATATATGCATTCACAACTATCGGAGGAGAAAACCCATATATATATGCCTTAACACTATCGGCGGGCACATATTACAAACACACTATCGACGCAACAATGCCAAAGGAAGAACTATCGGGAGTACTGAGGAGTATATATATATATATATATATATATATATATATATATATATATATATATATATATATATATATATATATATATAGATATATATATATATATATATATATATATATATATATATAGATATAGAGAGAGAGAGAGAGAGAGAGGCGATATAATAACACGGACCCGCGGCTCCATTATAAACTGGCTAAATGTAATATCGCATCCGCTATGTCGCTGGTCTCAAAGGGCTGTCACTCCCAAAACCCCCGATTGCAATATATGGTGGTGGACCCGACGAAGGAATTAAAACTAGTCTAATGATATATCGCGTCCGTCATTTCGGAGCGGGTATCGCAAGTGGGTTGGGCCTGCCACATTAAAAACGCTGACTGCAATAATAACACAGACGCGACGCGGGATTGTGTTATGGTTACATGGTTTATCGCATCCGCCCATCGCATATGTTATGAGGCCCTGCCACATGAAAATGCCGATTGCGATAGGAGCAGTGGACCCGACAGACTTATTATAAACAGTCTATATAATATCGCATCCGGTCCATCGGATCGGCCATCGGCCATCGGCGGAGTCAGGATGCTGATATATATATAAAGGACCTCACGAAACCTCCGATTGCGATTACAAGGCGGACCCGATGACATATCAAATTTTGATTGAATAATATATCGCATCTGGTCCATCGCATCGGCCATCGGCCATTGGTGACTACAGTTATGTTGCGATCGCCGATAGCGATGAAAGGAACGGACCCGATGGGCATATGAAACAGGGTTCAATGCAATATCGCATCCACAAGTGGATTGGCCCATCGGCCATCGGCCCTTTGCGATCGCCGATTGCGATGAATGCTACAGACGTGATACATTATAGATACGGGTGCTATGATCCTTGAAGTCCGCCCTTTAGCACTGTCACCTATTTTTTCATATATTTCCTATGTAACTCAAAAATGTATTGCGTCGGGCTTGTGAGGCAAAAATGCATATGATAACGGTCCCGATAGTTCAAGAGGCTGAATCATGGCAATTATGATTGCGATAGAATGTGGCTGTCCCGTAAATGAAGCGGTCCCTGTATATGCCTGCAATCATTGGAGAGCCAGCGAGAAAGAGGAAACGAATGGACAGAGGCATGGGTGCATAAAAACAGCAAAAGCAGAGAATGATAGAGGGCTGTTGGTATGGTGAAGAATCGGAGTGTGAGATAGCAGAAGCCGCAGTGGTGAATGCTGTTGAAGGCTGTTGAACGTTGTGGAAAATAAGCTGGAGGAGACAAAGGCAGCGAGAGGATCCAGCAGAACAGAAAGAGGGCCGCAGGGCTAACAAGACAGCAGACAGTCGAAGGGGAGAAGCAGCTAGCAGAAAACATAAACTTGAGCAAGAAGTTGTTCTTTATGCAGAGCTTAGTGCAGCGAAAAATAGACTGACTAGAGTTGTGTGAAGACATTATCAGAGAGCATGAAGGCTATCGAAGACTATGCGTGGGCATTGTGCAGAGCTGTGAAGACTCATCCATAAGAAGACATGGTTGTCATGGATACTGTAGTTTGGAGACTAAAGTGAAGCTGTAAATAGACAGAACTCAGCAGAGAAGAGTTCTGAGAGAAGAAGGATTGGAGTCCTTGGGGTTGGTGCCTCAAAAATGAGAAGGATAGGAGTCCTTGGGGTTGGTGCCTCAAAAGTGAGAAGGATAGGAGTCCTTGGGGTTGGTGCCTCAAAAGTGAGAAGGATAGGAGTCCTTGGGGTCGGTGCCTCAAAAGTGAGAAGGATAGGAGTCCTTGAGGCTGGTGCCTCAGAAGTGAGATTGGATTGGAGTCCTTAGGGTTGATGCCTCAGAAATAGGAAGGATTGAAGTCCTTGGGAGTTGGTGCTCCTAAAGACCAAGATTGGTGTCTTGGCAAAATAGAGTTGGTGCTTTGGAGGTTGGAGCCTCACCAAAGTCCAAGTTGGAGCCTGGCAACTGATTGCAACCATCTATTTATTGTATTTATTTTACTGCATAGTTTATATTAATAAAAGCATCTATTCTTGTTGTTCATCTTGTGTTCTGAATATATACGTTTTATCTGGTAAAACAATAGTGGGAAAAAGAAACACTGATTCACCCCCCCCCCCCTCTCAGTATTTCCAACACTATCTTTTCTTGAGCTGGTTTCGTAACATTTGGTATCGGAGCTTTGGATTCTAGGGTTTCGCTGCTCCAAACAGGTCATCGTGGCATTTTCGCTATAACTTTTTTTCTGAGACGTTTCAGAAGTTGCAAAAAAAAAAACCCATTTGAGAAGAAGTCGCGCTGAACCTCAGGTCCGAATTTCAGAGCTTTTCGCACTATATTTGCGGAGATATGATCTAAGGAAGTTGGTCTTTTTGCAGACTCCTGAATTACATTCCAAACAGGTGACCTGGGGAAAATAGTCATAACTTTCTCTCTTGGGATCAGATTGAAATTTCATAAGAAGGTACAAAAAGAGGATAGATTTTAGTTTCTTGTATGCATTTTTCAGATCCAAAGGTCAAAACGGTGACTCGTGGCACGTCGTATAAGTTCACTCTACTGAACTAGTCTATAATCAAGTCACTATGGGAGATTTCGCATAACTCTTCCTTGGAGAATCCAAATTGGGTCAGACTTGTGGCATTGGAAAGAGGACACAGAGGGCTACTGCAAGCCACAAATTTAGAACTAGATGATTGGAAAATATAGAGATACATCAGAGGCAATATCGAGCTCCTACAAAGTGAAAAAAGGTGTGTAGATTTTCTTAAATTTTTGCTTAAGCTTGGTTTGAAAATTTATTTTGAAGGAATTCAAAGGGCATAGTAGAGCATTATTATTGGTAACTGATGCCCCTAGGAAAGAAAATGCAAACACCTAGTAAGAAACCTGAAAGCTTGAGCATGACTCATGAAGAAGAGGAGAAATGCTACATGATATATCAAAATTACAAGAACAAGTGCAAAAAATGTCACGGTCACAAAAGCTAACAGAAGCTAAGATAAATGGTGTGGAAGCTAAGATGAATGGTGTGGAAGCTAAAATGAATGGCATGGAAGCTAAGATGGAGAACTTGAAGATAGATTTGAACACAAATTTGAAGACAGGCATGGCAGATTTGAAGACAGATTTGACAAATTTTCTACAAGAAATACATACCAATGGTGAAAAGGTAGTAAAGGAAACTGATGATGCGAACAAAAGAAATGTTAATCATGATTTCTTAGACTCTAATGTGGGATCGAAAACCCACCATATTCCAAAAACCGATATGAGGAAGTTTGATGGCAAGGATCCCGCAACATGGATATTACAAATGGAGAAATTTTTCGATCTCAATAATGTGCAAAACACACAAAAGGTACGTATGGCAACTTTATATTTGGAACCAAATCAGTTTGTATGGTATCAATGGCTTTGCTCTCGTAAAAAATTTATCACTTGGGCAATTTTTATGGAAGAATTGATAGCACATTATGAGGATACAAAAAGCAACACTTTTTTTAGCCAATTGATAAGTCTCAAACAAAAGGGTTCAATAATGGAGCACATTGAGGAGTTCCAAAAATTGAACATAAGGGTAAAAGATATTCCATAGGAGCATAGGATTGATGTGTTCATAGGGTCTTTAAAGGATAATATCCAACATGATGTTCGCCTTTGGGAACCTGATTCATTAGAGAAGGCATTCAGGTTAGCAAGAAAAATGGAAAGCAAAATTATGGCAACCAGGAAGCATACCACTCACAACTATAAAGACGGAAGTTTTGTTGCCCCTAGTCTTCCACAACCTATAAGGTTGACACCACAACAATTGGAAGAAAAAAGAGCAAAATGGCTTTGTTACAGTTGTGATAGCAAATACACTAAAGGTCATAAGTGTGCTGAGAAGAAATTATTCTACATAGATTGTGAAGAGGAAGAAGAAAAGGAGCAAGAAAGGTCAAAAGAAGATGATATACTCCAGGAACAAAGCCTAGATGAAGAACAAATAAATCTGACCATATCTTGTAATGCATTGGCGGGAATTACCACTCCTCAAACCATCAAGATAGAAGGACAAATCAAGAAGAAAAAGGTAATAGTGTTGATTGATTCAGGAAGCACCCACAATTTTATTCATTGTAAGGTAGCAAAAGAATTGAATTGCTTCCTATATCCAGCACCAGAGTGTCAAGTGATAATTGCAAATGGAGGAACAATAAATTGCTCTGGAAAGTGCCATAATATCAAGCTATCCATGGGAGAATATGTATTGACTAGCCCAATGCTTTCCATTCCAATGGGAGGTGTTGATGTTGTACTAGGAGTCCAATGGCTACAATCCTTGGGTACAATAGCTTTTAATTTTCAAGAACTTTTCATCAAATTTTCTACAGAAGGAAAGGAAGTTGAATTAAGGGGTATTGCAGGGAAACCAGGAAAGATAATCAGCTCTAATGGTATGACAAAGCTTCTAAAAAAGGAACAAAGAGGTGTAATTGCACAATTATGTTCGCTAGATGTTTCCACATCGAAATCATCTATTTCTCCAGATCTCCAAAAAGTCCCGGACAATCATTCCAAGGTATTTGAGACTCCCAAAGGTCTCCCACCTATGCGTGATCATGATCATGCTATTCATCTAATTCCAGGAAGTGTTCCTCCAAACATCAGGCCGTACAGATATCCCTATGTCCAAAAGAGTGAAATTGAACGTATGGTTGCAGAAATGCTAGAGGCTGGTATAATTCAACCGAGTCAAAGTTCTTTCTCTGCTCCAGTAGTATTGGTGCACAAGAAGGATGGATCATGGCACATGTGTCTGGATTATAGGGAGCTCAACAAGCTCACTATTAAAGATAAGTTCCCCATTCCTGTCATTGATGAATTACTGGATGAATTGCATGGATCAATTTACTTCACCAAGTTGGATCTTCATTCAGGATATCATCAAATCAGAATGAAGACTGAAGACATTCCGAAAACAGCATTTAGAACTCATGAGGGTCATTATGAATTTTTGGTCATGCCTTTTGGCCTTACCAATGCACCTTCAACATTTCAAGGTTTGATGAATTCAATTTTCAAACCATTCCTTAGAAAATTTGTGTTAGTATTTTTTGATGATATACTAATCTACAGCAAGTCTTGGAAGGATCATGTTGAACATGTTGACAGGGTGCTACAACTATTGGAGGAGAAACAATTATATGCAAAAAGATCCAAATGTTTCTTTGGAGTCCAAGAGGTGGAATATCTGGGTCATATTGTATCTCATGAAGGAGTTAAGGTAGACCCTAGCAAAATTAAAGCCATTAAGGAATGGAAAATCCCCACATCCATAAAGCATCTGCGAGGATTTCTCGGGTTGACAGGGTATTATCGCAAGTTTGTTAAGAATTATGGGAGAATAGCAGCACCTCTAACAACATTATTGAAGAAAGATGCATTTTCATGGACTCCAGAAGCAACAAAGGCCTTTGAACATCTTAAAGAGGCAATGTGCCAAGCACCGGTCTTAGCTACACCGGACTTCACAAAAACCTTTATTGTGGAATGTGATGCTTCAGGAAATGGAATTGGTGCTGTTCTAATGCAAGATGAAATACCCATTGCTTTGAAAGTGTCCAATCAAGGGAAAGTTTTTAAGAAAAGCTATTTATGAGAAGGAAATGTTGGCAATACTCCATGCACTTAAGAAATGGCGACCCTACCTAATGGGAAGACACTTCAAGGTAAAAACGGATCATGATAGCCTTAAATACTTTTTAGAACAAAGATTATCCTCTGAAGAGCAACAAAAGTGGGTCACAAAGATGTTGGGTTATGACTTTGAAATCATCTACAAAAAAGGGAAGCAAAATGTGGTGGCAGATGCACTCTCAAGAAAGGATGAGGATGTGGAAGCATTGTTGTGCGCCATTTCTATTATCCAACCAGATTGGATAAACGAAGCAAGGGAGGAATGGAAGAATGACGAAGAAGTGTGGGCACTTATTCAAAAGTTACAACAAGATTCCAGTACGTCTGATACATTTAGCTGGCAAAATGATTCATTATGGTACAAAGATCGCTTATACCTCTGTAAGAATTCCCAGCTAAAACAAAAGATTCTTATGGAATTGCACACTTCTCCCTTAGGAGGGCACTCAGGATTTCAAAAACTTACCACAAGGTTAAGAAGGAATTTTTTTGGGATGGCCTTAAATCAAATATTCAAAAGTTTGTGGCAGAATGTTTGATTTGCCAACAAAATAAAGTTGAAACAATTAAGACACCAGGTCTATTACAACCTTTATCCATTCCAAGCCAACGTTGGGAGGAGGTTTCAATGGATTTTATCACAGGTTTACCCAAGTCTGAGGGAAAGAGTGTCATCATGGTGGTAGTTGACAGACTTACCAAGTATGCACACTTTTGTGCATTATCACATCCATTTAAAGCCAATACAGTTTCTACTACATTTATGGAAACAATTCAAAAGCTACATGGAAACCCAAAGATTATTGTAAGTGACAGAGATCCCATTTTCACTGGAAACTTTTGGACAGAATTATTTTCTTGTCTTGGTACTCAGTTAGCTCATAGCTCATCTTATCATCCTCAATCTGATGGGCAAACTGAGATAGTAAACAAATGTTTGGAAGGATATCTTCGTTGCTTTGTATCTGATAAACAGACACAATGGGTCAAATGGTTGCCTCTGGCTGAATGGTGGTATAACACTTCCTTCCATACAGCAACAAAAATGACCCCATTTATGGCACTTTATGGGTATCAACCACCATCCATCACATCATATTTAAGAGAAAATTCTAAGGTTCAGGCAGTGGAACATCACATCGAACATCAACAACAAGTCCTCCAACTCTTAAAGGATAACCTCGTGTTGGCACAAAATAGAATGAAACAACAGGCAGATCAACATCACAGTGAAAGAAGTTTTGATGTAGGTGATTGGGTATTCCTACAGCTACAACCATATAAGCAAATGTCCCTCAAGCAAGCTAAGAAGGATAATAAATTATCACCAAAGTATTATGGTCCGTACAAGGTGTTGCAAAATATTGGTACTATGGCATACAAATTGGAGCTTCCTGCAGCTTCTCGATTGCACCCAGTTTTCCATGTTTCATGTTTAAAGAAGGTTATAGGCGACAAGCTCCCAGTTCAAACAATATTGCCAGAACTCGACGAGGAAGGAAAAATTATATTGGAACCGGAAGCAGTCATAGAAACAAGAATTCGACAGCTACAAAATCGATCAATTTCAGAGTATCTTATCAAGTGGAAGAACTTATCCGCTGAAGATTCCACATGGGAGGATGAGAATTTTATACAGAAGTATCCAGAACTACTCAAGCGTTGAGGACAACACTTTTTTGAAGGAGAGGGGCATGTTGGGTCCCTATAATACTAGTGATTACCCCATTACTATTGTAGTTATACCCCTTATTAATATTGTTGTGCCCCTATTGCCCCCATATTGTTATTACTGTGCCCCATAGAATCCCTCTATTGTTATTTTTGTGGCTTTATATTATTACTGTTAGGTCGGTTGGGTTATATTGTGACTCCTTAGACTCCTATATATAGAAAGGAGGTTTTGTCATTTGAATCATCCAAGAATTGTTCATTTATGTAATGTAAAGGAGGTTGCCCCCTCGAAGAGGCTGAATTCTAAGGCGTTGATCTATCTTTTCTATCTTTTCTTGAGCTGGTTTCATAACAAACTTTTATTTTTTACATGCGAAAGAAAATATACATGAGTTTACTAAAGGAAATATGTGTATGTGTGCTCTGTTCTCACACATAAACAAGATATATTTTGGTTGACTCTGATCTACTTCAAATCAATAGTTATCTGATTATCTGAATCATCAATTTTATCTCTAACACAATATTTAATGGTAGATAATATATGCATAATCAAACTATAATAGCAACACATAGAATCATCAAGAAAACCCCATCAATAACACAGAGGGCGCAAAAAATATTTAAGGTTGAAATCCATAAAGGGAGGAAACAACCATTCTTCTTCTTCTATTCTTAATTTTTTCTTTACAAAATTTCATTGGCACCCACCAGCAAGAAGCATCCAATCCCTTCGATCGGATTGCTAGCACCAACCCACTTTAATCAACATGAACCACCCTTTTATCCATTTTCAAACTAAATTCACTGCTTTTATAATAATTTAAAAAATCAATAAAAACCTCTCTAGCTCTACAAAAAACAAAATCACTGTAGCAATAACATTCAATTCTCAAATCAATCTGGTCAATATATTACCAAGCCCAACTAAAAACCAATAAAACCTCTGCTTAGCACCATAAATATCTGATCATGCAGTGTGAGTAGTGCTACATGATCCTTGTTTTAGTATTGCAATATAATCACAAACTCTTTATTAAAACCCCAATCGACACAAGATTAGGAGCATAATACACTAGCAACTTTAGTCATCAATAGACATACATTTCAAACTCTAGTTATGTTATCAAAACTCAATACATCCCTGACACCAATAGTTATATTCAAAAGAATATCACCATTGTAGTATAATTGTGGTAGCCTAACATCACTAACAATTATATGGCCAATTATAAATCAACAACTCTAATTAGTACACAAGTTGGCCATACAACTCTAGATATCCAAGCAAATGCACATATTTCTCTGTCACAAATTATAACACCCTTGTCATATAAAGAATTCTACAGATGACAACTTCAATACTCAAACCAAAACTTCAGAAATTGTGTACATTACGAAATCAGGAGGGGCATGCGATTAGACATAAAGAGATAAGCTTTGATATTTTACCACTAGAGAAGGAGTTCAAGTATAAGTAGACAAATCCACCATATAAAACTAGTGTGCCCCACATACTCAGTCATTCTTTGGATTGGAGACATTATACTAAATCGTTCCAGAGCCATACCTTTGAGTATTCAACCATTCACCAGGTCTATGGCATTAGTAATCGTTACTAAACTGATTGAATCCCATAATGCACTATCCATGAGAAGTTAACCACAGTGAAATCTCTCAAAACAGAGCAAGGGTAATCATCATGCAAGTTCAAGTCTATTTCACACTTAATTACCATGTGATTGGACTCATAATAGAACCAAGTGCTCGATATCACCTGGCACCTCTATGCACCCTAGAGTGTTATGCCATAATGCATTCATAAGAGTGTTGTGCCATAACAAGTCTACTAGAACTCTACACCAAACTTAATCAAAATATTTACTTTAACAGTATAACCAAACAATAGAAACCACCAATGGAACAAATACACCAAAGATATTATACCAGACCAATAGAACAATATGCGCACCAAATAGAAATAAATAAAGACATCGACTAAAACCCAAAACAGACAATTACACATCAACTTAGGGTATTGCACAATTCAAATCCTTGTTATGCCATTGATCCAATCACATTCAAACATCATTCAAATGATCAATATTAATAATAGTTGCATGTTAATAATAGGCACTAGATGTATACAGTGTTTCCCTCATATCACACAATGTCCAACCTCACGAAAGTCCACAATCACTCAGATCAAACCATCTATTATATGCTTTTCATACTAGCACACGAGGACAGAAAATGAGAAACACAAACACAACTACAAAAACACTTTCTCAAGAAAATGTGATCACTCCAACAATATTTTAGAATTAAGATGATCTCCTCACACCATACATGTACCAGGACATACAAACAAGAGATAAAATCGTTGTCATATATTGCACAAAACATACACCCAATTATGTTTTTGCACACATATATAACCTTCGGTCAATGAACCAATCATATTGACCAGGTATAATACCATGAGCATTTTCCATGGTAGAATCCATTGGAATGTTGTCATGAAATTGCCACAGGAAAAAAACTGACGTAAACTTTGATGGTAATGTGAACCGATACAAAATGATCCATAAATTTCCATGGATATTCCACTAGACAGTTTATCACAACAGATCTATGTTGGCATTATGGTACATGTGTTGTCCTTGATGGAAACCCACATACATGTCAGTTCAGAAATGATAAAGGGAAACTCACATTGTAATAGGTCTATTCAGAGGTAATAGAGTAATGGTACAAAAGAACAGGATGATGGGACAAAGGATTACAGATCAAAATCAAGAAATTGAGGAAAGAGAATGTTTTCAGTTGTATATGTTGTTTAACCTAGTCCAAGTAGCGTATACACATGGGTTCATAGAATAAAATGAGCATATACGTATTCATGCAGTTTCATAGAAGGAAAAGTGTGTATGAGATGGAAAATTAAGGTTAAAGAATGCCAAGGGTCCATACCATGGTATTAGCCTACAATATTGAGCAGAATAACAGTTACTTGATCCCATGTAAGAATACCATAAGTTCTAAGTGTTGTTTGGGTGCATGGTATTAACAAAGGCTCTAAGTATATAAGGAGGAGGAGATCAAAGGACTAAGTGTGGAAGTGAAAGGGTTTTTCATGAATACTTCTATCTGAAGTATATTTTGTGTTATAAGGGTTATGGTTATGATATAGATATGAAACATCTTGTGCACCCTTGGATACAATGGTGGATCAGGATCATGAGACCGAAAATGACTTATCATTGTATGATCTGATAATGGATAGGCTAGATCTGATTTCTAACGCATGTTTTATCCTTTAAATGCTATGATCTAAGCATATCTAAAGTCTTGAAAAGCTACCAAGTTATAACTCATTATTTTTGGATCTATACGTAGGTTCCCCTCGGTGAAGGTGCGTATACACGTCGATTTGGCACTTCCAAGTAGTGTATGTAGAGGAAGGGCTTGTTGCTCATAAATGACTGATATATTTGATCAATGTTGTTGTTTTACTGTTGTTTGCCAATGATATCTTCATTAGATCTGAAGTAAAACTGATTATATAAGGAGATCGAATCTGGCTAACTGATTGATTGAGTAAGAAGGGTGATATTTGATGCTATCTATTTAGAACTCTATAATATGATAGTAGATCTTTAGAATGTCTTTGGTTAATACATTTTTTGATTCAGAAGTTTTATAATCCAGTTTCTTTAGAGGTATATGCAGGTTGGGTTATAGAAAGTGGCGTATACACATAGGTTGTACTCACTGAAGTAGCGTATACATTCTGACATATGGTTTTTGAGGTTGCAGTGGGTTCTGGTTGTTGATGCAATGTTCTGGTTCTATCTCTTTGTTCTGGTGATAGTGATCTATTTTGTTTCAGAGTTGATGGGTTTCAGTGATTGGTAGATGCAGTTGTATTTGATGGTTGTATTGTAGTGGTGATTGATTTTGAGCTTCAATGTTACTGATGGTTCCAGTATGAAAATTTGATGAAACAGGGCCTACATACTGTGTTGATGTGTACAAGGACTATCCAGTCTGAAAATTTATGAAACATGGTCCCTGGAGAAAGAGTGAAGGTGGTAGCCTTCTGTAGGTCAGCACCTACGTATTGGTAAACATATCAGCTAGTACAAGAGCTAGGGGGTTGGAGCTCCCTTCTAGTAGAAGCTGGAAAATGAGTGAAGGTTGTAGCCTTCAGAAGGTAGAAGCATGTGTACTGGAAAAAGTCTGCACCAGTACAAAACTTGTAAACATTTTTTATAATAATAAGATTTAACACTGAGACGACAACAATGTTGGTTTTTCCCACATTGGGTTTCCACCAAAAAAATCCTAGTGTTCATGTGTGCTTCTTATGTGTGTTGATTTATTCGGTTTTTATTGCATCTATTTACTAATGAGTAAATGCATCACACTCTATTTTAAGTTCAACAAACAATGGATTAGTTGTTTTACAAGTTTATTATATATACGTCGGTTCTATCCATTATATTCGCAGACATACATTGTTTGGTATTTGTAAAATAGTGTATATAGTTTGAAAAGGAAAAATTATTATTGTGAAAGTTTAAATACTGATTCACCACCCCCCCCCCCCTCTTAGTATTTTTCCCAACAATTGGTATCAAAGCAAGTCCTTCAGAAGAAGCTTGATCACTTGAAGGAATATCTCTCAAGATGAGAAATCACAAAGGAATGGAATCTATCAGACCACCAATTTTCAATGGAAATAACTTAACATATTGGAAGATAAGAACCGGAGCTTATCTTCAGTCACTTGGAGCTAATGTTTAGGAAATTGTGTAAGGAGGATACCAATATCTCGTAGCAGTCCCCATAAATCCAACAGAAAATAAATTATACGAAACCAATGCCAAAGCCTTCAATGCATTATTGGGAAGTCTATTAGAATCAGAATTTGTCTAAGTCATGCAGCTCAACATAGCCAAAGAAATGTTCGACAAAATCATTCATATGTACGAAGGAGACTCCCAGGTAAAATGTGCTAAACTCCAAACTCTCAGAATTCAATATGAAACTCTCAAGATGCATAGTGATGAAATTGTTTCTAGTTACTTTTTATGAGTAGATGAGATTGTAAATTGTATGAAGAATCCAGGTGAAGAAATAAAGGAGGCTACTTTAGTAGAGAAAATTTTGAGATCTCTATATTCTAAATTTGAGTCAAATGTATCTTCCATTGAAGAGAAGCAGGATCTACAATCTGTTATTGTTGTTCAACTTCATGGAATTTTAACTTCCTTTGAAATGAGGAAAGGAGGTCCATCAGAAATCAGAGAAGCTGCTTTCAAAGCCTCTGCTAAGGGAAAAGAAAAGGAAGACCTCAAGGAATCAGGATATATATCAGAAGAAGATGAGGTAAATTTTGTGAAGAAACTTCAACGGGGTTCTGGAAGATTCAGAGGTAAGCTTCCCTTCAAATGTTTTTCTTGTGGTAGAGTTGGTCATTATGCTGCTAAATGTCCTCATAAAGATAATCATGACAAAGGAAAGGATTCTGCAAAAGGTAATAGGAAATAGTTTGTTAATAGAAGAAGTTATTATACTCATGAAGATAGTGATGACCTATCAAATAGTGATGAAGATGAATATGAAGAAGATATTAAACTACTCATGGCTTATGAAAATGATAAGTTTATGGATGCCTTAGAAGAAGAAGATTTTCTTGAAGAAATCACTCAACTCAAAATCTGCTTGGAAGAAAAGAATATGGTCATAGACACTTTGACACATCAACTCACTGAAAGGGAAAAACACAATGAAAAATTAGAGTGTGAAGTAGTGGGTCTAAGAAAAGAACTTGAGAAGACAAAATCTCTGAATCTTAGATTTGCTAAAGGATCAGAAACCTTAGATGAAATCATCAAGGTTCAACATTCTCCTCTTATAAAGATTGGTCTTGGATACATTGGAGAAACATCCCAACCAGAAAAGTCTTCAGCCATCACTAGAAGCTATCTTGATGCAGCAAAAACTAGTGAACAATGCGTCAATCCTCAGCAAAAGCCTAAAGGTACTCCCCAGGTAAATCATGCTCATTTTACTCCAAGGGTGAACATCAATAGAAGCACCAACCAAAAGGTGAATAATACCCAAAGATTTTATGATCACATAAACTTCTTCTTTAATGGACAATGTTTTTCATGCCATAACTTTGGTCATAATGCGCTCAATGTGTTGCTTACAAAACTATCATGACTAGAGAAGCAAGAAAACAAAGGGTTGTGATAGAAATCATGATGAGCTTTTATGATAACTTTTATCCTCTTGAAGATGAAATTGAATGTTCATTTTGCAATAACTTTGGTCATGAAGAATCTGAATGCAGGAGAAAATTTCGGCCAGCATATCAAAAGGAGAAAACATCATCAAACTCCAAGGTATATAAAAAGAAGGAACTACAGTTAGAAACATGTGGCATAGCTCTATTTGCAAAAGGACATGAAAATCAGTGGTACATTGATGTAGGATTCTCAAAACACATGACAGGTGATAAAGATAAACGTATTTCATACAATGCTTTAGAAAAAGAAAATAATGTCTCTTTTGGAAATGACACACCAGTGGTCATTAAGGGTAAAGGTTATGTTTATCTAAAGGAAAAGGTTAAAGCTGGAAATGTTATGTATGTTGATGGTTTAAATCATAACTTATTGAGTGTTAGTCATGTTAGCACCTAAATCTACCTTAGGCTGAAAGAAGGAAAAAATTAGGGTAACCACAAACCACGCTCAGTCTGGTAGCTAGCCCTACCAGAGTAGGAGAGGGCTCTCTTCGAGTCACGCTCAGTGGATAGATAATCGAAAACGGTCTGAGATGACTTACAATGAAATATTTACCTTAGTCTAGTAAGTGCATAGGGATTCTGGAAACAATTTTCATGAATGACCGAGCTTCTAGGATGTTATGGGACCGGTGCTCAACAAAGAACAGAGAATTTAATACAAAGGCACAGATTATTCCGTGAGGCAAGGTAGGCGGGAAATGTAACAATTTAGTTTGAAGTACCGCGGCATGAATAGACTGCTGAAGAAAGTGAAAAGGGCATAGTGACATGAATCCTTTTCAACAGAAGAAGAACACTGAACATGAAATTTTCCCACAGGCAGAGCAATAAAATTGAATTCTACCTAATCTCACTCAGAAAATTTCACTGGAAATGAACATGAATTGAATTATGAAATGTAACGAAATAAATATGAAAACATAAGAGACACATTTGCTACACTCACAACCACAAGAATCTCATGAAATAGAGTCGTTGCCTTTCATTAATTCTCTGTCCAAAATACACAGTGAAGAAACAAAGTTTCTTTCCCACAGTCTCCTAGAAGTTACAAGCCAACCAACCCTTTGCAAATAGCTTGCATACAATATATAGAATGTGTAAGGAAGAGATAGAATGCCCAAGGGTTGGGGAGTTACTTGAATCATTACAAAATGGAGATGGAGAGCCAACCATCAGCTACAGGTGCAGCGCTGCTAACATGACATTTGGCTTGGGGTGACCATTTGCCTTCCTTCACCACTTGGATAGAAGCCAATCTAGAGAAAAAACTCTTTAAATTCCGCCTTTGGTGCCAAAAAACCGAAGTGTAGATGAGTGGGCCCACTTGGAGAAGTCACGAACCGAAATTTCGCGAAACGGAAGCAAATTGGCAATTTTTTCCTCTGTGCGTCGCGCTACTTTGGGGCCTATTTTGGGGCACTTTCAGGTATCCAAAATGTCCCCAAGTGGGCTTACTGGAAATCCTGTCCTGTCTACTTCCTAACCCAACTGGAATTTTCAAATTTGGTGCTCATTTTCCCCTCCAATTCTCCATTCTCCCAAGACTGCTTTCTGTGTGTCAAAAAAGTGGCAGAGAGGCCATTTTTGGGTGTTTTTTAACCTTTAGGAGACCCAGATTTTGCCCAAATCTCTTGCTCAGACACTAGTAGTCATAATTTTCCATGCTGAATCCAAATCTGCAAGCCATTCCTGATTTGGAGCTCTAGAATTTTAGCGTTGCGCCAGTGGCGCGACGCACAGGGAGAAAATCCCTGTTTTTTACCCAAAAAATTACCAAGTGACCAAAACTTCCCCAAATCTTTTGAAATTTGGGTTGGAGGTTCCCTATGAAGTGCTATGCTATGCCAAGGAAGCCTCAGCCAAGATTTGAAGCCGATCTTGCTACGTTGCCTATTTTGCCTCTTTTGTTACTTTCCTCAATTTCGCCTTTAGGCTCCTGATTCTTGTTTTGGAGCTCATGTTTCGGGCCATGTAATGGTGAGTCATGTGCCTCAGCATGGATTTTTCCGCATTAGCCTTATCCAACCGCTGCTCCAAGTGGACGTTCACTTTCTCTAAAACATACTCCTGGTCCTCATCTCTTTGCTCCATAGGTCTGCCTTGTGCTGCCATGATGTGTTGCCGGTTTTCCTTGATCAGTTGCAACTCTATCTCAGCTAGCCGATCCTCAAGTTGTTTGTTCCTCTGCTCCAAATATTGCATGTTCCACTTAGCCCTCTCCAAGTCAAGGGATAAGTCCTCAATCACTTATTGCTACTCCTGGATGATTTCTCCAAGCTCTGCATTTGTAGGTTCTGCATCTGTCTCATCATCCTCAAGGAGAACAAATTCAATCTCTTGTTCACCTGATGGCTCACCTGAAGGCCCCTCATCATGCACTGGCTCCTTACCTCTACCCTGCTCCTGTGATGCTGATGTCAAAAGCGAGGCCCCTTCCACCCCGGGTGGAGATAACACTCGCTTTGCTGCTGCAAACAAAGGTCTACTGCCTTTCTGATAGGTGATGTATATTGTCATGGTAGCAGTCTCATGGCACTCATAATGATGTGAAGGACCACCTACCTCATGCTCTTCCTCTGATACTACCTGTGGAGCGCTGAAGAAGTCATGGGAAATGAAGTCCTCCCAAGCAATACCCTACAATCCCAACTGATGGTCCACCAAAATCCGGATAAGAGCAAAGTGATAAACACTGTTGAGCTGCTGTCGAGGGGTCTTGTGCTACATGAAATTCTTCATCCTCTCTATGTTCCCGCAGATGAAAAATGGGAGGTTCATCATTTTCACCTTGGTAAAGTGCATGAGCAACCTGATGTGATAGGCATAAAGGCGAGAAAACCTCCCCTCACAACTGAAGTACTTCATGATCAATTTCATGAGCGGGGCATACTCATATCTCAAAAATCTGTATGGAAAAACTCTCATGAGGTGGCTCAAACAGCTGTCCTTGATGTAATGCTCATAATGGTGCCTCTCTACCTTCTTTTTCTTATGCCACTGCTCTCCAATGTTTGGTATGTCTGTTGCCACTGATATGGTTTCGGGTGTCAATGTGAAAGTGACCCCAGCCAAGATAGACTGTCCTCCATGTAGGTGAAGTGCAAAAAGACAGGCCAACTCATGATGGACTCTGACATTTGCCACCCTCTCACAAAATTCAAAACATGCTAAGTGCTAGAAACAAGACATAGTAAGAGGGCATGCCTGCAACTTGGTGAGGGTGTTTGGCTCATCTCTAAGATGTTTGCCACTCCGGTGATGTCTCCTATGGGCCCTTTCTCCTAAAGCTGTGTCACTGTGGGTCCCCTCCTCATATTCTGATGAAACCTTGGATGCCATGGCTACTGTTTTGTACCCTGAGTTTTATGCTACCCTTTGATTCCAATGAAGCTGGTAGTTGCTCTGAAAATCTGCCACCAATGGGACAATAAAACAGGGAGTATTAGGATGGGAATGATGACATGGGAATAGGGGTTAAAGGGAGAGATTTTTCAGGGATTTGGGAGTAGTTTGGGTATAGTGTTGATGGGGTAGGATTTGAAACACCTTGGCAGCACTGTCACTGTAGCATAAACCCTAGGATCATGATTTCTTTGTATTTTCTTTTGTTTGCTTTATAAAAAATTTTGCATTTGATTTATACTCCTAAAACCATGCTATTCCTTTCATGTTTGATGCAAGAGTGGAGGTAGGTTGCCTACCTTTCAAATTTGATGAGCATCCACAAAATTTTTGGGCGAATTAGTTGGTTTCTGGGCTTTATATCCCTGTGCGCCGTGCGCAGTGCCCAGTGCGCCGCGCACTCTGAGTGCACCGCGCCAGTGGCGGATTTACACAATGGACGGGCTCTGTGTGCACCGCGCCCAATGAGTGCGCCGCGCTCCTTTGTGTGTGCGCCACGCACTCTGAGATCACCCTAAATTTCTCCTAATCACTTCACTCTTGAACTTTTCGACCGTGCACCTTTCTTCCACCTCCTTGCTGGCACAATGAGCTTGTCTTATGGTGATTTTGTGTTGACCAAATAGTGTAGGGATAGGGAGAGGGTTTGGTAGTGACTTAGGGCAGGGGTTTTACGAAAAATGATAAAGGGAGGATGGGAAAAATGATAGATGAGGGGAAAAAGGTGAGTGGAGTGAAACCTTGGCATTAACAACACATTTAACAACCCTAGCCATCATTTTCTTGGTGATTTCTTATGGTTGACCTTATGCATTTTGGTGACATTCAAACATCTCCATAAACACCATATCATTGATAAAATTTGATGAACAGGTGATGTCGTAAGGCTTACCTCTCGATTTGATAGCCTTCACCAAAATTTGGAGTGGTTTGGCAATGTTTCTCGGCCCCTGGTCTGTGTGCGCCACACGCAATTCCCAGTGCGTCGTGCACTGGGTATGCACCGCACCTATGTAAACCTTCAACTGCAGGCTGGCTGCGTGTGCGCCGCGCCCGGTGAGTGCACCGCGCTCCTGGGTATGTGCGCCGCGCCCTCTAAAACCTGCTCCCACTCACTCAAACGCTCCAATCTCACACTCACACCTTTGCAATGTCTTCTCCAAGTCTTGTAATAGCACAATGCCTTTGATTTGGGTAAAAACATGTATATATAGCCTTGGAAGAGATGGGTTTAATTTTTGCTTCCTTGAAAACCCATTTTTCTAATGTTGTGTTTTGAACTTTTTCACTGACTTTAAAACACACTGATTTTCACTTTCCCTTTGACATTTTGGCTCAAATGATGAAATTTTCGGCACATATTTGCAGGGACTGTATGACAGAGCATTTTTCCACGGAAACCATGACTGCATCTGAAAAAGTCAACAGGCGATTTTTTGGAAAATTTTGTCATAAATGACACTGTTTGACTTTTCTTCAAAACAGAGTTTTGAAGAAGAGTCGAAGTCTATCCACATGACGATGAAGCTCTCTGAACCATAGCTGTGTAAGGGCCTCCCTTTGGCCTGCATGGCTTTACTGGACATGTTTCAAAGACCAAATTGATGAATTCCTAGACCCAAACGTAGAAAATGACTTTTGTCCTGTAACGGACCAGACCTTGACTGTCATGGACTTTGGTGATTATTGACAAAAGACCTGAGCCAGCAGGAGCCAGACATGAAGGGAAATGATTAGCATGGATTTCTCCGTCGGATCATGGCATGCCCCTAGCGGAATGCAGCTAAGTGAATGGAGCGGGACACCTGAAATTGAAATGCACAAAGAGTTTTGATCTTTGACGGAGGGCTGACCAGACCGACTCTAACATTGGCTCCAATGGGAGATGGTAGCTCCTTGGAGGTGCCGAGAACAACAGATCTCTGGAGGAGTTAGACAGTGCCTCTTCTCCATTGGGCTATGGAGTCATCATTTCGATAAACGGCACAGGACTCTGACTTATTTATGAAACTGAAATGACCAAGAAATTGACTCAAACTTGACATTGAAATAACTCAAAAACTAACTTTACAGACTGAAACCAAAATGAAATAAAAATGGTATTTACAATGACAGTGGAAGCAGTGTTAATAAATCAGCAGTGATATCGCTTGAGTAGCCGACCATTGATCGACCCTCCTAGATAATCTTCCCCGTTCATTTCCTTCAGAAGAAAGGCATTCTGACCCCTATATGCTACAATCTTGAAAGGACCTTTCCAAAGGTTTTCGAACTTTCCGTGCTTACCTTTCTCTTCATTCCTTGCATCCCACTTCAGCACCACATCATCCAACTAAAATTTATTTGCCTTTGCTTTTCTGTTATAGATTTTCTTTATCTTCTCCTGCAACTTGGATGTGTTTTTGAAAACCTCTTCTCTTGTCTGCTGCAAGTGGATCATTTGATTCAACCTTCTTTGCATGGGATCTTCTTCACTGCCAGCCTCCTGAAGAAGTCTGACTCCCGGGGCAGCAAGAGAGGCAGGAAATACTGTGTCAACTCCATAAACAAGCTCAAACGGTGACATACCAATGGACTTTTTCTGACTGATCCGATCTGCCCAAAGCGCATGGACCAACTTCTTATTCCAACTCTTTTTATTTCTTTCCAGCAGCTTCTTGATGATGTTGACCAATGATTTATTTGAAGATTCCGCCAATCCATTGCCTTGCAGATGATAGGCAGTTGAATGGCCCAAAATGATATGATACTTATGACAAA